>JAWWEM010000044.1:9855500-9884973 GCA_035582935.1 Ormyrus thymus
TAAAAATTGTTAAAAGATGTGTGTCCCACGAGTGCTATTTAAATAGTAATTTTTCAAAAAAATTTTTCTCAGTGTAATAATATAACATATTTTCTAATGCTTTTTATGGATGAAAACTTGTAAACAAATGAAAAATAAAATATTATTATTGTAATGCTTATTTTCTCACAAAATTACAATTAATATTTTTCCAGTACAATTTTTATTTTTATTTACCTTTAATGTTGCCTTGTACTTAAGGGGTCTGAAAAGGTAAACAAATCAATATGTTCTATTTATATTCTAACTAATTGTCAGCGAGAACGGTCGACTCGATCACTTTAAATATCCATCCATTATCATTACTAATACTTTTCTAAGTTTAATCAAGTTGAAAAAATAAATTGTCTAAATATAAATATATTAAATTTTTTTAATTTTTACTGACTCCAAGTTTGCTCAGTACTCAAAAATGGATCGTGTATTGAGACCACGAAACAAAAGAAAAGATCCCTCACATGGTAAGACAAACAATATTATAATTAATAAGACAAATAATATTATATTTATTAATTAAATCAAATAAATAAAAATAATTTGTTTTACAGATGAGGAGGCACAAACAAAAGAAACAATAGTGGAAAAAAAACTCAACAAAAGTAATTATTTTGGCTTGTTAATTAAATGTTTATGTAATTAAATCCAATTATTGAATTACAATTTTTTAGCACAATCTGGTTCTTCAAACCGTCGAGGGGCAGCACAAAAAAATAGCCCAGGTATGACTATTAATATAAATGACTATTAATATAAAGTTTTATATTCAATTTAATCCAGTAGTTATGGAAAAAGCTTAAAAAGCGATGACGGATACCCTTGGCTAATGTTGATTGACTAGACGATAAGCCAGCGTTACTTTTTAAGCTTTTTACGCATGTTTAAGCTTTAACAATAATAATTATAAAAATTTATTTTTATAATTATTTAGATCAGTAATCTTAAATGACCATTATTTTTAGCGCAAGAAAATAAAGGAAAAATCAAAACAAAGCACCACACAACTATTGTACATACGTACTACTATGCCCGCAATGTATCCGAAGAGGTGGTAATAAATCTCTTGAACCAATTTCAATTGACTACCAATTTCATGGACGATCAAGGGCTCTCGCACTTTCATGTAGCTTGCATGGTTGGCCATATCAAAATGGTTGAAACGATGTTGAAAGGTGGTGTGACGCTTGAGCCGGTTTCTGCTTTGGATCCCGTAAACAAATGTAAAGATAATTCAGCTCTTCACTTTGCCGTCGAATACTTGCAAGTAGAGGTCGTAAAGCTATTGTTAAAATTCAAGGCAGACGTGAATGCTAAAAATAGCAAAGGAAGGACTCCTTTGCACGTTGCTTGCAGCATCAAAAATAAATACTGTAAAGTGCTTGTTGAGCATTATCGCAGAGATCCCAAAGCAAAAGCATTTCTGGACACGGAGCCAGAAATTCAGATAATAGAATTGCTGCTCAAGCACAAAGCCAATAAGGAAGAGAGAGACATATATGATAACACACCTATACTTCGTTCGTTTACGTACAGTTACTATGACCTGTTAGATTATTGTGAAATACTGGATAAGAGTGTAACCCCCGATAAGAGCTATTCGTTAGTTTTGGATAAGGTTCAACTTATGGCAAAACGTCATCAGTTACGAAAGATGGAACTATTAGTTTACAAGGGTGCTGACCCCAGTGCCACGAATATTTATGGCAATAATATACTACATTTGATCATTGTCAATTTGCATCATCAAAGACTACCTGCATATTTGAGTCAGTTATCCTTCAAAGACGGTATAAACGTCGAAGCTATCAAATTCATTCTGGCCACTAGGAAAGTAAACGTCAATACAAAAAATTATAAAGGCGATACACCACTGGCATTAGCTGTATCATACTTGAGCTTTCAAATCGTCAAAGTCCTATTGAGATACCACGCCAAAGTCAATACCATCAAGTTCTACTTCTCTAGGCATGGGAGTTTATATTTTAGATACGCGAATACGCTGGCTAATTACGATGCTGTCGGTAATCTTCTAGATATCACGAATGCCATTCAGAAAAACGGACGGTATCTCGAACTAGTAGACAACATTCCAATACTTCTTTTTCTTGAAGGTGTCCGTGAACCAGATACATGTATCCAAAGTGCATTATCGAACAAATTTAGGAAAGCAAACGACTTTTTAATACACGCTACTGGTAAGAAAATCACTAAGTCTCTGGCCGGTAGAAGATCGGGTGAATTCATAGAATCTTTGATAAGTTTAACGAGAGCAATAAGTGCCGGAAATATCCACTTCGAACCGGAATTATCTTTATGGTTACTGGAGGCGAAGATGTTGGATGAAGCACAAGCGTTAACTAACGATTACAAGCGATACGAGTACGAGCACGAACGAAGAGCGTTGGCAGCAGAAGTGAAAATCTTGGAAACTATACTTATAGACGATAAATCTCTGTTGGAACTTCTACGCAGCAAACCCAAGGAAATACACATGTTCATCTACCTGAAGAGAAAACAAGGACTCTTGAATTTGAATAAGTACAACACGATTCTCAATCGTTATAGAAAGCTCATCGAAGCGCATTTCACAAAGGCGTTGATCTGGCATTACTATGTGCGAGTGGCGAAGGATTTCTTTTGCGTGATGACAGAAGTATCGTTTCCTTGGATATGTGTGGACCGCATTTTTGACTATCTCGAGCAGGAAGATTTAAAAAATCTGTGTCTATCAGTCATGCGCCTCAATGTTACTTACAGAGAAACCTTCTATAACAGTGTATATGACCTATATAATTGAGATATTTCGGGATTTTACGTTGTACAAATATTTTGTTAATGGAAGTGAAAATTGTTTTATCGCGGGTTAATATTGCATTTATTGTCATTTTTTTTACATGTTAGGCTGTGAATAAGAATAAATTTTGAAGATTAATAACGAAAAAGAATCATTCACACATTATTCTTAATTTTTATTTAAAATAACTAGCACCAACCAAGAATAATTAATTTTAATTTAATAGTATAATTTTGTTTAAAAATAAATTAATTTCATTTTTACTGTTAGAAATTTTCAGTATAAAGTAAACGAATTTTTGTCAGGATAAATTTTACTACGTCAAGCATCGTAAAATTTATAAATATGATAGTAAATTTTGCGACACGTCGCTACAAATTTCGCCACGGATATCCATGTCCCGCGTTTACTTCAGAGCATTGCAATTCTTTCTCATAATTTTTATTTTTAATTTCTATTTTATTTATTTAATAGTAATTTTTACCGAAAATTTTTCTCAATTATAATAAAGGACCCCTCGGCATTAAATTGTCACCTACACGAGTCGGACGGGGAGAAGTACAGTGCGTTCAGTAAAACACAATGGAAACTAAAAAGCTGAGGTCCTCGAGCAACAATGCCCGCCCAAGCTCGAGAGTACAACCGTCGCAACGCGTTGCGTCAAAAGATTGACCTTTTTTTCGTCCGAATCAGGTTCGCCTCGTGAAACGCGAGCTCTGTTATTAAGGATGTAGATTGACTGTACAATCTCGAGTGAAAATTTCTGGAATGTAGAACAGGGATTTGTGTGCTGAATAATCGTGTATTTCGAAAGCAATATGTATACCTACAGTAATTAACACATTACCATTACAGCTTTTTTTTGTACAGGATATTTGTAGGAAATCAATAAGTTTGAAAAAAAGAAAATCATTCGTGTCGTAGTTGAAGCAGTTAATTCAATGAAATTTGAAATTCAAGATTTGTAAATCTTTATCAACATTTTCCCGGTATGTAATAAGTGCAAATTCATTGCAGGAACATCTTTTGACAGTCAAAGTAAGTTTAAAATTTAGCTGATGAGCATCGGACGATGTTTCTTATTTGTTCGATGCTGTAGAGACTTACAACTGTTCGGAGCTGCAACATTGAGTGAAGCACATGATGGAATAGAGGTAAGAAAATAGAATAAAATTCTGATTATATTTTGTTAACCTGTTAATAAATTCTGAAACTGATGCATGATCGTCATACTTTTTCGAAACGCTCTGCATGTATACGTAATGCATTAACTCAATATGGTATTTGTAATTTACAATCCAGTCATGCATAATCTAATTCATGAAAACGTTCCCAAGCCGCAGCTATAGTTAGTTTTTTTTTAGTTTGTGACCTGGATCACGAACGCAGACAGAATCGATTTCCAAATTCGAGTCGCATGCGACGAAAAGGTTAGATTCGTTCTCAAGGTGACCTATACATAGAGATAATATACACTGAGAAAAATAACAAAATAAAAATGACTTTTTTTGTGGTAATCGAAGGACAGACTCGAATTATGGCTAATTTTACAATAATAATAGAAAACATTAATATTTTGAATAGAAAAATTATTATGACCGTTTTAAAAATTACTATGTTACATAGTTATTTTTTCTATTATTATAGTAAAATTCTCCATAATTTGAGTCTGTCCCTCGGTTACCACAAAAAATAGTCATTTTTATTTTGTTATTTTCGTCAGTGTAGACAGAATGGGGGAGCGAGGCCTCCGGTTGACCGGTGCTTAGAAAGAGAGAGAAGATCGGGGCTACTATGTGTCTCTTTCTAGCAACGCATGCGCTCTTCTGCTGTTAGATAAGGAAAGGTAGTAGAGCTCGTTTTCTTTCTCTTTCTAACAATTCAATTTGACTTACGGGAGAGGGTATAGCTTCCCTCTATCTATATTATCTCTATGGACCTATAACGAATCGTATGCAGAACCTTGTAAGCACGGGCGCCTTTTGTAAATAAGCATCCAGCCTAGATTACTCCTGCGCGAAGAGTCTCGCCTGTCCCTCCCAACACCCTAAGCTGGCAGTGCGCATCGCTTTCGCGAAAAATCCCCCGAATCACATCGAGCCGGAGCCTCGAATCGGCGTAATTTTTTATTAAAACTGTACCGCCAGTCAGATGGCTCTCTCAAGGGCCCCGGAACGGCTTCGGAGCATTTGCTCATTCCTTAGTCCGGAGGGGCGAGCGGGAGGGGCAGGGGTGGAGGGGTACGCTTACGCGCGGTGCGCACACGCGGTGTACTTAGAAGCTTGCACGCCTCCAGCACCGAACAATGCGCCGGCGACAAAGGGACTGCCGTGCCTCTTGTGTGTACTTGCGCGTCTGTTTTGCTCTCTCGGGGCCCGGAGATTCGAAATTTCGACGGCGACGCGGAGGGGACTTCTCTCGCTTTGCGCGAATTTAACGAATTTGGCTGTAGCTCCCGTTCGTGGACGTGATACTTCTTCCAGAGCCACTCGAATCCGTGGGCTTTGGTCAATACTTCATGTTTGGCTGTATCTTCGTATTGGTGACAACGTAAACGTGCTTTTTAAACAAGTATAGATTGAATTTCCTATTAATTTGACCCTAATATTTGATTACACGAATGTGATATGCGCTCCCAGAGTTCGCGGAATTTTTTTACAAGCCAGTTTAATGCATAAATTCCGAACCCTCGCCAAAAATGATCAAAGTAATCTTTAAAAAGTCGCGAAGTTGATTCAAAAAATACAGCCCCCGAGAAAGCAATGCAGCTCGCACCGGTCCCAAGGAAGAAGAAGCCGAAATCTCGAGACACACCTCGGTACACACCCCCGTCCTCGAAAGAAAGTGCCCGAGGCACGCGCCACTCGAGCCCCCACAATGCCTCTCCCCCCCCCCCCTCCCCTTGCATCTTGAGACGCGAGCGCGAGCCGCCGCCGACGGCGGGGCAAATGGCACGCGAGAACTTCCGGCAGCGGGGTATCGGATGCTGCCGCTTCGGCCCGCGATATACGTCTCAATGGAGAGCGGCCCGGCTACTGCTTACAGCGGAAGCGACGCCGGGCGGACAAAAGGCCGCGGCGACGTAACGTAAGAAGCTGCGCCTGGGCTCCGCGCTGAGCACCTTTTACGCATAATTGCCGAGGAGAGCTGCAGTTTTGTTTTACGTACCTTTCGGGGGAGACCGGGGTTCGGATCCCTTTTATTGGAATTCCTTGGGGGAATTTTTTTTTTACTTCCTAAGAGTGACTTGACTATTATTATTTTGTATAAGTTTTGTGGATTATTTTAGTCTTGATAAGAGGTGTCCGAGACGTAATTGACGATAATAACTTGCTTTTGTCTATGTTTAGTAAAAGAAGAATTGAATAAAGAACACTAACTAGGGAAAAAGAGCAGAATTGAAATTACCACCCTACACGAACGTGCTAACACATCACCTACTATTTGTCATAGTTCTCATTTCTCGCAGCAAAAGAGCGTCAGTCATCCAGTAGTTGCAAGAGAAAAGGTACATTCGCCGTCTCAAAAGAAATAAGAGGCCCGCGCATGTAGAGAAAGAGAGAGAGAGAGAGAGAGAGAGAGAGAGAGAGAAGCCAGAACAGGCAGCAGCGGAGAAAGAACAAGGGAGTAGTAGGCGAAAAAAGAGAGCGTAACTAAAAGAATAAAGAGAAAGGATATCAAGAATGCCACGTCCCAGACGATGTAGCTGCTGCTCTCTTAAGTCCTCGAGCGACGCCGACGTCTTGGAGAGGCGGTACGGCAACCACCACCGGTCTTTGCCCTTTTACGTGCCGTCTTGCGCGCGTCTTATTACCGGGGAGAGAGAGAGAGAGAGAGGGAGGGAGAGACGTGTGTGCACATGCAGACTTTTATTTTCCCTCCCGCCTTTTTTTCATCTGCACAGCCGTTTCTCTTTTCGACGATTCTCGGGGCCCTTTTCAGCGAGGTATATAAAAGCGGCCGGAAGTATCGATGGAACGCCAGTCGAGTTCGCGATTTTGGCTTTGAGATGCGACGGAGCGGGTTAAGTGTCGTCGCCGAGGTGACTGCGTTTTTGGGGGTGGACTCGCTGAATGAAAGTGGCTCGTTTGATTTAAAAGGCAGAGCGCCGATAGAATCTCCGCATCGTCCATTAGAAAAGAACTACATTTAGTAATTTTTATAGTAATCTTGATTCGAAACATTCGTTACAAATCAGTATCGGATATTAAAACAATCCACGTACCAGAGATTATAGTTCAAAAGCCACAAAGCCCAAATCACACTCTATCTCCAACGTGGTATCTCGCCATCGAAGTAAAGAAGCAATATAGCCCCGTTAACGACGATCAAAAAACAATCTGAGCCCCCGGCGATCGCCTACAAGCACCTCGGCTCGCGTACATAACGAAATAGGAGAAGCCACGCAAGGTGCCCTTATTGGTTTTCTTATCGAATACATATCGCGCGTTATGCGCAAAAAGCGAGGGTCCCGCGAGGCAAAGCCTATTTACCAGCCGACGATCCATTGATAAGCACGTCAAATCCACACACACACACGCGCATACGTACACGAGCTCCCCGTATTCAAGTGGCACGGAATCGCGGCCGGCTTATCGCTGACAGTCATATTTCACGTACGTGGGCGCGAAGTGCGAGCAGGCCCCGACGGCGCGGGAAGACAAAGCGGTTTCGCCGTCCGAGCGGCGCTCTCAGCTCCGTACGAGGTGGAAAATTGCTGCAGCGCCAGAAAAATGGGATACTCGCGAGGCAATGGGATATTCGATCGCGATCTCGGCGGTTTGCTTTGTATCTGGAGGTGAAGCGAATTTTGCACCCTTCCTGCGATATGCTTTTCTCAGATTTTATTAATCCGCTGAATTCGCGAAAGCGGATTGCGCGTAGTGCGTTTGTTCTTCAAAGACTTTCGTAAGAGGTAATCTAATTTTTAAATTTACAGGACACAAACTACTTCTTCGGTTTCGCATCTGCGGAAATTAAAACATTTGACCCGGAGATCAAAGTTTAAACTTGACATGTATCTACGATTGAAAACAATGACTTTAATCATTTGGTTGTAGTTGTTCATTTTTAAATTCGTGTAGCTTTTCAGAATAGAACTAACTACATGCAGCTCAAGGCTTATGAATGATTGATTCGACTGCCATTGTATGCAAGTGCGTTACATTGTTGCTAACATCTACAAAGTCGAATTTACAATTGCAAAGCTTGCAGTTTACGTCGATCGCCATTTCTTTTCATGTCTAATGCCTATTCTTTTTAGCATGAATAATTTTAAGTTTTTAATGCTGAATCTATTAACAAAATAAAGGATGTTAAATGTCGAATATTTAATTTCTTAGTCTTAAAAAAAATTTATTTTTGCACTGATTTTACTTGAGTTATCTCATTATACTGTTTTACATATTCCCATTATTTATTTATAATAAGCATTTATAGTGGAATGCATAATGCACAAAATTCTACGTAACTAGACTCGTTTTGAAAGCGAAGGTTATATAATTTGTATTACATTGCGTGCGTACTCACTGGAGTCACAAATTCAATATTTAACTTGCATTAACGTCTCGTTTATACTACTGATTACAATGCGACATTAAATATTAGTTCTTTTAATCCTGCAAAACAAACATGTTACATTAAAAGTTACTATAACTTTCAGGAATGAGGCGTTTGTACCAACATCACCGTACATTTCATTGCAAGTACATTCAATTTTCATACAAGTGCACTCTCGCGTTCTAGTCCCTTACAAAACAAGCGAAGATCTTATAGTACATCAAAAAATACTTAGCAGAACCAATTAAGAAAGCCAGCCCGACTCTTCGCGCGCATTTATTTCTCAATAACCTTGAGCATTCTCTCGCCGTCACGCACTTCGCTCCCCCGTCCCAGAACCCATCAGCCGCACGACGGCGCAACAAACCACCGGCAAATAACTCAACACCCCAACCGCGTCTTATCGCCGTCTCCCGGAGACAAACGATCACCGAACTCGGGGGTAGTCGTTCAATTACACCCTCGGAAGACGGGAGGAAGGAGAGGCGGGGGGGGGAAGCGACACTCGACTTCCTGCCACGTGGCCGCGCGGAGATTTCCAGGCCCCGGCTGGCACGCGCCGCTTCTCGAATTTATATTCAAATGAAATTCACAAGACGCGTGCGCTTGGGCAGCTGCGCCGATAACCCGGCGCGAGCATTGTGTTACGAGGTCGCCCAGGGGGGAGGAGGAGGGAAGGTGCAGGCAGGCGCTGGCCATACGGCTCGGACGCCGCCGCCGCCGCCGCTGGCGAGGATGTTCTTTTCGAGCTGCGGCCCGACTCTCGTACCTTTGGAATATTTTAATGGTGCAGGAACTCTCCGCGCACTTGTTGTGCAGCGAAAATACCTAATTATCTGATTTAGGAGTGAAAATCTTCTGCGCAAAAGCCAGAGTCAAATAGAAATTTCGTCCCTGAGAAGGTTAGTCGCCGAGCGACGAAGCGAATCTCCAGCAGCCTCTCCGGAAATCCGCAAGCCTCGCGAAGGCGGGTTATATACTAGCTCGCGTCGCCGGCGCGCAAGACACAGAGGGAGAAAGAAAGAAAGCGCGCCTTTCGAGGCAGCAGCGGCGGCACTTGGCCCGGTTGAACGACTGGCATCTGCCGCCCCCGAGGTAGAGAAGCGGAGAGCGAGAGAGAGAGAGAGAGAGAGAGACGGAAAACAGCCCCGGGAGCGAGTGGCTCAGACGGCTCAATGGCCCCGGCTGCACCGCGCTCCGGCTTTTCATCCAAGATTAAATAGGATATTACGCATTAAAGCTCGTGATTCGAGTGTGCCGGCCGCCGGGTCGCGCGCGCGCGCGCGCGAATTCTTGCGCCTTTTATTCGGCCCCGAGAGCCGGGGGGGGGGCTCCGCTGCCCGCGGGTGAAAAGGGAAGCGGGCGCGCGGGTCACTTCGCGCGCGCGTAAAACGCTTTTCCCGACGCCTGTTTGCGGCGGTCCCTGGATTTTTCATTACCCCTTTCCTCTTTCAAGAGAGAGAGAGAGAGAGAGAGAGAGAGAGGGCGCTGGGAGATGGCTTCAAGGGGATGTGCGGGAGACGGCGGCGATGGTATCAACGGCGCACGGGAGGAGGCAGCTACCTTTTCTTGCTCCTTCTTTATTTATTGCTGATTTTCTTATACTTTTAACGGGTGGCAAAGAGGCACTGATCCAGCCACCAAGGAGCCGGAAATTCTATCAATTCGCGAGGCACGCAGAGCCCACGTCAAGGCCACAAAGCGGTCCCTTCGAATTCGCTCGGTCAGAATGAACTCCGTGCGAAAGACTCTCGACCGAGTGACCGCGTCGCATCCGGCGCGCGCGCAAATCGCAGGACAAAACCAGACCCGAGCGGAGGAGGCGAACGCTCTCCTCGCCGCCAAGTTTATTTAAGACCAAATCATCATCCAGCCGTCGATTAAGGTAAGAGCCCCCCGGCCGGGGGGAGCGGCGTCGCCTCAGAAAAGAGAGGAAGTGGGTGGGTCTCGACTCCGACCGGGGGAGAGAAGGCTCATGTTATTGCTTGTATTGTGAGCGGCGTAGCCGCCGCAACAACCCCTCGGAGTCGGTTTTAGACTCCCTCTCTCTCTCTCTCACTCTTTCTCGCTCTCCGTCTCTCTTCGATTCCCTCGGGACTCGGCGACGACTTATGCTTTCTGTCCTCCTTCGGCCGTGATGCGCGCGAGGGGCCGAGGGCGGTGAGCGGATTGGCGCGGTATTTTCGCACGATTGCCGAAGAATGACGCCGAGGAAATGAGAGAGAGAGAGAGAGGGAGAGAGAGCTTGAAGCGCTGAATGCCGACTGGGGAAAGATGAAGCCGAGCTCAAGTGCGGCTGTGAGGACTTGTTTTGGTAAATGTTTTGCGGTTTCCGAAGGTCGGGATTACGGAAAATAAGCAAATAAGCTGTTTGTTTTTCGTGTGATGTTTACGTATTAGCTAAATGAGACGGTTTATAATTGGCAGCATAATTATCATATTTCTAGATATAATTATGTGAAGTATCTATATGTTTTTCACTAAAACTAGATCAGAAATTATCATATCCGAGATACAATTTGTTTATAAATTCGTCGTATCGATATATTATTGATAATCTTTAGTTCATTTCATATAACTCGTAAAAATTTACATAATGTTTATGTAACAATAAAATTTCGCGAAAATTTTCGATAAATTATACGAAATAATATCAAATTTTAATCGTTTTGAAATTCATAAGCAAATTTAATTTTCCCAAGTCTCCCCTAAAAATCCAGCGCACGAAAAAAAGGTGAAGAGCCTAAAAAGCGAGAGATAGAGAGAGAGAGAGGGAGAGAGAGAGAGAGAGAGGCAGAGAGAGAAAAATTCAAAGCGGGAGAACGAGAGCGAGGGAGATTGAGTTCAAGTACTTGCGATTTATTACTGTGTGCATATGGAAATCGCTCACCTTTTATTATCGCTCTCTCTCTCTCTCTCTCTCTCTCGCTCTTTCCCCCCTCGCTTGCCAAAGCATTAAGACTCGATCGTCCGAATAATAATCGCCGAAGCGAAGCTTCTGCCTCCCGCGGATGAATATTATACTTCTACTTTCCGTTTCTCCACGCCGGCGTTTACATTTCGCGATTCTCCGGAATAATTCATTTTTTTTTCTCTCTCCTCTGACTCAATGGCATTCGTACAAATGTTATCGCCGCAGCAGTTAATGCGCATGCAACGCTGCGCTCAAGGGCTCGTAGACGCGAGGTCGAGGCTAATTGCTAAAGTCGTTAGGTATAAGTCAAGCTCCTCGAGTCGGATGATAAATTGCTTGTCCGCCGGCCGTTGGCGAATCTCGCTGCGCATGCGCGTCTCCTTCATTTCCTAAAAGATGCAATATCGCGCTGTACAAATTTTGCTTCAATTGTTTCATTTTTTCGTGACGCTTTCACCCGTTAATCGAGTGATTTGAATAAATTTTGCTTTTAATAAGCAAGAATTATTATTATTTATTTAATAATTTAGTATTTTATTAAGAAAACGTTGAAAAAGAAAGAATTCTCGCAAGAGGTAACAAATCGATCCGTAAAATAACGATGTCCATACACAAATAATCCCTCTCAGTTCCAACCAGAACAAAGAAGGAAGCCTTACGTATCCTCTTCTGACCCAGTCGCACATTCGCCGGCGCGGGTTGCAGAAGCGAGAGCGCATTAGTCGCGCGGCGGTGCAACAATGTGCGAGAATAAAGGTCGGACTGACTTTACGAGCCGATATTTCAGAAATTTTACGAGCCTCGCCGCGCGCCTCGCAACAGGTCCTCCCCCTCTTTCTCTCTCTCTCTCTCTCTCTCTCGCTCGGCTTCTTATTTGCATTATGTAATTACGCAGGAACACCCGCACTCATTTGCATTAGGCGTGTGCGCTCGAGCGCCGCGCCGACGGTCGGATGCGAAAGGAAGAAGCGCGAACGATGTATACGGATCGGTCTGTGCGAGCTGAACTTTTCGACTAATCGATTTCGCGGCTTATGGATGTTGCAATGGAGCACGGAGAAAAATCGCTAGTGAAATTTACTTAGAAGGTATAAGTAAAAGATACTGATTCTGACTTAAGTAAAATTTACTTGATTTATTAAGTAAGCCACCGCACGTGCGAGAGAGACAGAAAGAAAAATGGCGCCTGCGAATAAATAAATAAATTTTCTCCGTGAATAAATGTTGGAGGAAGTAATGAAGGTATACATAGAGATGTAAGCTAGTTATAATATGTTATTAAATATATTTTAAATGAGATTTTCTTAAATACACATTATTAATTATCTTAGGAAACTATTTGTAAACAAAGCAATAAAATAAATCCCCAAGAAATTTAAACTTGCTCCAACTGCATCCTCGACCGTTCCTCCGACCGCACTCGACGCGGAACCTCCCGCGTACGAGTTCCGCCCGCATAATCGCAGCCATCAATCTCTCCCTTTCTCTCTCTCTCTCTCGGCCTAGTGAGAAGTGAGCAATGAATAAATGCAGAGAAAAGCCCGAAAAAAGTCGGGAAAAAAGGGGGCACCCGGGGGTGGACAATGGCCAGTGGGCATATACGCGCTCGGGGCGCATGCATATGCATGAGGCCGAACAAACGCCCACGACTCGCTGCCCTCCGTTACCGGAAATAAGCACCTGCCGTCGCGCCGCGCTCCCGCTGCTCGGACGCGCGAGCGCTCGATCTTTACCGGCGGCGTCTGCCTCGTGCACTGCTCTCTCGAAGCTTGGAGGATGAGGTCGTTCTCGTTGCATCCGAAGCATTTCGTTCCGAATGCAATTATGTAGCATTTTTAAATTACGGACAGTGCGGGCGGCGCCGCGATATTTTTACTTTTAATTCGCAAACCTAATAACTTGCTGATTCGAAAGAAGCTAATCCGCGACCTTCCCGAGCCTCTCTCACCCGTCAGCACCCGTAACCGAACGCATTCAGAGCAGCGGCGCCTCCTCGAGAATATTCATGCCGGCGGCCCTGTCGGGGTGGTCCTGCCCCGCGCGGCCGGGGTGGTCGTCACCCGAGACACAAGACCCTCCTCCCCTCCCTCCCGTTCTTCCCCTCTCGTCGAAAAAAAGCCCAGCATTCTATGAGCAGCGCATTATCTGATGGCCAAGAGTCGCGATTGATACCGGCGATAGCGAGGGCGGAGAGATATCGCGTCTCCCCGCGGCCCTCCCCCGCCGCGTTATATAAACGAGGGGGGCGCGGTGGAACATTTAGCGCTGGGTACACATTTAATCATAATCTAATATTTAAGAGGTAATTTCACGGCTTGTTTACGCTCGCGCGCCGAACGGGAGAGGAGCAGGCTCGACGACGTCGACGACGTGGGAATTACGCGGCCGCGGAGTAATAAGCCCGGCCCCTCCCCGGCTTTTTGTTTTAAGCCGGGCTGGGGAGCGGCCGAGCATTCAGGTTATGGGGCAGAAGAGATTTTTGCCCTCTCCGAAATATTTCCCGAGCCCCTTTTTCCACGGCGTGTGGATTTAGAGATTACATCGTTTTTTTGGTACGGGGCGGTTTTTTTTTCTTTATCGGGTGTGGGTTGAGTTTTCATCAAGGTTTTAATGACCTATTGATTCTGCAATATTAATGTGCTTAAAAATTCTTTTATCTCGGGTGGATTTCAAATATGTATGTTCAAAACATTGTTCGAAAACGCTATTTCCCGCTGTTTCCTTAAAAATTTTGAACTAAAAAATTCTCCGAAACGATCAAGAAAAGCCGGAAGTCGTTCGGCACGAGTTGATTTGACTTCCTCGAAGCGACTCTCACAGATATAACATTGCGCAAGGGATAGATGGATTATCCGTTCACGTGGCCGCGTAATGAAAAAGATAATGCATTCGATTTTGACGTGCTGGAGTAACGAGAGCGCACGAGACGGTGCGATGGTAATTAATCGCTTTTATCGTTTATTCATATCCACCTTAATTTATAGACGTCAATTATGTTGACCAGTCGCCCCTTTAATACTCAGTGAATAACCATGAGCTTCCGGTCTCATAACGTATCTTTGGTAATCCCTAATTCTTTCGCTTCGTTTTAGTTGTAAATCGCGTTGAGGATGCATCTTCGGTTGTGCTTGACTCCGAGCGCTAATGTAGTATTTAAATATTCCTTAGCATAACAAAGCAATTACCATGCTGCTCTCCCGAAAAGCCAAGTCCCCAAAAAAGTGGGACAAACAAGTGAGCAGCTTCTACCCATTAAAGAACTCGTGTCAAAGTAGCGACAGCGCCTATCGACGACGCGCTCACCTCGCTCTCCTCCTTCGTGCTAATGTCCACTTGTTACCGTGAAAATACGCTCGCCCCGTCGCTCCCCGCGTTATCTTTCACACGCCGAGCGAGCGTAACGAACAGCGCTCGCTCGCTCGCTCGCGACGCACGGCGCTCGGTGCCTGGCCGTGCCTTGAAAAGGCGCTCGGCGTAATACATCATAATTCTCATGGCGTGACCGAGCACTCGGGCAAGGCGCCTGGATATAATCCCCCGCACGGGCCATTTCTTCTCGCTCCCTCGCTCGCTCGCGACGCCGAGGATATATGGGATACGTGTATACGTGCTCGCCGCCGTCGCCGAGGTGAGGAACTGGAAAGGGCCACGCGAGTTTTGGGAAGGTTTTTGCGGGTGGCTCGCTCTCGCTTTCGTAGACGGGTGTATTGATTGGGAATATTTTATTTCTCGGTCGGGAGCGACTGAACAAGATTTTTTTGGACGGCGCTTTTTCGGCGGCTTTCATTGATAGATCATAAAGAGCCTTTGCCTTTTAGTATATTTTCCGTGAAAGTTTTTTCATAGCACAGGATTCATTCGCAATATCGATTGAAAAAAAAAAAAAAAATTCTAACGCTCCTTATTCCGCAAGGCAGAAAAAAGATCTCATTAAAAAGAAAGCAGCGAGCTCCGACCCGCTTAAAAAGAAATCATGAAAAATGCAAATGGGACAAACAAGTGCGAGCTAATTACTCAACGAGTCCCCGGGCAGAAGCGATACGGCTCGCTCTTTAAGTCAAAGTGTCATCGGCCACCTGCGCGACTCGGCGCCGCCGACCGTGGAGAGGCGCGCGCTTCGGACAAATTTTATCCGGCCAATAATCTGCCCGGCCGAGCCGAGAGCCCGGCTTATGCTGATTTATGAATCAACGAATGCCATTACTCGGCCGAGTCTCCTTATCTGAGATCTGGCGGCCGGAAGCATCGCACCTTTCAGCGTCCGCCACCCGCTTGGCGTGCTCTCGGTTTCTTTGAAAAATTATCCCGGCTCTCTTGCCATTTTTCCAACTGCTCCGGCACGGAGAGATAGGCTGCGCCTTTTTTGCTCGCCGCTGCTTAGTAATTGCTCGATTAATGCAAAACTGCCGGCTGATTTATGGACGAGCGGAGCAGCTTTTTAGCTATGGCAATATTTATACGTATTTTAAGCTATCGCACTTTGTCGAAAGAATTGTGACGATCGAGAAAAAATAAGCAGCCGCGTGAAAAGCTAGTTTCTTCAAACTCGCCCGACCTCCAATGAATATTTATCATCCGATCAACAAATAAATCACTCGGAAACGCAGTAAACTGCCCCGCTCAATCGCGCGGCTCAATAAAACCCGGTAACCGTGTAGCCCTTCACGCCCGGGGAATGCGTGGGACCGAGTCGCCGCTCGTATTAAAAAGCAAAACGCGGCCGCCGCGAGCCAATTACCCGGATCGATTTTCCGGGAGGCCGAGCTTTCCTAATCGGCCGGCGAGGCCGTAGAATCGGGAGCGCGCGCCGTTCTCGAGTACAATTGCCGGGCCGCTGCCGCCGCCGCGTCGGCCGGGAGGAAGTGGCGCATTAATTTCCAGGCCTACCCCAACCCTCGAGCGTACACGTACAGTCGGCCGTTCGCCAAGCGGAGCCGAGTCCGAGGCGGCCCCCCGACTTAATTCCCAGCCAGATATGCGATAGCCGGGGAACATCGGTGTAAGGCCGAGGGCCCCGCGGCCGAGCGGCTAATTTGTTTGTCATAATTTGAGGATTTATCGATGGCAGATTATCGCTTCTCGGGGGCTTCGGCCGGGCGGATCGCTTTCGTCGTCGGGGAATTGATTCTTCGAGGCGTCGAATAAATCTGGATAAAGATCCGAGATTATCGAGTGTGTGTTTTTTTTATCGAGGTAGTAATTGTTTTATAAAACTGAAAGTAAAAGTAAATAAAGCTAAATTTCAGCTAAAATTGACGAATTTCACACCGACCTTAATTCCCAAGTAATCACGAAACTCGACTCGAAAGCAGATAAAGAGAGCGAAATCTTTTAACGACGCACGATACGTTGCATAACGAAGCAATCGACGTCGCGGAAGATGCCAAAGTTGTGCATATATGCATAAGGTTTGTCCCTCTCTCTCTCTCCCTCGTCGGCTAATTAAAGACGAGTCGTTGCGGAATATCGCGTTAAGAGAGCGAGAAAGCTGAATAGGAGCCCCGGCCCGCGCGGCAGAGGGTTAAGACATCAAACGTGTCGAGAACGCGAGAAACGCAGGCGAGCGCGAGGCGAGAGAGAAAGAGAGAAGGAGAGAGAGAGAGAGAGAGCGCGATGAAAAGGAAGAGAAGAGGGCAAAAGACGGCACTGCACACGCTTTGCCGCCCTCCTCCTTCACCCGGAACGACTCTCTCGCCTCTACGTACGCGCGCACACTTCAAAGAGCGAGTGTGTACACGAAGGAGCGCGAGTGCCCAAGGAGCAACGTTTGCTACCGACTCCGGGGAGATGGCGAAGATGATTTTTCCACCGTTATGACTGGATTTCGCTTTTATGTACACTCTTTCTTTTTGCTCGGCCGATGTAATTGGGTAAAGCAAGAGAAATTCGTAACTGTCAATAATCATCTAACAACGTAAAAAGCCATCTCCTCGATTTTCCACTCGGCCCCCTAAATTCTTCGTTAATTAATTTCCTAGAAGACAAAAGCGCGCCCCAACGAGTTCGGCCCTCCTCCATCCTCGCGAAATCCAGATTACGCGGCGAGCACCGAGTGCCCCCGCGCTTAATAAACGAGCGATTTTTAATTCCCGTACGCGGAAAGAAAGGCAGCAGCCGCCGCCGCCGCCGCCGCTGATGCTTAGCGGCAGGGCGCAATTATCGCATAAATAACAGCCCAGCGGGTAAACTGCGCAGCGTAATTTACTCGGGTGCTCAACGAGGAAAGCAGCCAGCTCTTGGCCTCCGCGCGGGCTGATAAACCGCGACGAGACTCGCGGAATAAGGGGGTAACGGTGGGCGCGCGAAGAATCCCCCCTCTCCCCCGGGGGTCACGCGATAACTGCCTTTCTCTCCCCGGCTCGTATTTCTCTCTCTCTCTCTCTCTCTCTCTCTCTCTCTCGCTCTCTCTCGCGTCGCGCGACGCGTAAAAACGCAAACAGAGGCGGGCGTGCTAGGCGCCGTTGCGCCTATCTGCCCCGGCGATCTACGGCCAACCCCCGGCACGGTCTGCCTGCCGCCTCTGCCCCCTTATCGCCCCGTGAGAGAGAGAGAGAGAGGCGCGCTCGCGTGCGTGTGCGCGAGCACCCGGAGCACACTAGGCATTGAATTATCATTTCCTTGGGAATCGAGTGCCAGGCCGTGTTCGAGCCCTGCCCCCGTAGTCTTTATGCGGAGAGCCTCGTTAAGGTGTGCTCAGGTGTAATCTGAGCGGCGGGGCCCGATTGGATTTTACGCTGTTCATTCTGGAATTGATTGTCCCGGTGTGTGTGTGCGTGTGAACCGAGGCTGAACGTGGTTAGAAGGCAAAGATTTTGGTCGTGGATCGATTGAATGGAAAATTTGTTTAATTGGAAAATAAGTTAAGAAAAAGGCAAACACAAATTATCATTCTTAACGCTGAAAGTGAGAAAATGTTTTAAAGTACGAAGTAAAAAATCTGTATATATAAACTCTGTTGTACAGTGTACAGAATAAGATGTAAAAATGCTTCAATACAGGACATTCCTCGGATCCTTTCATCATCTTACGTCGAAATACCTCCCGAATAAAGCAAAATATTCTTTTCTGAATTCACTTAAATATTTTCAATAATACCGTGAAACGATTCCACCAATAACGCCCTGAATCACTTCAAATAAATCGCGCATCTCCCCAAGAAATTTCTCCAAATTCCTCGCAATTCACGCCACCTCCTCGAACAAAACGTCCCCACGTCCACGAGCCCCGTCGCTCCGCCGCATCCGTCCCGAATCCTCGCTCTCGGCATCTCCCGCGCGCATACACAATTACCTCGCAGCGGAAAGTGTCCAGTGCGCGCGCGTAAACTGCAGCCAGCCGGGGAGCTCGTCAAATATTAGCAGAGGACCTCTCTCTCTCTCTCTCTCTCCCCGCACGGGGCGCGCGGATTTCTTTCTGCGCGCGGCGCAGCTGCCGCAGCCGCCCGGAATCAAGCAGCGTAATAATGCGACCGCCGGGCGAGATTCTTTTTTTTTATATCCGCGAGCTCGAGCGGAGCCTAACGCGGAAAATTCGGTGGGGGACTCTTGCCGGGCTGGCGGCTCTGCGTCGTGCTTCCCGGCCGCTTTTTGGGACGATTATCGTCGGGAGAATAGTCGCGACGGGTATTTCTATAGTATCGATTTTCGAATATCGAAACTTCTCTCGCAGCGGATAATTCGTAGAATATTTGAATTTTATCCCGCTCGAAAGTAAAATCCTAGCGATATTCACTTTTCTACGAATTCCGCGATTCAGCGAAATTCCCCTGGCTTCTTACAACCTCCTTGTGCCTTCGCTGCGCAAAGAAAGCGCCGCGTTTTACGCGCTCAAAGCGAAACACTTCAAAAGGCTTGGGGGATTTGCGCACCTGAAGGCAGGGATTTGCAGTCGGCGCAGTCGAGGCCGCCGTCGCGTCGCCATTTTAACGTCCGCCGTCGTCGGACGCCGCGCGGCACCGCAAAGTTTATTGTATTTGTCTTACTTTGTACCTCGGCGATTTCGTAAAAAGATGGAGACCGACTTCAAAATTATATATTATAGCTCCTTTTAGTACAATGTAAAAATTAATATTAAAATTGACTCTCTTGGCTTTTATATTACTATTTATTTGGTTGAATTTATAGTGAGAACAAATTTTTTAATCATTTTTGAGTAAGGTTTGAACAATTACTTGTTGGCCACATACTTGTGCAAATACAGATCGAGAGGCTGTTTTAATATTTCAGATAAGAAAATGATGAATACACAGCTTTAAAACCCCTGAATAAAAGTTGGCAGATTAAAGTGAAAAGTGTTGTTCCTGCTTGAAGGGTTTACTTTCTTTTCAACTTGAGAAGCCGTAACGTTCTTTTTCAGAAGGGCGCAGAAGATTATTTCTAATGTTTGAATAGAAATCGATCGGCTGTTCTTCGTGTTTTACAATTCGTCCTCAATCGTTGCGTTTAAATTATTAACTCAAAAGTCTCGATTAAATTCTTCGTTTAATAAAAATACTACAAATTAAATATTTGTAAAATCGTAAAAAAAAAAAAAAACATCCTACCGTCAATTAAGACTTCACCGTATACAGTTCGACAAAAACCTAAACGAAACCCAAACGACAATCCACTCACTCACAAATTCCTTGCACCACCGTCCCTCTTTGCAAAATATTAATACCTCCAATTAAACCCCCCCTAATTTGCGCAACCATACTCGAGTCTCAAGTAGCGCAACTCGTCGCGGGGCGGCGATCGCCGGGCATTCAGGCAATACATAAGCGATCTCGTCGGCACTCAGCGTAAACTATTTATACGCCGAGCTTGCAAAAGCCTCGGCTAATCGGCCAGTTAGCGGCGGCGGCGGCTCGTCGGGATGGCATGAATAAAAAATGAAGAGTGCCGGTCGGCGAGCGAACCTTATTGGGATATTAATCGGAGAGAAAAGCTGCTGCCCCTCGCCGGCGGAGCTCGAGAGAGAGAGAGAGTAGTTTGCGAATGTACTGCGCGGAGGTTAGGGGTGAGTTTGATTCTGTTTTTTTAAGTAGATTCACGGTGAGATCTTGGTGGAAGGATGGTTTAGTTATGGAGAGGAGAGCATTTACATCTCTTGAAAAGAAGAGCAGCTTGCTAATGTAAAAGTTTAATTTTTGCATGCAAGGTCATATGGGCAAAGAAATTGTAAAAAAAAAAACAATTTACAGCAAAGTCAGCCTAATAAAATTATGCCTTACTAAATTGTACAACATATCTAAGGTCTTCGCAAACACACATTTCCACAAATTTGCCTAAAAAACTATTATGAAACTTTGTTAACCGAATAACTCTTACGTTACGTGCCCACTTCACATTCCCGCAGTGAACGCGAAGCCAAGCGAACCCCCCCCCCAACAACAACAAGAGAACAAGCAGCAAAATAAATCTCGAGCCTGCAAGTGTTTTCGGGGCGATGAAAAAGTATAGCGGCGACGGCTCGTGAAAGGCGCGCCCTTCGACTCGGCACTCGAGCGGCTGCGCGCGCACTCTCGAGCCCTTAAAATAATGGGTCCTTCGGCGTCGCCCCGCACTCCGGACCCCGGTTTACTTTCGCGAGCGCTAATTGTCCGCTAATTCCGCGCTTTTCTGCGCGCCAATCGTACGCTCTATCTAGCTTGACAGAGAGAGAGCGAGCTCTTTGTCCGATTATTATCGACGTTATGCGCGCGCTTGTTTGCCGTCAATATCGCGCCTGATCGCCGGGGATCGAGGAGCCGGGACCCAAGGACCGCGTTTGTGGAGGAGCCGAGAGAACGAGATTATGGTCGGAGGTTCGAGGAGCGGTTCTGAAATTCGAGTTTTGTTGCGGGAATAATTGGCTTGTTTGCTCGGGACGAGGGAATGCTCGTGAGTGCGCGGCTCGAGTATAAGGAATTGCGCAGTGTGGTGATCGATTATTTATTGTGTTTTAAATTGAATAAACGAACGGCAATGTGCTTTAGAAACGGAGGTTCTTTGGTTCTTCTACGTGTAAATGCTGCGAGTATTATATTTTTGTGCAATATAAGAATCAAGGTCTCGTCGAAACAGTCAAAAAGTATTTTCGTACATACATTTACATCCAGCTAAATGCCACTTTTAATACACTTAAAAGCCAATTCAATCAACAAAAATAGACATAAAGTAATTTTCATTTCAATCAGCAGCAATCTAATAGTGAAAAACCTTCGAAATTACCCAAAAGCAGTACTTCATAAGCGCGCGCGGAGTGTCGAATCAGCTACGAAGCGATAACTCGGCTAATAACCTCAGCGTTTCAATCCGGCCACTCGCGGCGTGGCAGCCATGATCCATTTAGCGGAATCTGCCTAATCGCTCGACGGTTTTGCCTTTGATGCCAAGGCAAAAATTGCCTTCCGCTCGAACTCGTCCGATCCGGGCCTCTTTGGCGATAACGTCGTTTGTGCGAATTTAAGCGGTGCGGTTTTCGGGCGGGGGAGCGATTTTGCGCCCGACGCGTTGAGGGTAGTTTAAGAAAGATTTTCTCCCCGTAACTGAGATGAAAAGAAGCGAGATTTTATTTAATTTTTACTTTATTCAAGAGCAATGTTTGCATTGGGAATAAAAACGTTTAGTATATAATAAGAATTCGTACATTTTACCAGCTGGCAAGACCAGATATAAATAAACTAAAGCATTCATAACTCCCAGTAAAATAGTATAACAGCGACGGAAAATTGAGGAAAGTTCGTTTTCATTTTTCACACATTCTTGTTCGGATCAAATAAATCATTTTTATTAAAAGCTTCTCCATTTTAAAAATCGCAATTTTAGGTTTGCTATAAGCTAAATTTGCGCGCACTATTTTTTTGTTTTGAGCTTATAATGCATGCATAAGTATAAAAAAAGAAATATGTTTTTCTTATTCTAGTCTAATTTAATTATTTGGCTATAAATATTTAAGTATAAAAATTCAATTTCAAAAATTCGAACGTGTATAACGGATGCAACAGATTCTCGTGCTCGTTTCTAATGTAACCATCAAAATCAATCTTTAAATACTTCATAAAATCTGGCCATCGTTTTCTTTTAGATTTTTTCTTTTAGCGTATCAGCAAAATTGAAATTCTAAGCCCATTTTACACTTTTCAATAGAAGCAAAAAACGCGGTCTTTGCAAATATTCGTACAGTCCAAAAAATGGTCAATTTCAAATAAACTAAACCAATAGCACCAATGCTTAAACCAAACCAAGCAACAGCACTCGAACGTGTATTTTAAGTTAAAAAAACCATTTCAAGAAAAATAAGCTCCTACATCGATTTCCAGCCCGGTCGAAAAAGCATCTTAGGCAAATCCCCATAAAAACCCGTCACTCGACTCACCTAAAGACAAAATCGCGAGTATCCCTCTCCTCCTGCTCTCCGGCTCCTCTCAAAAGCGTGCAAAACCGCGGGAGGCAGCTCGCTTCATCTGTCCTGGACCGTGAGCAGCGACGCCAGGCCTCGGTCCGGCGTCGCGTCCGGGTCCGTCAGCAGGGCCATGGGCACTCGCGCACGGGGAAAGGGCAGCGCCGCCAAGTGCGAATCGTGCGCCGAAAGGGGAGACACGCGTCCGTTGGCCGGCGACGAACTGTGCTCTTCCCTGCTCGGGCTGCCCGACGCCGCCGCCGCCGCCGAGCAGCAGACGACGAGCTGGCCGCGCCCCGGGAGGGCGGAGCCTCGGCGTTCACGCCCGTCGGGGCGATGCTTCCTGCGCCCGGGGACGGAGCGGAGGGGGGACGGGGCTGCAATTGCTGCCGCTGCTTGCTGCTTTTTCGCTGCTGGCGCGAGCTTCTGGGCTTTTCATTTTTCAGGAGGATCCTGGAGGTGCCGACGGGTTTCAATGATTTAGACGGTTTTCGAGGCGGGGAGGCAGACGATTTACCGGGGGGTCTTTTTTTATTAAGCTGGTATTTTTTTCTGATTCTTTGCACATTATGTTTTAAGCATCGAGATTTTCTTATTTATAAAATGATGAGCGAGGTTATACTAGAATATTTAATTTTGCATTTTAGTCGTGTTTGTCGAGATATTCAAACCGACCTACTCACTAAAAAAATCAGTGAAAAGCTTAATTTCAATATACATTCACTAATTTAAGTATAGTTATATACGAAATAGCTAATTATATATGAATCGATTTTATTAGAGACAAAACCAGCAGCTCCGAAGTATTCTTTAAGAAATCAGTGAAAATCGCTAAATCACCAGTGATCCAACAAGATATTTGCTGATAAATGTCTTCGAGTCGACTGATTCCGCCTTAGAGAGCAGATTACTAATAAACGCCAATTAAATTCCCCGCCTCGCAGTCTCCAATCTTCGGGGTCACTGTTACATCAGCCACCTCGCGGCAAGTATAGACCCCCGAAGAAATTCCTCCTCGCTCCTCCTCCGCTCAGTCCCGAATCGTCGCTCCCATCCGGCGCATCGATCGCAGCTCGCGGCGGAGGCGCGCACTTGACTCCGCGCGTCCGCGGATGAACAGTCCCGAGGGCGGCTTTGCGATTCCGCTTGCGATTGTCTGCGCCGCGACGCGAGCGGAACGAGAGCGTGTGAATTTCAAGGGGGTCGCCGCCGCCGCCGCCGCCGGCATTGTTGCGCACCGAACGAGACTCGGCGGAGCGAAGACGTCGTTATGCGCGGAAGGCGATTAATTGTTTCGGGGACTTTTGCTTTGTTTTAGGGCTGCTCGGGGGAGTTGGAGCTGTGGGCGCGGAGAGTCTCTTTGGAAGAGACGGGGAATTGCTGGTAGTTATGGTTTTATTGTTGATGGGCAGGAAATTCGAAATATTTGTTATCTCTGTAAGCGGATAAATTACTGCTGTCTGATGTACAAAATGTTTGATAGAGGGGAATCTGTATAGTATTAAGAATAAATAATACAGTCTTTTTAAATTTCGAAAACGAAAATTTATGAAAATAAAAATAAAGCAAAGAAAGTTTTCAAACTTTAATTCACTTATTTTAAAAGTTAATCGATTAAAATAAAAGATAATAAACAACTCTTAAAAGTGTGAAAGTAACTCTATAAAAATGATATACCTTCAGTGCAGCGTCGGGACTATAATCTTCGTAAAAATCGCGCGTCCAAAAAGCCGCATCCCTCTCAAAGTCCTCCAAACTCGAAGCTCTCCCTCCCTCTCTCTCTCTCTTCCACTCGCCGTAAAAAAAAGGAAGAGAGAACGAGCCGCTCCCAAAGGGCTTTTCAATCCCTTTCTCGGCCAGCGCAGAGAGGCAAAAGGCAGCACACGGAAAGCCGCAGAGGGAAGCTCGTCCACGCAGCGACGGAGAGAGATCGAGAGACGACACAAAAAGCGCTCCTTTGCGCTGCGTCAAAGCTCTCTCTCTCTCTCTCTCGCTCGCTCGCTCGCTCGCTCGTATTTGCTCGCTCGCCAGCGGAGGCAAAAGGCGAAGCGGGCTCGCGGTGGCGGCCAAGTGCATTGAATCGAGCTCCAAGCGCCGGGGCGCAGATGGACGATAATCGCGCGAACGAGTCGAGTGGGCGAGCGGAGGCCCGATCGAGAGGAATGCGAGTCGCGGCTGGATGAGAGGGGCGGCTGGAATGGAGAAAATTTTAGGAATTCGGATGGTGAGATGTCTGATGTGAGAATAAAGAAGTCAAAATTAGTGAATCTAATGACATTGAGCGCAAGATAAATAAGAAGAACCTAAGTGAACTATATTTAACAACTGTAACAACACTGTTCCAATGTGATAAAGTTCCTTCAAGCCATAAATATGAAAATTCGGCTAAACACTAATTTAGTAAATTATTATATTTTCCACATATAACACATACTATATAATACATAATATATATTGTATCAAATGTAAAGTTCGCTAACTATTCATACTATTATTTATAAAACTACGAAATCCATTGCAAATTGTAAATAATATAATAATTAATTAATTAATTTATTTGTTAAACCAGAGTAAAGTACAATAAAATATACTGTAAACTAACACGTCGCTTATACTTTCTGGGGGATTCGACTATAAATAAATAAACGAAAAAAAAGTGACATTGATCTTTCGTCAAAAAGCAGTAGTTCCAAAAGTATGCTATTTTTTTAAGATCCACGTAAATCTGCAAATTTATCGAACAAGCATACTAGCGCTAATCTTCCCAAAAAAAAGTAATCCCATACAAAAATGTTGAATCGTCAAGCAGCTGAAAAGGCCATTTGAAAAAAGCCAAAAGACAGGCAAGCCTCCCCTCCCCCATCCCGGCGGCAGCGGCGGCGGATCGAGAAAAGCCATAAAGAACCGCGCAGGTAAGAACCTCGCCTTCGATAAAGGAGCGAGGCATCGCAGGAGCATCGCCGCTCGCATCCTCGCCCCTCCGCTCCCGCATCCCAGCCCTCGGCGCGCGGCTATGGACGTCCGCTCCTCGCCAATCGCGGCGCCGCCGGTCCACCCTCGGGGCTCCGCTCCCGTCCAATCCGCGGCCACCGCCCCCCCGTCGGCGGTGAGAGCCGGGGTGGGGGCGGCGGAGGGGTGGCCCTCTCGGATGCTCCCTTTTGCCGGGCGCGCGCGGCATCGTCCTTTTTGGTTAGTAGGCAAGCGGCGACATGACGGAATGTTCGTACACTGGCTTTGGACGTCGCTGCCGCTGCTGCTCGGGGCGGTTGCTGGAAGCGGGAGGTGGAATTAAGGCGTCGGGAGGACGGTTAGCAAGGGCGAGGGAGATAAGTGGGGTAGGTGTGCTTTGCCACCTGCGAAAATTTCAATGGGCTACTTGTTGTAAAATTTAGGCGGTTCTCGCCGGTTTTCGGAATTTTCGAGGAATATTTATAAATCTCTTCAATTCCGTATATTAATAGAAAGTTCCGGGTTTGATTTTTTAATCGCCGATCGGGCACGAAAGATATGAAAAAATTCCACGAAGCTCAAAATCGAAAAAATTCTAAACGAACGAATAGGTTTATGGCCATACGGCAAAAGCATATTTTTATATACTACATTCTCCAAAATACTACAATTTTTATTGCACACTATCCAACGCGAATCAGCATCTCTTCCCTCCTATATACTTTTCCCAGCACCTCCCAAAGTCCCTCGACCAAAAGCAGCGCTCTCACTTTCCATTGTGTCGCCAGCCTAACTGTCTCATTGAAAAAAGGACAAACGCGCGCGGAGCGAACAATTCCAAATCCGAGCGGCGCTCGGGCCCCATTGTCGATCGGAAAATATTAGCCGCTCATAAATGCACTTATCGCTTCTCTTAAGACCGCCGGGGGGGGAGAGGTGGGAGGCGGACAATGGGCCGCGTGAAGTGCGCCCCGAACGCAATCCTTTAATTTGTTGTTTGCCCCCGCACGCATTCGACGGCTCACGTGTCGGGCGCGCCATGTGACGGGCGGGAAGGCGAGCAAAGGAGCCGCGCGCCGCGTGCAAACACTTTGCGAAGCGCTCCGAAGACGCGGGCTGCATCGATGGAGTGTCGGGGAGCGTTAAAATGCTTTTGGATTAAGGGATTGGAGGAGTCGCGAGTGGAAATTTCAGTGGGGATGCTGGCTTTTTTTTGCTGCAATTGAACGAAAAGCTTTCTTTTTGATAATACAAAGTACGAATTTTTAAATAGATTTAGAGTAAATGCAACGTGGATGTTAGAGGGTATCGTAATAAATAAAATTTTCTATGACGGAATTATCATTTTTCTTAGACTTTTAAAGGTGACAATGTAAAGGGTCGATTGCACGAGTGTCGCTATCATTGTTCATTCTTTCTAAACTAGTAAATTTGAAATCTGAATCTTGATAACATACAAAATTTAAGTTTCACGCAATTGTTTTAAAAATCTTCACCTTCTGTACACAAATCTATTTTACAATAATTGCATGAAAAATCTCTGTCCTGCAAAAGAGTGTACGTGCCCCCGCCATTTTCGAAAGAAAAAGAAAGAACGAGAGAAAACGCAAACAACCCAGGGAAACAAACGTCGCCTCGCCTCTCGGCGCAGCAGCCATCGCAATTACGCTCCCCCGGAAAATATCTGGCGCACGCGCCGAAAGCAGCCGGCGGCCAGGCAGGCAGCGGTATAACGAGGCAGTTTTCGCGCGGCGCGCGGATTGTGTCGCGCAATCATTTTCGCTCGCGAAATAAAACGCCGTCGCCGCCGTCGGGAATCTGTTGGCTCCGCGGCGCGAGGCCGGAAGCGCGACGGCCGGACGAAATATTCGCCGGGCGCGCGAGCTGCGAAGGAAAAAAGACGGGAGGAGAGAGAGGGAGGTGGGAGAGTGGAAAGCGGTAGGGGGAAGAATGCGAGGAGTGCGAAGATGCTGAGCTGCGGAAATAATTAGTGGGAGGCCGGGGTTTTCGTTTGAAAAAGGTGCGCTGGTTGGAGATTGAACGTGTTTGATGGTTTCGAGGCTAGGAATTATTTTTTGTATTAGATTATATGTTATATTTTACTGAAGCCGAATTCAATTTATCAAATTTACTTCATTGCAGCTTTAATTCTAAAAAGTGTTTCAACTGTCATTTTTAAATTTCCTAAAAATCTTGATAGTAAAAATCTGCAAAAAATCCTCTATCTGTAAAAAAGAAAAACAGAAAATTATTTACACATTCAATAACACAGCAATATAAAGCAAGTATACATTAGCGGATCGATAACATTCCAATAAATAATTCATGCCCCGAAAAGTCAATAGCGATGGCAAATCATCAGCGGCCGGGGAACAAAAAGAATATCTCAAACAGAGCAGGAAAGAGACGAGGCGGAGAGATGCAGAAATGAGCTGTGCGCTAAAAGAAGAAAAAAAAAGCACGCGAGCGAGGACAGAGAGAAGAGCGGAAGGAGGGAGATACACAGTCGAAGACGAGATAAACACAGAGAGAGAGAGCGAAAATTCGCCCTCGCTCGGGGAGACATGTTTTTTGGTTCAGTAATTCCTCGCGTTATTTCCACTGTTTGCTTTTTATCATTGTAAACTGATATATTGTTTCAGGACTGGCTGAGCCCTCTCTCCCCCTTTGTGTGCGCGCATTTGACGATGCAAACGCTCTGCATATATACGCCCGCGAGTCGTAATGCGCTGCGCCACGTTTCCTAAAATTTTTGGCTGACTCGTCTTGGGAAACCAAAAATCTGCATCTACCTCGAAGTGATGCATTAACCGCTTGAACCATTGCCTCTCCTTATAGTTGTACAAATTTAAATATTTTAATAATTTAATAATGCTTATACCAATCCCCTGGTGGAAAATTAATGAGTCTAACAGGCTAAGTTATTAACGTCTAGCTAGTTCAATTAGGATATCGTTTTCTTATTTCATTGGAGCTGCTAACTGGAAACCGCTTAACTTCGGCTTAACGAGCAGGATGGAAAGAATTATCGTAGAAAGACGCGCGAGGGCGCTGATGCGCGTGACGTTCGCAGGTCTGGTATACAGCATAACCTTCGCTCTCCACGTGTACTTTGTGCTTTAAAATGTCAGGAAAAAGCAGTTAAAACTATTTCGCAAGAGAAAAAAGTTAAAAAATTGCGTGAATTCGACAAACAATACATACAAAATTATAAGCTGGATTTACTTCGGTAACCAGTTTACAGCTATTCGACGGTTTTATACCGTAACATTTTTAAACGGTTCCTAGCTAGAATTCTAGGTAGATGTAAACCAGTTTTTCAATTTCTAGTTTATTTCTAGCTTAATACCTCTTACGCTTTCCACCAGGGTCAATTTTTATTTATTTCGTTACCCTATAAAAAAATTAAAATAAATAAAAATGACATCAACATTGAAAATACTTTTATGATTCTAAACAGTTTATGTATTGATTCAATTTTTCATCCTCTCATTACCTATAGATTTCATTTCTAAAAAGTACCGAAGAATTCGAAACAGAATTCTCCGGCAATAAAAACCGCCCCCTCGTTCATATTCAATTCCTTCTAATTAATTCCTCCGGCTCTCGCAGCTCGCAGCCCCGTTAATCCACCAATTACCCTCAGCTCCGCTAAATAAAACTCGCGATTCCGTCATCCACCGCATCTCGGAGCTTCCATCGCAGAGTGAAATTCATCCTCGGCCCTCGAGTGTCGCAAAGGACCGCGAGAGGAACGGAGAGGGAGAGAGAGAGAGAGGGTGGCGAAAGTCGGTATAATTAAAAAGGTCGGATGAAAGCTCCCGGGCGCTCTCTCTCTCTCTCTCTCTCTCTCTCTCTCT
>JAWWEM010000044.1:9885073-9933753 GCA_035582935.1 Ormyrus thymus
TTGAGATTTTATCTATCAGTTCGTATTTTTCTTTTTCATTTTTTATGGATTTAAAAAATCGCCGGAGCCACCTTAATCGCTCCTTAACTTTCGGTCGCGATATCGATCTCCTGGGCCATCCAGGCGACGCCAAGAAAGAGAAAGGAGTGACTGAGATAAAGAAACTTAAACAGAGTTAGAGAATCTGAGTAGCAGCTCAAATAAGACAAATGAAAACAAAAGGAAAATTAATTAATTTTTCTACACCGAGAAAAGTTTAGTAAAAATTACTATACTGCCTAGTAAGGTCGCCACAGACTGTCAAAATCAAAAAAATTACCGTACTTTATAGAAAAATTTACCAAATAGTATCGTAAAAATTTATATATATATATATATATATATATATATATATACGGAATTTTACTGTAAATATAGGAAAATTTATCAAACAGTATAATAACATTTTTTACAAAGTATAGTAATTTTTTGAGTTTTGACAGTCTGTGGTGATTCACTAGACAGTATGGTAATTTTTACAAGATTATTTGCAATTTTTTACTATATTTCTTCTCTCATATTTCAATTTGTTGTATTGCAATTTAAATGTGCATAGGCTTATTTTATTCGTTATACATTTATCTACAAATTTACTGTGAGAGATTACAAAATAATTTATGAGAACAAAGTTATCCTTAATTGTTTATACGAAAATGCGTCAATAAAGATTTTAATAAAGCATCTTTCTAAACCTTTAATTTAGTCTCGACAACTCAATACCACTGGAGAAGTTAGTTATTTTTTGGAAAAAATGGATATATAAAACGTTTCGGTAATTTAGCATTCTACAATTGTATAAGACATCTAGTTAACAGATCTAGGATCACTCAACGTTTGACTATACGTCTTAAACATAAATGAATATATTTCAAAACATCATTAGATACCATTTTAAAGTATCCCTTTCATCGGAAGTAAAACCAATCAGGCCAGCACCCCCATAACCCATCGATTTAAAAAAGCGCTTCCGCAAGAAAATCATAAAACACGATAAAACTTTTAATTAGCCCATTGCAGAGGCGAAACATCAAAAGAATAAAGCGAGACTGAAATGAAATAAATCGCCGAGTTATCTCCTCGAAGCTACGGCACAAAAGGCCCCTGGCAAACGCAGACGGAGAATCGCCGGAGACAGGGAGAAAGCGGCACGGTAATTAACGGCTCGGCGATGGCGGCCAGGGCAAATTTGCAAAGCCATTTCAAGTTTCCTTCGAGCTCTCCGGCCCTTCGCCATCCCCTCCCCCCCCCCCCTGCCATCCCTCGCGCGTCCTTGGACTTTCTTTAAGTTGGCAGTAGTGCGGCCCCGGCTTTAATAGTTTACCGGCTTGATTGGATTCGTCGGAGCATAAGTAACGACGTTGGCAAAGTTTGCACACTTAGCGCCTTTCGCCTTTGCCCGCCGGAGCGGGTTCGATTGGCAACCGGAAGTGCGCAGTCGTTGTTGCGCTTGCATTGTTTTCGGTGCATAGTGGAGAAGAGTCGTCTCTGTTCGATGGATCTTCTGAGATCTCTATTAACTATTTATCAGCGATTGGGTAATGGACGAAGGAATTCATATATTATAATTTACTCTTGATCCTTTTTCATAAATTAAGTTTAAGAACCGCTTGATGAAAGGGGCGAAATGGCAGGGTTTGATTTATATTTCATTATATAGTACTTAGATGTTAAATTAAATGCTTTTGAAGCGATTAGATAAACGAGGATTCAGACATTTTTCTCCGTCTTTCAACAGAATAACCATGAATAGAGGTGAAATTTTATAAAATTCTCTAGTAAACGTAAATTGCAATGAAAAGGTTTTTGCAGTTTAATTGAAGTACTGCATTTAATTTACGTACACCAACAACTATGCAAACATTCTCACACAAATAAAATTGCCGCCATCGGCAAAACCACCATCAAGATTTCTTCGTCTAATTACGTAAACATATGAACTCAATCACTCCCCCAGCAATCCCGCAAAAAGCTTACCAACAAATCATCACCTGCCTCGGCATCGGCTGGCAGTCCGGCGAAAAAAGGAAGGCTTCGTCGACAAAACGAGAAAAACAAAATGGTCTCTAGTGCCTCCTCGTCAATCACGTCTCGCGCCGCAGATTGAAATAAATTGATGAAATTGGCATCCCTCTCCGCTTCCCCTCCGGGCCCCGCTGCGGCTCGCCGCCGCGATTCCCGCTCGTTAACTGGCCGTAACAATGTATTAGCCCCCCTTCCACCGTCCCCACCAGCCGCCGCGAGGCCCCACCCACCGCGCGCCGCCGGCGACCAATCGGCGCGCGGCGCGCCCCACTCCGCCCTATCGATCTTCTCCCCTCCACGGCGGCGCGGCGAGAGGTGGCGGCGCACGCCGGTCCTAAGCTACGTTGGTCTTTTTTTGTGTCCAAGCAGTCGCAGGAGCAAGTGGAGCTGCTCTGTCGGACCGATTCCTACACGAAGGCGAACGCGCGCTCGGCCACTCAAATGCGCTGGACAATGGTGTGTGTTGATAATCACGTTTTCTTATCTTGCGTTGTTATTAGTGCATGCTTTGTTCCGCGGGGAGTTGGACTGCGGAATCGTTAACGAGCGGTGATTTCAGTTGAGTCGGTTTTGCTTTCTGAGTAATTAAGCTTTTTTAAAAGGCTAATCAATCTTGGTTGTAAAGCAACAGCTTTCATGTGCACTTAAGATGTTTAGCAAGTGATTGGCGTGAATGAATTTTTTTGATTTTCGAGTGCTGTGCAAAAAGTGCTCTTTATTATTTATACGAGTATTAGTTGAAAGATTTTTATAGCCATTTTAAGTTATTTATTGTATTTTATTAGTTCAAGTTTGTTTTTATATTTCACGTATAGACTTACTAAATATAATTTATAATAAGCAGTACATTTATAGATTAAACATTAAATTTATATTATTTACTGAAAAGTCTGTTAATAAAATGAGATAGTTTTTCTTTTCATGTGAAATATACTGCAATTTTTTCTGACACATCAAAAAAGACTAATTGTTAATAAATAGATTTAATTTTCTTAAGAAAAAGTTTTGTAGGCAAAATGATATTTTGTGTAAAAAGTGTTAAAAAACCGTCGTTGCATATAGACTCTGTCTAAATTTACGTTACGCAAATATTTTTACAGGAATTGATATTATCAGCTTTTTGATGTAGCATAAATTTTACACAAAAAGCCTCATTCAATCGATTTCTACGTATTCTACGCCCCGCTGCGCCGAAATCTCCCAAATTCCCTCCTCCACCCACAATCTTCAATTCTCTTCCAACAGAAAATCGTCCTCACTTCGTAATGCGACAATATGAAAAGTCCCTCGATTCCTCGCCTCCGAAATCTTAACTCACGCGGAGGCAGGAAAAATCCCCCGGCCAAAAGAGTCGAGCTGCGCCCGAGCCGCTAATCTCGGGGAATTACAAGGAGAATTACGCGACTGCGGGAGAGTGACGAGCGTTCAAAGGTACAACGACGGCCCGAGAGCGGCGCGTCTCGCGCACGTAATCACGGGTGCCTCCTTTGTCGGGGAGGTATTTAGTCGATGGCTGCTGCGCGCGGCTGTTACTTTCGTATAGCTTGCTCTGCTTTCTTCTTTTATTCTATTGGATTACCTTCTTGGCCGTTGCATCTTGCTTATTGTGGGAGAAGGAATTTTTTAGCTAGGATAATTTTACGTTGGTTTAAGGGAGATTTATCGCTTTGTGGTAGTTTTATATTTATTATTTATATAATTGATTTTTTATCAAATTATATATATATATATATATTATGAGGTAGTATGTTTAGTTTTGTTTGATTCCAAGATATTGAAATTTGAAGATTTTGACTTTGCCAAATTTTTTAATTAAGTTCTTTACAAATTTTGTAAAAAATATTCAAGAAATTTGCTAATTAGCTTCAGTTTTAAAGAGAGAAGAATTTTATTATGCTTCAGTTTAAATATTCACTTTTTTACTCACTCTTATAAAATATCTTTTAACACTACATTGCTTTAATTATTACGATTTAATTAACAATTTCACGATGCAAAGGATTTCTCAGACACTTCTATAAGAAGTGTACACAAATACTTAATAAAGTCTGTATGCAGCATCAATACCCGACTTTTCTTCCAAAAGCAACTCCGACTCGGAAAATCTGCCGCTCTTCCATTCTATTTTCCGCCGGCTCGAGAGCATAAAGCAGGAGAGAGAGAAAGAGAGAGAGACGACTTTCCCTCTCGTCATATTCCCCGATGATTAGGGCTGGCTTTGGCTTCGGGACAATCGCAAGTTACAAGATGGGCGGGGCCGTCGCGTCAGGCGCGCGCACGGAAAACCACCTTGTCGGCCCTGCCGCTATTGTGCGCCGCGTCAACCTCTGCTCCCGTAAGCAAGTTTGACAGGGAATTTCTTAATTTGAGCTCGCGCTCTTGATCCTCCGCTATTTTCCCACTAACGCAGTGGTCGAAGATTCAAGTGGGAAGGCAGTCATTGGCAGTTTTATTAATACACCGTGTGGCTTGTATTATTAAATAATTTTCTATTCTCCTGCGCAAAGTTATTAAAAATTTTGAAATTGAAATTATTATTCGCGATAATGTGTAAAATATGTACATTAATATATAAAATGTAAAACATCTCGAATATTTTGAGATAATTAATATAAACTCCAATAATGAGCCCGTCTCCGACAAATAAAATCACCTTGAACAAACTTGCATGCTCGCCTTTATGATGGTTAAAAGCCAAGCGCGTCGCGCCCTCCTGCAAAAGTGACGCGCGAACAGTAGAAAAATCAAATTATAAGTCATGAATGAAGTTAAAACGTGCGGGTGCGTAATTGCCGTGCAGAAAGGCGAGTTGAAAGCGTGCAATCATTGGCGTTTTTCTGCCTAGGTGTATAGTTTAAATTACGGCAGTACAGGAAGAGATTAAATTACGCGCGAACATATGCCACTTGAACGGCCCTGGCCGTCGTTCTAGCATGTCGCCATTATCGCAGGCGCAGTAAAATAGTCACGTTAAAAATAGAAGTTGCAAATTGAAACGTCGAGTGCTGGACTGGCCATTTTGTTTTAATCAAAACAATCGAATTCAATTATTGAGCTTTTTGTTATCTGCAGTCAATTTTTAATTCGGACAAATTGACTTTTGATACTTTTGTGGAAAAAAATTTTTATTTCACTTGGATTTGGACCTCTAAAAATCCTTTAACCATTCTAATTACATATCTTGTCCTATTAAAATATTAACAGTGTAATCACATTACATAAATCAGTTTACTAAATAAACACGAAGATTTACTTGAAAGAATGACATTCCTTCCATAAAACAAGCCGAATGTAATACACTAGGTTACTTACCAAAGTCCAACATCCCACCCTCGTCATCAACCGCAAAATAATGAAACTGTAGGCCATTTCTCGGCTAAATCAAGAGATAAAGAACCCAAGGCTCCACGTACGGTAGAGAAAAGACCAGCCGAGCGCCGGCTTTTCTTCGATTCTTCTCCCGTCGCGCGACGGCATTCAGGGGATTTTAAGGCGCAGTCGTACTCGCGCGCCGGCACACGCGCACCCACACTAAGATCAGCAAAAGGGTAAAGAGGATGACTGACTACTACTCAAGCCGCAAGCGCGCCATCCAATTCCAGCCGTCATTCCAAGTTCAAATATAACGCCATTCCGAGGAGCAAACATTTCCGAGCAGTCGTCGTCGCAGTGCAAACGTCGCAGACGCATATATATATACATATATATATATATATATATATCCCTCCGGGGAGAGGAGACGAGAGAGAGCCTTTTGCGAGTCGCGACGCAGACGAGGACACGCGACGCGGTGCTGACCATTTTGCATCTCATTCAGGCTCAGCCATTCAATTCCCCTTTTCCGCGAATGCTGAGGTCTCTGTGAAGGCTCGGACGGATGAAAGCTTACTTGCAATATGTCCTGGATTAAGTAAGGCCTGCTTGAAATTTTAACCTCCGGCTGTGGACACGCGGACACGTTGTTTTAAGTATTTATATGGCTGAATTGCGCCGAGGTGCTTAGCTTATTAGCTTTTGAAATGCTTTAATTTTCCTTGTACGTAAAAAGGACATGTAAAAAAACTTGAAAAGTAATATATTTCACATCAAACTTTCAATGACAATTGATAAGCGCGTAAAAGGGAGTATTATAGCAAAAGAATAGGATAAGACAATTAGATGGGGAAGTTCTTGCTCGCCCGTACAAAAGACAATTGTCTGTGCGAAAGTTAACTTTAAGCAACCCCTATGATTCCGAGATTTTTTCCCGTCAACCCGAGGGCCAATTGAGCGAACTTAATGGCGCATGTGTCGCCGGCACTTCGGAACATGTGGGTTCCGCTCTCGACGGTAAACGTTCCCTTTCGCGAGTGCCGCGCGTCCCATTTGCTCAAGAACTGACTCACCGCTCGTCAAATCGAGCCCTCGATTCGATTGATTTTTTTTTTGTTTTCAATATTAATGAGAGGCGGCCAAAATGGCGCTCGCGATCGCGAGAGGGAAGGCACGCGGGCGGGCGCAAAATTCGGGATACTGAAGAGCTTATTCATGGAAGCCGAGGTTAAAAAGAATGCAGTTAAGTAACTAATCGATAAGCTCGCCGGGTGGAACTATGCAAAAAGGGTTATTAAGAAGCGGCGCGGTAAACCGCACTCAACATGCAAATGCTATTCATCAAGCCTTGTTGCATACGATGTGTTAAAGTGAGGGTCGTATATTTTTACCTGCTCCTCTTTCCTCGCATTTTTCCCAAGTGACTCGGCTCCGGCAAAACTCTCTGCTCTCTAATATATACGTGCTATCGTTTATTTTTGCATAATTGTTACGCTTCAGTGACTTGTGCAATAATAAAAAACTAATCGTAACCAAAACAACTGCAACCTTAATTTATATCGCTATAAACTATGTTTAAAATAATTCACAAAGGTACACAGTTCTGACCTTAAATTCTTTCCTTTGATTCCAGATTGATGCTATGCAACCGTTCTCATCGAGCCAGGCAATGGAGACGGAGACACCGACGAGCTTGCCTCCCGACAGGGTCACCTCGCCGACGCCAAGCCGCAACCTCACCTTCTCGATCGCGAAGATCATGGAGCCGGACAAACGCTTGACCGAGTCGTCCAGTCAGCCTTCGGGAGCAGCGTCCTCCAGTTCATCATCGCCGACCTCGGCGACGACGATACTCCATCAGGCAGCGCCTAGTCTCTCTCTGAGCTACTCGGCTCACCTGGAGTCCGCCTTCAAGAAGTACGTGCCGACGTTCAGGCACCATCCTGACCTCCTGCAGTACTACCCGCTGCTGCACTACTCGAATCCTCTGCTGAGGTCGTTCCCTGCACATCCGCCACCCTCGACGACGGCACCGACGACGACACCGAGCAGTCGCACGACTCCGCCTTCAAATCAGCTGTCCAGGTTGTCTTTGTCGACGAGTCGCTCGCCTCCGCCATCGTCGAATCAGCTGTCCAGGTTGTCCTTGTCATCGAGCTCGCCTGAACAGTCGAGGGAGAGTACTACTACCGAGAAGAAGGCCTCGTCACTTCGAGAGCCAGCGAACTGCAGCAGCAATCCAGCAAAACAGAAGACCTTCACCTGCCCGGAGTGCGGCAAGGTCTTCAACGCCCACTACAATCTTACAAGGCACATGCCGGTACATACCGGAGCCAGGCCTTTCATCTGCAAAATCTGCAACAAGGGATTCCGCCAAGCGAGTACATTGTGCAGGCACAAGATCATCCACACGGCAGAGAAACCCCACAAGTGTATGACTTGCGGGAAAGCCTTTAACCGTAGCTCAACGCTCAATACCCACACGAGAATTCACACCAATTTGAAGCCCTTCGTTTGCGAGTACTGCGGCAAAGGCTTTCATCAGAAGGGCAATTACAAGAATCACAGACTAACCCACAGCGGCGAGAAGGCCTACAAGTGTCACATATGCAACAAGGCCTTCCACCAGATCTACAACCTGACCTTCCACATGCACACGCACAACGACAAGAAGCCCTTCAGCTGCAAGATCTGCGGCAAAGGCTTCTGCAGGAACTTCGACCTCAAGAAGCACATGCGGAAGCTGCACGAAACCGGTTCTCCCGTGCCCCTCAGCGCTCTGAGCGGCTCCAGCCAGTCGAATCACAGTCAGCAGTCGGCGTACTCGCCGGTCCATCACGGGCCGACGGCGCACGCGTTCGTCAGCCCGTTCCTGCTGCCGCCGCCGGGCTCCAACAGCTACCTGAGCAAGATGTTGTGACAGGAGAGCGTGCCCTTCGCCAGGAAGACCCAGTGTCCCCTCATGTTCGCCTCCGCGTGCTATCCCGCCGACTTGGGATCCTTGGTGCAGTCTTCCAAGTGACCCGGGAGAAAGACCGACGCCGACTAGGTCTCGTTGGGGGAGAGTATTGTGAACGAGGTTCCGCGACGGCGGAACTGACGTCGGAGGCGAATTCGATCGGAGGGTTGCGAGCGGTCTTGTGTTCTGAGACGGACTAAATATAGTGAATAGAGGTTGTGGTGATTCTAATCAAAGGCATTCATTAAGCGTTATAACGGACTGATTCATGGACAGTGAAATTATACCATTGCATATTAATAACAACCAACTACCTCATTTAAGATTAACATCTTTGTAGGCGTAGTTCTACCGTTAAAGGCCAATACAGGGTTCGGAAGTAATTAAATATTGTAACTGCATTCCTTCGAAGAAAGAAACTGTTATATTAGCGCATTACCGTATATGTGATAAAAATCCAGTAAAATGTGTTAAAGCTTTGAAAAATTGACGAACTATCGATTAAACGATAATGGATATCATTGCAACGAATGTCAATTTTTGAAAGTTTCAGCAGCTCCGTAAGCTTAAACCTCTAATTATAAACAAGCTGTTTGAAATGTCAAATTTTCTATCTTTAAAAACTTTTCCACGAAAAGCTCACCTTTCGTTCTCCAATGTAACTGTAGAAGCAATAAAGCATCCGAAATTTTATGTAAAAGAAATATATATCTTGCCTTTTGTCGAGAGGAGCGTTTTCTAGTCGCGGTCGTTAAGCGCGAAAATCAAAAGACTGCGTATAATCGTTAGGTAGAAAATTGCACACCAAAGTAATGGCAGCCATCACTTTTTGCAACGCTCAATCAATATTGTAAAACTGTACAAATTCATTGCATCCACGTAACCGATGCATCTTAAAGCTTCATACTGCTAAAATTACAAATATTCCAAATCCAAATTGGTCTTTCAAATGTTCAATGTATGTTTTCGGTAATCTGATTATTGAACATACAACGGCAATAAAAAATTAATAATTATATTTAAACAAATGTGCACACATGTACTCGTACTGCATACTCAACATGACTAGGTAATTCCGATTCGATATTAAGTTTATATAGCACTAATCAATAATTACTTTGAGAACCAACAAAAGTGTTATAAATTTTCCTTGTAAATATTTGTAAATAAAATCCACTAAGCGTCCTGGTAAAATCAATGATATGATAATATCAAAACATGATTCATTGAGACATTGATTGTGCAAATAGTACGTTTATTTATATTGTTAAAGAAGAATTAAAAATGTGCATTATACTTACTTTATAATTGTAGATAATATTCGATTATTTCAAGTTTAAAAGTAATAGTGCGTTTTTATGTTTTTGTAAAGGCTTCTAAACTTTGTCAAATATTTTAATAATATAACTCAAGATGACATTCAATATTTTAAGTGTAAATAAATCAAACATTTGAAAAGATTCTACCTTATTTTCACTTATATGAAATTATAATATTCAAAAGGTTAATAAATTATTTAATTGAAAACTTTGATTTTATAATATATAGACACTAAAAAGTTTTGAAGTTAATTTAATGTCAATGATCATTGATTTACTATTTAACAAACTGTATAAAAATGAATGTAACCATCAGTAAGTCAGAATAAAATAAGAATTTTACAAATGTTAATGCCAAAGCGTGCTAATCTAATGCACAATCCAGGGCATACCGAAGAGGAAAACAATTGCCCCGAAAAATGGTACTTTATAGAAAACAAAAACTTGTATAAATCGGTGTGATAGTAGCTGTAAGCGACCGTAGTTAGATAATAATCGATCGAAAAAAAAAAATGTTGGCCATTAATCATACCAATATTCCGAGCAACTAAGCAATCGTTGCACGAGTTTGTAATAGCGTGACAGAACATCCTGCAATGTGCGTTCAATAGTCCGCCATTTTGTATCGACTCAAGTATCCAGAATCTCTGTAATCTTCCCCCTCTCTTCCCTTCCCGCTGCACCGAAGCAACTTATTTATCGAAACTCGAGCGAGGCGTCGACGTCGGCGTCTCGCCGGAAATCGAGAATGAGCCCTTATCAGGATCCATCTCTCTAATAAGATTGTGTAAGGCTATATAAAGAGAAGTAGTTGACGCAGGCGGGTAAATAAGTAAGCGTTTAAGGAAGCAGATCACGTATGCAAGAACAAGTAATAACATGTAGATAATCGATGTAGAGTAGATAAATACGCATATATGTATGTGTCTCCCACTGTAAATAAATAAATCGATCCAATGCAATAAACTCATAAGCACGTAAATCTGAAACCGTTGTTTGTATTCGTTTCTTATATCCTTGCTCAATTCAAGTTTTTTAAGTTTTTCACATTATATTTAACAACAATTTAAAGATCTGTTTTCAAGTTTCATTTTTATTTTTTATGTATTTTTAAGCATTATATTATTTCATTTAAAAGCATTATAAATATATTGAGATAAGAATGTATGCATCCAAATTCATTTGCAACTTTAGATACTCGTACAAATAAAAAGTTACATATCTTGATCCTAATTTGAGTAAAAGTTTAAAATATAATATTTTTTGCCAGCACTTTATTACATTTTATGACTTTTAACTTTCTCAATAAACAAAAATCCAATTTTTCACTTACCCTCGAATATATATATATCAAAAAACCTCAAATCGATTCTACCCCTCTCCTCTCGAAATCCATATTATCTAACAGGAGCAATCTCTTCCAGTCTGACAATCCCATCTCTCTCGTCAGCATTTTAACGACGCCTCCTCGGCGCTCATCATTATCGGGTCGAGTTTCCACAAAAAGCACCTCCTTCGCCTTCTCTCCCTCTCCCTCTCTCACTCTCGGGTTGACGAGCAAAGCGAGAGGGCCACGTCAATGACGAGGTCGAGTGATTACCGAAGATACGAGGACGTGCCTGCGATCGCCGACGGAGATACGTCCGGGGCCGTCGGATAGCGCTCTTCATCCATTAGAGCTGCAGCGGCAGCAGCTTCCTATCGGCCCCGAGCCAAAACCCGACCGAACATCCGGCTGACATGCAGATGGCGCTGATCCGGATCTATTGCCGCGAGTGATAGTGCCCGGGATGCTATCGGGCGCTTTGTGAGCCGCGGGCTTTGTCTTACCTGCGGCTGTGTTGGAATTCGCGCCGAGGGATGTTTTGCGGATATTTTTCACTTCCCTTCTTCGTTCTTGATTCGTTGAAACGCTTTCGAATTTTTAACTGTTCTCGTCACAATTCTTACAATCACTGAACCGAGGGTAAAGAACTCCAATTAAGCCATCTTTATCAAAAATTATCTCTCGACAAAAGCGACGGAACCGCGTCCGCCGTCGGACTCTCGCGCCCCGAAATCCCGCCTGAATGCACGAAAATCGTGCAACCAAAGCTCCGGAGGACCGTCGAGCCGAGCACAAAAACTTTTAACGCGCCCCGCGCGTGTAAGCCGCGTGGAAGTTGTGCGCGCAGCCGCGAACAAGTATTTAGCGGCGTTTAATGGCGAGTTATCCTGGAGGCGGCACAATTAGGGGAGGATTATCAACACCTGGGACTGGCGTCACGCTGCGCGCCCCGTTAGAAGTCGCTGGCTCCCGAACTTCGTCCCGACGCTCGGCGAAAGGGAGAGAGAGAGAGAGAGAGAAAGTAGGCTGGTTTTGAGTATAAGCGTCGCTCGGTGAAGGAGCTGTTCTGCCGGCGCGATTCCGGTTTGCTTGGAGGAAAGAGAGCGCGAGGAGAGGCTGGAGGGATTCTTTGGATTTTTTAGACTGGTGCTGCAAGATTTTTTTAAGAAGGAAACTGTTTGTAAAAGACGCTTCTCTGTCAAGTTTCGTAATGATTTTTTTTTTTTTTTGCATCTAAAGCGCAATTATTATACTTTATTCAATAAAATAGCCTATGATAACCATTGCACAAATTGTTAAAAAATAGGTATGTATAGCAAATCGTTTTCCTTAAGCATCGCTTTGGGATTTGCAAATTGAAGGTTTTTCGTCTAAAAATCTCGTCTGAGAAAATCTCACAATATTCTACATCAAACATCAATTATATCGCTGTTAAACAAAAAACATTCACTTTCCACTTTGCAATTAGCCTACGCGGCACCAAAAACCTTCTATCAAACCCCTTCAATGCCGTTCTCGATTAAAAACGCATTACTCTCACCTTCCCGCCGGGGGGGAAAAAAATCTCGCCGCGTCGAACAAAGCCCCTTCACACCCGGGACGCGCGATGCAGTCCGCGCGATCTCTCTAATAAACTCCCGGGGGCTCGCACGTGTTCTCGCTCTCGCGGGCAGCGACAAAACGGCGCTATCGGCCGTCGGGCCGGCCTCGGTATCAAGCTGCGTAATTGGTTAAAACCCGTGACTAACGAGTGAGCCGTAAATTATGGCGCCCCCCCCCCGTCCGCGCTCACGGTTCAACACCTCTTCATTACCCTCGTCGAGGCCGGCAGCCGCACACCTACGCAAGCCCGACCCGCCCGACGGTCTATTTAGCGCGACGGGAAATTCGATACTTCGGGGCTTATGGCTAGTCGAGCGACGACGGGACGGTATACACTTTGTTAAATTCGCGTCCGCTTATGATGCGCGCGCTAGGAATTTGGTTTAAGCGTTGATTATGAGGCTGTTTAAACAGCGCCGGGATATGCGCTATTCAGCGGGGGGTACGAGCTATTCTTTATTTTTCAATTTGTTCGACGGTGTGGATTTGGTATGCTGCTGCGTGTTTGCCGATAATGCACTCGGATGAAAATTGTTGGCGTCCTTGCGGATAAGCAAATTTTCGACGATCGAGGTAATAACAGAATTTAGCTTGTGTTAATACGACTAGCGCCATCCGAGCGTGCTAAATAAAATCTATATTAGAATAAAATAGTTTTAATAATAAATATATATATATATATTTTTATAATACATATAACATTGGAATTATTTTTATTTGTTGAAATTATAAATAACGCATTATTTTAAAAATATTTCTGCCTTTCGCAGTTCAGTTGAAATTTAAGTTTCAATGAATGAAAATTAAATAAAATAATTTATAAAGTCTGCTTCTACTAGTCCAACCTAGCCATATTATTTTATATTAAGACCAATCAGTCAATCGTTTTATTCAGGATTCACTTTTCCGTCATCACTTTTTTAAGAGAGCATCACTTCTTTAAAAGAGGATATTACGGAAGGCTCTTTATTCCATTAATCATTAAACTTTTATAGTAGAAACGTATTTTCAAGCTGTTATTTTTCGTCCTTTCCATCCAATCCATACAAAAATGTATAAAGTTACTAAAAAGATCGCAGAATTAATAAAAAACAAAGAAATCAACGACTGGATCTCGCGTCCCCGTCCCGCTGCGCTCGACATTCTTTCCGCAAAATAAAAGCGACAACGTGCGCCCAGCAATAAAATGATTAAACACACAATAAATTGCTTCGAAATACCCTCGCGCCGGCGCTCTCCCCCCCCCCCCCGTTAATTCTCAGCCGGGCGACATAAAACGCAAGTGCAAAGAAAGCCGCTGGGGCGTTTGAAAGAGTGAAAAGCGGCGTGCGCGTCGGCGAAGCTTTTCTCTCTCTCTCTCTCACGCCTTCCGACAAAGCTCCCAAGTTTCGGGGGCCGCGCCGAGGAAATCAGCGAACGCCTGACCGATCCTTTGTCGCCTCTCTCTCTCTCTCTCTCTCTCTCTCGCTCTCTCCCTTAAGTATTTCGCTACGAGTGACTCGCGCTTCCGTCCGCTCCCCCGCTCGGGTCTCGCACAATGTCGCGCCCCGCGAGTCTCGGAGGCGTTGAGCCAGGGGTAATACGCTTCGGAGCTGACAATCATCGGAGGTGGAGAGGGAGAAGCGCCGCGACACCTGATGTTCGCTCATTAACCATTGCTCGATTTGTTCGCTCCCTTGTATACCTCGAGATGCTACGCTGCTTTGGCGGATTTGTTTTTTTTTACGGATTTTCGTTGACGTGTTTTGATATTTATGTAAATGTACGGAGAGTCTCTACTAAGCTGATTGTGAAAAATAATAAAATTGTTTGAAAACTGAAATATTTGTACTTTTACGTATATGTATTGACTTTTAACATGAGATATTTGCATTATCCGGTTACTGTTATTTAAATAAGTTAAAGGAGGCATGTAATTTAGTTCAGTGTTATTCTATTTACATAATTTTCCTAGCTTCGTAAAAACCATTTAATTATGAATATTTAAAAAAAAATACAAGAAACCACTTGTCACTTGATGTTTCCATCAACAAATTAACAATCAGCAAATTTTCAATTACCCCATAATTTAAACGTTTTCACCTCTCATACCTTAACGACCGGTGTTTCTATAAAAAAAAAAAGCGACGAAACTCAAAAAAAGTACCAGAGATTATTAACGCGTAATGTAGACGTCGGAATGCCGCCGCTCGACGACATCGACTACAGTCGCTCGAGTGCGACTCCTCAAAAGCGACTTAACGAGGAGCGAAAGCGGAGCGAGAGAGCCGATATATCGTAATGATGCCCTCGCGCGACAAGCGCCGTTCCTCCGCCATCCACCGCGAGGAATCTCTCTTTCTCTCTCTCTCTTTCGAGTTCGCAAACGCTCTTGAGCGCGTCGAGCTTTGGAGGAGCCGCTCGATATTCCAAGGTGGCGCGTGATAACACAGTGGCTGGCCCCGGTACTACTCAGCCCTCATTACCAGTTTTGCACTGTGCGACTGCGTGTATATGCTGTCTCTTTTCTCGCGTCGGCGAGAGAGAAAGAGAAGCTTGCTTTTTGGATTGACTTGGGCGGTCGACGAAATAATCGAGTTCTTCTGCTTCCACTTTGCGTAAATACTCTGTTTTGAGGATTTTCTAATTAGGTGGATGGTATATGTGTTTTTTTTTCATTTCAAAATTGTTTAGAAAAATAAATTAACTCAATGCATCTTTTATCAAACTGTTTAATATGAGTTAAAGAATTTTCCCTTAAAATTATATGAGTTCTCTTTACAATCCAGTTTCTTCAACGACCAATTAAAAAACACAAAAGCAATTTTTCGCGCCTCTCCGCGACCCTTAAAAATTTGATAGCCAAATCGTAGACACCAAAGCAATATCGGCCCTTTTGATCTCACCAATTACGACACCACAATGCCCACAAAACACCGCCGCGCTTCAACCCGCCACCCACTTATTTTCCTGCAAAGTAGCCATATATTCACGCCCCGTTGCGTTGAAGCCCCCTGAAAATAATTCATCATAGAGAATCCCCCGTCACAACAGGCATTCTTCGGCACATCGTCTCGTCTCTCGCCTCTCGCCTCTCGCGCGCGTCTCCAAGGAATTGCAACGAAACTAGGAAAAAAAAAAAAAAAAAAAACGGCGTAGTGTGATAACCGACTGAGCAAGCGGTCGCGACTCTCTCGCTCGAGTGGCGTCGGCCGCCGAGAGAGAGGCACATTTTCGAATCCGTTTAATCTTGGCGCCGGGCGCGTAAGTGAAAGCTATCTCCCTGAATGCAAAATCAAACAAAGCGACAAACAAACGGAGAGAGAGAGAGAGAGAGAGAGAGAGTCTCGGCTCAAAGTCAAGCCACGGGGCGAGAACCGAGTCGCCTTTGATGTGCGGCTCTCGACGCCCAAAGTGTTTATGAGCCGCGTGCGCGCGCCCGCGCCTTTCGATCGCGGCCAAGCGGTGAATGAGGGGCTCCGCCCCCACCCCCCCGCCCCCTTCCAGACACATTCAGTCCACTTTCCGAGGATAATTAACCCGCGGCCCCGCTGCTTGATGCACACCCGAGCTGTTTGTAACGCCGGCGACACTGCACGGCTTTCGCGACGGCGAGGCACTGTGGCGGAGGGCTGCGGTGCAGCGCGATGCACTCCGGCCGCCGAGTCCGAGAGATCGAGATTCGGTTGGAGGAGGCACGCGGGAGTAGAATTGGTCGGGATTCTGGGCACCGACAATTTGACTTTGATCCGATTCTAGCAGGACGCTTATTTTTTAAGCAAACGGGGGTTTGAAAAATGAGATTACGCCTGTCACTTTTGTTGAAGAAATCGAAGAAGGTAATGTATCCGTCTATGTTTTGGTATCTAAGACATCTAACCATCATTTAATTCAATTAATTCCTCCATCATCCCCAATAACCTTCCGGAGTCCAATAATAGATCGACAACGTCTCGCACAAAGAAGGACAAGAAACTCCGCCCCCCCTCCCTCCGCCACCCTCTGACTCATATAATAAAGCCACCGACAAGAAGGAAGCCGCTCTCGGCAAGAAAGACGATCCCCGAAAAAGCGAACCTGACGTTGATGCGCCTTAAATAGCGGCTTTTCAACGCGTTGCGTAAAACTGGCCCCCTGAAAAGCAGATTAGCCCTGCAGCTCTCCACGGCGCTCTCCGATCATTACCGATTTTTCCTTATTGCCTCGCGGGCTCCTCCCCACTTCCTATAGAAAGGCCCGGAGCGCGGGCCGGAGGTACGGATGTACGCTCGAGCGTACAATGCGCGGACCGCATTTCTTTCCTTCCTTTCTCCTGGCCCCGGCGAGCGCGCGCGTGTGCGAGCGCTCTCTTCTCGGCTTCTCGGCGGCGAGGATAAAGAGGAGAGCCGCTCGGGGCCCGGCTCCTTGTTGTGGTTTCGGTAATTTTTAATGGCTAGTCTGGAATAATAAGGAGCTGCAGGTGAATGACGGACGGGCGCATTGTTGCCGCGGGCGGGAGGAAAGCTTGGAAATGACGCGAAACGCGTTTGATGTTTTGCTTCGGCAGTTTATAGGACGCGCTTCTATGAGGTTTACGGTTTAATTACGCGTGCGGTTTCGAAACCATAGATTTATATGTGGGCTGCGGTTTTTGTGCTATAGAAATTTTTGGTGGAACATGACAATGCAATATCGCACTAACGCCAATAATATCAATTCGATAACAGTACCTTTATTATCTAAAATAAACATTGGTTGATACGAAAATGTTCTACGCTATCCACTAAAATTATTGTTTTATATTTTAGTTGAGTGACGATTATTAGGATCAATTATATGACAAAATCATGTTCTATATGTATAATATTTAAATATTGAATCATTATTGCAGGAACATTTAAAAAAAACAAAAAAACAACCGAAGCTCCTACCCTCGTTTTTCGCAACAAAGAGACCCAGAAAAAGGATACCAGTTTCGATCCTGTATAACTTTCAAGAGCCAAATCAGCGATCCTCCCGTTGTTTGTGTCCCTTCGCGCCAAAGACGCCAAATGAGCTTCCCGGGGCGTGTCGCCATCATCCCGCTGCAGGCGATGAAATCCGGAAAAAAAGGAGTGAAAGCGTCCGGTCCGGTCTCAGCCTCAATTAAAGCGAGCAGGTATATACACGAAACGCCTCCGCGAGAGAGAGAGAGTGCCGGTAAGCCGGCGACGGTAAAAGGAGCCGACGTCCTCCTTCATCCCCTTCGCCGGGGGATTAAGACTGCCGAAAGCAGGCGCAACAATGCCCCGAGCCTCGACAATGCCGCCCCGAGATTATGACCAATAAATTGGGCTCGCGCTTCATTTCACTAAGGCCCATAATAATCTAATAGATTACGATTATCTGTTTAGTGCGCCTCGCTTGAGGAGGAGGAAGGAAGTTGCATTGAATGACGGCGATGGGAAGTGAGCGAGGAGGACGGGAATGCAGAATGCGGAGGTCTCCGGCGGAAATAAAGGTTGCGCATTTGTCATTCGGCGTGAGATGAAGCGTAATGAGGTAGGTTCGCTTTCAAAAGTCTAATATTCACCTACTTTGGGTGATTCTTAAAAATGTGTTTTTTTTGGTATAATCAGTTATATGAATGTTTAGTTTATTTATCATAAATTAAGAGAAACTTACCTTTAACTGATGACAGAGAAGATGTAGCTTGTTGAAAAAAAAATATTTTTATATTTTTATTCTAATACACTTAATATTGAAATTAAAAACAACATGAAATTATTAATCTATATATAAATAAAATTAAAAGATTTTGTCAGCATTATTTATTAAATAAATGTATTATTTATATAAAAAGTCATTTAAAGGACTGTGATTTTTTGTCAGAAAATATGTTTCTTTGTTAATAAAAGTATGTATCAAACAATATAAAAAACAGCCCTTAAAGAGAATTTTCTAAAGAACCCCTTGCAGTTCTCTTACATCTCCAACTTTTCCAAGTAAGCCATTTCTTTCCTCTTCCTCATAAAACCCGGCGAAAATAATAAATCAAAACGTTGTTTCAGCAGAAAATAAGACAAGCCGTCATCTCTGCTCTCTCTCTCTACCTTCGATCGAATAGAAATCAAATTATCTCCGTCGCCCCTCGAACAATCCCGTAAGAGGTTAATTAAAGGGATCCGGCCGGAATCTGCGGCCAACTCACGCTCGATTGACGCCGACAATAAAGCCGACCCTCCGCGCACGCGCACATTCCTGCAAAAAAGCGGAGAGTGAGAGAGAGAGAGAGATAGAGCTTTTTGTCGAGCCGTTTCGGGGGTCGAGCGGCGATTTTAATTCGTTGGAAAGCGGCGGGGGACGAAGCGCGATCGGTATTTAGTGGGGCCTGCAAGTGACGTGTATACGACTTATGGCTGAGGCGATGCGACGTCGAGGGAAGAAGATTTTCGGCAGGTCGAAGGTGGCAACTGGGAAGTGATAGAAATTTTTTATCTTACTTCTTTGTGGTTTCATTCTCAGCGTTAGAATGATATTCATTTACTATTTTGGTAATCAGACGATCCATTGAAGATGAAGATAAGAAGTTGGCAATAATTTTACTCATTCACTTCATTTCTACGTTCCTTCTCGACTAGATTAGTTCATGAAGAGTGAAAAATAATTAAAAAATGAAGACACTCTTTTATTACGATTTTGCAGTCTTTTGTCTTGGGCAAGATAATTTCCTAGTTAAGATCAGCCCAAAGAGATCTTTCAAAATACAACACGATTTTCTAAAAAACTTAACAGCACACATGATGCAAAGCGCAAACTTGAACACAGTTTAAAAGCCTCGCAATTAAGCATCGGCTCTCGAGAAAAGTCGCGCTAAAATATTAAAAACCTCTCGCCGAAATCTTCCACGAAAAAAAAAAAAAACCGCGCGGCGACCCCCATTTCATTTGCATATGCGCATCCGCCTTGCAGTCGCGCGTCAGCAAAAAACTAGAAATGGAAATATTTACGACAATGCCGCGTTTTCTTTCGAACCCTTCCCCGCCGCGCCTCTTTTTTTCATACGACTCTCGTACACTTTGCGTATGCCGCAGACGAGAAATAATGAAAGTCTGCAGCTCGCGCGACAAGCGGCCGCGAGTTCGCAAAAAAGAAACGGCGAGGGACAAATGGCTGAGGCCGCTGCGGTTACCGCGGAGCTCCACTTGTTTTTCGCGGGATTCACCGACGGCGCCGAGGGTGAAATACGTTGCTGCAGTAAAAAGTTTACGACTCCAAATTCTCACCTATCTTTAATATTGATTCCGTCGAGTATCGATCGACTGCTCAAACTGAATTAAAAAGAAAAGAAAAACTTCCGACGGCCGGAGCCTGGAAATAAAAGGCTTCCGAAGACAATCGGCACCGTCCCACCGTCGGCGCGGCGACAAGAATTACCAATCTCGAAATCCCAGCCCCCCCCCCCGCGACCGCACATCCTCCGCGCACAATCGGCCAAAGTCACTTACAATCGGCCCCCCGAGCCTTAATCCTCGCTCGGCCTCCGCTAAAACACAGAGGAGACACGCTCGCTCGTTCATCCCCCCCTTGAAAAGCGTCACGTGCGTGACGTGGGTGGACAGGTTGCGCGGGGCGGGGGGGGGGGGGAGGGAGGGAGGGTGGTTACACCGCTTAGCGAGATTGCGCGCGACAATGCGACAATGCGCTTGTGCGTGACACGCCCGCCGCGCCGGGAAATCTCGCCAATTCCGGCGACGCACCGAACCTCCCCCCCTCCCCCCCGCCGCCCCGCGCATACATATGCGTACGTGCCTTTCCCGCTTTCATATCCCGACTTCCCTCCCCGTTTATTTTTCTTTTTTCTTTTTTCTGCGCTGCTTCTTCGCGTGTGGCGTTGTCACTTGGCGAGCAAGCGCGGCTCAGTTTTTTCAATGCGAGAGCGGGCTGCTGCCACGCCTCGGCTGCCGCCGCTGCTTTTGAATATTCTCGAGTCTTGCTGCCGCGCGCTCGTTAGCGGAGGATGGAAATGCCGCGGCGGTATTGTCGCCGCGGAGCGCTTTTTTTTTTAGGAGGACGGGAGAGAGACGCGGGAGGATGTTCATATCTTCTCAACTGCAAAGAGTTCAGAGGGAAGGCGATTATATTTTTTTTTTCTGGGACTTGACGAGGTATGCGTTTTTGTGATTGGAATTTTTTCGATATTTATACGTGCCGCTGCAGGGTGGAAACTGATGAAAACCTTTTGTTGGTTGAGTGATTTTTATTACTTGTTTGTTTAATAGTTAGGATGAAGCAAACTTTTCAGTAAGAAATATATCGCAAATAATAAAGTTTGATATAAAAAATAGTTCCAAAATAATTAAATATACGCATAGCTGCCGCGTAAATCCCTAAAATCTTACAAAATTACTTTCGAAGAAAACTCCTCGAGTCGATCTTAGTCCTTAATCAAGATTTTTCAAGTTGCGCCATCGTGAATGAACCTCCAACCTGCTTCGCGATCCAAGAGCCACGAAAAGCCATGAAAAAGGTAGCCCAAACAAAGTTCCACTCTGCGATCCCGAAAGGAACTCGGGCTAATAACGCGCGACTAATGAAAGCGCGCCTCCGCCCGATAAAGTAAACGAAAAAGAGAAAAAGGAGAGAGAAATGACGATGCACCCGTCCACTTGGCTCTCTATCGCGATCTCCGGGGCCCCGCGTCTCGAAATGGTACGCAGCACGAAAATTACGGGCTCATTGTTGCCGCCGGCGGACCCTTCTAATAAAAGATATCAGCGCCCTCGGACGCTAAATCTTCAGTGCAAACTCAAGAGGCCGTGCAGCGCGGCACAATAATGGCCCCTCGGATAAGCGCGCGAGTACGGGCTGCCATTTCGATGGCCCGATCGCTTTTTTTCTTCTTCTTCTTTTTTTTTGGCAGTTCGCCACTTTAGGCCGGCTCGGGGCCCTTTTCTCTTTATCTCCGGGGAGGTTGGAAAAACGGATGCGGCAGCTTCCGTCGGCCTTCTCGAGCGGAGAGCCGAGCGATGACAATCGAGAGCGGGATCGGAGGCTCATTGTTGAGCGCGAATTAGTGCGCTCCCGACGATGTGTGCACTTGAGCTGAGGAAATTTTTACGGGGAGGGAATGAATGGCCGGCGGTAGAAAGGAAATGATCGGGAGCGCAATTTCCTTTCGATCGGAAAAAGGGCCGGCTTTTTGGTTGACGCGCCGTTCTTTGGACATTTTTTGGGAAAGAAGGTTTCACTGCTATCATAATGCGTACTGCATTTCTTAAGGACTTGGGGTTTTATTTATTCAGTGTTTGTCCAGTTTGATGAATGGAATTTATATAAATTATGCAAATTAGTGTTAATGAAATTTGACTTTGTCTTATACAAAATTAATACTTAGCAAACTCATTATACAAGCAGTTATGAACGCTTTTAACTGCAAACAGCTGTTTTCTTCAGCGCATCGTCCATCCACTCCCCAGAAAAGTCCGCTCGGCGCAGGAAGCGAGAAGCGCTCGCGATCCACATTACCCCGGCGAGCACCTCCGCCGAATCCTCGAGCCTCGGAATCGGGCTTACCTGAGTCCTCACGGCGGCGCATTAAACCGGCTCATCCGTGAAAAATCCTTGTGGAAAAGTTGCGCGAGAGCTGTCCGCGCGCGCGCAGATCGGCGCATGTGCGCGCCTCCGTGAGCCTCCTTTCTCTTGGGCTTACACGCGCTATTCATCGCCGCGCGGGGCCGACGACGGCATTATGTACATCGGGCCGGGCCGCCGATGCAGCGGCCCGGTCAAGGCTTCCGCATTACCCCTCCGCGAGTGGCGGCGGCGGCGGCGGCGGCGAATCTTCAATGACGCTGACGAGGGGCGACAGCCTTCCCAAACAGAGGCAGTTGAAAACGTCTGCTCGAGTTTAATGCCAGAGTTGGTCCGCAACCGCCCTCCGGCTATGTGCCGAGCGACGACTCGAACGCTTCTCTCTGTCTGTCTCTCTGTGGGTGTGTGTGCGGGGGTTGAAACCGCACGCGTGTGAATTGTGTGATTTCGATTCCAATGACCTATGCCTACTCGGACTTTAATGCCGGATTATTGGGTTATTTGATTGTTTGTCCGAGACCGACGTGACGGGCGTACGCGCTAATTCCTTTCCGAGCGTCTTGTTTCTATTTGTAATTTATTGCGCTCTACTACTTAGTTATTAATTAATAATGCACGAACGCGAATTCTCGACGAGGGTTATCCCTTTCGCCAAGCCGACGATATCCCGCGAGAACCCCTCCGAAAACAAACATAACAAGCCTCCCATTCACGCCCACACAAACACGAGCGCAATCCTCGGGAAGCTGCACTCCCGAGGCCGAGCCCCAGAAACGAGGCGGAATCCGGCAAAGCGACTGCCGGAAAGCGAAAAATGGGGTCACGGAATCACATAAGCCGCCGCTAAGTGCATTTATACGCGGCGCGCTTCGAAGCTAAAGGATTACCAGCATTAGGGAGATTAGGTCCGACGGCTGCCGGGCGCACCACAGACCGCTTACCGAAAATTCGATTTTCCGTCCTCGGCTGGCTGCAGCCTTGTGTGTCGCAAAGGGTTGCGGGATGCGTCGCAACCGAAGGGTATAATAAGGACTATCACTTGTTCCCTGCTCTCGGGGAGGGAAAAGGGACCGGGGACTGCTGGGTGAGCAGCTATGCGGTATTTTGTTTTTTTTTTTTGTTTTTTTATTTGGGTAGCAATGCTTTTGATGGTTGTACCGATTGTTCCGTCGAGCTTTGTTCGTGGACTTTTTACGCATCATAGTTTTGAAGAATATTTTTAGGTAATACATTTACAGTATGCAGGCTTTTCCATAAAAATTCGTATTCTACAAGCACAATTTACCGATAAAAAAAGAGCGACCAGTATACACTTCCCCGATCAATCGAGAGAGGCGCCAAAAGCAAACGCGCTCCTAAAAATCAAAACATCGAAAACGCGTCAACGTTTTGCGCGATGATATACACACCGAGAGAGAGGGAGAGAGAGAAAGAGTTTCGAGGCGGGCCGAAGAAGATATTCCGCGCAAACATATGTCAATGTTTGCCTTCTGGCGCAACGCGCTTTCCGCTCCTCTGCTCTCCCGGCGATCCGGCTCCCGACCCTCTCTTCTCTCTCTCTCTCTCTCTCTCTCTCTCTGCTTTTCGGGGGGAGCGATCGAGCGACGTCTCTCTTTCGCCCTTCGCAATTTGGATATCACGCGCGCCAACAGCTCGGAATTGGGCGTATGAACTGACCAACCGTTTGCGGATAATTCGCGCGCGCGATCCGCCGATCATTTCGGACGGGAGGGTTATGCGGGAGCTTTCGAGTAAATGAAGCGGCTCGGGCTTTTTCGCGCTTTTAGGCAAATGACGCCGAGCCGTGATTGAGAGCTTTTTCGGCTTTGCTTTGGATTTGACGAAGGGGGGGGGGCGCGTTAATTAAAGGGATTTTTATCGATGTTGCTCATAGTTCGGGGTTTGCTTTTGAGTAGTACAACAATCGAGCTTTTCGAATAAAAATTTCCAAAGTTGAAGGTTATGCTGATAGTTACATAATTTTCCAGGAGATTACAGTCGTTATTTAGGCTAAATCCGGAGTTTTTCTCGTAATTACCGGGAGAGCCACTTTCCCGAGGAAGCCGAGCGACTTTTGTTCGTCGGCGCTTGCCGTTTCTATAGCTCGGTAGATTTTCGGCTAGCGCGGGGGAAGAGAGGCGTGAATAGGCCGTTTTCAGTAATGAGGAACCCACTGGCCGAGCAGCAGCCATCTGTACCACCGCTGGCTTCCATCTACTCGCCCCCCTCCCCCTCTTTCTCTCTCTCTCTCTCTCTCTTTCATTCCTGCTCCGCTCTTTATCTAGCTCTTCACGCCTCTCTCTCTCGCTCGCTCTCTGTCTTGAACCACTCTATACACTCAGGGGTTTGTTCGCGCGCGCAGCTTCCATTTTAACCTCCGGGTGTACATTCTCGCGCGCTCCTCCTAGTTTCGGGCGGGAGAGGAGGGTCGTTTGGAAAGTTTCTGATGGCTCGAGATGTTTGCTTTGGATTTGCGGAAAACAGGCCGAGGAGAGAGAGAGAGAGAGAGAGAGAGAGAGAGAGAGAGAGAGAGAGAGAGTTTCCGAGACGAGTTACGGGCTGAAAATGAGATAAATGACGGGAATAATGAACACGTTCTTCGACTATTATTCGAGGGGAAGTTCAAGTTAAGACGTTTTAGAATGAAGTTTTAAAAGTTACTTTCGAAATCTCCCATTTTGCGTTACAATCCCTTTACTGCATTCTTCCAAGAATGTGCAACAAATTAATAGTTAAATGTCTAGTTTACATTACAAATATTACAAAATGAGATGTACACGGAGAGAAATATGTTAGTAAAAGTTACAAATATTTCAATAAAAATTACTAAACTTTCAGGTAATGCAACCACAGACTGCTAAAATCAAAAAAATCACCATATTTTTTAGTAAATTTTACTGAAATTTCAGGAACATTTAATAAATTTATACGAATTTTTACTAAAATTTCATTAAGATTTACTAAAAAGTATGGTAATTTTTTGGGTTTTGACAGCCTGTGCTCTCTTTTCTAAACAGTATAATAATTTTTACTGAAACTTTTTCTCCGTGTAAGTATATTAACTCGGTACTTTTGCAAAAATGTAGTTTCTAAAGAAAAACCGAAAGACTGAAGACAGTCCAGACGATAAAGTCCATTGTTCATTCCCAAAAAAAAAAGGAAAGCCATCTTTTTAAAAGGCCGCAGAGTAAAATGACACGTCCCAAGCCGGCGAGCTCCTTTGTTCCTATCAATCCCCGATCCCTTTTTGGCGCCTCCCGATTCCGCCTTCAAAGTTTACATACACATCGGGCCTTCATCGAGCTCTTTGACTTTTCCCGGCGACCCTTAATGTATTCCCTCTAAAAAATCCCGGGCCTCCGAGAGGATAAAGGAAACGGATCTCCGGTTATCTCTCTCTCTCTCGTCGTCGGGGGAAAAGTGTGGACTCGACGGTTCGCTGAAAGGATTTCGCGAGGATTAACGCGGCGATAACGAGCCGCTCTTCGCCCCTTCCCCCTCCTCGCCTCCGCCCCTCTTTCGGGGGTAAGGCCAAAGATAAGCGGCAGATCTTGTAATTGGCTGATTACCGCCGCGAGAGACGCTAATCTGTTTATCCGTCGACGACGGCGACGTCGACACTTTGCCGAGTCTTGTCTTTGCTCTTAACCCGAGCCAATTGATTTTACGCCTCGTCGAGGGCTCGCTGCCGACTCGGGGAAATTAAGAAGCAATTTCGAGCTCGCGGCGCCGCGCTCGGATCGGGTCAGTCCGCTTGATTTAAAAGGTAGGTTCGACGAGTATTGACTCTTCGAGGGCGATTATTTTGTGATATAATAGTCGCGATTAAATATTTATTAAAAATAAAGGTATGCGGCGGGAATTTAATATGAAAAGCCTCGATTTAGGGTGAAAATATTTTGACTATCAGTTTATTACAAGTCAGTCAATTGAGACACGTCAGATTTTCCACTTCACTGACGTTCTTACGGCTTCATTTTAGGGTGGACTAGTAATATAAATGCCTTATACATCACTGGGTGATGAGAAGAATATATTATACAATTTCTATACAAATCTATCCTGTAATACATTGCATTTAATTAATAAAACTATGTCTAACATAAAAAAAGTTGGTCCAGCGAAGCACACAAAAAAAGCTCTGCTCGCCGCTTTATTTAATCACAATTAAAGACATCCCAATCTCTCCATCCATCCATCCATCCTCTCCTCGGCGAGAGGGTCAGCGGCTCGTCCCCCGAGTCCTTTCCACTCGTGGCGTGCGGGTCGTCGCGAGGGCCGCCGGCGGATTGTTATGGCCTAAACAAATCGGGGCCGATTGTTTGCAGTGGCATCTTTTTACGCATGAGCCCGCGGCCTCTCTCTCTCTCTCTCTCTCTTCTCTTCCCGCTGCTTTCTTTCTCTCGGCGGCGCGGGACGGGGAGATTTCTCTCGCGACCGACCCCGTCGCCGTCGAGGCTTTGATCTACGCCGAACTTCACCTCGAGAGCAGCTCTCCTGGATTTTGAGAGAGCGAGTCGTTATTTTTGGGCTGCCGTTCTGCCGGGCTTGATTATGGAAATTGACGGATTAATCATTTTAGTTTTTTCGGGGGCACTTGAATCTGGGCGGAATGGAATATTCTGGTCGAAGATTTTTTAATTTGACGTTTGATCAACACCTGACCGTCGTTAAGAAATTTATTCCAATCTGGAAATAAATTCCTTACAAGTGCTTGAATATTTTGATGAGGAAAGGACCTGCGAAAAATCAAAAGTAAAAGCGAGTATGTCTATTCAAAAAAACTGAAGTCCAAATTCAGATGTTTGACTATCAGCACCCGATAAATCTGTGTCTCGCATCAATCTCATTGTGCTCTCGAGTATTTACCTCCACTTCGCCGAGGCCCTCCCACTACATAAGCGCCTAAAAAAGCAGCAGCCTGTTTACGTTGTATCAGCGGGCAATATTTTAATCGCAGGGGCTCGATGATCCACTTGCTCTCCTGCGCACGGGGCGAGCGCTCGCATTCGCAGAGAGATCACGTCCCCGTGTCAAGTGTCCGTAAAGAAAGCGCAAATGCGTGCGTGCGCCGCGCTCGCTCCTCGCCGGCTGTTTACCTTATGAAGCACCGGCGCACACGCCGCTATTGTTTTCGAGCTCGAGGGAGGAAGCTCCTTTTCTCTCTCTCTCTCTCTCTCGCGGCCACTCTTTGATTCCCGTTTGATTGTTGCTCCGGCGGGGTTGTCGTTGCCGCTGCCGAGCGGTCTTTTTAAGGGCAGGGGATATCGATCCGGTGTGCGTAATGCGGCAGCGTGATGGCAACATTCGCGGACTTTTGAAAACGGTCTAATGTTGCTGAGAACGGAGAAATGTTAAATACTTTTTAACATTTTTGTAGGGCGCATTGCGGTAACAAGCACGAAACTTCAGTCAAAAGCTCCGCTGCCGATAATCACAATTAACCAATTAACAGCGCGCTCGCGCTTTATTAAAAGAAAATATATTTCGAAAGGCGCGCACACGTCAATCCCGCAGATTGAATTTTTTGCCGCGAGAGACGCGAGAGCGCGCGGTGCGTGTCAAAACAGTGAGCGATCGGTAATTACTGAACGAGTGACAACTGTCACGCTTTCCTAGATGGAAAAGCTTACGTTGACACCGGACAATGGCTGGATTGACGTGTAAATAACGAGATTTTAAACAAACAACTGCTGAAAAAACATGTCGCGTCCCCCCGATCAATATCCTCCATATTTTCGCGCGTACGCGCGTCCTCCGCCGCGTATCAAAGTTATTTCGCCTCGCGGACGCGGCGACACTTTTCAAACGTTGCGCGAACATTCTTTCAACATTTCCTGCTACAAATATTTGCAAGTTTTTTGGTACACTGCTTACAGCTATAGAATCGGCCCCGGGAGAAAAAAAAATGATGAAATCCACGTGCCCCCAAAGCGTCCAGATCCCGGGCAATTGCAGTACACGCGGTGACAATTAGATATGCCGCGTGCTCGCGAGCTCCGCCGCAGCCTCTCCATATTCATGGAGAGAGAGAGAGAGAGAGAGAGAGAGAGAGAGAGAGGAGCGGCGAATCACGCGGGGGGAGGAGAACAGACAGTTATCGGAACGCCGACGATGATGATCAAAGGCCGCCGCCGCACCGTCGCTCTTTCTCTTTCGCTACTTGAGCTTTCGGCGCGTTTTTGCCTCGCGCACAACTGCGCCTTTTCTCGATTTAACGAGCATTGTATATAGCGTCATTCCTGCTCTCTCTGCCCCCGTGCGAAGTTCCGATGATGCGAGGAGGAGCCGGAGGGGAGGGGAGGGACTCGCGAGATGAGAGGGATAAGGGGATCGATGGGGAAGGACCGTGGCTGATGATGGCGTGCGTTTGGCTTTGGAAAGCGCGACGTTTGAAAGAAAATTCGAGGACTGTCGGGCGCTTTTTGACGCTGACGCGTAATTATGGCTTTTGAGAGTAGGTGCCTTTCGCTATAGTTTCAGTTTTTTAATCTATGATGAATTGGGAAGTCTCCGGGTGTTGGGTGATTTTTGTCCTGCACGATAAAAGAAGAGATATATAACGTGCATGTTCAAGTTCTAACATTCTGCTTGTTATAATTCAATTTCTACGGCGCTTCATTCAAATTGCAGCTCGCTCAGAAAAAAAAAATCGTCGTCAAACAACTAATCGCTTTACCGAAGCTTATCCAGCGTCAATACCTCGCATCTTCCTTGCCCTCGACCTTACAAACTCCGCCTTTCACTCCCCAAAGCGAATGGTCGAGCTACCCTTTGGCATCCTCGCGCAAAAAGGATCTCCGCAAATCCGTCCATCGCTTTCAGTCTCCTTCCTCTCTCGCAGACGTACGCACTATCAGCGCGTCGACTTTTTCCGGCCCGTTCATTGCGCGGATTGAAGCCTGGACCGTTATTACGTGCGCGGGTATCGCGTCGACGCGCGACAACTCCGCGCGCTCTTTGTGCGGATTTATTTTTTCGAGATTCGTTTTTTGGGTGCGCGAGATAACGCCCGAGCGCCGTGCGTTGACGCCGGAGTGCATTTGCGCGAGCTTTTTCGACGGGGAGAGAACTGAAGCGGGTATGATTGGGATATTTGCTTATTTATAAAATATGTGTTAATATATTAGGAATAGTTTATGTGCTGTACCCGATAAATAAGGTAAATTTTAATTTAGGAAAATATTAATTTCTGTAAGGCTAATTAAAAGGATTTCATGTATAAAAAGCACGTTGCGCGTCTGTAAAGAAAATTGAAGCAGAGTTTTAAAAATCAAATAACTGAGTCGAGATTTCACAGTGTTTACCGTTTGCTATTTACCCAGCTAAAAAGAACCGAAATCTTGCCTTTCTTATTCCCCCATTCGTGTTTCAGGTCTGAAGGATGGATATGCTTTTGGCTAAGTATCCATATCTTCATCGAAAGCCAGTCATGCGTTAATACTAAGGCTTAACGTTGATGAGTATGACGTTATTGACATTGATGAAGCGAGCTGAGTTTAATAAAAATTTTACTTATAAAATAAATTAAACGGATTATTTAATTAAAAAGTAGATTTATCAATATTAATATTATTTAATTTACCAGTCAATTTATTTGGTGGAAATATCTGTGCGTATTTAAACTTTATTTAAATGAATTAAACAAACATATTTTGTAACGTTCAGCTTATTTATACATACTATTTATTTAAGTATATTTTTATGACCTTTTAATACGTGATTATAAATCGTGCAAAAAATTATTAAAATTTGAATAAAATAAAAAATAAATAAAAGTTTATTTCACAAAAATATTTAGTCGAGTTATATTATGAAAATGGCGAACGGTGGAAATTATTTACGTTATTTCATTGAAACTTTTAATATCTGCAGCCCACAAATAATCGTACACTCTACTGACATCTTCTGAACAGTGGTAAAATCTTCCTCCCTACCTTACCGACCAATAATAGTAGGTGCGTAAGTTATCGACAGCGGAGGGTTGAAAACGATAGCGGAGGGTAGTAGCCGATATCTTATCTCCAGGGGTAACTTTATGAAGCAGGTAAAATATTATCATTCCAAGATCTCATTTTTTACCTTTATTTCATAAAGTAGAATTTTCTTTTATACTCTGATACAATAGTTTATATTAAATCTTTTTTTTTCACTTGTGATCTTAATTATCTGTATACATTAAAATAGCTTACAAATTGATAACTTTAAGTTAATTTTTTTTTATCTGATAGATTAATTTTGCTAATTTAATGAAAATAACCGAGTTATAAGTAGCAATAAATAATGGTAATAATTTATCTATAACTGAAAATCTCATTAAAGTGCACGTACAGAATTATGTAGAAGCAGCGTGATTGTGCTTAAATATTGTAATCTGAATCTATTGCATTTGGAGACAATTATCACATCTTCTTATCAAGATGTTTAGATAATTCAGTGCGATGACTATAACACTGATTCACGATTTCATTCAACTCAGATACTTATCTAATTTATGTACTTGTAATATTAATGTTCATTTCCAATTATTTATATTCAAGTGTACCAGGATAATTATAACGCTATTTGACAATTAATTAGAAATCACTTCTCTTTTAAGAATTACTTTTTCCTTATTAAAATGAATTAATTAGTAATTTTAAGAATATTTACCGTATTTAAATTATTACTCAAGGATACTGCCCTTCAAATATTATTATATAATTAAAATACACTTTACATTTTACCTTAACGTGCAAAATAGTTCGGCAGTAAAGCTTACGAGTCAAAGTCGGTTATACATTCCAAATACGCGTTTTATTTAATTTACATTTAATCTAATTATTTTAAAATATTGCAAATCTTACTACTAAAAAACATTCTTCAATTCGTAAAATGAAAAGGAAATTTCGTTCTCTCGACGCCTCACTGAAAAACCTGCTAAGCCAAGCAAGTAGGTAATGTGCATATAAATTAAATGTAAAGAAATTCTGAGTACACCCTTTGGTCTTTGCGCACGTAGGCTATGAAGATAGTCACGTAATTTAGTAGAAACGTTAGGTACTCGATATTACAACATAGTCACGTATAATTTAGAGTTGCGATGGCATGCAGAATAAGCGCTTTAATCTTGTAAACATGAAAGAGACGTTTGCAGAGAGACGCGGAGATAAAACGCATCTCGTATGTCATTTTCAGCTGATTTACATTAATTATTGAAGTAAATTTTGCTCGTTTTAACTAATTTTCTGATAAACTGCTTTTTGATTAAATGAGAAGTGCAATAAAATTCATTTTTTGCGGAAATAATGGAAATGGAAATAATCATACATTATATAAATCGATCTGAATTTAATATATTTTTAAATGCTAATGCTCGCATCAACTTGAATTTGAAAATAAAACGTATTTATAACATTTATTTAAGGATGATCGATAGTCCAAATGCCCATCACCCGTCAATTGTAGCGACATGCCAATTACTTTTCCTGATTGACACTTTTTTTTAAATACATTAAGCAATCAAAGCCATTACTCACTATGCGTTTCTTTAATTTGTGTTTTAATTTTGTTTAATATATAATCAGAGAAAGTTATAGAAAGTTTGTTTATTATTTTTAATAATTTCTTACTTATTGTATAATAGCCTTTCCTGTGACGCATAAGTTATTTAATATTTTACGAAAATTTCACTTCACTCGTATACTTTTTCAAAAAACCATCCACGCATTTGAATAATTATTTATTATTAAAGATTTTCGAATTTTCAAAGAGTTTTCTGCTTTCAGAAAAAATTCCCAACATTTAAAAACCACCAGTAATATATTCAGAATACGCGCTATACAAATCCCCAGGAATACCAATAAATGCTTGGCGCTTAAAAAGAGTGAAAAGCAACAAAAGCAAGCGTCCCTCAACAGCCAGCAGCGGCGGCGGCGTCGTCGTCGTCGCACACTTAAACCGGACAATTTCTCAGCCGGCGGCTCTAATATCAGAGCTTTTCAGCTTTCCGAGTCGCAGCTCCTCTAAAAGCCAGCTTCCCTCCTTCGGGGGAAAAAAAGGGACGAGGCGAGCGCCGCAGACAAAACGCCGTAAAACAAAGCGCTTCGCGCGGAACGCAAAGCACTTCCGCGCGATAAGCGATTATTAGCGCGGTCTTTTACGATCGCTATCGGGCTCGATTCAAGATATCCGTACGTGCGGCCCGACAGGTACGGCAGTTTACATCGAAAGGCTGTTATCGGTTCTCGCTTCTTTTTTTTTTCGGAAGGATCGATCGCGAGGGAGGAGATTTTCGAGAGTTGTACGCGGCTTCGATTACCGAATCAATTTCTTCTTTTCGTATAGCGACGCTCGACGCCCGAGCCTGAAAAGCAGATGGCTTTTAATTAAATAAAGTTCTTCCGGGCTTCTTTTTCTGTTCGGGGGGCGAGCGACGACGACGACGACGACGACGACCGGCGACTGCGAACGTTACTCCAGCTACAAATTGCATTTATCTTGGAGTCGCGTTCCTGTTTTCAACGCCCTGTGTTTGCTGCGCTGCTGAATTTTTAGCCGTTGCCGGGTGAACAAGGACTTTTTGTGATTTGAACGGTTCGGACGGCTTTCGTATTCTGCAGGTATGATTTTCGAAAGCAAGACTGTTTGATATTTTTAGCGTTTTTTGCTACTTTACTGTGCTTTCATTTTTATAATATGCCTTCGTATTAGTGAACTGGGTAACAATTTAAATCTTTTGGAATGAAATCAATCCAGTCATTTTCAAAAATTTAGATTTTGTACTAAATTACACTGCTTTAAAATGATTTCAATAAAGGATCGTAAAATTTTATGTAAATTAATAAACATTGAATACTCAGTGTGTCGAGCTACTATAAAAGAAAAGTATCCCAATATACACTTGTTGGAAACATTCATGAATAAAGACGTGAGAAGCCTCTAAATTAATTAAATTTGTACATTTATTTTATTACGCAAGCATAATAATTTACTTCATAATTAACTTTTACGAAGAAATATTTGTCACATTCAGTTCCGTTTCAAATGTAATCGAAGATGTCAGATTTTGATAGCAGCCATCAGATGAGCATTGCTACCTACTTAAATTTATATAAACAATTAAAATCCAAAGTGCACAGTTCAGCAATTTCAATTCGACATTAGATTTGTATAAAAACCATAACGCATCAATTTCCCGATAAAGCCTCGCCAGATTTCTCATCTGAGGTCAACAAGCATCGATCTGAGCAGAATTTAGTATTTATCCCGATATTGGTTTTCAATATTCATAAAATTTTATTTATAAAAAAAATCAATACGCGGCCTGCAATTCATGTAGAACAACATAAGCTATAAATTATGCTTCTTGCTCAGCATCAATAAACACTTTTATTGGCATCGTCTAACATTATTTATTTCATTGCAGTCCAATAAAATAATTCTGTAGACTATTGCTGTAAATAAAGTGATAAATTTATTTTAACGAAAGACCATGAAGTGCTTGACTGCCGAAAGTGTATTGTACTGCGTGAGAACTGATTGTCGTCATCAGATTTGTAAATACAATTTAAAGTATGTGAAAACATTAAAAAACTAAAAACATATCGAAATCTTAAATTTTGCGATAAATTTATCAGTCTTCAGAAATAATCAGTTCACAGGAATAATGTCATGCAAGTGACTTATCAATAACTGCTTGATCAGAAAGAGATATTTCATTTAAATAATGTTAACAATTATAGAATTATATTCTAGAGAAAAGGAAATATTTTAATACTAAAACTAAAATATAATAATAATTAGTATTTGTAAATTTGTAAATTTATAGAATACCCAACGTAAACTTAAATTTAATTAATAAAATACCACAAAGCAACCTAAATCAACATACTAAATACATTTTTGAAAACATACACAAATAAAATCGCCCTTAGCTTAACCCGACAATTAGATCCCAATTAACCGCGAATTTTGGCAGCAGGACGCTTCGCAAGAGGGTGGCAGGGATCTACGTCAGCTATTAATGGAACTCGGTTGACGCGATTTCGAGCGGCAGAGATGACGGACAATCAGCAGCAGGCCAAGACCGCGAGCCCCTCGAAATGCCAATCCTCGGACGACTCGGACTCGGCGAGCTGCAGCTACTGGCAGACCCTGCTTACGCTATTCAATACAATCAATCACGTTCTGGTGTTACTCACGAGCGGCTACCTCGTTTACTTGGCCCGGGACTTAAGCAGCAACTTGAACCTCCACATCCTGCTCTGCACGATCGGGGTAAGCAAAGCCGCGTCTTGGAACTGTTTCGCAGCCGAGTGCGCGCAAATATTTGAGAGAGCGACGGGTCGAACTGGTCTCGTTTGATTTCGAGCGGAGAGAGAGAGAGAGAGGGGGGGGGGAGAGGGACAGAAAAGTTTTCTGCCGCCGAGTCTCCTGGACTCCTCTGCTGGGACGGGCTTCGCTTCGTGAGTGCTAAACGGAATTCGACAAATCTTATTAAGTTGACGGGCTTTTGCGCGACGGCTGCATTCCTTCGGCCTGCTCGAGCTGGGTTTGCTTTTATAGAAAAGTGTCGCGGAGTTTATTGGAGAAATTTTTTAGACATTAGACGTCGGGAATTGTAATCAATGCAAAAGATGCTTTTGTTCTTTTTAGTTAAACGTAACCTTTAGTAAATTCAAAGTTAAACTCATAATTAATAATGGGAAAGTTGAAACGATACAATCGGAATAATAAAAATGTGCCCTTTAAAAACATGATGAGTAATACGTAATACATGACACTTCAGTTCCATCGAATACAAAACTATAATCATTTCAAGTTTGTTTAGAAAATGTTTGGCTCATTTTGTTATTAGGAAACGTAGAGCTAAATGACTAAAACTTTTATGGCTGTTTCTGAAAGTCGTGAAGGATTCAAAGTATTAAGTGGCTTTAATTAACATTTTAAAAGGAATTTTAGAAATTTCGTAATTCAAATGAAATTGCTTTAATTCAATGAATTTCATTGCTACTAAATATGCACGTATAATTGGCTCCCAAAATATTTGCAGCCATCTCTACACTGAGAGAAATGTTCTAGTAAAAATTACTATGCTTTTTCGTAATGCGGAGACAAACATGCATTATTCTAAAAGATTACTATTCCGTATACTAAAATTTAATATAACTATATCAATTTTTACAATTATTATATTAAATTTCAGTATATAGTAGGGGAGACTCGGGCAAGATGGTCATAGCGGGTAAAACGGACAATCTCTATTATTTCTGATATCGAGATAAACTTGTATAGAATAAACAAATTTATAAATAAATATGATCAAAGTTGCTTATTTAACCAATTTTTATTGAATTTTCCTGAGGGTGTCCGTTTGACCCGGCGATTTCTGAAGACCTCAAAATTTCAAGTTTTTCAAAATTTTTTTATTATATGTTTAAGCAATAATTCATCGCTATGGTGGCATGAGCTTATTTATTTTGATGTCTACTTTAGAAAAAAATTTTAATTGATTATATTTTTCTTTCTTCAATCAATTTTTTATTCATTTTTCCTTAAGAGATCCGTCTTAAGGACATTTAGGATAATGCAAGTTTGTCTCCGCATTGTTAAAAAGTATAATAATTTTTGTACTGAAACTTTTTTCTCAGTGTAAATTTTTCAATCAATTCATTATACCGCTATGAGTATCTGTTTTTAATTTTCATAAATTAATAATTGACAGAAAAAAGAGAGATTACTCTAATAACATTTTGTTCTAATCTGACAAGTTGTATTAAATTCATACCGCTGTGCAGTTTAATGCTACATCCGTCGTATTTAATCGAGAAGATTTATGCAGTTCCATCTCTAAGCTGTATTAGATACTGTCTTACATAGCCCGAGATTCTCTGATAACTTGTCGAACAAGTGCGAAATTCCAGACCACTTCATTAAGATCGACGTTCCGCCGCATAAATTATCAAGGGTTCTTTCCTCCCCCGAAAAGGGAGGAATCTAACATTTAAATTTTTCGTCGCCCCCAAAAACACTCACATTTTCATAATTCCCTGCTTTCGACAGACAGCTAATTAACTCCATTCCCGGGGTCCAAAACGAGCGAAGTCTTCAAAATTTTTAATCAGAATTATGCCGTCGGACGTTTCGCACGTCCAACTCCGGGGCGAAGTTCGGCGCCGCGGCGCTGCTTAACGAAAGTAGCGAGTTGGCGATTACTATACCGGCAGCGCTAAACTTTTCCCCTCCTTCGAGCGAGGAGAAGAAAGCGGATGCACGGATTCACCCATCCCGAAGGTGTAGCTCGCTCTTTCGGCAGCTGCTCTCGGCTTCTGCCTCATTTCCCTGAGACGTCATGCTCGATTTGATGCGCGCGGCAGTCAATGCCGCGGCTCGGGGATGCTTTTCTGGTAATGAAATCCCGAAGTATGTTAGACTGTTCCCGCGACTTTTGTACGGGTGGGAGATGTGTGGTTCGCTGTTGAATGGAGATGGGAATGCGAGCTGCCCGAGATATTTTGAGAAGGGCTTTTTAGAAAACTAAGAGCAGTTCCAGGGAAATTATTTGTAAGCCAGCTTTGTTAAATATTCGTAGAACGAATGTTTGATTATTTTAATTACTCGTGAAATTAATTTGTGTAAAAAATAATTTTTTTGAAAAATTCCTAAATATATTTTCTATTCAAAATTTTCGTTTTCTTTCACAATTCTGCAGCGATAACGAATATTCTGAAAATACAGCCATTTTAACGCTGGTGAATGAAGATAGTAATAATTTATTGCTTATTATAACAAGCAAACAATTTAAATAATGCTTCACTGTACTCACAATTCCCTCCATTATACCATTATAAGCACTTAATAAACAACGAAATGAACCCCTTCACCTACCAACTCCATTTGTTTTCCAGTACGTCCTGCTGATGTCCGAGGCCATAATAGTCCTGACCGGCTCGAACGTCTGGACGCGCGGGCTCAGCCGTCGGTTCGGCAGCCACCTGCACTGGATCCTGCAGGTCGCGGGGGCGGCGTTCAGCGTCTCGGGGGTCTACGCGATGTACCGGGGCCGGAAGCGTCACTTTCAAGGCGTGCACGCGCTCACGGGAATCGTCAGCGTCGGCTGCATCGGCCTGCTCTTCGTCAGCGGGCTGCCGGCGCTGTTCGCCGCGCGGCTGAGGAAGGTGGTGAGGCCCGTGGTCGGGAAGTTTCTGCACAACTTCCTGGGGATCGCGTGCTTCGCCCTGGGGATCGTCAGCCAGTGCTACGGGTACAAGAAGAGCTGGTTGAGGAGACTGGGGGGCGACGAGATGGTCACCGTGCTGACCGTCACGACGGGGATGATTGCTTTCATTTCGTGCATCGGGGCGCTGGGGTCGCTGTGGGAACAGCTGAAAGGACTGTTTAGGTGTCACTGACGTTGGTGATTAAATTTTGTTTATCAAATTCATATTGCTGTATGTTTGATTTGGATTTCATTTTATTTTCAACCATCTCCTTTTTCCTTTGAGTTAATTATTATTTTGGGAGTTGTAATTATGCAATCGCACTTTTTAGTAATACGAATAGATAATGGTAAAAGATTAATGGGTTCTTCTAGTCTTTAATTTGGTTGTCTATCAAAACTGCAGGAATTGTCAAAAGGTTAAAAATGAATTTAGGGTACTTAATTTTATTAAACAAATAATATAGTTTTAAAAAATAATTTTGAATATTTTTTTCATCCGAACATAGCATTTTTTGTTTAATTGCTGACTTTTATGCTTTGAGCGAATTAAAATATCGCAAAGAATCAAAAATCGGAATTCTGTATTCTGACGGATTTCCGATCGGAGCTTCACGTTGATCTCATGCCACCGAACGTAGCATGTTTGACTGGTGCAGCTTGGACGAATTCATGCAGATTGGATAAATCTCCTGTAGTTCTGGTCTGAAATCCGTGAACGTGTCTTACCAGGGATAAATTTAAGCTCATATATTTAAGCTTAAGTTATGTGATGTATATACATATGTACAAAACAACAATACGAATGATTAAAAAATGTCAAATATAAAAAAAAATAACTAAAATGATGTGTTCTTTACTTTACGAATTGCCAAGTCTTTGAAGTATAAATTGCTAACGAAAACGAAAATGCCGCGTATAAGCGATTCAATTAAGGGCTTTTGCCTTTACATAAGAGAAAATCTACCGTGAAATAACTTTACGCTGCGTAAGCTACCGACCACTCAATTTGACGAGCCAACAAATAACTCGACGGCCTGAGAGGCAGTCGGCCTACATTTTGTTTGAACATAAACGGGACCGTTCAAACACTGCAAAATAATTAACGAAATACCCCGCACGAATTCCAATAATGAAATTCGTCATTCGCAATGCGCGAGGAAGGGAAGGCCGACGTGAAAAATTGCAGGCCCAAATTTACCGAAAAAACGGGTATATCCGGTATTGTTTTTCCTCGGTGCACTTGACACTTTTAATCATTCTGAGAAAACGATGTCAATTATTACGCGCGAATTGATGTATATTTACGATCGCGCGGCTGTGTACGCTCAATTTGGGTGTATGGTTTGGGCGCGCGTGTGCGGTTTGTGCCGATGTGAATGGGGATAATACGATGCACCTATATGAAGGTGTTTCTATGCGTGTTCACGTTTGGGCGCGCGAATATTATGGGGATGCTTTCTGAATTTAGGTGCCGCTCGGCACTGGAAATCGCATTTACTTCGGAGATTTTCATATGTATAGAGACTTTGACATTGGTAATGGATGGGAAGGCTTTGGCGTGAATTAGTAATCACGTACTAACCGCTTATTTAGAGAATCCAATCTTTAATTAGTTGTGCAGTGGTTTTGTCAATATTTGTATCATAAAATATTATATCTTGTATAAGTGTGTTTTAAAAAGTTTAAAGCCGAATAAAAAAATCTAAAGTAAGATTGATAGGTATATATTTTTTGAAAGTTCTTTTTGACATATCTTAAGAGAAGGAATAAATTTTCACAATTTCTTCTTAAATATATGTTGCTTGGCTACATTGATTTAAACTTCAAACTTATTTAACCCTTTCAGTCATCTGTCTTCTACAGAGGACAGATCAGTAAATTTACTTATATAATGGTAAAGCATGCAGGTTTTAATGCTCAATTAAGTTTCAGTTTTACTCAAGTAATTATGTGCAAATGAATATTGAACTTTTTAAAATTTTACAAAGATTAAAATGAAATAATTATAAACCTTTTCAAATGATCCGATTGAAGAACAATTACTGTACAATTTTAAATCTTTATACTTATAAGCCATTATTTTCCTATTCTAATGATTTTGCGCGTATATGTCTACTTTTATTAACAATTTCTAAAAATGTTAATTAGAATTTGATCTCACGGTTAGATCGTCACAAATTATAAAGTAGCCCCAGTTATTGACACCCCTAGAACGTACGTATTAAATGTTTAACTAAAATAAAATTTTTACTAAAATATTTAATGTAATACATTCAATTGTAACACATTCATGACTGAAAGGGTTAATTATATTTAATTTTTTACTAAATTGAGCATACAAAGCTCATCCCAAGCATCCATAAATCCTTACAAACGGTCCTTTCCGTCAAAATACCTGCACGACGACAGAGAGCAGAGCTTCCGAAGTGGACCGCTCCAAACGACCGTCGCCCACATCCTCTCTCCACCAGTCAGCAAAAAGCAAGCGGCGCCTCGCTCTCTGCCGCCTTTAAAGTCCAGAGGAGCGTGCAAAAAAGCATTTTACCATGGAAGCCCCCCCGGGCGCGAATTATCCACTCGATCGCGAAAGAGCCGCCGGCCGAAAATCAATTTCCCGATGATTCGCCGCGCCGCTGCAACAAGTACAGGCCGCCGCCTTCCTCCCCGGACACGATCGATCGCCAAGTTTGTTTCCCTGCGCGCCCTGCACCTGCGGCCTGTATATCGGATGTTCATTAGCCCCGGCATGTCGGCCGCGATTACGCGTGTATAATAAGCGCGTCAATAATCGGAACATTGAGCTGTAATGCCCATTAAATGCTCCTGTAAATCGCCGGCCGCGCCAGGACGCGCTTATCGCCGCCTGGCGAAGGATGGTGTTTGCGCGTCGCGCGCGGAGTCGGGTCGGGCTGGATTTTATTTAATAATGCAGGCCGTGATGGAAGGCTGATTGTTCCGGTATTTATTTGCCTTGCCCCCCGGAGGCGGCGATTCGCAACGGCGTTGCTGCTGTTTGCCCGATTTCGGGGCTGATTTCGGGAATGCGAAATTTGAATATTTTAGGCTGATCAGCGCGAAAGGTGGGTTTAGTGTTGCCATTAGTTATGGTTTCTTTGGTTGCAAGTGGACGTAGGGGGAAATGCTGGGAAGCAAATAAAGAGTTTGGAATTTCAATATAAAGCGGACTTGGAAAACCAATTATATGATGTGAAAATACTACTTGAGTGAAACTTATCGTTATTTTTTGGTATTAAGACGTATTTTAAAAGTTTGTTTCAGGTTTTTTGAAAAAATACAGGCACAGCTGACCTTGAGTTTCTGTGATTTTTAAGTTGAGACAAACTTTTAGAATCAAATAAATCCAATGCTTTCTAGGAAAGTCAGCGTGACTTTGCAAATGTATTATCATCTTTTACTTTTACCTTTTTTACTTTAGCTGAAAAGATGTATTGCATTCCATTTAAACAAAATTCAATCCAATGTTTCAAAACTAATTGAAAAATTATTTAAAACGGTCAACTTTCCATATCATTATGTTATATTTTATCAAATTAAAAAGAAAAGTTTCATAATTTTATTCTTTCTTTTTCATTTATTTATTTGAAGGTGCATATCCTAGTGGGTTATGCTTATTTTATTCTTTTATGAAATTTTAATTATAAGGGTAACAATTTTAATACTTTCTTTATTCTAAAATTTTTAAACAAAGAGCATCACGCTTAAAAAAATCATAAGTTTTTACTACTTTTTTTACATTTCACTTTTATCGCACTTCTTTTTACTTGCCATTATACTTTAAAATCACCCTCTATATATCTTTTGCATTATTTAAAAAGTAAAAAAACATACTTTTTTCATTCTAAACTAAGTCATATGTTTAAAAAGAATCAAGCCGAACAAAAAAAAAGAGCAAGGCGTGCGTAACCAATAAATTCGACTCCTGAATTTTTAACCCACCGCCGGACCGTAAAGCCTATTAAATTTTCAAAGTTCAAGCTTCGAAATTTTCGGCCGACACGGAATTTACGCGTCGCGCGTCGCCCGTTTATGCCTCCCCGCTGGAAAATAAAAAGAGCCGTATTATCTTCGGTCTCGGTGTTACGTACATTTCGATCGCTGACGCGGTGAATGGGAGAACTGCAGCGACCGGACCTCATTATGAAGATGACACTAGCCGGAATCGTTTTGTTCTCTTTTGTAGAGCTTGCTGTAATGACGGCGATTTTGTCGCTGGGCGATTTACTTTTTCTCTCCGGTTTGAACGTTCGAGTACGGGTTCTTGTTTTTTCTGTCACAATAATTTGTGAAGACCTTTTTATTATGCTGATGGCGATTTTGCTGGATTGATGTAGACTTTGCTCCTTGAGAAATGTTTTGATGAAATAAATGAGAGACTCTTGATAAAATGTCTAATTACTTGAATAATTACAGCACTTTTTGCTTCCTCCTAGAGGAAGCTTTGTGATAGTAATTTTTGGAGTTGTTCTAAAAACCTGTTATAATTCTATTTTAAGGTATCAGGAACAAGAGTAAATGGTTTTAAAAAAATGTCTGTATGGATGTATCTGTGTGTGTGCGCGTATGTATACGCCTGGATTTCAGCTTCTACTGAACGGATTTTCATCTTTCACGGCTAATTTTTTTTCTTTATTTTTTGTGACGACGGCAAGAAAAAATCTTTTTTGAATGAAGCTAAGTGCCAATGAATTGGCAGCGGTTTTTCTTTCGGAACTAAATTCAAATTTAAATTAAACGTATTTGGAAAAAAAAAATAAAATTGACAATAGCAGATGCCATACGTGTAAATCCTATTATCAGTGATTCCAAAAACATAAATGTACATCAAAAAGTCATAAAATTTACACACGAGATTTATTTTAGCAGCGAATTTCACATAAAAAATCATAAATCTTTAGTGACAAGAATCTTTTTTAAAAAATTCTTCAATATTTACACATTTCGAATCAAATATTTGAATATTTATTATCAGAAAAAAGAAGACTAGCATAGACTCCATAATTAGCATTAAAACGTCGAAATATTCTTTATATTATTTTTATTCTCTACATAATTTATTCAATTAAAGAAGAGTATTTTGCGTCTTACCTTTTTCTTTCCTCCCGACTTCATAAAGTCTATGCAAAATCATACAAGAAATTATAATTCGACCGCGGAATTGCAAACGATTTCGTTTGATAGCGCATTATTTAGCGCGATGAAGCAGAAGGAATCGGGAAGTAATGAATGGCCGTTCGAGATATATTTTACAATGTCATATTTATTTGTTTCACATATCGTGAATTGTTCATACGTTCCACGTAGCTCCTGCGGTGGGTGTCACATAACAAATCAATAAACCTCACCAGTCCTGAATGCATAATTTTAAATATAAACCTGATGTGCTACTCTTTTTTAACAATCTCCTAATGAATAAATCCGCAACCATCTGACAACCATAAACAATACAGCTCTGCCTCTCGGCGAAACGAACGACAATGAATTTCTCGGTCGATTTGAATGCGCCTGAATTTAATCCGCAACGAGAGATTTACGAACCGAATTGTGAGAACGCTTAGAGATATATTATACGCAAATAGCCTACTTTTTTATTATTCAGCTACTTAATTACAGCTACTTTATTTCCTTGCGCCGCCGGGCGTTTGAATTCACTTGGATACACTTGTACTTAATTTTGTACGCGTAAACGTCCGTATTATTTTATCCTGTTTTATGCTCATGCATTCACTTGCTCACGTTTTACGTCACTTCGATATCCGCTATATACTTTGTATATCTCGAGATCTTATAATTGCTAATGATTAGTTGAATTACAAATTCTCGAAATAATTCTTTATCTTTCGAGCTTGCATTATGATGCAGCTTCAGGTTAAATTTATTTGTATACATAACGTCGTTATCTTGAGTCCATTAAAAATGTGATTTTAATGTACGATTTATAGTATCAAACAAATTATTATTAACACTATTAACATTTTCATTAATATACACTCACAGATTCAGGAGAAATATCAAACAATTCTTTGATAATAAAACATTTTTCACCTTCGCACTTAACAGATAGTTCGTTACATATTATATTTTACAAGAGACGTATATCGTTAAATGTTTACATTAGTATTACAGTAAATATTATATACTTTTTATATTTCATGATGTTAGAATGTATATTAGATTAAAGAATTGTATATCGCAGTCCTGCAACGAAATAAATTTAAAAATAATTTTTTTACAATGAATATTATCATGAAACACACCTTTTTACATTTCTCGAAACATCAACAGCTGTATTTTCGTATTTTTTTGAATATTTTGCATTCTAAAGATATAGTTACTCATAATATTATAGAATATTCTTAATATTATGTTACAAGACCTTTTTTTCACGGATCAAATACAACACATTTCATCGAAAGTGTAATCATTAAAACTAATTCTGTTCGGTATTCTTATATTACAATATTTATATCATTTTTGGCACCATTTATTTTGAATTTTACTTATATTTATAAAAATAAACTAATATATCATTTTAGAATCCCATCACTCACTTATTCCAATATTATACCACTAATTTATATATTTTTCATAATTAACAACGCAACAACGTATAGCAACGCAACAATATATCTTCGTAAACCAAAAAAAAATTGTACAATAAATATTCATAGTAAAAACAAAATATGCATCGCCTAGTCCTCTCGAAAGCTAGGCTATAACCGTTCGAAGCTTAATTTCGACAAAAATTCACAAAAATACGAAAATACAGTCAGCGCTCCTTGCGCGCCTGACACGTTAATTAAAACGTCTAAAGCGCGTTGACGTGCTCGCGAGTCTTTACTCTCACACGCGCCTATATAAATACGTATTTGGCCTATGATTTACGTGCGTCAGTATCTCAGGGTAATTGATTTAATACGTGCTCGCACCGTTGCAGACGTGAAAAATAGCGCGGCTCTCTCCCCCCGCACAGTCGCCTCTTAATATTACGAGTTATTTGGCGGGGTGGTGCGCGGGGAGCGGCCCGAAAAAATGCATTAAAGCTCGCGAGGTGTTAACGACTCGCGCGTCATTATGTTGCGCCCTTTTTGCGCGAGTGGTTTTCTGTATCGAATTAAGGAAAAAAAGCAGCAGGGGGGAGATGATGGAGAGGGAGAAGTCCCTGGGGACTCTGATGTCGGGAGCGACTGAAACGTCCCGACTGAATAAGGGGTAAAAAGCTCGCAAATTTTTCGGGCCGAGAGTCAATCATGAAGTTCGATCGATCTCGGGGCGGCCTTTTTTTGTTGCCGGCTCTGCCTTCTTTGCCCCCGCTATTTTCGGTGTGCTATACAGCGTCGCCTTGCGTCGCGCCTGCCGGAATTTATTTTCGAATTTCTTTCTCGACTATCCGTGAACGAAATTAAGCGCTGATCGGATTGTAAATGGTTTTTACAGCTTGTTTTAAGTGATATTGGAAAAGAACGGTTTCGGTAGAATGGGGGATAAATCATTTTACGACAGCGTAAAGTTACATCATGCGAGAAAGGAATTGAAGCTCTGCAGCCGCCGTTTTTTAAAAATACGCTCGTCCGAAAGTGCATTTTAAAATAGGTTTATTTATGTGGCTCGTTTGTCATTTTTATGCAAGTTTCATTTTTTAATCAAGTCTACATAAAACGCCCATTAAATTTTAAAGCGTAATTAAAAATGCAAATTCGTGTCAAATTTAGTTTTAAAGTAAAAAAAAAATTGATTACTGGGAAATAACTGTTCTTTGAAAAAATTATTCGATCGTTCATCAAGTTAAACGTTTGATAATATAATATTATTAGTATCTGAGTAAACAATTGATAACGATTCATTGATATAAGCTTACTCAGAAAGATTAATAATATATTTTGCTTCGAAAAAAAAATCATCGTTAAATAATATGTAAAGTAAAATATAATGAACAATTTCTAAAAGTAAACATACAGTTAAAACTAACAAAACTCAATTTCTTTCTTAATAAAGCCTCGCACCGAGACGAAACTCACAAGGAAACCTCTCCAACCCACAAGTATCAAGATTAATTGTGGTTTAACTCAAAAGCCACAATCGACGATTGTGACCACAGGCACAGATTTAATAACATATTTTGTTCATTTTTTGGTATATATAATGCTTTTTTGATGCCTCCTTCAGATAGTTGCTGCTTCCATGTTCTTAACTGCCGTTCTGATGTAACTAGTTTATATCTACTTTGAACTGTGTCAAAACTTAACTTTTTCTCTTTTCCGCTTTCCCAGTAGTCAACAGCTTTTCTTTTGTATTCAAAGTCAACTTTTGTACCAGTTGAATCAGAAGTAGGCACCTCACAATCAGCATAATCTTCGGTGTACACTTCCTCGTTATCATCGTCAATTACACGTGCATCTACGTCGAAATCATCATCCACAAAACATAAATTTTCACTAGTTTCGACATCAAAATAATAATTTTTACTGCTTTTTTTCAATACATCTTCGATATGATCGTGTAGCTGTTTATCTGTTTCATTTAATTTGGGTACAGTTTCCATAATTGTACTTATACGAAATGTTTTTAATAAATTTTGTATAACATTATTAATATTAATTGCCATATTCACACGAAATGAATATTCACAAAAATAAAGAAAACTCAAATTTTATTTCTAATCTTTTGAAGTACGCAAGTGTAATACGCTTATATATATCAAAAAATGAACAAAATATGTTTTTAAATCTGTACCTATGGTCACAATCGTCGATTGTGGCTTTTGAGTTAAACCACAATTAATCTTGATACTTGATAATGCTATTGTTTAATACTTTAACTGCGGCATCCCGCACGTTTACAATTCCACGGCGCACGTTAAGATGTTATTTAAAGTTAAGAATAGCAGAATAAGCACAATTAGGAAAATGTCAATTAAGTTATTGAAAATAAAAGTCAAAAAGTTAAAGGTTTTGTTATTTTTAAGGCTTTATTAATTTAAAAATGTCTGAATTTATAGAATTATCCTTTTAAATAAAAAAACCGTAAATGTAAAAAATTATTAGCTAAATAACGGTGGACCATACTGTGTGTAAAAAAAAATAAAAGGAAAAAAATATGCTTTTTTATAATTATTTTTCAAAGTGACTTGTTTTATAGCGACTTTGTTAATAAAATAAACATGGTATTTTATTGTCAATATGTTGTACTTTAGTGAACGAAATCAATAAAATGTTATTTTTAATTATTGAACAGTAGGCACACTAAAAAGCTTACAATTAGGTGGGCCATATTGTGTTCAGGTACCTTATGATTTGTTTTCTTTTACTTACTTTCAATAAGATGCTTGAAAGTAGTTTTTTATTTTTTATCCAATTATATATCTGTGGGGTTATAGAAAAGTGGAATAAGTCCATTGAAAGTTCTTTCGAGATATTTAACTTACAATGCTAAAATTTCAATAAAATATAAAATAAAATAATTAGAGACTGTTCCAAAAGAAGCATTAGCCTCTCCCAAAGCTAAAAAAGTAGTTATCCCAATTTCTCAAAAAACTGTAATTAAAACACTTTTCCATACCAAATATATGAAAACAATATTTCAATTTTTATTTATTTTTTAGAATAAATGAATGCAGTTTAAAGAAAATGTATATTGATTAATTATTTATATTATTCTATATTTAAAAATTATAATAAGAAATAACAACAGCCAACATACTGACCAGAAATAATAATGTGATGGATAAGACTTATCACGTTATCGTATGATATCATAAGTTGTGGTCGACCTTCCGGATTTTGTTATTTGAATTAAGCGTGGAAAACTGTTTTTTTATAATATATTGTTTTCGCATAGTTCACCATGAAATCAATAATAATTAATTATGTGTTTCTTTACGATTTTTTTGTAAATTATTAAAATTACTTCCTACCAGGGGAAGCTTTGTAAAAGTAAATTTTTTCGATTGCTAAAATCATCATAGAAGTATGTTTTGAAGTTATAGGAATCGAAATATGATATTTTTCGAAAAAGTCTGTATATATGCGTATTTCGTCTACCATCGATATCGCACGAACGCGTACACGGGCTTTATCGTTCAATACCTCATTTAAGGGGACGTCGGATACCGACTGAGCTGACGTCATTGAACGCGTCAAAATACGCTCGAATGCATGGGCTTGCATGAGCGTCACTGACGGTCACAGCGTCAGCGAACGAAGGGCTCCGACGTCCCCTTAATTTGTTTTCAGTTTAATAAAAAGTAAATTGCATCTGCTGACAGTTCCAAAATGAATGTAATAATAATTATTGACTGGCTACACTGTCCAACTTTTGTTTATTTGTTAAAACGACAACGTTTCGACTGCATTTTTAGCAGTCCTTTTCAAGTCAAATTATAAAAAAATAAATATGTATGTATATCACAGAAAATTGCACACAATTGTAAATTATAAAGAATAAAAAAATTGTTTCTTTACAATTAATTGGTATTACACTGCATTCATAATTAAGTATATAATCACAATACATATTATGCACTATAATTATCCTATGCACTTCATTAAAAAATATATTAATATTAGGAGAAATAAAATTCTCAACGAAACTAATACTATTATTATTAATAATAATCTGCGTTATAATAATGAAAATAGGAAAAGTAAAAACTTTGTTGATGTTATTACGTTACCTTATATTAAAAACTGTGAATATATTTTAAAAAAAATAGCGAAAAAGTATAGTATAAGATTAATTTTTAAATCATTTAATAAATTAAGAATGCTTAACAATCTTGGTAAAGATCCTGTAAAAAATGTAAAAAAATGATATAGTTTATCAAATTAAACGTGTTAATTGTGACAAGTCTTAAATCGGACAATCGGATAAAACATTAGAGTGTAGAATTAAAGAACATGCAGCTGATTCTAAACATTGGAGAGAGAAATTAGCGCTAGTTATGCATATGAAAGAAATTGGCCATAGGTTTAATACTAGGATAGATGACGTTAAGATTTTAGATGTAGAAAATGTTTTACTGCAAAACAAAATCTATAAAATCTATTGCATGACGCTCTAGTTGTTAAAGAAAATTGACGTAGTGCATAATATGTATTATGATTTTGTACTTAAATAATGAATGCAGTGATATACCAAGTAATTGTAAGAAAAAAATTGTTGTATTCTTTATAATTTACAATCGTGTGCCATTTTCTGTGATATACATACTGTAACGGGATGGCTCAGCTGAGCCGTTTCGTGCGAGAGAGAAGGTAAGTCAAGAGAGAGAGAGCATCGAGTCGGAGCTGCGCACCAAGAGCTGCGCGTGCGGTCCGCCGCGTGCCGAGCGGTGACCGCCATGCCGCGCGC
>JAWWEM010000044.1:9933853-9948444 GCA_035582935.1 Ormyrus thymus
TTAAGAGTAGTGAGTATTCATTAAGTCGTAATTTAAGTCAACGTGGATTAAATATTAGTAATCCTTTCTCTCTGTGTGGTTTTATAAACAAGGAATGATGCTTATTTAAGACGTAAACATTTAAGAATCTTCTTCGAAAAGTTTTTCCGTCTTTTTAACATTTCTCTATTGAACGACTGAGTGTTGGCCATAGGAATACCGCTGGTATCGTATTAAAATATTAACAGTAACAATTTCAGAGATATTTAGAAATAAGAAATTCTTTATTGAATAAAATTTTTTAGATTTAATAAAAAAAAATCGATAGCTTTTTTAATACTTTAACCGAATGAAGGCATAAAGTAGAAAAAAAAAGTCTACAAAAGGGGGATCAACTTTTAGCCCTCTATCGCCATCGCATATTTGTAAATTGCCGTACATTTTTACTTCCATCCATGTAACAAAATCAATACATCGTTTCATCAAAAAATTCTTAATAAAGCGCTTTTACTAGAAATCAATGAATTGCCAGAGTCCTGTGGCGTTCCACATTTATTTAGCCGCGGCGCACACCGATACAATGATTCGACACATACTAAATCGTTTTTTCAAAAAAAAAGCCGTGTTAAGGTGATTAATGTTACCTTTTCATCTTGGCAATTTTTCATTTCGCGCAAAAACAAGTATGAGTTCTGTTTATAAAACTGAACTGACCGTTGATTGATGTTGAAATCGAATCTTTGATCTAATTTCACTAATAGTTTGGTAGATAAAGTGCACTGCATTTCAGCTTATTATCAAAATATGTAATCATGAGGTCAAAAAAGAGAAAAAAACAGGAATATATTTCATTTTATACATTTTATGTAAATTAGTATTCAATACATACTTTAAATTTTTATTAAGATAAATAAAAGAATATAAATAATTTAAAACTAAATTGAGTTTTTCGAGAATGTTCCTGAGAACAAAATGAAATTTCCCAAATTGTTACTTTCTTTTATGTTGTAAATTTCCTACGGCACTTTCACTACAAAAGTAGTTCTTTGGATGAGCGGAAGAAATAAATTTATTTCAAGAGTGGCTGAAGATACTTCTTTTAAAAAACAATTCAAGCATTCCCTTTTCGAGAACTGCGTAAAATGTTAAATGGAAATACTGACTCTTCTCATTTCCTAAAGTAAATTATTATTTCTAAGTTTTAGGCAAGTTTTGAATAGACTAAACCTCTGACTTCCATAAACACAATGCAGAAAAAAAAAAAAAAATAGAACGGTCCGTTAAAAGAACGAAGCCATAAAACGGCAATAGTTTTCGAACGCCCGAGCGAAACCAATAAATCTCTCCCAGGGAAGATCGTGAAAAGGAAATTAAAATTCGCAAAAGTCGCAAAAGTCCTCCCAAAAACCCATAACATTTTTTTCCTCCACTTCCTCGCCAGATTTTCTCCCCGGCTCAAGTTCTTTAATCTGGCGGCTCTTTAATTCGCGCCTCCCTTTCCACACCTTTGCCTCCACGGCGGCGTATAAAAAATAGAGCAGATACTTTTTGCTCACACCGAAGCGAATAAATATTCATTATCTCGGGGCGCGCGTTGCGTATCCGCGGGCATTTCGCGCGGGATTATCGTGTAATTCCCCGATATTTCCGGCTCTCGGCGCAGGCGAGCGATTATAATGCCCGGGCGGCGCGTCAAAATAATTAAACGGCGCGGCGGCCGCTAATAAAAAAGAATTCGAAACGCACGGGGAGAGAGAGAGAGAGAGCTTCCGGGACGTGTATAAATTACGCAGCCCATCAGGAGGCTCCTAAGTAAGAAACGCAATTTGCGAAGTTTCACGATGAAAAAGTATTACGACGAAACTGGCCAGGTAGAAGCCAGCAGAGGCGGCGGCGGCGGCGCTTCTAAAAAGTCTACCGGAGGGAGGAAAAAAGGAGAAGCTCCTCTGCTGCCTTTTTTCTTTTCCTTCGCGACTTCAGAGAGCGGACGATGTATATAACGTCTCGTGCTCAACGCAGTTCGAGACTGCTAATTGTGGAAAAATTTCCCGGCCCGAGGAGTTAACTTCTAATTCCGGCCGTTGGCTAATTCTTGCGTTACGTTCAGCGTTGAATTTTTATCCGGCGCCGGTAGTTTTGACTGACCGGCACTCGAGAAATTTTGGAAAAAAGCTTCGGGAGAAACTCAATGTATTAATGGATTGCGTGACTCGAGCGGGACACTGGATATTTCAACCGGAATGTTTAATATTGTACGGTTCTTTGAAAACTTTTCCAATGACTAAAGTTCAGTAGCTTTTAAATAACAATCAAATTGTCAGAATTCATTTTCCGGGTACCTAAGCATTTTAATTATTGTGGTGTAAAATATTTATTATTAATTATATTAATGTTAATAATATTAATTAAACGGCTTGATTTAAAATGGATGCGGCACTTTAACGCGTATATTAAAAGTATCCTTTTAACCTACTTTCAGACATATTAACCAAGTAGTTCACCGCAGCAAAGAATATTTAAAGCGGGTTTGATGCTCCGATAAAATCACCCAATGAACCACATTTCAGCCCTAATTTCTAAAGCATAATTAAGCTTTTTTTAATATTTATTTTATAAAAAAAAAGTTTTACTAACGAAGAAGTTTAAAGAGAAAATAAATCGCGTCTGAAATTTTCGCAAAGCTTCATACACCAGATAAATTTGGCAAAATTCAAAAGGACCTTCTTATTCCTCTTTATGAAAAGACTTCGTGCACCGTAAGCAGTCAATAAAAATATCAAGCCAATAAACCTCTTCCCCCGAATAAAATCCCTCTAAAAACTTAAAGCTCGTTCATAAACTGCGCTCGCGAATCTGCATATTTATATAAATTCCCCGAAACTCATACCACTCGCAGCCACTAAATCGCGGTGCTAATTTCCGCGTGCATCCTCGGAATTTTTCAATAATTTAATCTCGAGCGTATTGCAAGCAAAGCAGAGTCCCCATTTTCCCGAAAATTAACTAACCGAAAGTTTCCCGCTGGAAATTAAATCGGTGAGAGCAGCAAACGAGGGGTGGGGAGGGGTCAAAAAGGGGGCCGAAGAAAAACGAGGGGTCGAGGCACAAAGTGACCATCGAGCGGCCGCAAAATCGCGGCGAGATAAGCATGGACGCTTTAAAAGCCGAAAGGATTTCGGGCCGCGGGTATTGTGCTCGAGGCTCCGCGAGGAAGCGACGTGTTTGCGCGCGCTTTTTACCTAAGGTGTTTGATACCTGCGCCGAGGATCTTTAATCTGCCCTTTGCCCTGCTCACCCTTTCCCTTTCAGCGCACCTAATTTACGGCGCTTTAAGCGCTGAAGCATTATAAATCTGAAAGTCACTTTGCCGGATTATTAAAGTTTGCATCCCTTCGAGAGAGGCGCCTTTTTTTCTACGGCCTTTTTCGCGCTGCGGCTGCTTTTGTGCTAAAGTAAGGTAATCATCTATCGTTAGTTTATTAAGGAGCTTATCAAAAAATTAGCTGATAATGCCAAGTACTATTAGGAAAGCTTTGCTTAATATTTCTAAATATTTTAATATTTAACTTTATGTTTTAATTATTATCAATCTATATGAAATATTTTTTTATTCAACGTTTAAACGGTTCCGTAAGCCAATTAAACAAAGCAATCCAGTTTTACTATGCTTTTCACTGTCAAAATATAAACACGTCGTATCATTTACAAGTAAACTGTAGCTTTAAGAAAAGTAAACTAATTGCAAGGCATTTTCACGAATATTTAGCTTCAGGATGGTTAACATTTCCGAGAGGGTAACCTTTCGCAGTTAGTTCCATGCACTCTCGGCGTTTACGTTCGGCCCGTTTTGCCGGGGAGCCTTTTTTAGTGGCTCTCCTGTTCTTTTTTTTTTGCCCACTTTCTCTTTTCCCTCGGCTGTGATTTTATTATCTTTCCGCTAAAAGATTTAAGACTTTTTGACTGAGATTTACCGAGCGCCTGAATGGCTCTGATGCCTCCATCCGCGTTAATCAAACTTTTTACGAAAAATTACCGGGGCGGGACCTTACGTTTTATATACGAAATTTCGAAGAATATTACCGCGCCCGCATAAAATTTTAATAAAACAGATCGTTTGTTTGGGGGCTACGAGCCTCTCAGTTGCAAAGACCCCCTTTTTGTCTCGGTATTTTAAGATTTAAGTCTTCGGGTGATGAAATTCTGGAATCCATTTTCAATGCCTGGGATACAATCGGAAATTGCAAAAGGAGTAAATTAGGACTGAATAAGCAGAAGAAATGTGCGCATAATGCTCAAATAGCATTTTTCGCAGTTGAATAAGCACGGGATCAAAAGAATTTTTTTATTTTTCTTAGCCGTGGAGCGTTTCCGCAAACATTACTTAAAATGAAGAAGGGAAATTCAATATTCCCATTATTTAGATATTTGGAGTTGGAATACTATACTTTTTGGAAGAATATTTCAATATCGGTAAAATACAAACACTAATTTTTAAAGTTTGAAACGATTTTACAGAAATAAAAAGAGATACATCTTTATAAACCTTTTCTATTGTTCTGAAGTTATCTTAAAACAAGAAGTTTAATTATATTTTATTATACTTAATTTAATTTTATTTCTTTCTGCAGAAAGTTTATGAACTTCCCAAACTTGTCTAAGATATGATATTTACTTTTTTAATGGAATTCGTGAAAGAGTATTATTTAATTTTGTAGAAATGCTAACATTATTACACTAATTTATTATTCACATCTACACGTAGAATGAAAAATTAATGTTCTGATGAAATGCAATTAAAGAAGACGACTTGATTCTAATATTGACAGGCAACAACAAAAAGTAAAGAATTGAAGGGTCAAAAGATTTTCCTAAAAGATCAAAAAAAAATTTCATTACAAACTGCAAAGTGAATAAAAACGAAATCTTTTTGAAATTCAAATTTCGTAATACTTGGTATTTTTGCGCTTCGACAGATGTTTCTTTCAAGATTTCAATATCCGTATATTTTCGACCGTAGACTTCTGCACTAAATTCAACATTTTTAGAAATCAAGATTAAATTTTCAGAAAAGAAACTTTTGTTTACTTACCCATTCTGTTTGCATAGTCATGTTATCTCGATAAACGTCTGACAGAGACTTTTCCATTTTTAAAATTTTAATATATACTAAAATGTAAATGCATATTCTATTGTCAAAATCGGTGCAAAGTGAAGCTCCAGGACTATTTTTTCTCAAAGGTACACATGCAAAGGTTAGCTATGCAGTGACTTTTTTAACACAACAGTATAAAACATAAAAAGATACGGACTATAAAAAATACGATCCTCTTAAAACGGCGGAATGTTCAGAAGGTTGTGGTAAGATAACCGTTGTAATTTATACCAATTGTTAAGCGTATTAAAGTGAACGGCTGTAAAGTGTGTCTGACCAGACATAGTTATCATCTACTTGTTACCGACGCATTTAATGGAAATGCAAATTAGAAGTTGGTAAGCAGTAAAATATTGAATCACAAAATGAAAAAGGTAGATAAAATCTGTATGTAAGATGATGTTAAATGTGACTTTATTTACAGAAAGTTTGAGTTTTAATTCCATGTAGATATTAAATTTTATCCACCCCCCATTAAATATTATAAAAATTAGTACGAACTTAAGTTAAGATTTACTTAAACTTAAAAATGCATCAACTTTAATATACCTTAGAAGCTTAATCACATGACATAAAATTTAATGCATTTCGTAAACTTTATAAAGTAAATCTTTTAAGATCATTTATAAGTCCATAAACTTTCTAGATTTATAGTAACTAAATTACGATTGAAACAGAATGAACTAACGAGTTTAACGCTTTAACTAAGCAAATAATAAAACAAAGTAAATAAAAATTGCCACCAGAAGCCCCCAAGCTACGTAAGAAAACTTTCAGCATTGTAACCTCACGTATCCTTACTCATGAACGCCTATTAGCATCCCTTCATTGGCATTCAAGGCTCGGCTCGAATTGTTTTCTAAAAATTCCCCCTCTGTCGTAAAAATTTCGCCCATCACCTCTCCTTTGGAAAAAGTTCTTGCAGCCGCCTAATTCTCCCCCACATTTATTACTCCCTATCGGAGAGCTCCTCTCTCTCTCTCCCTCTCTCTCCTCTCGAGGGCAGGATGATTCTCGATTTCCTCCTCGCTTTCTTACCTCCGCGCTCCTTTTTTCGCCGTAGATCATTTTGCGCGGGAGATAGGAGGAGTATAAACGAGGCCGAGTTTAACCACCTGGCGGCTGCTCCGAACTTTTTCCTTTCTTCTTCCGCCCCGCATAACTCGGGGTCTAATCGGCCGGATTACACAGAGCGCTGACAGGCCGTTTGCGATTTTAACTGCCCCCTTCCGACGGTGGATTACCGTCGAAGACTCTCCCGGCGACGTCTTTCCCTCTAATTCTCCCAGATGCAAAGTCCCTTTTTTCCTCTCTCCCCTTCCGCATCCTCTTCCGCTTCTTCCGCATCTACTTCTGGGTTTTTGCCGCGGACGAGGACTGCAGCTTGACTTTTTTTGCGGGAGTTGCGCTGGAAGTTTATTCGGAGGTAGGCTGAAAGCTGCGGACGGAATTTTGCCCGGGAACGAAATTAAAAGTTTTAATTGTTGCTCAAATAAGTTCTGGCTAAGAATAACAAAAATTGAGCCGGGGGATTGTTATATTACTGCTTACCTCGGACTTTTTGTGGATGTTTTCGCTTTGGGAAATGTTTGAGGTCAGAGTACTAAATGGACTCGAGGAAAAATGTAAATATTTCTTTGTTTGCTCATAATATTTTGTACCGACGAGTCTTATTTTTAAACTCTATAACTTTCTAAGGTAAGCATAACCAAATTTTCAAAGAAGTACGATAATACTGCTTCTCGATAAATAAGATTATTTACATCTAATTATAGTTTAATAAGTATGTTGGAACAGCAGCAAATTTCATTTCCATGAATGTACGTGCTTTGTAATACTGTTGCAAGTACTAGAATAATTGGACTAAATAAACGTGCACATAATAAATTCTACAATATGTAGACTTACGACAACCGTTCTCTATTCATTCCAATGATCCGGAATTTATTTAAAGTTTATAGGTTGATAGTTATGATGGTGACGATTACAGTTTATGAATGAATTACAGCTCCACTTTTCAGCTTGTATTTCTTTTCATTTGGACCTTTTATATGCAAAGTTGACGATTCTAGGAAAGAAATTCTCAAGAATCCATTTTTATTCCTGATTTGCCTTTTCACGATCCCAACAAAAGCTTATCAAAAGTACGGCACGAAGCATCTATACGACATCTTTAATTTTTCTGTTTCGCATTACGATACAGTCGAGCGAGTTAAAAAAAAAAGAAAATCGTCTCCCCGTCACTTTGTATTTCCCAGCAGCGCCCGGAAGCAGCTGAGTGCGTTTCCTTTTTAAGGGACGTCGAGTGAAAACACGACTGCTCAAGATGGTTATGAATGCTCGCTTTACTTTCTGCTCGAAAAAACGGGAATCGGGACTTTCGTCATTCTTGAGAGTCACGACAGATCAATATGTTTCCACATGATTAAAGAGACCCGCCTCGCGAAACTTTCCCTCGTTATAAGCCGCCGTTTCTGGCGATATATATAATTTTTCAATTGTAAAAGGGGCCGCGATTGTTAATTTCGTAAACAGGGGCCGCAAAGTGGAATGGAGGACGGAAGAAGTTTTATGCGCGAGCAAAAGTATTGCACGCGCGGCGTTTTACGCCGACCTTTATTGCGAGACGGGTTTTCCAGCTGGTACGGATCAGCAATTGCGATGAAAGAGTGATTTCGTTCGGAAATTTTTATCGCCTCGGTTCTTGAGATTACGGATGGAGAGGGAGGAGGGGAATCATTCGGAAACTAATCATGGTTATTTGTGACGATTTTCAAATTTATTAGTGCTAATAGTACGATTTTAAAATTTATTATGCTATGAAGATCAGAATAAAAAGCGTGCGTTTATTTATATTTACTTTCAAATATTTACTTTTGAAAATAACTTTATTGTAAATAAAAATTTTGCCTGCGTTATGTATTTGGCTGAATATAATTTTTTTGATTGATGTCGTGTTTATTTTCTCTACATCATACATATTATTCATACTTTATAAAGAAAATGTGCGTCGCAAACTGTATATTGTTGTTATTTGCTTTTTAGATGATTAAAATTCAACGTTTAAATGTATCATTTAATATCAATATAGTTTCAGTTGAATAAAAATATTGAATAATATTCACGATGTTCAAAAGCAAAAAAATTGAAAGAAAATGTAGCATTTACTCTAATTGCAGAAAACACAGTCGTATTTTTAATTCTACCTGATTTTACCTCGCTGATAATTAGACGAGGACCAAAATGTTTTTAAATCCTACCGTCATTCATACTAGAAATAAAAAGCTTCGTCATTTTTTAAATTTCGCAATGTTAAAGCGCTTTTTCAATTTTTGCAAATGCCTTTTTTCATTGACAAATTAAAAAAATTAAAATCTTTGCGAAGTAAAGCACCTTTGGTGTCGATGAAGAATTAATAGCTTTTGTACATCGCTAATGAGATATTCAGTAAGCGACCCAGTTTATAATTTAAAACGTCAAGTATAATAGAAGTAAATGCAGTCAATAGCTGAAAAGGCAATATTTACAGAAGGTTTTGACACTGTTAACGCGACTTTGGGACGAAGTTTTAATGAAGGCTTAAACAATGTGAAATATTACGACGATAAAGTTCTGATATTCGAAGTAAGAAATTTATGAATATATGCAGAAAATTTGAAGCAAACTTCATCGTTATTATGAAATGTTAACGCCCTAGTAATTTATTACGGCAATCGTAAAACAATGATCACTGAATTATTGTAATTTATTTTTTAAATCAATATGAAATTTTTCTCGTTTATCTGCAAAAAAACTTTTTCATATAATGATGCATTTTGTTAAATACGCCCTAAACTTTCACGGATGATATAAAGTTATAATATAGATTCGGGAAGCTTTTATCTCAAATGGATAACGTTTGATATTACTTACAGTTGAGACTGGTTGTCGCAATAACCATCCGATGGAATATATTTAGGCACAGTATTACCTGCAAGGGAACTTGCAAGCTCACTGGAAAAGTTACCAACTGCTGCTAATGTCGGTAAGCTAGGAATTGCACCGTTTTACAGCCACTAAAAGAGTTTTTGGTGAAAAAGATAAATCGATTAATATAAAATAACTGAAAAACAGCATTTTACTTATAGAGCAATATTTGATTTGAAAGCTAAATTGAAAAACAACTCCAATGTTTTTCGAAAATAAAATTTATTTTCTGTTCAACAAAATTGTAAGATATACTTTATTATAGTAAAGTATAAAATAGACAATCCACTAATATTTTAGTGATAAGATTATAAAATACTGTAAAAATTTATAATTAATAATATTAAAATTATAATTAATATGAAGTATTTAGATAGTAAGACATACAACAATCTTTTTTCTAATAGGAATAAATACAAGGGCTATCGAAAGATATTTAATTAATTGCCGTTTGATTAATTTTAGGTTCATTTCTCTGGTGGAACTCTTAAAAAATTTGAAAAACTGTGCTAAAAACTCATTTTTACTTCACATCGTTTGCCATCGTCAGTATGCAAATTATAAAATAAGTTAGCAAAAGTATCAAAACAGCCTTTCAGCCCTCGAATTTTTCTAAAACAAGATTACGCCCAAGAAGGCGCGACAAAACAAGCTTGAAACACAAGAACTCCTCGCTATCAGGGGTCCTCCAGAAAAGTGGCCGGGCGAAGTTGCCCCGCTCGCAATCACCTGCGGCTATTTTAAAGACACTTCCACTTTAATTATACCAAACTGCGCCGCGCGGTGGGCGATATTACGACATTATGATATTACGGAGGCATAAGCCCGGGCGGCCAAGATTTAGGCGGCGGCGGCGGCGGGGGGAGAAAGTTTCCCCTTCGCGAAAAAGCCAAAACTTGGCGGCGGCGTGGGGGGGCTAAACGAGTTTCGCAAAGATATCAATTCGTATCAGCGGCCGGGCAATTGCTGTTGTTATGGCGCTGCGCTTGTTTCCGCCTCTTTACTCTTTCGACGATTTAACTTCGGAAGCGCCGCTCCGCGCTGCGAGCTAAGTCTCGAGTTGGGAGTTTAAGGCTATTTCGAGGTGGGCTGTTGAGGTAAGTTTCGGGAGGAAAAGTCGCTTAAATGAGGTAGATTGGTGGACGGCCGAGCCAATCAGGACTGCTAATCGATTTAGGGTTATAAATGCTAAGCTTTAAGAAAATTTTCGAGAGTATCTTACCGAATCAATACTTTTTTAGTAAAAATGCACTGAACTGTTGGCCGCACTTCTAAAAATAAACATGAAACACTATTTTATACTTAAATAAGATCAAACTAAAACTTTGTTTTTAGAAGTTCGTGAAAGCATTAAAGTACTTGCAAGAATACAAGTTTCATTTAGGAAAAGTACCATAGTTTCTCGCCAAATACAGTTTTAAAGCATTTTGCGGCGAACCTGTTTTTGAAAACTCAGGCACCTTAACGTAATCACCGGGACGCTCATCCGAACGAAAAAAATTCGAGCCTGCCGGGGAGTAAACAGTCTCTCGGGCTGCAGACTCGCGGCCGTCGTAATCAGTAATCAAATTTATTAGTTTCTATTGTCTTGGGGTGCGGCGAAAATTCTTTCTCGATTTTATGGCGTGGAAAGACGATATAATAAGGAGAAAAAGAGCCGACGCGCCGCCTCGAGCAGGAGCTGCGAGTAACGAGGGAATAAGAATGGCGAGGGAGAGGAGAGAGAGAGAGAGAGAGAGAGACCAACCCGGGCTGCTGCTACTGCTGCTGCTGCTTCGGAGGCCAAGATTTACTGGACTCCGTTAGTGGCCGCCAACTTCTTAACGCCGTGCTTTCCTTCTCTCTCTTTTTCTTAAAAATGCCTGGCTAGACTTGGACAACTTGGTGATTTTTTAACTTTCCGCCAAGTGTTTGAGGAAAGAAAATTGTTTGTCGACTGGCGAGTTTACGTTTGTTATTATAAAACTGTTCTTCGGGAATAATGTTTTTTTAATATTTATAATTTTGATTTATTAACAAAGCAAGTGAATTATACGTATTCAGCGACTTTCTAGTATTGAAATACAAAGTAAGGAATACACTTATCGAAATTCCCATAATTCACGATCATAAAATCACAAAACCTCTCACGAGGCAAGACTGAAAATCTCCGGAACCATCAGCAGACATCCCGCGAGGCAATAAATAGCCCCGATATCCTCCGCCGTACAAAACGAATTACTCGTTTCAATATGCATCTGCCGGCGCTTCCAGTACAATCGACAGGGAAAGAAAAAAGAACGCTCGGCGCGGCGAGATAAAAAAAGTCGTGCGAAAATGTGGGGGAGGAGCGAGAAGTGCCCCGCAAGATGTTGCGGCCCATTACAGCCCCGCTGGGCTTAAAAAGGGAGGCTCTTCCGATCCACTCCTTGAAACATCATCGATGCAGTCGCGGAATACCAACGATACAGGGGATTCCCCTCGGGGATGGAGCGTCGCGCGTCTGAGATGTGAGGCGGGAATTATGGGCTTTTCGGCGGAGGACAGTGCTTTTTTATTGATTACCCCGCGGAATGGCGCTGCGGAGATTTACATTGCAGACGTTTAACTTGATGGACTATGTATTGGGGGTGAATGTGTAGGTACAAAATTAAAAGCTAAGGTTTATTTCAGCGTATTATTTAAATAATTGAATATTAAACTCGTGAAATTATTAATGGAATATTATAGTAGCAATAATGCTTACAGGTAAAGACAGAAAACAGAAAATCTGAAATTGTACTCTTGTCGGTAATGTTTTGTAAGACATTTATTTATATATGAGGATGTTTATTAATGTGCTCAAGCTCGTATATTGTACTCATCATTACCGTGGTTTTCATGGTAATCTTTGATGGAAAATTTTGTCTGGCGTATACCAACACTCTAACTGAAAATTGTAAATTTAAACAAATTTTAATACATTCAATGTGTAAAAAGCCCTTTATTTGTACGCACATATCACCCGACTCCGTTTAAGCGATTAAAAAATCCAAAGGCCAATAAACGAGGCGAAACCACTGCGCGAGCATTTTTCCGGGCGGTCAGAGCGGAGCTCTAAAGCGGCACGGGAGGAGCGCTTATGTATCGGGCGTGCCGCAAAAAATACGAGAACCGCCGCGCCTCCCCGGAAACATTCGCCCCGAGAGCACATCCGGGGATCCATTACGAGGATCCTCAAGGCTAACCGGCCGAAACGAGCCAAGATTTGTGCTTTACGCTTCCGCTCGTGCATATAAAAGCTCGACGGCCGTTACTCGCGCTGTCCTTGCGAGACTGGGATTTCGCTGGGCGGTCGTTGAGCTTTTGTTGGAAAAGGAGAATGTTTAATTAAGTAAATAACCAGTTCACGTGCGATTTAATTGTTTTTGGAAATGTAAACATGCTTTTTGTTTGATTGTTCTTTCGTACAGATATTTCTAACAGTAGTGCAGCTTTTAATTGATTTGAGTAATAGTTTGTTAAATCTAATATAGCACGTAAACTAAAACCCCTAAAGAAATCGTTCAACGAGCTGAAAAGTAAATCTGCTTCTTGTAGCAAAACTTGCGATAGCCAGTGCAGCCTCGTAAAAAATCAAAATGTTCGTCACGTACTTAAATAAATTTCTGTTTACAGCTCCGACGTGTATTTCGAATTTCGGAAACCTTCAGAAATTCGCTCGATGAAAGTCCAATTAACATTCATTCGTTGACTCTGTATATTTCCGCAGTGACGAGGCATTTTCTTCTACAAAATCGAAAGTTACCCTTCTCTAATTTGTTTAATAATTTTTAGATATTTTTATTTAATATTTATTCCAATTAAAAAGCTTTAAGTACAAGTTTCTTTATACGTCCACAATTTGAGAAAAGTGTGTTAAATTTTACAAAACGAGAATGTCTTCATTTTCTTACAACTTTATTTTTTTTCTACTTCATTAATAATAAATTAAAAACTTTCAAGCTACTTTTCAACTTTTTGAGTTAAAATAATTTGCGAAATAAAACAAAATTTTCCATAAAAAAAGCACTAATACAAGTCAGAGCCGCAACCAAAACAAAGAAAGGACCATAAATAAATACACCATCCAATTAAACTCTCACTTGCGATTCTCACCCCGAAGATCTTCCTTATTTTCTTTCGCTCTCCGATAATTTTCTCTCGCTCCCGTTCGCATCCTCCCCCGCGCGAGGAAAAAAGGGCATTAACACCCCATTGTTTATGAGTCGATCCGAGGATGTGAAGCTGAGAGGGAAGAGCGGAAAACAAACGTCGTTGAGAGTGGAAAGGGATGAGCATTTATTACTTTGTTTTTTACACTTTTAATTACATCGATCAGGCCGAGATCCTACTCTGAAATTCTTTGGATAATTTAGACAATTTTATTTATATTCACTCGAGTCGATCGAGTACATTGATCGATTACTTACAAAAAGTATCTTTATTACCCGGCGGCAGCGCTGCGTCACATCTCGGGGCACGCATAAAAAAAATCGCCGACCAATTCCTAACTTCCGACCAGCACACTCGTGTCAAAAGTGTCACCTCCCCAGCGGGCCGCAACAGCAGCCTTATCACCCGCCGCTGTTCCGCTTCGCAAAAAAGTCCAGAAAACGATATTTATAGCCTTACGGGCTCGGGGGCGATTTAAAAAAAAAAAAGAAAAAAGAAAAAAAAGGAATCGAATCGAATCGATACACGCGGGGATCGGAAGATGGTCTCTGCGGACGGCTCGCCGGAAGGGTTGAGCTGCCGCTGTCGGACCGGCGACTTTCAAGAGCCGTATAATTAATTTCCCGTGTCAGGGCGGCCTTCTTCTTCGCCTCCTCCTCCTCCTCCTCCCTCCGCTCTCGCCGCGACAATATTGCCGCTGGCCGCTTCGTTCGACACGATGCAGCAAAGGGGGTGACTTCGCATACCGAGCCGTCAATATATCTGCGAGGCCCGCCGTAATTAAACATAACAGATCAACAGGAGGACTTTGCCCCTGGGTTTGCGCGCGAGCGTATAAGGCTGGAAGGAAGGGATGGATGGATAGGCGGAGGAGAGCGGAGTAAATGAGCGGGATGCTGGCTGTAAGTTTGTCTAATGAGTGACAGGTATTTCATTGGCTTTTTTAGATTTAGATTTACGTAGTGCAATACTTTATTTTTTTTTATTTCTTTTCTTAGCTCGGGGCCATTCAAAATCTGACCTGCGAATGCAGCTGTAATTTTTCAGGAAAGTAAGAGTAACCCGGCCATCGGCAAAACTATCGGCGAAAAATCAAGAAAGAACTCTCAGAAAGAGAATAATCAGACGGAAGCACTCGAGGCCTACACCCGATCCTCCAACCCTCCCCCTCGCAGAGCCGCTGCTCCTCTCCCGAGCCGGTTAATTGGATAAATGTCCGATGAAACGTCGGGCAACCCTCTTCTGGCCGACCCCCGAACGAGCGCGTCCTTATCCCCGGAGTCGCGAAAACAATCGCGCGCGATGAGTTTATTGAAAGTGC
>JAWWEM010000044.1:9956513-9968060 GCA_035582935.1 Ormyrus thymus
CAGAGAGAGCGAGAGAGAGAGAGAGAGAGAGAGAGAGAGAGAGAGAGAGAGAGAGAGAGAGAGAGAGAGAGAAAGGGCCCGAGGAATTTTTCAAGTATACGGAGCCGCGCATCGCTTCCCACGGATATTGGTATATCCTTTGGAGGATACATCTTCGCGAGAATGTTTGCACTGCCTCGCGGCATTGTGTAAGGATGACAGCGCTTTTTAAAAGGTTCGAGTCACTGCCGCGGATTTTGCGGGGGTAATAATTTTCTTTTTTTTTTTTGGAAAATGTTACTACCTGAGTTTCAGCGTTATTCGAGACTTGTAAAATAAACGAACTCCGGCAATGAGCCATCATATTTTTTCATTTTTTGTTTTATTACTGATATAATAATTTAGTTTTCAAAATAAATTAGAAATCTGCTTATTAAATACTTATATGAGTTATTTTAGAATGTCAGGCAATAAAGATACGCTAAGAGCTGATAAATATTTATATGAAGTATTTTCGAAAATATCGATTAAAGGATAGGTATGAGCTATTCTCTATTTATTTAAAAAGTAGACATTTATATTTCTGGGTGCCACCGCAAGTGACAGATTTTGCAATAAAATGAAATTCTAAGTATGTTTTCAGGTGTAAATAGTTATTATAAGATATACATTGCATTGCTTCAACATGTGCCGAAATAAGCATCTCAACAAATAAAAATAAAAATATGTGACAACTATTTCGATCCACCTTTTAAGATTTAGAACAAATTACTTGTGGAACTTCTCATTGACAGTCTTTATTTTCGTCCCTAACAATATCGAAATTTCATTAATATGCCTCACACTATTCCCCCAATATCCCAGCAAATCTATTCCTTTCCTCTCAGCGCCCCCAAAAACTTAAAAAGAAGCCAACACGCACAATTACGCATAATCAAATCGCGGGGCGGCTTCAAAGACAAAAGAAGCGTCTCTCTCAGCAAAACTCCGGGCCTTAATATCGAGGAAAACCGCGAAGGGAAGAGTCAACAGATCGGTCAAACAAAATTATAAGTCTATCGCGGCGTCTGCCTTCCCCTCTTCCCCTCGTCGGCGGGCGCGGCGCGCGCCAACCTTTTCCCCGGTCAAATAATAATAAATTAACGCAGACACCGCCCCGGAGAGTTACTTAAGGCGACTTAACGAATATAGATTAAAAGTTGCTCGCTCCGCTTCGACGGAGGACACAGCCAGATTTTCGGGGCGCAGCGCCGCGTGTTTGTATTTTAATGGGGAGGCTATGCTAATCCGTAGCGGCGCACCGCTTCTTCGACGTTTTTCCTACGGATGAGGTGAATATTTTCGCGCTCTTATATCATATTATTTAAGTTGAAAAAGTTCATTTTCGATTTTTTATTTTTTCATCAAATATATATATAATATACAGGGATTTGTTACTTTTAAATTACTATTTTAATCACTTTGAATTTAGGTATTTTGCAATCAATACAAGTGATATCGAATTGAAAAGAAGTATTGCGAAATTCTATTCCAAACTGAATAATATCTATTTCTGCAGCAGATGGCTTTTCTACTCGTTTATTTAGTTTTATCTTCTATATACGGGCACTCTTTTCCTCCCTTCTTCGGATTTACTATATTTGTTTCTCTTTTGAATGCTGTTACGCAAAGCTGAGCGCGTAAATGCCGCTGCGAGGCTTGGAATAAATTCACACTTACCCATTATCCATTTATATATTTCCAAACTTTAAAGGAGATATGCTGCCGTAAATATCAACTGGAAATAGCTTTTATAAGGTATGTCTTCTAAGTACGGTGCTTTCTAAATACAAGTTTTTTATACTAAAAAAAAAAGTTTTTGTCCAATAACATTAATTTCATCAAGCTTAATAATAATCAATCAAATAATTTCCAAGCCTTTTGTTAAAATGACTGGTAAAAGCATTTGAAGAAATAGTTCTCTCCTTTCTGATAGACGACTGCGATATCTATAACCCCCCAATTCGACCCAGTGCCATAATTTCTGGCTGCAAAATCGATCGTCCACGTGCGTAAGCGTTCCCCTTTCATCCCCCTCAATCAAGCGCTTGATTTTGGCGCATGAAGGGCCAATTGTAATGCTTCACAGATAATGTTTCGGAATACGTATCTGTTCTATTGCCAGAATATAAATCAATATGTGTCCCTATGTCTTGCCTTTCATCAAAAATTATCTCAAGTCGAATATCTGATTCATAAAAGTCATTTGTTTTCAAAGCTATGTGCAATTTTAAATATTGATTACCGTAAAGTAATCATAATTCTTAAATAAACTTAGCAAAATAAAAATACCTAGTTTAATTAACAATCTCTGCTATGGAAAGTTTCCCCTCCGAGCTCGAGAATAGCCATGGAGAGCATTATTTAAAGTACGTGTAGTACACATTCGGGGATTGTCTCGAGACGGTCGGCGGGGCAAAAGTTTTCGGGGATCGTCCAAGGAAGTTTTCATGGTTATCATAGGAGTTTCGGGGCGGCGGGAGAGACAATAGGGACCCGAGACCAATCGAGTCGATATGTATTTACAGATCAGTGGATATATACCCCCGAGCGCAACTTCATGCCCGTCATATCGCATCGAAATCTATCTATTAAGCTCTTGACAACCCACTTGGAGTATCAGGAAGACATAAACAAGAATATCCCACCGATTCGGGATTCCTCGTAAATGTAGTGAAATTTACTTTGACTGCCGGAGAGAGCACGAAACTTTATATTTGTTTGGATCTTTATCTGTTTGTTTGTTGGATTGTTTATGCGATTCCTCGTAAAAGTCCGTTTGATTGTTTTTCCTCAAATCAGCTGGATAATTTGTTAATCCATTTTTGGAGAGGAAACGCGGAATAAGCAGAAAATGTTATATTCTTTTTTAAAAATCATATAAAACTAACTTCGTGCGACCGTTTCTTTTAAAAATCGAAATCTTGGAAAGTAATATTCGTACTTTTTTACATTCTTCTTTTTGTTAATTAAAATTATTAAACCATGTTTGTGCAATTATTTTGAAACGTATAAGATTTGAAACGAGAAGTTATCTTACTGGCTTGAAAATGGCATTACTTTTAATTCAGGGCGCAACCCCATCCGGTTGTATTGTGGCATTAATCGATTAACAACCTTTTACCCCCATAGCTTTTTCATTATTAAACCACGTTTGCACCATTGTTTTTATACGTATTCAATTATTACTATAAATATAGGAACGATAAATTAATTGGCAGCAGTTTTTTACAATTCGTATAGTACGCGAATTTCATTAATGCAAACAAAGCCCCAGATAACTACATCACACAACGCTAATACACCCGAGAACATAATTTCACCTCTGCAATCCAATCTAGTGAAATAACAAGCATTTATTTAGCAGGCAGACTCGGGAAAGAAAACGAAATAATGGAAAAGTCTTCGGTACACAGAGCGACGAGCGGACTGCAAAAAAAGGAAGACGAAGAGTGGGACCTTCGGACAGAATGCAGCGAAACAAAAGGGCACGTACGTCCACATTTCATCTTCGGTGCAGCGACGGCGGCGCGCGCTCGCATGTTGACTGAGTTATTCGGATGATCCATCGGAAAATATTCAATCGGCGCAACGCGCGACGAGACGTCGTGTATATATCGATTTATATTCAATGCCGAGACAAAGCGGGCATAATCCGCGTTTAATTGAAAAACTTCCGCGGCTGCGACGAGTCGCTCTTTCCCTCCTCCTCCGGCACTCTTTCTCTCTTTCGACGGCTACAAATCGAGCGAGTCCTACCCTTCCACCCCTTCGCCCCGAACGGTGATACGCACAACGAGCCGTTATTTTCGGTGTCGTTGTGCCATTTTTGCACTGCGCTTCAGATTTTAACAGTGCAACTTTCTTATTATAAATAACCTTCGTGAATTGTTAACAAAATCATCGCAACGAAGGTTTTTAATTACTTACATCTTTAATTTTTAATAAATTTAAATTCATGGTATAATTTATACTTTATAAAGTGTAATTTACTTGAACGTACCTTGTATTTTCATGGTAAATTTTGCATTGAAAGTATGTTGCTGTAGATAAATTTGTGCTTTAACAACGAGTCGTCAAGAAAAGTGTAGTTCGTGGAGGGATGGGGTTAAATTTGAAAAGTTTTTAAGTGTACCCAGGCAAGTTTTTGACCTTAGTGTACATTATATTCTAGTTATCTTCCAGCCTCTTCCCCACTCTGTTTGCCCATCAGTCATATCTACTATATCTACCGCTTCTCTCGAAATGATTAACCTGACTCGACCCTGAAAAAACGAAATAATATCAACGATATAATTTATTGTTCATGGAACTAAAAACTATATAAAATAATTGGAATATAAAAATCATAATAAGAACAATGATTATATAGTTTAGGAATATATTCATCGGCTAAAAAATGATTAAAGTTTTAAGTAATAATTGTATTCTAATATTGTTCATAAATTGATGGAAACGAGACAATTGATCAATCGCTTTTTTACTTCAGTCTGATGAGTCGACTCAATACTCTCAACTAATCTCATAAATAAAAATCTCCAAGCTTGCAAAGTACACCCATTCCATCACGTCTTCTAAAGCGATCAAAATCATAAAGCCATCGTCGATTTAACTCTCGCGGAAACGCGAACAAAGAAACAGCAATAATGAATCAAAGTCGGCGATTGCGCGTCAAAAGAACGAGAGTAAAAACAAGGAGCGGAGCGGCGCAACCCCTCGTCGTTCTTGGCCTCCACTCCGGAAAGTGAACAATTAAAATATGACAATCGTTAGATTTAATTATCGGGACAGAGAAATTTTGTGCTGCGCGATGCCGAAAAAAGGAAGACGCCCCTTCCTCAACCCTCCCGATCCTTCTTTTTCGACCCTTTTCCCGAGGTAAAACCTTATTAAGTACGCGGCGCCTGCAATCAAAGGCGAAATCTTCCGAATCATTTGTAACTGGCGCTTTGTAACGTAAGGCGCAATAATTATCGCCGACTCGGCTGGCCTCGTTTGTCTCATTGTCAAAACGATGGTGCTCCGAGGGTTGTTTCATGGAACCCATAACTGACAGATTTTTTAATGCTACTTTGATATATTTTAATGCGTATCGCTGTAATTTTCAAGAATGCTTTCAAAGACAACTCATCGGGTTGCAATTTAATGTTAATAAAAATAGATAATAATAGCAATAATTGAGTCATTAAATTTTATCAAGTCAAAATTTCGTAGCGAATAGAATTTAGGTTTATAATGTACGACAGCTCATGCACAGTTTAAAATTCATACACCGAATTATCAGTAATTTAAAAGCACTTCCTACTCAATCGCCCGAATAAACTGCAGCAAACATAAAAAATAAACAGCCCCCCAAGAGCCCTAAAAGCACATTACGCGCCACCAAGGCGACATTAAGTCCGCCATGAAAAATTTTATACCCGAGGTGCCAATGTATTCTTGTTTTTCAGCGGGTAGCTGCAAAATAGTTCGGGGCGCGAAAAAAGGGGGTACGTCAGAACGCGAATTTATGAGAAATTTGTGGGCCAATCGACGCCGGATCGATCTGCATAATAACTGCACGCGCAGCGGCGAAATGCAAATTCCGCGCCGCCTTGTCCTTTTATTTCGTCGACTATAAAAGTTCGCGCAAACTTTTTCTCCTTCTCTCGTCCCTTTCTTGTATATGACGCTGTAGTTTTCCTCCTCCGTTCGCTTTACTTTTACAGGCTGTCGCAATATTTTCGCGGGCTTTTTTAATGCCTCTCTTTCTCTTTCTGTTTCGGCGGCTAGATTTAGTGCCAGAGTTGGAAGAGGGGGTTGAAGGAAGAGGGATAGCAACCCAGTCAAGTTGAAATGACGTAAAAAAATTTTCCAGAGTTTAGGTTGTTCCAAAAGGGATGAAAATTTATTTTAAATTAAATAATAAACAATTGCTAAACAGTTTCAAAATTTTCATTACTACTTTTTAATTTTCAAACTCGTCAATTACATGTAATTCCTTTACAACAATAAGCCAATGTAATATCGCAAATACTTTCATAAATGCCAGACTTTCGTGAAACCGATAGCCACTCGCGTTTTGGGTGCGCAAATTGTCACGGAATGCGCGCGCCGTCCCTCGATCCAAAAATAACGATCCAAGTTTTCCGAGAATTCGACGCGACGTCAAAAATATTCCCGCCTGTAAGGTGCAAAAAGTTTATTTTCCGATATGTTAATTAAATATTTGGAAAAGTTTACCGCCGTGGAGGGGGGGGGAGGGGTGGAAGCGCGCGAAATATCGCGCGTGATACGCGGCGAGGCAAAAAAGTGTCCCCCGCCCGCCGGATCTGCGCGTGCGGTCGGCCGCAAATTTTCGGTTTTTAGTTTAATTAAAATATATGTGCCGCGCCGGAGCCGAGTTTTACTGACGAGTCGCGCGTGCAGCTATCGAAAAATTATGCGACTCTCGCGATGGCTGTTAGTGCGAAACCGATGCGCGAACTATGAATTTTGCAGAAATTTAATGATTAACGTAATTTTTCAAATTTTATTGAACGTTTTTCATTGCTAAATATTTGGCAATTTAATATCTTGCAGCTGAATGTACAGATTTAATAAAGAGTGACATTTTTGTACATTTTGCAAGTTTTTTCAGAATTTTAGTAAATTTTGTAATATAATTAATAATTCTATTAGCTTATTTTTATTCCTTTTCGAGGCACTCTATTCAATTGAAACAAAGAATAAAAAGTGTCAATAAAGATGTTGAAGAAAACTGTTTTCAAGGTCTGAAAAAAACGAGATTCAAAGCCGGGAATATTCCCGCGAATCTTAACAGATTAATTAATATAATCTGTCGGCCGAAGTCCTCTCCAAAGAAAGGTGACTGACTGGCTGGGCTCCTCCTTCGTCTCATTCGGCTGAAGATGAATATTATTAAGGTTAATTATAATTGGAAAAAGAAAGCCTCGGTAAATATTTCAGGGCTTAAACAAGGAAGTCGAGCGAACAGGAGAGGCTTCGGGGACGGGCTACACTTTTATTTTCTCGTATTGAAGCGTCGATCAATCCCGTCTATTTAAATGAGCTTAATTATTCTAATTTCCATTCATTCCTGCCCTTAAGATTCCGTATTTATGAATCAGATCTGTTGCTCTGACAAGCAATTTTCCTGATTTCATATTATTATCCCGAGAGTATTCGATTCAGTAAACGACAATTCTTTTTTCTTTGAATACATAATCCGTTTCTATTCAAGAGATTGAATAAATCTTAGAATATATTGGCAGTTTCATAATATATTGGAATGTAATTATATATCACAAGAAATAATATATTTCCTATACTTATGTTAATGTATTAGATAAGAGGTTTTTATACCATTCTAACCTCAAAATCACGACTTTGACATGATTTTTCGGCGCTCGTGGTTTAAAATAATGTTCGATGCTGGTGTTTAAGTTGATTATTTACTTCGTGAGACTTTTCTCTCTCGGGCGAAAAATGTCTCGCGAGGTAAATAATCAACTTCGACACCAGTGTCAAAAAGTATTAATTAATGATTAATAAATAATCACGATTAAATCTACCCTTATTAATACAAACAAAAAATCCTCGTTTTATTCTGTACGAAAATTCCAACAGAATAAATACATAGTATCCGAAAATTAATTTTTCGAGAGCCAAAAGTTTTGGGTTTCCTGCGATGCCTCATAATGTCACGATATTAAATACGAAAATGAATATTTATGAACAATAGGCGCAGTATGTCAATGCTATCCTTCGACTTCTCTGGTCTTTGCTAGGACCGTAATTAAATTCATGCTAATAAGAAAGAAGACGGTCGTGAAGAAAATCAATGATGGCCAAATGCCAGTCCATGTACTTTTTCATAAATCAGCTAATTAAAATTTAATTGCAAGAATCAATAAAGTATTGAAATTTCGTAAAGAAATAATAAGTTATTTGTGTATGATGTATTATCGATGAAACTTTAAAGAGTAAACGTAATTGATAACTGAACAATATTTTCGAAATTGTCTATTTACTCTATTCATTCTACTATAACTCTATTTCTGATAGTTCAATAACCCAGTACGTATACTATCCCACTCTTCGTCAATAGAAAACAGAATTCCTATCAGGCTTATTTGGATGAAAGGCAATAATTAACAAAAACATCTGGGGAAATGAAAATACAACACACAACCAGACGATTAAAAGAGGCGAGAAAAACAAATCGCCGGAGGCTGCCCGAGCGTACCCGTTACTTTTTACATGCACGCGCGCTCATCAGCTGATGTTGTTGCTGCTCGCCGCCTAGTGTTTTGATGACGAGGTGGATTATCGCGCGGGTTACTTCCCTCGCAAACAATCGCGCGAGCCCTTTCAATCCACTTTCTCTCGCTTTCTCTTTCCCTCCCTTTCCGCCTCTCCGTCCGACTCGTTCGCTCCTCTACTTCTATTGATTTGACGGAAAACCATCAGACTGCTGGTAAATATTATCCTCGAATTACGTTGATGCGGCGAAGGCACGCGAGACAAATTTCCTAACTGATCTTTCCTGCGCTTGAAAAATTACGTTTTGCTGCTGTGGAACAATAGGCGTTTATTCTACAAAGGCTTTTCTGTCCTCTGATTAAAAATATGATTATTATAGGCTTATTCTTGTACGTAATATAAAAATATCAATATGGTTAATGTATGATAAAAAAAATAAGAAAGCTGGAGTAAAATTTAATATGATCATAACGTATTTTTGAAGAATATTAATTAAGGTATTATAAGAAACGCATTTGCATAATTAATATCAAAATTAAGCCTGAGAATAATATAACTATAATTGAATAATACTATAATGGATAATAATAATCAACATAATTTTCTAATTCCCCAGAATCGAGTCTCAATAATGCAAAATGAAAAGGTGTATCGTCCCTCGCCCAACCACAGACGCCTCAGTCTCTTGACGCTAAGAGCAGATATACTCAGGCTTGCACGCGTTTACGACCCCCCCAGCAATGCGGAGGGTGTGATTATTATATGGCTCGGCGTCGCGCAAAAAGCACGCTAGGAAGAAAAACCGCAGCGAACAAAGGCAAGTGGAAACGTAATCGCGATGCGAGCTCTCGTCACGTGTTTATAATGAGCAAAAAAGCCCCGACTTCGTTTGTGCATACAGGAATAGGTTAAACGATGCCACTTTCGTATTCTCTCTCCTACGTTCTTAGCCTGCCGAGGACAGGAGGATCATTGTACGGGTTTCGCGACGGTGTCAATGCGACGATTGATAGAATCATTTGGGGCTTCTTGTGTTTTTTCTGCTTGTTTCTGATACTGTCGGACGCGTTCATGCGAAGTCATTATATTTCAGACTCATCGACTGATGTATTTTCTCTATAGATGATGCAGACTCTATAGATAGATAGAACAATACTGCGAGAAATTAATGAATTATCTGAATATGTGGATACTTGTGTTTCTTGGATAATATCATTACTGTGTTATAGAAAGAACGACATACTCGTTCAGGGTTTCAACAGTCGAGCAGGAACATTATTAAAGTAAAATTTTTGTAATTATTATTCACAGAATCACATCATAGAAATGTTAAAAAATCCGTATACTCGAACAGCTCATTAAAAAATTCCGTCTCCTTTCTCTCTTGCATTGGCTCTTGAATAAACAAAGTCGTCCTCGTCTTATACCTAATTAGAACCTTCGGGACAAGTCGGTTCCTCGGGAGAAGGCTCGCGGCGGTTTGTCGGGAAGTTGTTGGCGGAACATTATGAGTTTCTCTCGTCGCGGGCCTCAGATACGAACAATCTCTCTCTCTCTCTCTCTCTCTCTCTCTCTCTCTCTCTCTCTCTCTCTCTCTCTGGCTGTCGTCTAAATAATGTATGGGTCCGCGTTGACTTCCAAGTTCAAGGGTCGGGGGAGGATTTTACGCGCGCGTCTCGCGTAACACGTTTTCACTATAAACCACTGTCTCTCTCTCTCTCCCTCTCTCTCTCTCTCTCTCTTTCTCTCGCCTCATTCTTACCCTCGTCTCCGCGCATAAATTCGCCGGCGACCCTCCCCTCTGCCCCGACGCTTCTTTATGCCAAGCTCGATCGCTCCCTGTACGGACAAAAGTGTGCGCGACGCTGCGTCTGATTACAGGGGCCAGGCAAGAGCGCAATGACCTGGTTAGTTGGAATTTTAGGCGTTTGTTCACTCCTTTGAGATTGCTTTTTTTTGAACCGTGAGTTTTTAATACATAAAGTTGTACTTCAATTACTTCCTATATGTACTAAATATTACTCGGTAGTACAGTGGTTAATATTCCCGTTTGTAAGTAATATGTAAGACTGGTATACCATTGATTAATTCAGAACGGTAATTTCACAAAACTTTTATTAATCCATAATAACAAATTATTTCTATTATTTTAATTATTATTATTCGAATTAAGCAGACATTCAATATACTGATAGTAATAATTGTAGATAAAAGTAATATTATCTCAAGAGAAATTTCAATTATACTTATCTGATAAGCCAGTAGCAATTCAATATCCATACACATTTAAAAATACTCTAACCCTACAATCGCGAAGGCTGTACTTCGTCTGCGAAACTTTAAAGCAAAAAAAGGGAGGGGGAAGGAGAGGAATGGAAGGTCCCTTGTAGATTAAACGAAGAAGATTGACTTTAAAGCGGACGCGCTTGCTTGCAACGAATGAAAAAAAGGAGCGGCCGTCGAAACTTTCTCTCAAGGGTAACAGTACACTGATTATTAGAAAACAAATTTCCTCAACTCGGGCTTATCAGTTCAATAATCGCGAGATGAAGCGCTTAACTCGAAGCCCAGCGCGCGCGGCTCGGCGCCATTTGATTCGCCCGGAGATATAAAAACACTTCGCGCCTAATTTGTGGAACCGCTCGCTGATAGAGGGGCGAAGATTATCGCAATTGGCGAAGCTTTTTTAAAAAAGCAGACGCACGCCTGGATTGCAACGAGACATGCAACGAAGTCCGCGGCGCGCGCCTCGGCTACTTTTTTTTTTACTTTTTAGGAGAGACCTTTGTTCTTTCACTCTCTCCCTAACTAACTCCTCTCTCTTTCTCTGTCTGCTTCCTTTTTTTAAAATCGTGTCTGCTCAGGGTTAGAAGTTGATGAGTCTTCTTGCTCTGAGTTTTATGCTCCTTTTTGGGGAGATACTGCTTAACACCATTGGCTGGCTCATTACTTTTTTAGTGTTCTAGCGAGGAAGGTTTTTTTGACAACTTTAAGTCTGAAAATTTTTATTTTTATTATGTAAAATTGAGAGCAGAGCAATTTTATTATGTAAAATTGAAAGCAGAGTCATAAAAGCCGTTTATCGGTGTAAATATAATAATAAAATATAAATGATCTTGGTAGTACTATAATTCCTCGATATTAAATGAAAAATAGTCGTGAAATCGAAGAGAGGAACTTTTTTTATGGGGGTGGAAATTTTTAACAGTACACGCAGAAAAATTTTGGTGAAAAATTACCCCTATATTTGAGTGAATCTCAGGCGATTTTGACAGTAAGGTGAAC
>JAWWEM010000044.1:9989121-10002671 GCA_035582935.1 Ormyrus thymus
AGATCATCAGCCGAAAGAGCGACAGTTGAATAACGGACGCGAAACATCGGCGCGCGGAGCGCGCCCATCTATTACTAGTCTCAGACTTAATTCGAACCAGCAACAATAACCTGTCCCTTTTACAAAACGCCAAGCCTCGCATCGTCCCCGGCCATTAATTGAAAATTATGCAACAGCAGCGCATCTCTAGCTCGGCTCGGTGGCCGCGTCTTACACTCGGCTGCAGCGGATCCATCGGACGCAAGCTCGCTCTCTCTCTCTCTCTTCCTCCTCGCAGGAAGGAAGGGATGGATCCGCGCGCAGCTTAGCTTCCCCTCCCGTCGTCCACTTCCGGCTCCACCCACTTTTCTATTAATCACGTCTTGGCTTCTCCTCCGGCGCACTCCGGAGAGGAGAGGAGAGAGAGAGAGAGAGAGGAACCACACCTTTCGTCCTGCTACCAAGTTTTCCCCACTCCGCGCCGCGCGGCGGTTTTTCCGAGCGAGGAAAGTCTTCCGTCTCCGTCGCCCGAGCGGATATTCCACGGTAGGCGGAGATACTGCACTGCCAGCGGAAGCTGCGCCAGCAATGGCTGTGTACCGATCGGGAGAGCGAGCTTTTCTTGCCGGGGTACGTGGCGAGCCGAGGCTGGCTGGGGTCGCTGTACTTGCCGGGGAGTGTGAATTTCTAGCGGCTGCGCTGAGGATTTTTTGAAAATAGGAGTAACGGCAAATAATGACGGGTGTTTTGCTTGCTGTTGAAATACCTGCTAGACGTCGAAGACTGTTTAATGGATACATTGGTTGTGGAATAAAATAAGGTTCAATTATTCGTTTTATATTAGTACTTTGTTAAGGCAATGATGACTATACGGCACTTCTATTTTATGATACTTTTATGAAAAGACTGCGTTTATCTATACACAGAAAGAAAGTACAAAATATCAATGGACATAAACTGAAATATTCAGGTCGAGAGCAAGCAATAATGCACGTCCGGTTTATTTCATTGCTCGTTAAAACCTCATTGAGGAAATCTTGAAATTTCTGCCATATCAATTCTGCCTTCTACACCTACTTTCTTTTTCGTTCGAATTTTAGGCTAATGCTTACTTACCTACATAAAGCAATTTTGAAAGATACCTTTACAAAACTTTAAATTTTGAAACTTATTAAAAAGATAGTGAGTCTTCAAACCCTCTTTTCCAACGAAACGCAACATCTCCTTCGCGCTGCGGGAAAGCCATTTCTGGAAATCCAATAGATTAAATCGAAACCACCCAGTCTGACCACGCAACAGGGAAGCAAGAATAATTGCAGTACAAACGGCCATTGTCACTCAGAATCAGCGGAGCGATCGACGGCAGAAACCAGAAGTTCGGAGACTCGCAGCCTCAATGTAGCCTGCAACGTTGCGGGCGAACTGACAGGCAAAGTTTCGCCGGCCGCTAATAGAATGGGCCGCGCATCGTTAAATTATGATCGGAGAGCCCCGCGAGCGAATTCTCATACTCGCTCGCGATCGATAAACGCCATTCCTTCGTCGATTATTTCGCGCGCTTACGTTTGACTTTGTCGATCGACGTTCCTCGGAAAGAATCGCTTCCAAGAGCTTTCGGCGGCGTATTTTACAATTTTGCACGTCGATTAGAATGAAAGCAATGGAATTTTATATATTTACTGTTAAGGGAGGTACGAAAAATTAATATTCAAAATTCAAAAGTAGCTTTACTTTAAGAGCTTACATCATCCTAGTTCATCCAATTTGTACAAACGACTTCTTTTTGTGTTCAAACTTGTTTCAAGTGTCTTAAGCGCATCTATTGTAAAGTAGGCCAATAAATCACACATTAAAACGATACAATGTCTCTGCCAAACAATCGCAACATAAAGAAACCCTCGTGATTCACGTTTACAAAAATATATATCAAAGAAAGCAAAGAATCGAACCGTCGAACCCGATTTTTCCAGCATTGAACTACTTATAAACAATGTCCCGGCTTATCAAAAGCGACAATAGCTCCGCATTTACATTGTAATCAATCCATCGCCCCATCCTAATTTCGCAAAGTCAAGTGTCCCGACAATGTTTGCCGCAAAAAAAAAGTCGCGCGTACCGAAGAAAGGCTGCCTCTCGACCCCGATAGCACAATAATCCGCGGGAAAACAATAACGCCCCTTATTATTGCCAGACGAGGCAATAAACAGCCTCGCGCATATACGTACGTATGCGTCAATCGTCGATACACAGGCCCCGCTGCGAGGCAGATATTGGTTGCCCATTGTTGTTGCCGATGTTGAGTCAACACGGAATTCACAATCCGACTATCGAGAGAGCCGGGGGATTCGCGAGATATCTCATTGTTGCCCGGCGGACTTTTTCAATTAGCCTGTCGCTTTTTTTCTCCTTAAAACAAACAGGGCCGAAACCCGAGCGATTGCCTTGATTTTTTAATGGAAAAGCAACACTCGGCGCGGCGACGATTATTGTTGTTATTATTTGCGGGGGGGGGGGGGATTTCGAGTGTTTGCCGCCGCTTTTTGCACTTGCACCCACGATTGTTTCGCAAATTGACTTTGATGATTGTAAGACGGAAATGTTAAAGAATGCAATCAATATTGTAGGATAAAGGAAGAAAGTACAAAGGTTTTGAGCTTGGCTAGTTTCAGACTGAATTGTATTTTTGTTTTTTACATATCTTAATTGGCCTTAGAAAATATTAAAATTATTTTGTTTTCACTTTACGGAGAGCTTGGAAATTAGAAAATTATTATTCAGCTTCGTTTTTCAATAAGTAGTGAATGTTATTAACGAAAGAAATGAATTATCTTTAAAGTAGAATAAATTTGAAAACAATTCTGCTGAATTATTCTTATAACAAACAAATTCTTAAACCACGGAAAGTGTCAAAATATGATTAAAGGAAATTCTATGAAAAACTTTTTCACCAACTAGCTTAATTTTTAAATTTTTATCTACAATAACCAGGCAAAGAAACATTAACAGATTTTAGAACATTTAATAAAACAACGTGAAATTGCGAAACGAATCAATTAAAGTGTAACCTTCGTTTAGTGAGGATAAAAGTACTTGATTCAATCTAGTTATTGACTTGCATAACAAGAGAAAATAAACATTTTGGCTCTTGAAGATTGTTTAGCGTCCCAGATCTTGGAAACGACCGGTTGCAAGTTAGATGTAGTCGAGTTAGGTAACATATAACATATTAATAGTTCGATCTTGGCGTGCAAAATTTACGGCTCATGACTATCAATTGTGTCTTAATTATATTGAATTATGTTTATTTTCCTGCGAATCTGTATCTCTTGATTAAATAGCGCGGCCTGAATCTTGCTTCTCGCAAAAATAAATGTAACATTTATGTTAATAGACCTATAAATACTCCTGGTATACTAAGTCGCCGAGCGTATTTTCAGTCGAAACAAGTGCTATTCCTCGAAAGAATGATTAAATAAACGGCAACCATATTGTTGTTTGGAATATAGATAGATACCAGAGCGTGATTGTTTAGAAACATAATAGTTATCGACGAACTTCAATAACCAATTCATAAAATCAAGGCTGCACGTTGCAACTCGACAGTGATGTTTATCTAATAATGTATATACTAGTAACCTACAAACATATTTATTACGATAACCTTATAATTAATTATTATAGGAAGCTCTTACTAAATACGTTAATCGTGCAAAGCTTGGATTTATAAAGATGTAAATACTGGATTAGAATGAAAAATAAAACTAACAAAATTTGAACAAATACGTTTTCTAAACCGAAATCAAAGTTCATTTTCTCAGTAATCATAACCTCTTATTAAAAGTTTAAGCCTAGACGATCGTTTAATTTTACAACGCACTCGCCCGCACAATCTTACGTGAATAAATTTCATTCCAAACTTTATTTGTCGCACCATTCAGCTTGCCTAACACAAACCAGGTTTCAGCATCAGCCTGCGACTTCTTTCTCAGGCCGCAATTCGAAAGCCACACACAGAGCGCTCGCCGGCATTCAACATCGCGAGATCTCTTGCGCATCATCAGTCTCGGCGATACAGGGCCGAAAATTATCAATAGAGTCGTCCCGCCGGCGCGAATACACACACACACACACAGAGAGAGAGAGAGAGAGCCTGCCATAATGGCTCCCTGCTCGCGAGCGAACCTTGTTGACTTGTTACGTTGTCGGATGCCGGCGGCCCGTTTTCGACGATTCGATGATGATTTGCCGGGGCGACGAGCCTCCGCTCGTTTCCTATATCCCCTTTCTGCACTGCCGCCGCCGCCGCCGCTGCCGGCCGTGATTGCGATCCGTCAGCGATTACACGCCGCCGCGTAAACTTGGCCTCTTCGCCGCCGCCACTTTTCGCGCTTGCCCGCCTGCGATCGAGCTCCGCTCGGCAAATTCGGTATGGACTCGGCTGCAGTGGCTGGGGCTCGATGCGCTATCGGAACGTAGTTCTGGGGTTTCTCTTTTTGGCGTGAGAGGTAGCTTAGATAATGATTCGAAGTACTTAGGAGAGAAGAGTTTCACCCGGGAGACTTGAAGAATTTTGTTGTTTCTGAAGTTTCTAAAGAGAAGAATTTCACTCGCGAGATTAAGGAATTTTGTTGTTGCTGAAGTATTTACGAGTCACTTTCCTTATACTGAAGTATAGTAATTAGATTCTTTTCAGTTCTTTAAAAATAAATTAATGAATAATATTTATCAGTAAAAAATTAAATCTTTAAACGTTTAAACTGTAAATGTACAGTTTATCTTAAAATTTATCTTAAAACCATTGCTTTCCGATGGATTAACGATCTATCAGATATCTTATCAATACTATCACAATAACTGTTAAGAAAAACAAGGAACAAAATAAATCCCAACCATTATTTCATTCCGATCGAAGCTCGCATCGTCTCGTGCCGCTTTTCGAGTTTTTTCCGCCAAAATCCGGTAAACAAAAAACACGAACCACTTGAAAGCAGTATACCCGCGCGATAAAAGACTCGCTTCTGAAATCTCGCTCCCCTGGAAAAAATCGATAGACGCGCACTCGGATCCATTATTGCAAAACATTTTAAGCCCTCCTCCCGTATTTACCTTCAGAACTCGCTGTCCGCAATGCAGCTGTAACGGCCGTACCGCAGGTTCCCGAGTCATAATAGAGACGACGGGAGAGAGCGAGTGGGAGAGACTCGACGGGGCATATCAAAATGTAGCCATCGGTGTTTGAGTTCGCGGTTCTATCATGAATCAATTACAACGCAGATTCGTACACAACGCGCGAGAGCGCGGAATTGCATCGAAAGCTGTGCCGCCCCCAACCCAACCCCCTGCCTGCCTGCCCTTTCGCTCTGCGCGCTCCCTCTTTATCCCCCGTCTGCCGCTGGGTGCGAAGGACGCGACGTGAAAATTGTGCTATTGAGCGACGGAATTTTCGACGGAAATTTAGATAATGATTGAAGTCTTGGATATGAATTTGTGGTATTTTTGCTTTCTAGTCGGCGATGAGATGCAGGTACAAGAATTTAGAAACTGAAGAAAGTCATATGCTAGTTTAGCTGCAAAATGAAGTGAAAAGAAAATCTAATGTTTAACAATCCCATAAGACACTCCATATTTTACTCATTAACCTGCAGGCGGCCGGTATTCCGGAATTTGTCAAAGTCATACTTTGGAGAACTTTTTCCTTGAAAAATTTCCCAAAGGACTACAGGTATGGGCGAAGCCCGGTCGCCTGTGGTTAAATCCCCAATCTGCTAAAAATCCCGATCGACTCTTAAAATTTATATAGCGAATCAATCGCAAAGCGCAAAGCGTAAAGACAAACACGAATAAGGACAATAACAGCAAGAGTTGCGCTCGCGAAATCACGGGGTGCCAGAGAGAGAGAGAGAGAGACAAATACCCTCTGTGTCTACACACTCATTTGGATGCGATAGGCGCGACAGCCACTTCGGGGCAGATTCTCCCGCGCGGTTTATCGACGACTTCCATTTCGCGCGGTCACTGCACCAATACACAATTATGGCCCGATATAATTTTCCAAAGTCCGGCGTCCCGTCGCCGCGGGGCCGATACATATTGTTTTCGACTTCGGCACGACCGCACGCGCATACCGCGACGCGTTAATTGAGCCGTGACAATGCCAAGAGTGCGCTGCTCGCGCCAGCGGACACGGCATCGCGAGCCCGCCCTCTCTTTGAGCTTTCGGTGAAAGGGAAAGCGAGGCGGGGGTTTTTCGGTCGGATTGAAATTGGAAGACTTGGGAAATTTTGGATCGACCGTTCCTGGGGTAATGTTGTTAGGGCTAAGTATCCCGAAATTGCTTGCAATTCAGCTGCTGTTGAAGAATCGCAATTGGAAAATCGAACTAAATTACTGGAAAATTTGATAATAGAAATGGTTTAAGTACAAAATGATTCGCAAACAATTTCAAACCTTATTACAAGTTGATATTACGTAAAACGATAATTTATTATTTAATTTTTTCACCAGCACATCTTTACTTTCAAACATAACCCACGTAATTATTGAATTTCTCCATTCTTCGAGTCGAGGATTTTTTAATTCGAATGATATTTTATGCTCGATTATACAGCAAGAAAATAAAACGATCGTGCAAAGTGTACGGCATGCTTGAAAGGTTTCAATTTTCAGTTCACGCTTCAATTTATGTACAGCAGAATAGTGCAAACAAGTTAGAACCGCTTCGAGTTAAACTAGAGTATTAATGACGTCACAGAGCACACACATATTTCTTACACATCGATCTAATCGCGCGTGGCTCTCAAAAATTCGATGACTAACAATGTCGGAAAAGATAATGATAAATAAATATAAACACCGACAACAAACAATAAATTATTGTCTCTCTCGTCAGTATCGTCTCGGCTTCGAGTGGAAAAAACCAGACTTTTATTTTGCAGCGTGTTTTTTTTTTTTTATTATTCTATTCGATAACGAACGAAATTACAATAGGTTGAGTAACGCATTGACATGCGCGTATTTACTTTTGTATTTATTTTTGTATGAATAGAGATAGGAGTATCAATTGACGTTTCAGTATTTATAGTAATTCATTTTTTAAGTAACTGTTGCACTTATCAATAATTATAGAATCTTACCAAATCATGAAAATTTAAAGACTGGTAGATTGTTCAGTTCGTAATTTTAATTCAGTATTTCAACTTTACCATCTTACAGTAATATCTCACAATACAGATCTTAATCCGTGTTAAAATTGAAGCTGCCATTACAATTATCTTCATTCTCTTAATAAAAATGACAGAAGAGCGCATTGACTGATAAACTTCACGTCATCCGTAGACTTTGATCCTGAAATTGACAGATCGAACTCCCATCCGAAATTTCCCCTCAACAAAAAGCGATCGCTACCAAAGCGCTCCGGGACTCACCGACGCAAACGCAATCGGCGCCAGTTGGCGCTCCTCCGTTCCGCAAGGCCACGGCGAAAGAGGCTCATTCCTTTTGAAATACAACCTCCACTCTCCGTCGCTCCAAGTACTCGCTCTCGATCGCGCGATCGTCGGCTATCGCGTCGCGGGGCCTTATCAGTTCGTAGACACCAGTTGCACGGCGCGCACAACATCACGTTTCGGCTTCGCAAAATCCGAGAGTTTTCCTCCTCCACCCGGAGCGTAAAGAAAAACTCCGAGCTTCCGCGTCGCTCCCCTCCCCCCGACGAGAGAGCCCTTCTCGCCCCCCCCCCCCCCCCAAGCAGCGAGAGGCGGAGAACTCGAGAGCTGTGGAGCCGTGGAGGATAAAGAAACGAAAATCGGGCCCAAGGTAAGACGCGAGGGGGCCAGCGTGAGGGCGAGCCGGGCCGCCGTCACGTGGTCGCTGAAAATTGCGGGTCACGAGGCCTCGAGGGACTACAAGAGGAGGTCACGGGTCCGCGGCGTCGTCGTCTTTAAGACCCTGATACTCTACGAGCTGTCGGGAATGTGCTTCTTCATCGGCTGGAGGGAGGGCGGCATCAAGATTCCCGATTTGTAGGATGCCTTTGATAATGAAGGTCAGTTACTTTCTGCAATTCTTTGCCGCGAATCGCCGGGGAAATGCATTATGCGCCTTCGTATAGTAAGGGTGGGTATTTTGAAATTCGAAATGTATTTGAAAGGGTCTTTTTCTGTTTTGTAAGACGTGTAAATTTGAAGTCTTTGTCAATATCAATTTGTGTGTCAAAAGTTCAACTGTTAACAATTATCGTAAAATGAACGCTTGCCATCAGATAAAACGGAGTGCACGGAGAAAAATACTAGCACTCGGACAATTTGGAAGTTTATAGTCCGATTTGGAAAAGGCGATTGAAAAATAATGTGAATTATTCGTCGATGACGAAAGATCTTGTTTTTTAGCGAAACTTTCGCTTCCATCTGCATCGGGTCGATTTCCTAAAGCTCAAATCCTGTTGGCTTACTATCTTATCAACTCAAATCATAAAATTATATTGCTTGTGGTTTTTACGAATGCTCCCTAAACAGAGCTGAAATCCGCTTCTTGATAAGGAGAACTTCTCACTTCGTATTTTATCATATGAAAAATTCTTCTCGTGCCAAATATTATAGCTTTTTTAAATAATATACTTATTTTTGAAGTGTTTTTAAATATTAAATGGGACAAGATTGACTCGCGTTATCGATTGATAGCTTTTCAATAAAATCAATTTCCATAAATTTTATTCCTCCTTCAATTTTGAAAACTCACCTCTCTTACGTAAAGCAGTTATTCCCGTTCGTATACCCTAATTATGCAAGTAGTCTAATACACTGTTATGTATGCCTCTAATTTGCCCGCCGTTCGCTGCAGCCGGGCTCCATTATCAACGCTATTGGCAAAACAAAAAAGCTCGCAATTGCAGGATGAAAATTCGTACAATTCACATTAGGATTTTCTTAAATCGCGCAGATGAAGCTGCATCCTCTTTTGAGCTTCTCGGCCTCGCGCTTTATTTTCGCGCTTGAGTGACGTTATCTCGGATGCGAACTCGCGTCCCTAATATTTGCCGAGAGCGTCGTCAGCGCAGATAAGAAGCATTGTTTGCACGCTTGGCGCGTTTTTTTTTCTCTCCTCTTGATCTGCGCAACGGAGTTTCTGCGCGTTAAAGCTCTTGACATTTGTATTTTTCGTCATCTTCGAGGTTTCGCTTGAATTGTAGGTGCAGCATAAGAGGTGTACAGGAAAAGAGGCGATTATTTGATTTTGACTGAATCGCGGAAGACGTCAAAACTTAGTACACGAAGGTGTAAATTGTAGTAAATTTTAATTTGTAAAAAGGCAGATGGCTTATGTATAACAAGATCCGATAGAATATTTGGAAAACTTCCGAAAATATTACTTTTCATAAAAAATATTATTTTGAACCGCTTCAATTTTCTCACAATTACTACAATCAATAAATCACTTACAAATACCGAATATCTTTAACATTGATCTACTGTATATCAACAGTAACTAGGTCGAAAATGCAGCAATCACTGACACGAGTGGTGACTTCAGACCCGCAACTACATCATGCCTCAAACAATGGAGTGATACGCACCGAGAACAATTTTCCCCCCTCCCCGCGACTAACGCGAAATAATTAAAATAACACGTAATCCGCCATTCCGATCCTAAATCACAGGCGCGCGCAAAACGATCGCCCGTCGTAAATAAACACTCCCGCCCATTAAAGCTCACGTCCCAACTAATTCGGCTACACCTCACCGGCCGTCCCACAAATCACCTCCTCAGATCTGAGGAGCCTTCACGGAAAGCGGCGCCCTCCATCATCCGCAAAACAGCCGCCCACGCTCTCGCCGATCTTTGATCCCGCTTGATCTTCCGTAAAGCGGCCAGGTGCGGCGCTCGGGCGCGCGTGATGTAGCGCTCGCTCCCGCCGGTGACACAGTTCGCGCTCGCCGCCGCCGCCGCCGCGGACCTTGAGAATAATCTCGCCGGCCGGCCGCGCACTTAGGCCGGGGTAATCGGATGCGGTACTTGGAAGTCGCAATTTTCGCCCTTCAGATGCATTGCGCGCGCTCGATGCTTCTTGTTGCTGCGCCGCGCGCGCGGCAATTTTCGTAATGTATGACGCGATGCGGGAATTGGAGTGCTCCGGCTGAGTTGCGAGCCTCCGGGAAATTTATCTCGCTTTGAGCTTGGTGCGAGCGTTTGAAAATAAGTCGGCCGAGGGGGGATTAGCGCGAGTGATTTAGTTTTTGAGTTTTTATTGGGCTTTTCGTGGTCGGCGACACTTATTTCTTGGATTAATTCGGAAGATTGAACTTTTAGCGGAAAAGTTTATCAGAAGTCAATGTATTTGGTACTTGTTATAATTTATATTTTAAAAAAAAAACGTTTATGTTCGTTGACGGAGCTTAAATTTTAGGGAACAATTATCTAAGTCGATAAGATTGTATAATCTCTATATACTGTATAATCTCTATATACTGCGAATTTAAAACGCAGAGTTTTACGCGTTTCCTCCTTGTTACACAAAAAATTGAAACTTTAGAGCTTCGGGCTTGTTTTTTACAAATTAAATTAAAATATCGACGAGTCACTTTACTTTAGATCTTTTAACGAGATTATGTAAATCGCGATTAAATTTATACAGAATTACAAATACCGATTTTTATTGGATTTAATTCTCATTATCTTTTTATTTAATAATTTCCGGATTATTCCCGATAATATGCCTCGACAAAGTTTCATTTTTCAGTGATCCGCGAATTTATTTCAATTCATCCTGCCGTCAAACAGTTCTCAGAATCCCCTTTTACAAGCAGCGACAAAACTCCTGTTAATACTCGAAATTTCTAAAGCCATCGTGGCACTCGGCAAAGCAGGACATAACAAAAGCTCTTTAACCCAAGAAGAGGCGCAATTTACGCTCCTCGGCAATTGCAAGCAACCCACAAAGTGATCCTCGCGCGCAAGGCCCACCTCTGCCAATCCGGAGCGCCACAGGCCTCTCGCTTAACGCGTCGGATAAATAGACAGCGAGTCGGTGACATAAGCGCTGGAAGCTCGACTTGCGAAACGGATTTACACGCGTGGGACGGGTATGATAATGCACTGCTTAACGCTCGGCGACTCGGCGTCCCTGATGCCGCGCGCGCAGCAGCCGAGTGCCAGGATAATCGCCGAAGACGATTGCCGGCTTCCTGTCCCCTCCCCCCGACACGTGATGCGCCGCCCGCATCCGAGCTGCAGCATCGCGCGGAATGCGCCGCGTTTCAGAAGAAAATCGGATGATGAGCGCTCCTCTCCGCCGTCGCTGAGCCGCGCCGAGAAGCGGCGGGATGAAGTTGAAGGTGACGGCAATTGGCGGAGCGAAGTGAAGATTGACGCAGGATTGCCGCGCCGTCGAGGTACAAAATGAGGATCTAGTTTTTCTTGATAAGGAAATTCGATTTTTCAAATGGATACCGGCTCTTAATTGAATTGAATTAGCTTACGTAAAGCGCGCGATTGATTCCGAAATGGCGTAAAAAAGATTAGAATAAAATTGCATTCATTTTTTATAGGATCTTAAAATAAAGTTTATCACTTATTTTGTAGCTCAGATTCATAATTATGTCTTGCTTGTATGAAAAGGTACATAAAAGTAGTGTGGTATAACATTTTCTAACGATCGGCACTGATTAGAATTTACTGGACGTGTAATTTAAAATAACATACTTAATTTAGAATAATTTCTACGGTAACAAGTGGCTTAAGGAACAGTATTAAATTGGTCGTCAAAAAAAAAGGAATATTTTATAAAGCGGATTTTATGTTGTCACTAAAATTACGACCAAAAAGAAGTATCATGTCTTACTAGCTTTCTACTTGTATCGCTAGATTTTTGTGAAACACTCCGCGCGTAACGCAAAACAAAAACTGACAAGTATCTAAAATTAAAATCTGTCTCCGCTTTTCGAGAAATATTTCACCCGATAAAGACGAAATAGACCTTTTACATCCAATCTCCAGTAAAAAAAGACTAAAAAATCTCGCGATTCGTTACCCAATTCACCGAAGTCCTCTCCCCGCGCCGAACTCGGAGCGCGAAAAAGCCGTGCTCGCCCGTGCCCGTAAACAGCATCGGCGGCGGCGGCAGCCCAGAGGCTCTCCGCGCGCCTCGTAAATAGAAAATTGCCTGCAGGATGGCATTGGTTACCGGCGGTGGGGCTATCGTTAGCGGCTCCCCTCGGGCACGCAGGCGCGTGTGCCGCGTCGCGTCACGCGCGATCCGTGTCATCGGCGATTAGCGAATGCGGAACGCTGCAAGCGGCTCGGTGCCTCGGTGCTGATGCACGGATCTCTCCCCCTCCCGAAGCGGCGGCGGCGGGATGCGAGGGACTAGTGACCTGCATCTTTTGCTGATCCGCCGGGGGATCGAGAGAGCCTGGGTGAGCGGAGAGCGAGGCGGTTCCGAGTGCCGGGGGACGGAGTGCCGCTGGCTTTTTTTGTCATTGGGAAGTGTAAAATTTGAGTTCAATTTTAGCGCACTTGCGGTAATTGCATGTTTGATAAGGTGAACGATTCAATTATAGCTGGAATTTCGTCTTGAATGAATAAAGCGCAACAATTGGAGTCTGCATATTCGCAGCACCTCTCAATAATGCATAGACTCTCGAGATATATCCCAGACGCCTTGCAATTAATACTAAATAAACAGTTTGCCTGTAAAATTAAGCAAAACTAATTGACATTGTTCCATTCGGAAACTGGTGCGCTCGAAAATATTACCTCCAAAGCCGGCGGCCAACTAAAATATCATCCATAAAAAGCAAGTGCATATAATAACAGACGTAATTGAAACTCGACAATAACGGACGGCGGGAAATTTATAATCTCTGCGAGAGATGATATAAGAACCCCGGGAATACTGCGAATCCTAGTAAATGAGACAAAGTAATTAAGATGAATAGATACACAAGCGGACAAATAAGAAGCGGAGGAAGGAAGAGGGAGAGAAAGAGACAGAGAGAGCGCGGATGAGAAAGAGATTTTAGCCTGGAAACGATATATTCGGCTGCTGACCCATTTAGTCCGTACTGCGAAGCGCAAATGGAGCTTGCGGAGAGAGACGCGGCGCTTCTCTGACGAAGCCGAGCTTTCTCCTCTTTCTGCCTCTTCTCTTTCTCTCTCTCTGAGCGCGACGCGGAAGGTTTATGCAAGGCGAATTATCGGAATCGCCCTCTGAGGTGAAGCCGGAAATTTACGACTTTTGAGATACGCAAATAAATAAGGCTGACGCGCTTTCTTCGATTTGCTCGATGATCATTCGTACGCTCAAAAACTGGTGCAGTGAAATTTTAAACTTTTTTCCTCTCGGCGGTCAACGATTTTCGAAAATCTTTTCACGGGCTGCCGGAGAAAACGCAGAAAATCCGAGAAGCCCGAGAGCCGAGAGTCTCGAAAGCGAGAGAGGACTCGGCGATAAATCCATCGCCCTCCGTGGCTCTGTACACGCATGTAAATCACTTATCGCTTAGAGCTGCTACTCCGCGCGCTTGCTCGGTATAATTAGGGTAGAGGTAGGCGAGCTCTCTCTCTCTCTCTCTCTC
>JAWWEM010000044.1:10008406-10030528 GCA_035582935.1 Ormyrus thymus
TTACTATTCACTTATTTAGAGTGGACGAGTTATAACTTATGAAATAAGTGTATATACACTCGGTTTAAGTGAATATTTACTTATTTGGATTTAGAGAGTATAGTCGCTGCTTGCGCAAAAGAGGCGTCGCCTTTAAACCGTCCTGCGAGTGACGCGCGCATTCGAAGCCGCCGAGGTGGAAGTAATTGCGCGGGAATAAGTTGATATTGTTTTCTTTCAGCCGTTTAATGCAAATTTAACGAAGAGCTGGAAGATATCGGATTAAAAAGGGCGCTGGAGCGGGAGCGGCCGTTACGAAATAAATGAAATCGCTTTAGAATGCCGGCCGCCTTTAAGTAGACACGCGCTTGTCTATAATTGGCAGACAATAATAAACTCGCAGACAATACCGGAGATGCTCCCTGTTTCGCGGCACCTATTATATTACCTTCCCAAGTTCTTACGCTCGTTGATTCCATTCTGGCTTCAGCTTCTTTGGAATTGTCTTTCATTTTAGTACTTTTTGTGCATATTTAATTTTCGAAGTAAATAAGTTATTTAACTTAATTTGAATTTAGAAATTTAAAAAGGAAGAAAACTTTATCTTTGTTATAGATTTTGATGTAATTAAATCGTGTAGTTTAGGAAAGTGTCACAAGTAATTGAGAGATAAAAACATCCGGAAACTACTACTTTTACATTAGAAAGTTAAAGCTACAATCATAAGCAACACGAGTTTTTACGAATGCTAGTATCTAAATAAACTCGATTGCTTTTCGTTTCCTGATTCAAGATGAAAAAAAAAGATGCCGGACTAAATTATTTTTTTGAGGAAAGATACCGTGCAATGCCGTTGCATGTTGCATCATTCTGCACAATTATTTCCGCTATCTAAAAGTACACAAAAATATTCTTGTGCAGTTATCTTCGGATGCAATCTGGAGCAGAGCGTTTGAAATAAATTAAGACAGGTTGCAAGAAGCCATTTGTTTGTTCGTTTTTGCAACTCTATAATTTATTTATTTCGATTCGATCAGTTTTTGAAGCGCTGATTTATGCCTGTAAAAGCAGCACTTCCTCCCTGATAGATGTCGAAAGCATTCTTAGAGCAGTTAATATATATAATAACCAATTGAAAAATATAATGCTAATGCAGTATCCCTGGTAGAAAATAAAGCAGTCCTGCTGGTTAAAATATTAAGCACTGCCTAATTTTTTTAAGCTGCTCACTAGATTTATATTTTCTAATTTCTGGCTAAGCATTCGTTTGTGAGGAGTGCGGCAGTGCTGGTGGCTACAGGTTACCCTCTGTTGATAACATAACCTCTTAAAAACTCATTTTTTAGCTTTTCAAACTATGTTAATTAATATGATTTTAAATAAAAAAACATATTTATTAATTTATAAATTAATTTATTTATTCATTTATTCATTTATTTATGTATTTATTTCTTCCTTTATTTATTAGTTTATTTAAAATTGGTCACTAAATAGAAAGCAGCCATATTCTGCTTCAAAAGCGTGACGAAAATACGCAATGCTTAGCTAGCGACTAGTCAAAACTAAACCAGAAATCGCATTTCTGGCTATTCATTAGTCAAAATACGTAAGATTTCTACCAGGGATCTTTAAATCATCTTACAGCCTATTATTCTTTTTCTGCTTTATCCACTACTCCTTCAAAACCATATAAATATTACGTAAAGTTGTAACAATTTTATTTAAAAAAACCTATTGGCTATTCACTTGAATGAAAATTTTTAATTGAGTTTTTTAATTTAACTTTATTTATAGTCTGTAAATTATGGATAAATTTTATTTCTACGATTCAATCACATCATATCTTCAAGAAATTCTTCTAGAAAGTGCGCCGAGACGTACGATGTTAAACTTTAACTTTCATTTTATATTTATACATTGAACATTTTTGTTCGTGCGACTACTTTTGGACCAAATAAATTTACTGAATTCTGAATAACATGTCTACAGATTTAAATTAAAAAATGTTTCAAAATAAAATAGTTTAATGATTTTGTTCATATTATCACCAAATATCTATATGAGTTTAGTCACTTATTTTTTCAATAAGAACTTACTAAATTTATTACAGGATTTAAAGCTCAATTAATCACTGCAAGAAACCGCTACAACTTTGATAAGAGCCAAAAGCCACCTGGTAAATATTGAAGAAGCGTCCTAACTACCAAAATGAAGAGCCTCTATCAAATTGACACCCGATTCCTCTTCTTACATAAATAAGTCCCTTCTCCGAAGGAAAAAAGCCGGGCAGCAAGAAGTGCGGCAGCCCGCAATCATTCATTAACACCGACTTCTCGATATCAATCCGCACTTAATTGAACTTCAGCTTTCGCTCGCGCAGCTTTCAAGCTCCATTCCGTTTTGTCAATCAGAGAGAAAGAGAGAGAAAGAGAGAGAGCGAGTCGATCGGTTCTCTCTCTCTCTCCTCGAAAAGGACGCCTCTCGGAAGTGCGCCGCCTGAAGTCGCTCTAAAATTTAGCTCCGTCCATTTAAGGCCCGACCCTTTTACCGGCCGCAAACACCAGATGCATTATTTATTGCGCTGAAAGCGCAAAAGAGTTGAGAGGCTGCGAAAAGTGGAAGAAACGAGGAGGGAGGGAGGGAGGGGCGGAGGGACTAAGTGCCACTTACGCTCCTTCGAGCGAGTGGCATTGACTTGCTTCGATTTTTTTGCTTCGGGGCCAACTCTTTTTCTTCTGGAGCGCGGTTATTCCAGTTCTCTAAAGGGCGATGAGTTATTTACGCGGGTGGGCGATCTTCTGTTTAGGAGCCCTCGATGTGTTTGCCGCGGTTAATTCTTTAACGCGCTGCGTTTACATTGACGTCGGGTGACGGGTATTGCGCAAATATGCTTGCTGTTTATTGTGATTTTTATATTGCTCGGATATCACATGTCGTGGATATCAATAAAATAATATTATGCAAAAGATGCCAATTTAATGTTAATAAAAAGGCTTACCTTATTAGTAGTTTCTTGTGATCAGCTCATCTTATTATCTCTAAGAAATGTTTTATTTTTTCATCAGTTATATTTTTTACGTAATGAGAGCCAATCATTTTATTAACTAAGTTTCTCTTATAATTTGTTCCTTAATTCTACAGAGCTTTTTCCACCTGAAAATAAAAACAAAAGATTATGAAAATTAATTCTACATTTTAATCGCATTTTTCGTATAATAAAATCGTAAGCGTAATAATTTTCAGAAGTATTCGATTTAAGCGAGACGGGAAAACAACATCGTCTCATTACACTAAAGACTTAATTGTTTTTCCCCAAACGAGCGCCAGAAAACTTAAAGCGCTCTCGACTCGAACCAGCAAAACAACTTGTCGGACTCGCTTCCCCGAGGAGGGGAGAGCAGCAGAAAAATGAGATATACGTCCGCATCAGTTTCGCAGTCTCGCAAATTCTCGGCGCGCTAATTACTAAAGCTAAAAGACGCGCAACCGCTCTGCACAACGAGGAGAGAAGAGAACGGTAAGAGCGGAGGAGGAACAAGAGACATAATAAATTGAACGCCGGCGAGACTTTCGATAAAATAACGCTCGAACAAATGAAATAGGTGTGAAGAATAAGTTATTTAAATCGAAGATTAAAAAATTTACAGAAAAATTCAACGTAAGTAAAGAACGAAGGGAGTTTGAAAAACTGAAGGAAAAAAATCGAAAATAAGAAAAGGAGGTGTAAGAGAAAGCGCGGGAGAACGAGAGCGGAGGAGCGCCAGAGCAAAGTGAATCTAATAAACATCTGACTGCTTCGTAAGGGAAGGGAAAGGCGGGCTCGCGCGCGAAAACGATAAGGGCTCCGCGAAGGAGAGACAGAAAGAGAGAGAGAGAGAGAGAGAGAGAGCAGGAGCGGCGCGGCGCTCGTTCCCGTTTTCTCACCCTCGGCCGGCGGGCTTCTTCCTGATTTATGTTAATGTTTTTGTCTCTCGGCGAAATACACCAAAAAGCGATCCGATTTCGCAGGGGAGCGCGGCCCGCTCTCCTTTGAGCGCGACACTCGGATTAACTTAACTGCTTTAAGACGGCAATAAAGGTCGGGACGATTTAACTCGTTCGCCGCCGCCTTCGGCAATCGGAAAGTCTCTCTCTCTCTCTCTCTCTCTCTCTCTCTCTGCGTGTGTGGAAAGAGCGGGGGAGAAAGTTGCTTTACGTTCGGCTACCGATTCGAGAGCGAAATAGGCGAAGCTGCAGGAAAGTTTCGTACTTCGGCGCGGAATTGATACGGCTCGATTGTTGCGCAACAAATATTTCGTAGTTCGATTCTTCGTACAATATAAAATTGATAGTTTTGTAGCTCGAAGTAAGTCTGCAGTCATTTACAACTGATGCATTTCAAAATGCATCGGCCAGGAACCTCACCCCCCCCCCTCACCCCGTAAAAAAACAAAAAGCAATAAACCCATAAGCCAAAACGTCCGCCTCGGAAAAAAGGGAAGCGGAGACACCCAGGCGGAACGCGAGGCTCAGACCCGAAGGCCGTAATAGGGAAAGTTCGGCGCGGGGTAGGCGTCAATCAATCCGTCTCGCGAGCGCGGCGCTACCCCTTTCGCCTTCTGCTTTCTTGCCTTTCTTCCCCCCTCCGCGAGCCGGCCTTCTTTCGCCCCGGGCGAACTTTGGCACGCACAATGCGCTGAGTCGAGCGGCGGGAGAAGCGGCGTTTGGGAGCTGTGCTTTTGGCGATGATTAGAGTGGGTCCGGCGTTGTATTCTTCAAATGCGATTATCAAAACTTTTTGCTGGCGATCAAATCATTTCGTTCGTTTAAATTGTAAAATCAAGTTTGAACATCCAGCTGGGAAATTCGATTTAATTGCTAAAATTATAGCAATAAAGTAGTGTAGTAACTGTCACTTCTTATTAGCGCCGACTAAGAACTAAGCAAAATTTCTTTGGGATTACTTATCGATCGCGCTTTCATTAATTAAACTTGTACTTTCGCGAAGAAGGCAGAGAGCGCCGTTAAAGCCGGCTTACATTTTAAAATGCAATAAAAAACGCGGCATACATATTCCGGCATTCAAAATGGAATTTCATTACTAAATTCTCTTATCCGTCACTTTTCATTACGCACCAACCGAATCTAAACAAAATCTCATTCCGCTCCTCCCGAAACGATCAAACGTCCCGCGAGCGGCGCATTACAGCAGCTCCGCAAAAAAAACGAACTCTCCCAATTAAGCAATCGACACCGGCGGAATGCGCCGATCTCCTCGTCGACGAGGCACGCGAAGCCCTCGGAGCGGAACGCGCGTAAAAACCGTCCCCTCCGCTCTTTCGCACTTGACCGGCTTTTGCGCCGCGCGGAAGCGCTTCTCCGTCGGGCGCAGGACGCGGCCGCTCGAGTAGGGGAGGGCCCCGAGTGAGACGTAAATAGTTGCCGCGCTCGGCTGTATTATGGATTTATTTGGGTTTATTGAGTCCTCTCGCCGATTGCGGGGAGAGCCTAAAGAGCGATTGTGGGTCGACGCCGGCGGAAGAAAAAGTCGGATTAAAATTCATCTGTTTGCGAGTGCAGAGTTTTAGAAACGCAGTTCTTTTGAGTTTTTGAAAAATCGTGACTTTAGGTAGAGACAGAAATGTATATTCAGACATGTAAAATATTGCTTTTCATTAACGCAAGCCAGTTGTAAAAAGTTTAAATTTCACGATAAAATCGAGCAGCTCGAAAGCACATAAAGAGGAATTCTCCGAGCGGCAAGACAATCAGCCATTTGCCATAACAACAATCGCCCTTAAAACCATTACTTGAAAAAACAAACTTTATCCCTCCACAATAGGCACTCCATTAAACTTCAAATCAACCTCGCAACTCGCCGGTCAGGAGTTAACCGTTAAATAAATACAATCGAACAATCCCGAGGGAGTTTATATCCGCGCGGAGAAAGCGGTTAAAAAAAAAGGTAAGCAGAGAGCGCAAAAAGAAGGAAGCAAGCGAAAAAGGGGGAGCGGCGAAGTTCTTAATAACGGCAATTCCTTGGCTCTTCACCTCGCAGCTCTGAATAATTAAGGTGGGGGGCGGGGAAGGGGGGCGGACTCCTTACTCGCCTAATGCCTGTTTCAAGTTCGATAAGTAGCCCCGCCGAACTCCAAGCGACTCGAATCAATCGCGCTGCTGCCGAGAAAATTCTCGAGTGCCGGGAAAATGAGGAGGGAGGGATCGATGTGCATATGTAAGGAGGCGAGGCGGGCTCTTGCCTATTTAGATCGCACTTTGCTCCGAGAACTTTATTACTCTTCGAGCTCCTTCTTTCTCTTATTTTTTTTTTTATTGCTATTGTCTTTTTTTTTTATTAATTCGTGAAAAGTGCTTTAAGGAAAAGCAGTTTTACTTTCAGATTTTGAGCAATTAAAAGCTTAATACTATTTGAAAAACAGCCAGCACTCACTGATAGAAAATTAACCAGGAGCTTGTTTTTGAAACGGAGTCAGTTTTTGCTAAAATTAATGGCTAAATTGAACAAAAACTATCATCTTATCTTAAAAGATACAATACCATTGCAGTAAAATATTCATTTTTTAAGTATTTAATAAAACCATATAAGAATCTGATCCATATTAAGCTAGCGTTAACCATTCTTTGAACCTCCTGACGTTAGAAAGATATCGATACGAGACTAATAACCCAAATTGTTGCTAATTTGTTGCTCTTCAGAGATGCAACCAGCAGTAGCCAAAACCTGCCATAATAGGTTAGGAGATACAGAGTGTGTTAAATTAGCGTATCCACTGTTTCTTTGAAATGGACGAAACCACTAAACCGGGTACGGCGTAACAAATTAGTAATAAATGATCAACAAAATGTGCTGTTGATTTTATAGGCAAATATTAATTAGGGCCGGAGTTACAGAGGTGACTGTGCTAGCTTAGTTTTAAGCTAGCACGAGCTACGTTTGGCTTTTCGAGCAACAAATTAGCAAGAAAATATGTCACCAGTCTGGAATTGATATCTTTATAAGGTCAGAAGATATAGAATGTGGTTATGCTAGCTTAATAGTAAGTTAGCGTATTCATTGTTTCTCGGAAACGGGTGGAGCAACAAAATCCGGTACAATGTAAGAAATTCGTAACAAAATATGTATATGGTTTGACCACGGGCTTATGAAGTAGCTACGTTAGCTTAATATACTTAGGAATCTGTCGTTTTTAACTAGAAAACTGGCTTAAACTAGCCAAAATCTTAGCGATTACACCAGGGTATCTTCCAGAAAATAATCAACAGCAAACTGCGACCAAAAGCAACCACCCCAACCCTCTCACCTGGCCAATAAATATGTAGCTCATCCCTTTATTCAGGCTTCGGGCGATACGGCCGGCTGTTTATTGTTTTCTCGCACGACAGAGAGAGGGCCGGGTGGAGGACTCGTGCATTTAAAGTGGCGACCGGCCGCCAGGGAGTTTTCGCCCGGGTTCGGGGATTACCTTATCTGCCGACCCTCACGCTCATCCCGTTCCACGCCCGACCTGAGCCCTAAGATTTCCCGTGACCGCTCGACGTCGCCTGATGGAGAAGTATGAATTTTTAGAGGTGGCTCAGTGCGGCCGGGATGGGATTTTTTTTTAACGAGAAAGGGTTGTATTTTAAGTTAGAGTTATTACGTTTAAAATGATATTGTTGAAGTAAAAATTCCTGCGTTATAATAGTCATCAATGGAAGCAGGAATAACAATCGCTTACAAATCCTCGGCAATTGCATCCTTTTAAAGCGATCCCACGAAAAATCGAACGGTCGCGAAATAAAACCCCCCATCGCCGGTTCATCAAACTCGAACCAAAGCGTATACAACCGCGTAAATCATGGAAATTTTGCGCGCTAGTCCGAATGAATTAGCCATATCTCATTACTTTATAACCGGCGCACGTATTTGTCAAATATCTCGTGCACGGCTCTCTCCTGCCGGGGCTGCTTTTATTATGGCCCGTCACTCGATAAATATTTGACGGGGAGCATCGCGGACGTCGGCCGGCCCCTTATTAATTGGGAATTATTGTTTCACTAATTGCAATATAAATGTTGAAATGTTCAATTAATTAAACCTGACCGCCCGGCTATTTACGCGAGAAGAGAGCCCCCGTCGATGATCGGGACTGGCGATTTTGCTGTGGGAAAAGGAAGGGGTGCATTGTGGGTGTAAGCGGCTGGGCGAATCGAGCTGACGTTTGTGACATCGCGATGATGCTACTTTCGTTTTTCAGAGAACGCGGCGTTGTTTCGGCCGAAATCAATTTGCGGAAAATCAGGTTTTATTGCGTTTCGGAGCATTTATTTGTACTTTTTAAATCTGTCGGATTTATTGGAATTAATTTTGAATATAAATCTTACTTTTGTCAATAGATAGCACAAATAATTAATTGAATTATGTTTTTAATCGATTGTTTGGATAATTTAACGAGTGTTTTTTTTTTTTTTTTATTAAATTATGTACTTGAACTTTTATTTGCGAGATGTTTCATTATTCACAATTAAAATTTTATCTTTCCGTTATCTTTCAATTATGTGTCTAACATTTCCATAAATAAAACATTCGTAAACACTTTGCGTTATAAATAAATAAAGGTCTGTTTATATCGCATTCATACTTATATTTTAGATTAATATTTTCTTGTCTACAGCAATCTCGTTTCATTTATTTCAATCATCCATAGACTCGTTGCTGGGATTATTCATTCCAAAAAATGTGCCACATCTTAACTCATTAAAATACAATTAATCCCGCAACTTTTTCTTCTTTATCGTCAAATCTCGAAAACTTAAAATTCCTTCTCTCGTATCTGTACATTCCAAACAGGCAATTAGCATAATCCAACTAATTACCACTGCAAGTCCCAACAGTCCAATCTTACCCGCCGCATCTCTCCAAATCAGCAAAAGGCAGCAGCGCCAGCCGCTTTTTATTGTTGCCGGCAGTTTGTTTATATTTGCCCGCGCTGAAAAATCGCCGTCTCCGGTGCTCGTATATTAATAGAGCTGCGTTCGGTGTAAATTCAGAGTGAGTCACGTGTGCGCCGCTAACCGCAATTAGCCTCGCGCACCGCCGAGAGCGAGAGTAAAAGTGGAATGAGATAAGGCACGACCACTTACCGGCCCGCAGCGTTTACTTGTGTTTCCGCGTTCGCCGCGGCGCTGCCTCTCTCTCTCTCTCTAACTCTCCGAGCGTTATAATTATCAATAATGCGTCAACTCTAATCTGCTCCTCGCTGAGATATGCGACGGTGCCTCGTTTATGCTTTAACGAGATTTTTTTCAATTTGATTCGGGAATTCGGTGCTTTTTCGGGCGTAGAAGGGGGGCTTCCTGTTTGGTGTGTGCATTTTGTTTAATTGTTTAGCTTTTTAATGTGATATGAGGAATCAATTCTAGATAATTATAACAACGGCATTCGAGTAAACATAATTATCTCGGCGATAACAACCTTAATTATGATGGTTATGAAACTAACAATGAGAATGGGAATAATTTAATGTAATAAACACGTTAATTTGGAATCTTACAATTCACAAAAAAATGTTCCAAACGACCGAATGGTTTAAGGAATATAAACTGTAACAAAATCTAAAACAAACTTTACGGTACAGAATTATTGAAGTGGAAACAAAAAATTAGGTGCACGCATTTAACTGAAAATCAACCATAAGATTAATGAAAACAATTTTCTAGCCAGTAACCACCTAATTGTTGAAAATAGTTAGTAAATAGCTTGAAATGGGTGCAAATTCGTTTGAAAAATGTACACCATGAATTGTTGCTGCAAAAAGTTTTCCGAAACTACTTCGTAAAAAAGAGAACCAGAATAAATTCGCCCGCGTCTTAATACTTTTACTACGCTTACTTAAACACAAACAAATTTATCACCATCAAAAGCAGCGCGCGCGACAGATAAAATCGTTAGCGGGCAAAAATATGCGATCGCTTTAACGAAGCGTGCGCGCGGCGAAGATCATGAAGTGTTAAAAACTCCGTTCCCCACCCCGCGCGCGAATTTAACGGCGCTCGAATAAACATCTGCCGAAAGCCGGAGTACAAGTTCAGCCGCGGGAAGGGAAAAGCCGGGGGTGGGGGAGAGAGAGAGAGAGGAAAAAATAATACGGAATCGGCGCGTGCGGCGCAAACGAGCGTCGTAAAGCCTGTTTATGTTGGCGGCTGATGAGATTTCAACGAGGTCAAGAAACAAACGGAATTTACGCGGGCATAAATGAATCCCCCGGCTTTCGGAAAAAAGGGAAAACTGGAGAGAAATAGAGAGAGAGAGGCGAAGAGCGCGAGAGCTTAAATGCTATTAGCGAGGCGGTAGCTTTTCTTCATGGAATTTGAGTGGCTTCGTTGTTTCTGAATATGGCCGTTAATTTTACGGATTCTTCCGGTGTTTAGGGCTTCGTTTAAAAATTAATGGGGGAGACCCGGGCAAGACGGACCCTTTAAGGAAAAACGAATAAAAAATGGATTCAAAAAAGAAAAATATAATCAATTAAAATTTTTTTTTAAAGTAGACATTAAAATAAATAATCTCATGCAACCATAACGATGAATTATTGCTTAAACATATAATAAAAATTTTTTGAAAAACTTTTGAAATTTTGAGGTCTTCATAAATTGTCGGTCAAAATGGACACCCTCAGAAAAAGTCAATAAAAATTGGTTAAATAAGCAGCTTTGATCATATTTATATATACATTTGTTTATAGAGGTTTAGGCAACCAACGGCCTCTACATAAGCCTATCTCGTTGGCACACGGGGAAAATTACGACGGTTAGGCATAAACGAAGTTTCCCTCTCACTTTTAATAGAGAAAGCATCTTCCCTCCTTGTCGCGGTCGTCAGAAACCCCTATTTATGATAATATAATATTATATAATTATACACGGAGAAAAAAGTTAAAATTGCTATATTTTTTATGAATCGGAAGACAAACTTGATTTATGCAGCAAATTTAATATAATACTTGTATAAATATTTAATACACAATGTATCAAAAAATGCTATACAATATAGTAAAAACTATATTATACTAATGCGGGCAGCGAGCACGTACTGAAACTTTGATGCTAATGACACATATAACATACTTAATTTATTTCAGGATTTTTATAACACTGATATCAGAAATAATAGGGGGTGTGCGTTTTGTTCGCTATGACCATCTTGCCCGGGTCTCCCCTACAAGCGTTTTTTCACCTTCTCCTCGAGACGCTTATTACGAAAATTGTAACAAATATCTTTAGCTTTTGTAGCGTTCAACTGCAAGTACAAAAAAAGATCGTGCCTGAAAAGCGCAAGATATCGGCGACGTGCGCCTTTATCGGGACGCCTCCCCCCAGTTTAAATACGTAAACGTTGTTGCGCGCATATACGCGCGTATACGAAGTTTCGTGTGCCGAAGGGGTTGAACATCGCTCGAAAATTGCAGGGCAAATAATCGATACGTCCGTTTCGTGTAACGACGCGACTATTTCGAGAGAATGTACATGCTTCCGGCCTGTCTTCGCAGTTCCGCGCAACTTCGCCCCGGGTGTTTTGTTGATTTAGCGATCGAAAATTGGGCTTTATCTCTCGCTTTTCGAAAAGTTACAGTTTGCGGAGGAATTGCTTCGTTTTCTTGTATTTTTAGATAATTTTTTTTTTAATGCGATCGAAATATATAAACAAATTTATTATTTAGAATAATTTATTTAGTAATTTACAACCGCGTGGCATTAAGTTTCATTTTTAGCGGGAGGTTGATTGCGTCATAAATTCATTACAATCGCAACTTTTTTTCTTTTAAAACAGGAAATAACTTTTGACCGATAAGATTAGCTTTGCTGCTCGAGTCAAACAAACAAAAAAAAGAGAAGGATCTCTTTTCAGTATATGAATCAGCATTTCAGAAACTTCCAAGTCTCCATAAATATATTCTACATTACGAAACTAAATAAAACTTTTGTATTCTTTTAAGATTCTTTATCGCATTAAATAAAAACAATTAATAACGGAATATACTTTCTTTACATCTACACTTTGCAGTTGCGTGATTATTTTACTGTCACTTTTAACAAAAATAACTCCAAAGTAAAGCACAGTTTTCGAACGAAATAACCCGTAATCATTTCTAGTTAAACTGATATATATAATTCTGAAATTGCTCGCAACACGCAAAAGGCCTCAAATAAGGCGACAAAAGCCCCGGCCATCAATTTCCCCGCTTAAAACTCTTCGGCAAGCAGCTACAAAGCCTACAAGGAAAAGCAATAATCGCAGAAAAGGCAAAACTGCACCGCGCGGCTCGTTGCCTATAGCAAAGCCGGCGCTCGGCTTGCAGCTCCCTCTCTCTCTCTCAGCGGCGTTTGTCTCTCTCCTCGAAAAGCGACGTGCACGCGCGCGTAATATATTGTCCCGTGCGCCGCGCATCGGGTATAATTTTACTCCGCGCGCGGGCAACAAAGGAGAGCGCGCGCGTAACAAGACGACGCGCGCGAGGCGCCTGCACAACGTCTCTTACGGTTAAGTAGAGCGTTGCCGTTGCACTGCAGCCCCTCTCAACAACGGACAAACGCGGCGGAGACGTGGAGAGGAGCCTCGCGGCTTTTCTCTTTCGGAAAACTATCGAGGATGACGGAGATTTTGCAGCTCTTTACTGGAGCGCTCGGAAATTCGTAAAGTATGAGAGCTTACTTTCTAGGAAGCGATTGATCGAACGGCAAATTATTGTATCGACACCTGGGCTTTAAAATTTACTGCGTGAGGCTGAGGGCATTCAGTGCTTGAGCTGGTTACGTCGGGTATCCTGTTCTGCGTGACATAATATTTTAGTGAGATGATTTTATGAAAATGAAATTTAATTTAGAAATAAAATTAGGTATACGAGCGTCGCGCAATCGAAAAGAAGATTTAAAGACCCCGAGTTCAGTCCCTCTTCCCTAAATACATAGATTGCGCCAACGAACATTGAAACTTTCCAACCCACGCCGTAATTTATTACCTTCATTACCACTCGATCGGCAAATCTAGTCCACGCGCTCTGCAATCGTCATCGGCAATCTCATTCGCGGAAAGCAGCCGCCGCAGCCGCAATGGAAAGGAAGAAACGTTCACCGCGCGCCGACGCCGTCATCATCGGCGCAATCATCATCGGCCTCTCCGCGTGTCGCAATCTTTCCGGGAACGAAGCCCCGCTGGATAAATAAACAAAGGGCCCCGTCGGAGTGGGCGGGGGAGGGGGGAAGCAAAAAAGTGAACGGCGATGTGCGAAAAGCGCCGCGCGGTGAACGGTACGCATACGCAGGATGTCGGAGATGATAATCTCGAGCCTCGATCTGCGCATGCGCCCGGCTGCCGGCTCGATTGCGCCGCGGTGATTGTAACGTGTAACAATTTGTTGCTCTTTCGGATTAATTGAAGCCGAGCGGCGACCGGCGAGACCGGGGCTTTTTATCTAGCCGGGTTTTTTTTATTTATCCCCGGCTAAATTACACGCTTTCGTATCCGCAATAAGCAAGTAATGTATGTGCGCCCGATGCGAGACAATTTGTTGCTGTTTTAAACTATTTTAATTAAAATTTATGGGAGAAAGCCGTCGGGGGGTTTCCGTTTTTCTCGAGCCGGACAACAAAATTTTGCCGTCGCATTTTTCCTGCGCGGGCCGGGAGATGCATTAAAAATGACGTAAAATGCGCTCGAGCGCTATAAATTTTTCCGGTGCATTAAAATGTGTGTAATAAGATTAAAGCGTACTTAGTAGTGGCTTAGGCGGAGTATTTCATTCGCGACATAAAACGAACTTTTGAGTTAGTTAAAAATTTTATACCACAACTTAATTATGGATGCAGATCGAAAAATACTATAAATTTAGGCATTTTTATGTCGTGCTTCGAGCGCGGAATAAAATTTCGAAAAAGTTCGAACTCGTAGAAACCCAAAGTAATATATAATAATGTTGTCGATGTATCGATTTGACAAAATTCCTCGCCTACTTTATACGGCCGTAAAATTCAAAACCACTCGAAATTAAACCGATTTTTTGCCCCGCCTTTATGATAGAAAGTTTTTATCCAAAAGCAAGCATCAAACGTATCGAGTGGCTTTCGAGTTACATACCTTTCTCAACGCGGACAACAGACCTTGCATTAGCCGCCGTTTTGCAATAGCAGATTAACGAGCGTGTCTCTAAACAGCGCCAGAAGTAGGAAAACCGCTGGAAGATTAATATGCATTTTAAAGCAGAGTATTAATCTTCTGCTTTTCGTTTAATTAAAACGGTATCAAGTGAAACTAGAAACTACAAATTTTTATCCCTATCTGGCGAAATTACATGCTTGCCCGGGACTCTATGGCGCGTTTCACTACGCACTAAAAGCCATTTTTCCGTCCCGTTCGAGTCACTTTAAATTGTATCTGCCAAAGAGAAAACTCGTTTTTCTCGTACAATATTGGAAGAGGTTTTCTCCAAGTTTCAATTATTGTCGTTTAATAATGAAGAAAATAAAATAAGCAACTTATAGAATTTAGAATATACTATGTTTTAATTCGTCAAGTCATTGAACTGCACTAAATTGCTAGATAGAATAAAATGTCAGACAGTTAACTTAAACATTTTTTTAACTACAAGATTTTTTTTATAAATAATAAGTAGAACTTACACAACCAAACAATTACGGCTGTAGAAAAGTATATTAACAGCTTCTTATCAGAATACATTGAATTCCTCTGAATTTCGTAAAAATACTTCGGCTGCAAAACGTTCAAAATTTACATACAAGTCTCAATAATGCCAACAAACCCACTCCTTTTCCATCGCTCGAGAAATCCGCAGAGGTCCGCAGCGAGCCTCCAGCTCGAGCCTGCGGTCTTCCTCTGCCGAGCTAATTTTACCGCGGCAAACGTCGACTCGAAGCCTCGTCCGGCCGACGCGGAGCCATGGACTTGACACTGTGCACCTGCATTATGCAAAAACGGCTGCGCGGCGCATCTGCTTGCTTACATCGGCCGCGCGTGCATTGTCATGCGCGTCCGGATGACAAACAGCCTCGCGCATTTCGCGAGGCAGTTTTTTTTTATTGTCGGCGAGCGTCAAGCCGCGCGGCCGTTTTTGCATCTCGAATGCCTCTTTTCGAACGCCACGAGCTTTCCGATTTTTCCTCGTTTTCCTCGCTGCTGCCGGCTCGCGGGTTGGACGAGGGATTCGAGGAGAAGCGAGTGGCTTGTTAATATAAGTGATCGGTAGATGGAAGGGTTCTTCTTTAATTTTGTGAACAATTTTGGTAGCACGCGAATGATTGTAAAAGCACGAAGTTTATCTTGAACATTTACTTAATTTGAAATTTAAATTTTTAACGATCAGACAACTGTGCATAGTTGCAAAAGCTTTAAAAGTGTTTAACATTAGTCAAATTAATGTTTGTGCTGATCAGCCACTTATACTTAAAGAGAATGAATAGTAACTCTTTAACAAGGTTAATTCATATCTGTTGATGAATAAAAAAACGGTTTCAAATCGACGCTCGAAATGGTTTAAAGATCCGACGTTTATGGGATTTGTGGGGGAATTTTTATTATTTCCACAGACAAGTAAACAATGCATCGCTTTTCCAGATCAGCAAACAACAATTATTCAAACAATTAGGAGAACTAATTTAGTCCGCGTGTAGCGGAAAAACAGCGGAAGTTAAATAAAAGCATATTAAATCTGCATACAATTCAATGTTCCCTGCGGCGAACTCGCCGTTACAATGAAACAAAATATTTCGCATATTTTCCGCCTGTATTTATGTTTGCATAAGACTTTATGAATTTACGAATGTTGAAAATTCGTTTCCGCGAAGAGTCACGGCTTACGCACGTTCGAAATTCAAAAAGTTTTGCGCGAGTAATTACAAGTCATCTCGGCAATCATCTTGTCGCTTTGTCTCTTCGCGTCTTTTCATCATCGTCTGTTATAAAAGTACGCGCATTAATGAAATTGATATTTATGGTGTACTTAACAGTAAATACGTTGTGTGGTCTGCTTTGTTTTTGATAAACACTGAATAAAGTTATATAAAACAGAGAAAACGGAATGTATTGTTTTACCGCGCTTTTCTTCATTATTTTTATCAGTAAACTAATTATGGATCATAAAAAGTATTATTGACACTAAAAATAATGTTTTAAACGAAGTTTCTGATTAACAGTTACCGCTAATATTTATTTATTTATTTATTTAACAATTTGCTAAAAATGAAATATTGGGAGTAGTTAATGGAATTTATAAAACGAAGTATCGACGAAGCAATTTTTAATAGCGCAATATTAATTGTTTTATCTAAAATGCTTTTTTTCCCGCGGAACAATGAGCAACTGTCCATAACTGACATCACTATTCTAGTCATAAATAGAAAGCTGCTTATAAATAATAATGACTTATCACGTTTTTAGATAAGCGCCGTACCAATAAAGTACCTAAAGTACACATCATTCTTACATTACTCAGAAATTAAAATTCTGTGGGCAATAAATATTTTATAATGCTCCTAATTTGAATATCATTTAATGCGCCCAAAGTATCTTTTAATCACGTGCCTCAAAAAACCTCAACAGCTGTTTCAGAAACGTCTTGAAGCTCCTATTAGCTACACGTCCCAAAATGTTCCAAAAATTATTATCAAAATGAAAATTCCGAATCGAGTTTGCCGCGCAAGCTCTCGAACATTCCTTCCCTCCATTAAAATCCCATCCTCATCCACACTCGCCCATCGTCCAAAGCGCGCTCGCTCTCGGTGCGCGCGCGTCGCCGTTCTCAAAAAACAACGCCGCCGCCGCCGCGTGCGTGCAGAGACGTCGCGTCCCAGAAAAGAGGCTCGCTCGCCAACACGCGCGCCGAGAAGAATCGCTCGCTCGCTCGCTCGCGCGCTCTGGTGCACACATCAAAGCGCGAAAAAAAAAGATCCGAACCGCGGCCGCTCGGCGCGGCGGACGGGAAAACGCGCGCGGCGTGTGTGCACACACGCGGAGCGAGCAGAAGAAAGAGCCTCGGCGTGCGCGCGCGCTGCGGCGGAGGAGGAGGCGAGCGGGGGGAGGGAGGCAGCAGAGCTACAAGGAGGAGCGGCGGCGGTGCGGCGGGAGAGACGAAGAAGGCAGAGAGAACACAGCGAGCGGGAAGCGTGCGGCGCGAGGCACGCGGGACGACACGTAGGAGGGGGCGGCGGTCGGGAGGAGGCGAGGGAGAGGGGGGGTGGCGGCAGAGCGGACGAAACGCGTAAACAGAGTCAACATGTAAACAGGCCACTCGCGAGACAAACAACGTGGGGGCCGCGCCGTCGTCGCTCGGCTCGCCGCAGTCGCTGCTGGCTGTTCACTCCGCGACAGAGTCGCCCGGCGCTGCTCCGGCACTCCGTGTACTCACGCACGCGCTCGCTCGAGCCTCGCTCTCTTCCGTGATACATTATACGCTCGCGCGCCGGTACACGCACTGTTACCCCAGTTTTATTGCTGCCTTCCTTCGCAAGAGTGCAGCCGCCACGGTCCTTTGAATGTCCCGCGCTTTGCGCAAGTGTGCAGTGTGCTTTCTGTGAAGTGGTGTGCTGGTGGGCCCCGAGGGAGTGAGGGATGGTTCGAATTTCCCGCCACTTTTCTGCGCGACAGTGATATACTTGGCGGAGTGTGCCGCGGTGTGCCGAGTTGCCGTTTTTGATCGCGGACGTTGTTGACGAAAACGCGGGCCGGGGAATGGAAAGGAATCCGACGTCATCCGGCGAGACTCGGTAAAAGAAAACAAAGCGGGAGGAGAGAGAGAGAGAGAGAGAATACCTCAGAGGCCTGCATTCACGAAGGACCGAGCGAAAGCAAGAGAGGGACGATTGAAACGCGAGGAGTTTCTCTTTTTTTCGACGCTCCCCTCGAAGAACTCGTCTCTGAATCAGCATCGCCGGCGTTAATAGTCATTGTCGCGAAATTAGTCAGCCGGCTGCGAAGGAGGAGCAAACAGAGAGAGAGAGAGAGAGAGAGAGAGAGAGAGAGAGAGAGAGAGAGAGAGAGATAAGAGAAGAGGAGACAAAAAGATTACCACTCGCGGATGCGTTTGTTTGTCGGCTGCTCTTCTTAGCTGGCACGTGGATTTTTGCGATCGAGTTAATTACCCCGCGAGCTCGCATCCGCTCGTGGGAAGAAGGCTCTCGAGCTAAAATATCGCCCAAGAAACTGGAATGGAAGGTGGAAGGAAGGAGGAATGCATACTCGGTGTCGGGTGATTTCGGCGAACCCGTCGTCGAGTGACGGAGCGTCAGCGCAAAATTTCAGACACTATTAGCGCACGTCTGACATAAGCTCGTGTACGTACGCGCTTGGCGCGCAGCGCCCAGGATCATTCACGAACTCCCGAGACCGCCGGGATACAAAGGCGATCGCATGACGTCGCGGGGATACTCCTGACTGTCAACAGGTGTAGGCGCTCTCTCGACTGCGACCGAGGAGAGTGGGGGAAAAAAGGGAAGAACCGCTCGTGTCAGTTCCTCGGAGCATAAACGCAAGTATCATACACATAATAATCTTTTATCTCGATGCGAGCGCGACTATCGATCCCCCCCTCCCTCTTCCTCCCCTCCCCCCGTAGATGAGATCGATACGCGCGGGCGTCACGCCGCACTTGGCTCATTGTTTTTATTGCCGCTTCCTTATTGTTCGCCGCGTAAATAATGTGCAGGAGAGTCACCGCGTTTTTCGGTCGGCAGGTCTTTGATGATCGGGCCTGGTGGGACGCTTCTTTAGCAAGACGATGATATAATGGGAGTCTCGGGTATGCCGCGCGGGGATTGTATGTAAAGCAAATTTTGAAATAGAGGTGTATACCGGTTGCTGCGAGCGTTGCTCAATTTATCGTTGCTCAAGTGAACCAGTAACTCGTGGAGGTTTTAATAACTTGGGGAGGGCAAAACAATAATTATTGACGTATCGAAATATTTCGCTGTTTTTATTGATAAACTGTAGTCAAGGCCGATCAATTGATTCGGACTCAATTTTAGGATCGATGTTTTAGAGCCGTAATCGTCGGCCTCGAGAATTCCCAGAAATGAGCTTCGAACGAACTCGAAATAAAGAATAATACATACCTTAAAAGGCCATTCACATCGTAAAAATGATTCACTCTCGTACATTAATTTAGGATTTGAATGTGACGTTGTTTGTTTATCCGTAAATTACTTTGTATAATGAAGCGAACGCCTTTCGTATCGACTTCCAACTCCTATGCCACAATATGAGATATTGCGATTAAAAGTAGTACGAAAAATCGATTGTGTTTACGTTTTGTCCCTTGAACAATGAGTTTTATCGATGTTACTTTCATTATTTTCATTGTAAGGTAAATGCTTTCTCTCGCTTTTAAATATTTAAAGCACTCATTGTTAATTTAATTGAGCCGCTTGCGCAAAAGATTGCAACAGTTTTTTCTTTTTTTTTTTTTTGAGCTGTGCACGCGCAGGAAGTGAATAAATTATCTGTTTGTTCAAATATACCTGATTTCCGAACTCTTCCGTTTGTTCCAAATTAGTTGTTTTTTTTGTCTCTGAATTACGGTCGTAACACTGTAATCACGATTGATAAAAGATACACGCAGAAAATTAGCGATTGATAAAAGCACTCGGTGTGCATTACAGTTCGAACATTTCTCCGAACGTTTATTAAATTTTCCGCGCGGGTCGCAACTTTTAGCCACTCTAAATACTAAAATGCAGAATCGTAAAGTATGCGAAAATGTTCATTCAAAACAACTTCTAATAAAGTGAACCGAAGAAGCATTCGTAATTCTTCCTGAAAACTCGCGTACACATGACGTTTCCGCTAGCAAAACATGCGCATAGTAAAAATTTGCGCTTCTTCGCGTATGTGCGCACGAGAGAGCCTAAGTACGTGAGCAAAAACGAAAAAGGAAAAAAAAGCGTAAAGACGTGAGAAACTTTATGCATCGCGTTTCAATGGACTTTTTTTTGTCGCTGTTTGCTGTGCATCAAGCCGAGATTCTTCTCTCCTCGTGCGTTTTGTGGATTGGATATGCGAATATTATCGCGAAGCGCGTAAATTACACTTCGAAAAGATAAAGTGCTTATTTGTCAAATTGAGAAACGAAATACTGTAATAAATGAGTACTTTCAAATTTGTCAGTTTTGTATTCATAAGCAGTTTGAAGTATGCAGATGATGATAAAAAAAGTACTTATTTTCATTCAGGAGGAAAATCTGTCTGTGAATGGAAATAAGCAAGTTGAATTTTTACGATTCTAAGTAAATAACTGCAGAGAATAATTGTCCATTTTCACTTAGCGAAGCTCTTTTTGGCTAATTTATCACATCAATCTTTTAGTCGTCACACTTGTTTTGTTGGTATAAACATCTCAACGCGATTCGATCTTCAAATTAAATTAATCAACCACCTACAACCCGCAGAAATCAAAAACGAAAAAAAAAAGAAAAAAAAATTCAAAGGCGTGTCCGCGCGAGCGTACATTAATAGAACGCCGCATTTCCACCAACGGCAAAAGACATATACCTGGCTCGAGAACCGAAAATGCAAAACAATCCGCGTTCGATTACCGCGCGGCGCGGCTAATCACGCATTGCGAGCCGATTACCGGCAATCTCGATGTAAACCGCTAAACAGCCAGGCGAGTGCATTCCTGCTCAACCATAAAATAAAGCGTTTAATTAAGCGGCTCGATCGGCTGTACAACAGCTGTTGCAATTCAAAATTTCCAGTTTTTTTTTCTTTTTTCCGTTTTTCCTTTTCTCCGCTCGGAAAAGCTCTCCGGCTCCCTTTGGCGAGTCGCCTGCGTTCGCCCCGCGCGCGAGCACGTGCTAAACCACGTGTGCGCCGTTCGCGCGCGCGCACATACGCTCGTCCTGCTCAGAGCGAGAAATCGATCGGCCTTGAGCCCGAGGCAGCAGCAGCCGATATCTCTCCGTCTCGCTCTCTCTCTCTCTCTCTCTCTCTCTCTCTCTCTCTCTGTCCCAGGCCGTGGCGTTTTGCGCTATTATGACCGCGGAGATTAATTCCGAGTCGGAGCCGGAGTTTCTTACACCTTCTCGAGAGCTGTCTTGAGAGCTGAGTTCATGTACTTGCCGGGCTTGGAGAGGTGCTTGTGACGGGCTTAACGGGTTGCGTTGGACAGATTGAGTCGTTGTTTTAGGGGCGTATGAGTGAGATTTCGGATAAGAATGGAATGGCAAGATCATTAATTCGACGAGTTTTAATAATTAAGTCGTTGACCATTTGCGGCATTATTACGATAGTCTCGCGCACGTGTAATCCAATTATGCCAATAACACTTAACTTATAGCTGTAAATAGGTAGAACAATAACTGTGGATGCATGATTTATTATCGTAGGTGATGCAAAAGGCTTGATAATTAGCATTACTGCTACTGAAACTTTTATCTCGCAGCGTAAAAACCTTGGTAAATTTATACAAATGGAAACAGTGAAATGTTGCAGATTGCACGAATATTGCTATAAAACAAACGTTACCGGTTCCGTAAAAAAAAAAAAATAAGAGTTATTCAGCTCGGAAGCTTCATTTAACGTACGTTACATTTACACTTTGTAGTATCAGGTTCCTAATTTATTTGAGACTCAAAATTTTCCCTCCTAATTAAAGCCTTACTTCGTCTGACAAATAGCTCATAAAACACAATTTACTAGCCTCCATTTACATATCTTCAGCGAGTCCATCCCCGAAGCCCGACCGAATCTCCGCACGGCGGAAAACACCGAGGAAGAAAAAGAGAGCGCATCTCCCGCTCGCGTAAATCAGCGCGCGCCTGCACTTATTATCGATAGGCGTGCATGGGACTCGTAAATTCGATATCGCCGAGCGATAAGCCGCGACGCGTACGCATTTTCTCGATTAAAAGCACGGTGCCGGTGTGCAACCTACTTCAATCTCTCCTCTCTCTCTCTCTCTCTCTCTCTCTCTCTCTCTTTCGTTCGTTCTGTTGTCAAACGTGTGTGCCGATAAGCCGCGGACACGAGCGGACGAGTTACGTCTGTTGCCGTGCGGTGCTGAATTTTGGAGAATGCCGGCATTCTTAAGGGGATGTCGGAGTAAAAATTGACGGTCACAGTACAATGAGCATTTTTCGTGATTAAAACAATTTTAAGGC
>JAWWEM010000044.1:10035946-10048636 GCA_035582935.1 Ormyrus thymus
TTGTTAAAAGATGTGTGTGTCCCACGAGTGCTATTTAAATAGTAATTTTTCAAAAAAATTTTTCTCAGTGTATTCATTACACGACCATTAAACCATTTTTCCAGATTACATCCATTTCGATAATGCCAAGCGAAAACAAAAAAATCAGAAAAACATAAAAAAAAGAGCTTCACCAATTCTCAACATGATTCATCGCGCGCAAATAAACGGGCAACACTGGTTTTTCAGCGACGAGCTCGCGTACATCCTTCGCCTCGAAGCTCTCCTCCAGTCACGCAGGCATTACCAGTTAATACTCCAATTAAAACATTCGCGCTGCCCGTTGTACGTATAAGCGTGCATCCTCATTCATTAGCTTAATCAAATCTGGTGGCCGGGACGAGTGTAATCCGGCCGATTGAGCGCGGGACCCAGTTTTTTTCTCTTCCCGCGCGAGTTTACGACCGCGGCTCGTAAATAAAAACGCGAGGAAGATTGCTTGTTCGTCCAGCTGTTGATTAATAACGTTCGAGCTGTTTTTGAAGATTAATCATTGTTAATTGTTATTGTCGATTAAAAATGTTGCTTGTAGTTTTTAAGTTAGATTTGCTAGAAACGCCGGATGCTCAAATAATAACATTTTTAGAAGCTCGAAGAGACTTCAAAGTATAAAAATGAAGGCTCGTAAATGTAGATTACGTTTTACTTCACACTTCAATCAATTAAGAATTATTAATTTTACCAAGCGTACAGATCTATTTTCACCTCTTAAATTCCTCTAAAATTTGAAACGCCTCGAGTGACGTTTGCGCGGTCTTTCATTTCGTCTTCGCAACATCAGCAAGTAAAGAGCCCCCGCCATTACGCCGAGAAATAAAGATCAGGCATGAAGTAAAGATTAGTTTTTTCGAGGCGCAAAACTGCACACGGCGGCGCGCGCGCGGCTCGGAAGGAAAGCGAAAGTAACGCGACGCACGCAGGCTTCCTCCTGCGTGTGTTGGTGCGACGTGACTCTCGGCGAGCGAAATGTAAAGCGCAGACCAGAGAAGATTATACTCGATGATTTTTATTATTTTTTTTTTCTTCCCCACTCGCGAGTTTCTCGCTTTTCGATGCGAGTCTGCGCGGCACTTTGCATTTTATTGACGATATTAATTTTTGCGCTTAATATGTATCTAATTGTAAATTTGTTTCTGTTGCAGGTGAGTTTTAGATGTTATCGCTTATTAACTCGTCGTTGCCATGTAAGTTTTAATGGAACACTTAATTTATGCTAATTCGCGTCATATATTCGCATATCTATTCATTGTTTTAATCCCAGGCGATCCTTTAGTTATGTGCGTATGCATCGTTTATTTAATCGTATGTTTATAAATGTGTAGTTCTTATTAGCTTGCTCCATTTGATGCCTATTATCTTCAATTTAAAGTCTATAAAAAATTATTGCCTCTAAAAATAATTAATTATACATTCATTATATTTAGCGTCGCTCAGATGTAAGAGATTTTTATTTTAACTTACTTAAAGTATTTACTTGTCTCGCAGTTAATATAACTTTAATTTATATAGTTCTATATGTTCCAAGTAAAAAATTGTCATTTGTAAAACATTATTTATATCGCATCTTTCCAGAAGATTTTTTTAATTCATTTTAAAAGACTTAAAACTGGCCGTATAAAACCGTATTTTACCGATTTTTGAATCCTGAAATAATTGTTATAAATGTAACGCAGTCAAAAATTACAAGCTACAAAAGACAAGTATACCCTATTTTCCAAGAAAAAATACCTAATTAATTCGCAGATCAAGCCTTTAATTTACACCTGTTTTAATATCAGCATGATGTGGTTAAGATCAAGTTGGTTTTTTCTAATTGATCCCCTAACGATCCTTCACAATCCAAAACTATTCCGAAAATGGAGAGTGAAAATAACCATAAATTTAATTCACACCGCCCAGAGCAAAAAAAAATGCATCATCCCCACCTAGACGAAGAAATCCAATTACAAGAAGTTCAATAAATGTAATAACCAGCCGGAATAACAAGCGCCGATTCGCTGCGCCAAGCTACAGGCACGAAGCTACAGGCGGTTGCGAGCTCATTGGAAAGTAGGTTGCAGTCGCGCGCGTTGTTTTCGACTCTCGGCACACGCGCGGCAGTCGCGCGGCTTCATCTATTTTTTGATTAACAGACTGTATTATTTTCGTTATTATTCGGGCACGTGCGAGCGCTGTACGGTTACAGACGCGCGGCCCGGATTTGTTTTTGCAAAAGCCCAGGGGACCGGTCGAAATGAGTTCGCGAGAGAGCAGAGATTCTGCCGCTTGTAACTGGAGTCGGGACGTTGGGTCGCCTCGTTTTTCATATTCTGTACAGTGGGAATGCAGTCGTGGCTGCGCGCGTGTCTTATAAAGAGATTCGTTTTCGGATTCGAAGTTAGAATTTGATTTCGATCTGATTTTTAAGAATGAGGGAACGAGCGATTTTTTGCGACTTTACCTACAATAGTATTTTAATTGTAAGCAAAATATTCAATTTCAAAATTTTCTTGTTTTGGTTAAGATTTTATTTCAAACGCAAATATAACTTGATTTTTGTAGACACGGTAGAAACAGCATTTTAGATGTAATTTATTAATGGAGCTGGAAACAAAGATTTTTTCATAAATCGTCGAACATACAAGTTTACATTAATATATATCTTACAGAGATTTCATTTATGATATACCAACCTATTAAAGTTGTTTTTTCTATTTTAAAATAAATCTTTTTATGACGTTAACGACTGTTGGTATAACGTTTCTATTAAAGTTAGCCAAACATTTTTTTGCAACAATTTATACTTTACGAGGAGTTTCTTATAAGATTATTTGGACGATTACAATTTCCTTTGCATTTGCATTTTATGACCGTCGACGTTTTTAAATTAAAATTCTTCTCTAATCGAAATCAGAGTATTTTGAAACTAGTTCTCGACCAGGATACGCGATTCTGATCAGCGAACTCGGCAAAAGTCATTTAATCTCAAAAACCTCAGCTCCCCTCGAAGACAAACAATCGAAATCCTCCTAATCGCCGTTCACCAACTAATGAACCGTAATTTTAATTCGACAAGCGATAAAGTAAATATTATTCGATTTTTCTCGTGCAAAAAGCGCACTACTGTCGGTATTTATAGGCAGATAAACGGCTGGCTCAGCATTCGAGCTGATAACAAATATACATCGAGAATTAAGAGATCTTATTCGCTCTGCTCGATGCCTACATCGAGCAACTGCAGTCTGCCACATGCAAACCACGAAAAGGCGTGACGATTGAAAAAAAAAAAAACACTCCAAGGTCGTAAAATAAATAAAACGATTATAAAACAATGTACAAGAATATTTTTCTCGGCTTCGTTGATTCGTTCGTTTTCTTATCGCTGCATCTCTCTTTCAATTGATATTTTACGGCACGTGTTTACTTTGCATTAAATGGAAATATTAATTTATAAATTTATGGCTGACCTTTCGAAAATTTTTATCAAAAAAGCCATAAAGCTCAAGATTTCTTTTATTGTATCTCGAAGCGTTAGACGCGTCATTTTAATTGCATTATCCTGTAAACAAATTAGCTTCCTATTCGAGAAGCTTTTTTCAAAACAAACATAATCGATCAATCAAAGCGAAGATAAATTTTCCTCTATTCTCTCCTCGCGGCGTTCTGCTTTTATTTTCCTCTTTCTCTCTCTCTCTCTCCAAAACATCATAATCTCCTCTGCATCTCCATCTCTCCTACTCAGATTGTTCCTTTTACCGCGTCGAGAGCCACCTCTTTCTCTTTCTCTTTCTCTCTTTATTAGCGCAGAAAACCGGCTTGACGTGTTTACGTCCGCGGAGATTCTCCCCTGCCAGCGGCGAGCATTTTAGAATGCCGTTTGATGCACTCGACGATGTGTTTTGCCCATTATAAACGCGCGTTAAAAATGATCGAGAACGCCGCCGCTCTCTCTCTCTCTTGCGTGTCTTTCGAATTTTCGCCGCGGATGTACTAATTTTAGACTAGCCGTTAGAGCGATTTCGAAATCGATTTTCTTCGATATACGGGTGGAAATTCAAATTTACGAGCACGACAGGCCATTACGGATATTGCAAATCGGCCGGAGCAGGTACAATTTAACGGAAGTTTTCATCGAGGTGCGTTCCCTTCTTTTTTGCTCTCTCAGGTTGTCGGACATTTCGAATTGCAGATGTTTATTGAAGATATCTCGGTTATTGATATTTGGATTGAATAAAATGAAAAAAATGTTATCTCGCATCCGGCAAAACGTATTTATTGCCGGCAATATATGTGCTATTTGTCAAAGTCTTAATTACAGAGTATAAAGATTACTCAATTTATCTACACCATTCACTTAGGAAATAAGATTTGATAGTTCAGTTGGCCTCAAAAGACCTTTTAACCATAATGCAGCGAAAAAATTTTATTCGGCTTCAGTTGCATGCAGGAACAAAGGAAGCCGCAACAGCGCAAGTCTTACGACTGCTTCGGCAGAATTCTCACCTGCAATGTCATTTACAAAGCATATAAATTACGAAAAAACAGAAACGCACAGCCGACTCCAGATATCTGCAAGTCCGTTTCTCTAGGCGACCGTTTTTCCTCGTCGCCCAATGTCACTTTTTCGCCAATTCACATAATCGTGCAAAACCGTTGGCTTATTACGCTTTTTTTGCGTACCCGGCACACCGCATTTTCCGCGAATCCGACACTCGAAATTCTCTCGATCGACTTGGCAACCGATCGGAGGACTACGGCATCGCTCCGGCGAGATTAAACTGAGTCACGCAATTACCTGAAAGAAGGATTTCCTGTTTAGGTCACAAGAGCAGTGGGTGTAGACGGCTTTAACAATATGCGTGTGCATGTGTGCGCGAGCCGTTGAATTTGCGGTCGCTCTTCGCGCTCCGGCGAGTTTTCTGCTTTTTTCTTCCTTTATTTACATCGATACTATCGCGCGGCAGCGCCGCATACACCATTACGCGTACACTGATTCATCTCTCGCCACTTCGATTATCGGCAGTTGCGCGTAAAGCTGGTTTGTTCCGAAAAGGAATTAATGATTCGCGCGTTCTTTAGCCATTGCGTAACGGTTGATAAGTCCGCCGGAGTAAATGATCCAACTTGAAAGATACTACTATGCTTAATATCGTCAGCGCAAAAAACATCGTTTATGTAAATGCTCTTGCTCTTGTTAAGTACATCACTCCCGGGGAGGAGCGAATATTGATGAATAGTACTATAAATAATAAATTGAACAACAAAACGAAATTAGATATTTGTCTAGGAAGGAAGGTTTCTAAAGAGTAATTAAACTATTAAATCAGAGCAGAAATTAATATCGACTGCTCGATCGAGCAGCTCCATTATTTGTACACTAATTCGATTCCACGTGGCTAATTGTTTTCGATCAGCTGACCCTGTTCCGCCTCTAACAATATCGTTCCTCGTGCAAAAAGAATGACCCGCCGCCTGAGCAAACCCAATAAGGCTATCGACTTTCCACTCGGAGCTCCATCGTATTATTCCCAAATTCATCTTAATAGCTGCAAAGCAAACGGCAGCGGCTCCCGCGCGTTCAAAACACATCGCGGCACAAAGTACATCCCTTCCATTACGGCGGAGTCGTTCGATATGTAGACGAGCGGCCAGAGTCAATATGGACGGCATTTCCAAGAGGGTACGATTATTTGCTCGGCATAATAAGGGACTCGCCTCCTGGAATCGGCTGATATACACGTTGGGGGGGTTGACCGATCTCTCCTGACCCCCAACCTATACCCCCGCTAAGACGCTGTAAATCATTGTTAAGGGAAAGCAACGAGGCCCACATATATTAGCGAGCCGGGAGAGAGAGAGAGATTTCCTTAATGCGAGCATACGTGCGTGTAACCTCTGATGGTTCCTGCCTCCTCGAGATTGCGCCCAGATAAGGGCAACCCTTTGCTTGAGAAACGGCGCGAAGGCTCCTTATTTCCGGATTATGGAGGAAGCGTCTTGGATGGCCCGATGTTGCATTAAGACGTACTGCGTAATCGAGTGTTTTGCCGGTTGATGTATTCAAGGGAGCACTAAAGGACGATTTGATCGTTCTAACCCGCATGATTAGTTATTGTCACCGTTATTATGAAACTATTTTGATAACGAACGAGAGAAATGTACATTCTACTTGATATTACTTAATGATTTTCAAATAATTCACTGTAAAATAGTTTATTCAACTCTAGATTATCGTTCAAATGAAAGTTTTTTTATACGAAAGTAAGATAAACATCTGGATTAGTTGAACGAATAGAAATCAAAGAGAACACAGTCTGCAAGAAATATCCAAGTTTTAAAAGCACTACACCAAGAGAAGGTAACGCAGCAGGCACAACATTAGAACCCGGGGTGGAGGCTCGGGGTTAGTATGGTCTTGTAACTCTCTTCGTTATCTCTGGCGCGTTTCCGACGCGGGGGAGGCTTGGGTTTTCGCCTCTCTCCCTCTCTCGCATGCAGGCAGCAAAAGTCCCGGAAGACAGGCGCAGAAGAGCTCGCGGGCGGCGCGAGGAGATGCTGAAAAGAGGTTTGCGCGCGTTTTCATGATTTTCCCGGGCCCCGGCTAATTGTTATGCGCGGCGTCGCCGCCAGTTTAGCCTTTAAACTCTCCCCTCGGACTCGTCGTCGTCCCCAAAACGCTCCTTCTTTTCTCCTCTTTCACTTACTCCCTCTCCCTTTTCACCCTTTCACTTACCCCGTCACACCTCGCCTCCTCCCCCTCCTCCCCGAATTTTCGCGCACGCGTTTCTTTTTATTCCGGCGATAAGGAGTCTCCCTCTCCCGGGCCGCACGTGCGGACGCTCTTTCTAAGGAATATCAGCGGCCGTTTATTCCGGTATGTACTTTTGCAGGAGGCGTCGGAGTCGCACGTCTCAATGACGCTTTACGGTTAGCGTTTTGTCGCGGGAGAGTCCGGGGTAATTCATAAGTGGGATAAGACGACTGGATGGCGAGGTGTGCCGTATTCCCGGCACGGAATGAAAGTCATGAGGAGTTCTTGAGATCCCTCCCCCCCCCTCGCATGCTGCACTCGCGGAATTTGAAATTCATGCAGCTCCTCGGAGAGTATAATTTTCTCCTTTTTGATAAAATTTACGAGTACACTCGTTGTGCCAATTTTCTTTGAGATATTAGTGAAATCAATTTTAATCCTAAAACGATTCAACTGCAAGAAACTGTTACAGCTCATCATTTTTGTATCGAAGATAAAAAGAAATTTTTAATTCAAATCAATACCCAACAAAACATAACCTCTAATCGAGCTCCCCGCCCGCACACACACACAGTCCGAAATCAGCACCCCGCGGCCTACGGACAGCAAATTGATAGTCATCACACGTCAGCCGAAATCTATGAGCCCGGGCAAAAACTCCAAGAGCGCGCACGTCACGTCGGGAGATTTCCGTGGCGAAAACTTCGGCTCGGCGGCGGCGGCTTCGGTATGCAAAGCGAAGCGGCGAACGTGAGAGGGACACGCTCGACTTGTAACGAGGGTCTCCCCGGGGAGAGTATCGCCTCGAAGCGAGCGCGACACTTGTCTTTCCCTTGCACGCAGTCGCGTCAGGAAAGCCGAGATACCGAAAGTCCGGAACGGCCGAGCACACCGCGTCTTGCGGGGACGTGCTGAGCTTGCGCCGAGTTTCGTTTGGCTTTTCTTCGGGCTCGGCGCTGGTTTAGTTTTTAATGTTTTAAACGATAACCGCAAGGATTATAGAGATATTAAATTAGGGCTGCGGTACTTTTTTAACCAAAGGCGGTTTTTGATTGTCTATTTTTTTAAACGTAAATAAGAACATTTAAAAGTTCACAAAAAATAATACGGTTGTGTTAGCTTTGATTGAATATTGAAAATTTGGATAATTAACGAATGGGTGTACACAATAATAGAGTAAATTGATTTATCTATATTTAAAATTATTTTACTTTAACAGTAGCACAAAGATCATTACGTAAAATATTTTTAAGCTTCCTTTCGCTCTGTAGCTTATCGACATATTTATTATTAGCCCATTTTGTTTAGTAATTTAATTTTATTTGTCAATAACGTCAGTTTGTTTAGTAATTTGATTTTATACGTCAATGTCCAATACTGTTCAATTAGAACCCATGTATAATGTAATTGCTGAAAACAACTTTCTATTCGATTTATCCCCTCTATGCACCCCTTTCAAATACTTTATAAGTCGATATTGTCGAAACGATTCTATTTACTTCTAACGAAATTTAGTAGTTAAGTAAATTTTTTAAAGACTGATATGGAGCCTTGTTGGAAGAAATTATTCATGCATTTATCATTTTCATCAGAAAAATGAGAAAATAAACAAAAAACTGACCATCTCCACATAAAAAAATTCACTAAACCAAGAATCAATAACAGTTTACTCCAAATTAATAAAACTAACCCATCCAAAAAATGAAGAAAAATCACCTCGCAAGAATCCGCTAAAGGATATTAATCGCGCATTAGTAATGCAAAGAATAATGAAAGCCCCGAGTCTCGGGGATAATTTTTCAAACCCAGGCGGAGCGCGGCAGCAACCTCGCCGGAAAAATCTAATTACGCCTCTTGTCACTCTGTATAATAAATTTCGATAGGAAACGAGGAGGCTCCTCGCCTGCGACGTCTCTCGTCAGTCGCCCTCAGGAGATGAAGGCGTAAGTAGGTAAGAAAGTTATTTCCCGTCCGGACACAACCCTTCTGCTCTTCTCGCTTCGCGTCTTCTCCCCCTCCTTTTCTTATTGTATATACGTATATACGCGAGCAGGCGAGTAAGCGGAGGAGGAGCCTTGGGAACACCTTGGATTGTTCGAACTTATAACCCGTTAAGGCTTTGCTTTACTGAATTAGCCGCCGTCTTGGGATATTGTACAAACCGAGCTCGGAATGCTCGGGATTGCGGTTGCGCTTGCTAATTCTGCAACCGTAACTGAAAACGTAATTTTAAATGCAATTTGAGAGAGACTCGCCGAGGAATTTCGGAAGGAAATCTGATACGCTTAATGCAATAAGGAGGAAACTGAAGATTTAAAATGTATATATTTTTTAATTAATTTTTGTAATTTTAAAATAAACCTGTTGTGCAGACCATAAAACGATTGATTTGGTTCTGTTGTTTTAACCTAACAAGTGTAGTCTTGCAGCTATGTTGCTATGGCACTAATTTTTATTGATGTCTAACCTTTTTTGTCATGTCTGTGTATTCAAAATTCAAAATTTGAAGTAAGAGTAAAAATTAATTTGTAAGTATAATTTTGAATAAAACTTTAGAAAAGAATTCAAAAATAACTAAAGAAGAAAAGAAAACCTATCTATTGCCAAAAGACTTCAAGGAGAGAGAAATGATATAAATATCTAATAGTAAGCATACCTTTTAATTCAAAAAATGTGATCTGATTTCCGGTGCATGTTTTATGAATATTATTCTTACAGGAAGGAATCAAAATTAGTAAAGAAAATTAATCTCAAGGAAACGCACACGTACATCGACTATTATTGGTGACTTATGATCTTTTCGAAATGCTTGCCCAATTGATCGTTAATTTGTTAATAACTTTCGTGACTATTGCTGTAATACTAGCAATGCACGTCCACTGTCCATTCTGCAAATAAGTTTCCAGTAACTCTCGCTTAAGAATATGAAAAGAAATAAACAGTAATTCAACCAACGACTCGTTCTTTAATCAAAAACAAAACAATCAGAAAAGCCAACGAGGAGCGCACCGCGACCGGCAGCTGCTCAAACGCCACCGGCGAAACTCTTCCTCCCGCGAACCCAATAACTCAGCCCGGCATTGTTACCTCTAAAACGCTGAAATTAAAGGTAAATAAGGCGGAATGAAATTAGCCCGGGCCTCGGCATAAATCAAAGGGAATAAATCTCGGCGGCCTGGAACGGGGCTCGATTAAGAATGCCGCGGTGCATTAGGAGGGAGTCCCGAGGCTCATACGAGTGGATGCGTTCGCGTGCGCCGGGCAAGACACACGAGCAGGTGATTTATGAGCCGATAAGGCCGAAGCGCGTAAAGAATGTGCAAGCCGGGGGCCGGCCTTCCTTTTCCTGACTCCGTTTCGAGCTTTGTTTCACCTGCGATTTATTCATTAATGAGCGTCGCCCGTACTTTTTATCTCGGGGGGGTTTTTTTTTTTTTGAAGCTCGGCTTCCTGATGGAGGTAAAAAATTTGGATGTACGGAATCGACATTTGGGAGAGTAAGGAAACTGCGATTGTACTTGGATTGTGGGGCAAAGGTAGTTTTTTGAAATTTTAACACATTGTACTCTACTTCCTCAAATCGGATTTATGCTACTACATTGCATGTCTTTTATTGCCGGTTTATGAAAGGTGCGCAATCCGGGTTTCCTTCGCGGTAAAAGTAGGTGTTGCAACCTGCTGATAAATAATCAAATTTAACTACACGCCTTTATTAACGTGTTAATTATACTTTCGAAACGCGCGCTTTCTATTAGGTTCGAGAGCGCCGTGTCTGCTCGCAATTAAAAAAAAAAAGAATTGTCGTGTTTTAGATACAAAGTTATTTTTAATTCATAATCTAACGCAATTAAAAATCGTAATTACAACAGAATCAAACACGAATGCTCGCGCACCGCTCGATCTGCATTGCTAGATTTAATAAAGTTGAATTATTAACTGGTAGCAGATAACGTGTATTGCGGAACTAATTTATATTTAGTGCGCCGGCGTTTTGAAATTTAAATAGAAAATTGTTTGCAACGTGTCTTGCTAATAATAATAAAGCCAAACATTCGGTAATTTGAGAATATTACTCAACGCAATACTTCCTTGTAGTGCGTTACACGTTTTCTTGTACTCATTCTTAATGCAAAGTTCTTTTAGTAAAATAATAAACGTTGCACAAGTTATTTCTTTGTTCACTTTAGAACTCATAAATAATAAAGCTGTACATTATTTGTAACTAATATGTGAAACATAATTGGCATAACTAGAATTGGTATTGGTAATTGGCAACTTAAAAGCATACAAGCGCAGGCCAAAAAAATCCGTCCCAACGAGCGCAAAAGCCCTCCGCGGCGCAGCGCCACAACTCACGCTCTCCTTTTCGCCCGTCCGAACACTCCATTTACGTAAGTTCCCGCTGCGGAGAAGATGCAAATTCCATAGCGAGGCGCGCTCGCGCGGGGAGGAAGAGAGAAAGAGAGAGAGAGAGATAGGAGTCGAAGCTCAGTATGTAACACGCGTGTTTTGTTGCGCCGCATTTAATCGGGCCCGAGCACGAGCCTTGTGTGTTGCGTGTCCCGATAACAGGCCTCGGCGCGTGTTTTATGGTCTCGCACCTCTTCGGCGCCGCGCCGCTCTTCGCGGCTATCTCCTGCGTGTTTACAGGCGCGCGATCAGAGCGGAGCCCAAAGACTGATGGCTAAGCGCTCGTTGCCCAACCGCGGCAGCCGCGGCGAACCGATTCTTCTCGAAAGCCTTTCCGGGAAGTTGGGAGGTTCGACGTGCGAATTGCGGGCGAGCGGCCGTTTCATTCACGAGTGAAAATCTCCCGAGGGTCGCGATTGCCTTCCCGCTTTACTCTCCCGAGCGGCTGAAAGCTGGCCAGAGCCCCAGTCAGGCGTCGTCCGTCAAGCGCCTCTCCCGAAATCAGACGTCACGCACAGATACAGCTCAGCCTCTCCGATTAATTTTAAATCGCAGGCCCCTCGGAACTATCCGCGCGCGACAGCGCGAAACGCTCGCGCGGCCTCGGCTCCCGGAAATATAAATAAACGCACCTGGCGGATATTCGCACAATGCTCGCCGCGAGCACACACACCACCCTCGGGCTCACCCCTGGTGCCAATGACCTGCCCGCTTATAGGCACAAAGTCTCTCGCGCGCGGCCCGGCTATATCCGCGCCGACGTCTACCGGCCGCGCTATTCTCGGCGCCGCGCGCGGCGTACGTATACGCGCGTACGCGCGCATCTTAAACTTGCTCTAAGCTCACCGAGTGGTGGTTGTCTTCGGATGCGAGACCGTCGCCGCTGATAAACTGTGCTTACACCTGCAGCGGAGCGTGCTCCGATTTGCCGATTGGCTTCGGGTATAATTAGAAGGCGGAGGGGTTGGCCGCTCGTTGTTACAACTGAAATTTGCTGATTGTTTTATTGTCGAGTCGGTCGTTCCGGATGACTCAATATTTTGAGTGAACTGCCAAAATAAATACAAAAAGTTGGCCGGCTTAGAATAGTATAATTCCTTTGATTATTTATAATTTCCTGATCCAAGCTTTAGCAAACGGCACGCAGCGTTTAGTCTTCGGCGCGGGCGAGTGCACCTCACCTGAGCGAAATGGTCCCGTGCAAATTGCGAGCAGCACTTTAGCGCGCACCTCAAAGTAAATTCGTGCGGACGATGACGCATGAATGCGAAAATAAGCGAGAACCACGTGCAAATAGCCGAGATAATTGTCGGCTTAAGTACCTCGCTGCTCTCGCCGTCTTTTATCGCAATACGTCGAGCGACCGAGGCGGCATCGAGCGTTGGCTTCAATTTTTTCGAGTTTGGCTTGAGATTTCAAAAATGTCTGCACGGGGAAAAATTTTCTAGAAAAAATTACAATAGTACATTTTAATTTGATCACAGACTGCAAAAATCCTAAAAAATTACCAT
>JAWWEM010000044.1:10050866-10078006 GCA_035582935.1 Ormyrus thymus
TTTTAGGATTTTTGCAGTCTGTGATCAAATTAAAATGTACTATTGTAATTTTTTCTAGAAAATTTTTCTCCGTGTGGAATTAGGCTTTTATAAATTATTGCAGAAAAGGAATTGAGAAAAAAATGCGGTGTCTTCAACTAAATAAGATGTAGGTATAAGGAATATTGTTTTAGAAAATTTAAATATATCGTTGTTTATCTTCAACAAACAAATGTGTTTGATAGATAAAAAGTTATTTGGTGCAGGCTGCTGAAATGAGCAGCGAAGCTGCTCATGTGCAATACATAAATATGAGATTAATTACAAGGACACGAGTTATCGGTTGATTAACAAGTCACTAGATAGTATTTCGTGTCAACATTTCGATGATCGGTTCGTTACCCTTTTTAGTATTTAAGCGCATTTAAATTATAAGCTCAAGCACGTAATCGGACACACTACAATCTATGAAATATTCTTTGTGTGCCGTGACGATACTCTTCTTGCATAATAACCATCATATTATAATAATCGCTGTTCTCACAAATTAATTTGTTTCAGTCGAATAATTGAATAAATGCACGTCATACAATCACTCCAGAAATCATTAGAAAAAGAACAACAAATTACGCTTCGCGCAAGTAAACGAACATCTCAATCGACGCGAGTACTCGCGCCCTGATGTCTATATCAGTACCCCTCACATTACCAGGAAACAAAGCAAGCTGTATCCAGCGCAGCACGCCTTCTACCGCCGATCCGCAGCCGCGGCGCGCGTCACGCGCCACCTAATAATACGCGCAAACAAACGTAATAATAAAGCGCGGCAACGAATATAACCATCCCCGCGGCGGCATCGGCAGCAGCCCCCCCATATGACGTCCACGCATTCTTACGCGTGCGGCGAGCGCGCGTCGTGTCATGAATTTTCCACGCGAATCGAGAATAGAGCGCTTCCGCGCGCGCGACGTCACGCGCCCGTGACGCGCTGACACACAAACTCTAGCCGCGCCGCGGTGACGTTACATCTCGGCGCGCCGTGAAATATTGAGCGCCGGATCGTTGCCGCCGCCGCGTCCTCGGTGGCGAGCAGCGCCCCCGCGGCCTCTCGTTCCAACGACCAACGACGCCGGGATGGCCCGTTAAGAGCCCGGAGTGCGAAGGGGCGGATTTCGCGCCGCGAGTTCAAGCGCGGGATCGATCTGACGGGGCGGTCGAGGCCAGGAGATGACCGGCCGGAGGAGAGGAGACGGACGGTTGGACGCGGTCCGGTGGATTTTTACTGCTGGCGGTGATGGGTTTGGGTTGTCGGTTTCGTCGCCGGAGAGTTTGGAAGGAATGTTAAGTGAGTGCTAAATACTCGGTAATATTCGCGAGTGCGGTTTATATTGCTGAATTATACGAAATTTCGTTATTCCCTTGGAAAATATTGATTTTGAGAAATACAAAAATAAACTATACGTCGTTTTCCCTGTTAAAGCTCCTTGCAAGTTACGATGGAAGTAATAAATATAAATTCCACGCTGAAACTGGAGCGGCGGAGTGTAAAGCACCGGCAAATACAATTCAAATTAATCTCGATAACGCGGCGGTACACAAATATCACAACGCACAATTTATTAGTTGCCTTAAGCCGTAGGAAAGCGGACGAGAATTCCGAGAGGCGAAGGCTACGTGCTCTCCGAGAGTTTCGCGGAAATGAACAAGCTGCGACAAGTCGAAATGAAGCGTCGCACCCCTTTTTCTTCCTCCCTTTGCGCGCCGAAAAGACGGCGAATTTCGCGTACAATTACAGGGCTAAACTGCTAATAGTTCGGGCGAAGCCTCCGAGGAGAATTTCTTCTTCCTTTTTTACGACTGATAATTACGTCCCCCCGAGGCGATGATGCTCTCGCTCGTTGTATTTATTTTTAGTCCGGCAGTTATATGGTTAATAATAATAGAGCTCGTGGTGGGAATGCGAAATAGACATTTCTGTTTTTAGAAGGCACGTTTGAATGAAGCTTACGTGATGGGTTTACAGAGTTGGAAGATCTCGCGCTTTTTGTAGGTGAAAAATAGTGTCGGAATAAGGGGTGCATCGAAAGTGTCATAAGCACAATTTCGACATGTCTCCAAAAAGCACGTCAGACTCGCTTCGCCAATAAACGGTTACGCCCTCGATCGAGATTCCTTCCCAAACAAAATCTTTCACTCAAGCCACTCGACGCTCGCTAATCCCCCCCCCCCTCTCTCTAATTAGAAACAAAGCAGCAGCAGCAGCCCCGCAGGAAAAATCGCCGGCGCGCCTCGGATTTTTCATTAAGGAGCCGTCGACTCAGCGCGCCGGGCAAGAAAACGCTCGGCTGCGGATTAATACGCGCGAAATCTGCCACCTAAAAGTTATTAATGATTCCTCGGCGGCGGCCCCCCCTTGCCCGCCCCGCCCGGCGCGTCAAAGATTTTTGCGGGGGCGACGCGACGCAGCAGAAAACCCTCCCGGAATCGGGGAGAGCCCCGAGACGCCGCCGTTCCGCATTCTGCGGTTTTGCCACTTTCGCGTTTTTACCTTTTCTGCGACGTCGGAGGAGAGAGAGAGCGCCGGCTTCCTCGGCTCGGGTGGACTTCAGAATTTGGCTTGATTTTTTTCCCCGGGTTCGATTTTATCGATTAGCTCGCGGAAAGCAAAAGTACGGAATAATAAGTACCTTTATTCTACGGGGATTGCAAAAGTTACTACGGCGAGTGGAAAGATTGCGTATAATTTTTATTTTTTTATTAAAGAAGACTTGCTTAAAGTCATATTTGTATAAATTAATGGAAAAATACCAAAAACGTACATAGTCATAAATTGAATGCGCTAAAGTTCCCGTTAGTATTTCTACCAGAGATTCCCAGATATGAATTGGAAATTGAAAGATACGCGATCCCTGCGGAAAAATCAAAACTACCAATTTCTCTTAAAACAATTCGGTATGAGTCCACAGAGGCAAGAAGAATATCAATAAAAAAATCACACATCCCCACGCAAGAAATCCATCCGCGCGAGTCGGCGCGAAAATCTTTTTTCCTTTTTCCAAGATACAGCCGCGGTCGAACGAACGCGGCGAAAAAAATAAGCCGGCGGGCCGCCGTTCCCTTTTCGGACGAATCGAAAATCCGATTTCCATTGTTTATCGAGGAGGAAAAAAAATTTTTTCGGACAGCCGCGGCCCGTTGACAGGCTCGCGCAGCGCGGGGCGGCTCATTTTTCAGCGGCGGCGGCGGCGTCGGCGGCTGTTTGTCTTTCCGTGGATTCCTCGTCAAATATCTCGCGCTTATGTACATGTGCAAAGAGACCGATGTAATTGAGCAAACGCATTCCGTCGGGCAATTTCTCTTTTTCTCGTTCCCTTTCGCGCGCTCCGCGCTGTTGCCTCTCGCTCACTCGATTAATCTCTCTCTCTCTCTCTCTGGCTCTCGCGCTTTTTCTCTTTATTTCCACAGTCGCGGCGCTGCTCGCCGCTGCTGCTCTCTTCGTATCTGTCCTGTTCCTTTCGGCTTTATATTTCTCTGTATTATTACGAGCCTCGGCGTGATGTGGTTTCGTTCTGTGATTCACAATTATTCTTAGCAGCTCTGCTCGCTGATTATGAAATCGATTGTAAGCTTCTCGAAGCCTCGAGATTCAAAGTAAAAGATTCTCTTATTACAAGTTTGTTACTTTATTAAACTTTCAGCGAGCTTCCCGGTAAAATATTAGAAATACCTATACAGAATCTTACCACGAATTTTCTCCTCGAATACCTTCCCAATAAAATAAAACACGCTGCCCGCAGCTCGAGGAAAATCCAGCAGCCTCTTCCACCCCTCATTATCCTGCTCTTTTTGCATATCACGCATCTTCTTCCGCCAGAGTCGCCCTTAGAAAAATGTCCCCCCTCCCCCCACCCAGCCAGCGATCAGGCAGCTTTTTCCATCAACTCTCCACGGCACATCCTCGCTCGGGGGGGAATGGCGAAAAGCGCGCGGCGGCGGCGGCGGCAGCGAAGGGGTTGAAGGGCTCGCGCGCGTAAATACGGGGGAGCAGGGCGGGGGCGCGGATTTGAACCGGTTGCTATGCAAATTGGAAAGATAATAATCGATGCCGGGCGGGGAGAGATGGTCGCGCTGATGGACTCGCGGATGAGCGGCGCGACGATAGAAAGAGGCTGGGCTGCGAGCGCGATCTCCCTCAAGGGAAATTATTCGCCTGACCCGCGAGAGGGCGAGAGGGCCGTCCCGCTGCCGGTTGACGCGAGCGCTTGACGAGGAGCCGGCCGACTTACCTGTGCGAAATCTGCTTTTTTCCGCCTCTCCCTTGGATTTCCCGGGGATTTGGGTGAAAAATCACTTCGGGGAGGGCTGATTTCGAAAGGGAAGTCCGCTTTTCTGCAGGTAAATATGTTGCTTTGTCGTTCTGAAGGGTAAATTAATGTTTTAGAATCTTTTTTTTTTACTTTTTTGTATGAAGTGGTCGTGTTGATGTACATACGAATAGCTATTTAATGAATCATTCTTCGGAAAAATTGAAGATGGAATGAAATCTGCACATAAATTATTAGATTTTACGTTCTTCAATAATTAAAGAAGCTCGATTTTATTTGTACTGTCATTCATTAAAAGAAAAATTATGTAATGTAATCGAAATTTATAAAGGTTACTTTTAGAATCCACTTACTCTTCAAGGTTAGGTAGAACGATTATTTACTTCTTATAAAAAAGGCAATTTTCTCAAAAGGATATACAGCCATAATTAGACGAGAACAAAACGTTAAAAATTAAATTTAATAATTCGAGAGCAGCTTTTATTATCTAACGAAATTATCCAGCTTAATCACAACGAGTACAGAATATTCATCACAAATCCAATTTGCCGCCTAAATTACAATTACAATTCCGAGAAATACGCTCCTCTTTAAAACGCGCGTAAAAAAAAAAAAGAAAAGGAGGAGACGGCAAAGCGACGAGCGCTAAAAAGAGAGAAGGCAGGCGCGAAAGGACGAATGGAGTCTGGATAAACAGGGGACAATAGAGATAAACAGAGAATATTGCGAGAAATATGCGCAAACACGTATAGGCCTCATCTCTCTCGGTTCCTCCCTCTTTCTCGCCGCTTCGCGCCTCTCTCTATCTGGCCGAGTTCGAGTCTTGCCGTCGCTTCATTTTGTCATTCAGCCCCCGCCGCCGCTCGAAGCAACGTGTCTCTTTATTTGGGTTTCGCTCTCGCGGAGTCCTCCTTTCTTTCTTTTTTTCTTCTTTTTGCCTGCTTTTCTTCCTTTTTAAACTCGACGCCACTCTGTCACGGCTTACATTATGCCGACGGATATTTTGCTAAGGATTTTCGCCGCTTTCAGCCGCTGGTTTATGCGCGGCCTTATACGGTTTTCCAGTGTGTTTGGTTGGTTGATGTTGCGTTTTTAGCCGGAGTTGGCGTTTTTTGTGGGGATTTGGGAATTAAAAGTCGCTCGAATGGAATTTCTTTTAGTGGGTTTAATCGCTAAAGGAACCTTTTTTACAGTCGTAAGATTTTATAGACTTATTTTTTTCAGAAAGTATTATATACGATTGTTAAGAGTGTATAAGAATCTTTAAAAAGAACTTTTGCTAATATTAGACTTGTTTGTTTTCTTATTTATTTCTGTATATTCTAAATCATAAATAAATGTGACAAGAGTGGATGCTTCGAACGTAAAAATAGTTACATAAGCAATTTTAAATAAAGACTAAGAGTAGGCGTAAAAAGTCTTTTGAATTAGCAGTCTTCAGAACATACTTGTAAAAGAATACATTGAATAACTGCTTGTAAACTCGAGTGTCTTTATATTCTTTTATTTTTCGTATATTATTTAGTTTTTATTTTTTACGACCTACTAAGAAGCAAGTAAAATTAAATTTAAAAAAAAAAAAAATGAAGAAATCAAAGCACCCGAATATGAAAGTCTTATACAGGCGAACAGTAAAGCCCAAAGTCCAGGCCACCACCAAGACGGGGAGAGTTTAAAGTTCGACAATGGGGCGCGCAAAGTTCGCAAAAGGCCTCGCGAATACATTAGGGCCAATTCTATGACGGCCGGGCGATCGGGAGGCTGTTTGTTCCGCGCTTTATCTCGAAAGTAAACATCGCTCGCTCGAAATATGTATATATATATATATATACGCATATCCGCGCCGGTAAATGGAAGAGGGACGGATGCCTCTGCTTGCTTTGCGAAGCTGAGGGAGTGTGGGCGCACTTGTGGAAGACGCGGGGGCGGAGAGGTGCCTGGAAAGAAGAAAAACAGAGTTGAATCCGCGGCCTTTTTGGATGCGATGGGAGGTTAATTGCATCGAAGATTTTTGGGTACATTAAAGTGGTTAAATTTTCAGAACAGATCCCGAGGATCGGGGTCGCTAATTTATTTGCGGCGCTTGACAAAGTCAGATTTACCGCTTCTATTAAAGAATTAGCTGCAAGCCTTACAGTTAAACGACCTTCCGACCGCCAAGCAATAGATTTCTACTAATCGCCCCTAAATTAAATACTAAAATGAAAGCTCGCGCGCAAAAAGCTCTTCCTCCTCGTCGCGGTCGAATAATTCATCTTGCCTTCGGATTATTCATACACAAATAGCCGTGCGGAGAGAGGCGACGCGACAGCGGCGCGCGCCCGTTCCTCGGACACCATCATCCCCGTCGTGTGCACGCTCGGGCTCGTGCCATTAACCGGCTCCTCGTCGGGCGTAATTGTCAGGCGGCAAACAAGGTATCATGCGCCGCCGTTGCCGCGCGTTTATGTGCACTCGCAATCGTCTTCGTGACTGCGCGAGGCGCGCTTTTATCGATCCCGCCGGAAGACGGCGGGGAGAGCTCGCCGCCGCGATGTTGTTGCGCTGTTGATCCAACGGCTGGCGCATCTATCATTTAGCCCGTTGTTTATGCGATGATAATGCTCGAGCATGCGGGGCAGTCGTTAATCTTGCGCGGATGTTGGCGGACGATCGAAGTCTGAGTTAATGCCTCGCGAATGTCTTTCTCGGTTAGTCGATTAAGCTGACTTCGGTCACTGATGAAATGCGGCGTGTGAAAGTATTGCAGCTGCTAAAGGCGCAGGGGTAATATTGATTGCGAGTTAATTTTGCCTAGGCAGACGTGTAACAGTAATCCTGTCCTTCAAGCAAGGTAATATTTAAATTGTTATTATGTAACGAAGTTGGCTTAAAAATATAAGGATTTCAATTCTTTGCGCAAGAACAAAAAATTGCTGGAGCGAGCATCGAAAGGGGTAAGACTGCTCATGCAAAATTCAAACTTCTGTCACACGATAATAATTGAAGCATAAACACCCTTACACCACCGCGCACAATTCTACCTCCTCAATTTCCATAGTTCTAATCCCCCGTTCCTCTGCAGCTCGCAAGAATATTTCTGCCTCTATAACGCCGAGCTAAATTTCACAAAGCCTGCGTACGTATATTTCTGTTCAACCAACAATCGAAGGCCAGCGAATTTGAAGGCAGCAATACGCGGCCATTATCGTTATAGTTGTTGTATAATGCAAAATTACCCCGCGGAGGATGTACACGTGTTTGCTTGCCTCGGCCGGAGCAAAAACGATTTATCGAGCAAACACATTGTTCTCCCGGCCTCGTGCACGAGTTCTACTACTGTAAACAATAAACAACTGTAAGAACTAAGGATACGGGATAATCGGCTGACCGGCTTTTACAAAATGGAATCAGGTTTTGATATCAAATGACTGTTTATAATGCGCTTTCAACTAACTGGGCTGCATTGATGTTTTAATCAAATAGTAGAATTGTTATTGAAATCCCTAGAATGAATGATATATTTTTTATTTTCAAGTTTACGTACTCTTCTATTTGTCGAAAATTACCAGAACAGTAATATTTTTTCCCTTTAATATCTTAATCAAACTCGCGAAATCATAGGTAAAGATACTTAAATTGTCTTTAAACTTTGTTTGTATAATTCAGGTACCCTTCCTTAGGATAATACGCGAGTATTGACAAAAATATCTTTATTGCGTCAGAGGATACTTTTTGTTTCTTAAAAAAAATTGATTACTTTATTGGATTTCGCTACGTCAACCCGTATTAGTAAATTCCTAATATCCAAACTAATATTTAATTCTCTTGCCTGGCTGCTTGTGACGAAACTTTTCCATTGCGTCAAACCTCCCTTTGTAATCATTGTCACTCAATCGATATTTACGTTTTGTATCGCAGTTGCACGAGTGAAGTACAATTTGAAGGTATTTATGTGCGGCAAATCATCCCTGAAGGTAGAGGAAGGCAAGCAAGAAGGGAGGAAGTAATTTGTGTGGCTCCAGCTGGTTTGCTCAGTGTGACGTTCTCATTCGATCATTAATTTTTCATGAGTTTGGACAAATTTGTCTCTGCGCATTCATAGGCCTATGTTATATACATATATCAATACATGATAATTAGGTTACTTCGGTTCTTCGCTCAATACCCTATATGTCTTGTTTAGACGTATAGGCTGCACATACCTACACGCGTGTTTTAATTCATACGGTACAGTTAGCGCACAACGTGATTTTTAAAACTTTATTAATTATTGAAACATGTTTCATTTGCATGCAGATAAATTAATTTTCAGTAAAAAGTTTTATTTCTGGGTATTATTAAAGTTTTTGTTTTATTTACTGATATCTAGCCTTTTAAACATCACTTGCGTATATAGCTAATAGTCTTTCAATAGATTGAAAATACGAGGAGATGAGCCTTGACCGTTGAAGACATTGTAACATTCGACGATATTATTGTCTTATGAACTGGTAGGTAAGCAGTAAGTAAATTTTCTTTAACCTGTATTCTAATCTAAAATTTACGACAACAACTAGGGTTGCTACCGACAGTTTAAAGTCTACTTCGATATGACCCTAAAAATATCTCAGAACATTGGATAGTCTCTAAAAGAGAAATTTGATTTGCAGAGTATATTGAAAGAATCGCTTATTGTAAGAATAATGAGCATTAAAAAATTTCACCAATTCCCGAAAAACATTAATAACTTTGAAAAATCCGAAACTGACCAACGAATTGACGAAACGATCGTGGTCGCCAACTTGACTTGCGGCGCGGGCTGCAACTTAATTTCGGACAGCAGGAGCAGCAGCCCATTCAGCGTCCTCCCCCGTCTCTGCTGCTCCCCAGCAGCGGCAGAGTATCGTCTGGCCTCTGCAAAAAACATGCAGCGTTGCTTACCCACTGGCTGGCAGAGCGGTCCGCGTCCCCCGTCCGTCATTTGTTCTGTCCCGTAGGGTAGGCAACAAGGGCTGTTGCATCGGCACAGGCACTCGAGACCTCCTCCTGCAAAGGGCGACGACTGCAGGGCTTACGAGTCCGCGAGGCTCGCTGGCTGCCGCTTTAATAACGCACGAGGACAAATTGAAAAATTATCACACCAAAGCGAAGGCCGGGGACGGGCGGACGGAGGATGTTTGGAGAGAGGGTCGAGGTCTCCCTGCTCTGCTGGGGCTATTTCCTTTAAGATAATAATGGATCCTTCGACTGGCGAGAGAGCCAGGAAGAAGGAAATGCTCCTCTGGGAGATACGCACTGGATATGGTCTTTTTTGTTTGTGGGAAATGCGGAAGAGTGTCCTTTTTGCTTGGTAATGTTTGGAGTAGCTTGACTGTCGGCTGCACCTCGGTTCATTATTACACGGTTTACTTCTTAGACTTGCGAGCAGGAGGTAACGAAGAGGAGAGCATTCTCTAAAGGAGATACTGAAAAACCTGGGTTGTTATAAAATTTAAAAGGGGAGTGGAATTTATTTTATAACTTTAAAGATGCATAAATTGTTATCCGTTGATAAAAAGAATTGAGAATAATTTTTAGTTACAATAACACCGTTTTTATCCAACAAACTCGCTGCAATCTCAGTACATATCGATTTCCCGCCCAGTTTACCACCACACCTACAAAAAGTGCATTCGAAAACTTGCTCGATCGCGCTCGCGGTCAAAATTACCCCAAATACCGCGGAGTGGGATGGAAAGACCAACGTTAGAAGAAGAAGAAGAACAAGAAGCACCGAAGAGGAGAAGGGTTCCGCGCTATACCCTCCCCCCAGCCGAACTCGACTAGTCTGGGGTGTGATGGGCCGAGGGCACGCGATCTAAGCCTTCTGCCCCCTCGCCGAAAGCAGCCCCCCAGGGGGTGGGGGTGCGGGGGGGGAGTCCTGTGACTTATCGGCTGTAATTATTCGCCGGCCGCTAGACGATCGGCTGCTTGCCTTCCTTTTTCTCTCGGAGCTGCGCCCAGCCTTGTGTACACATGCAGCAGTCGATTTTTTATCGGCTGGCTATTATTAGGAGCTGTGCTTCGGTGTATGGAGAAATAGAGCCTATCAGTACTTACGATCGTTTGTGGATTTTTAGATCGCGCATGAATTTTTATGCGTTGATTAATACGAAGAGATTTATAGCTTATTGCGCGCTTCCAAACTGAGTTTCGAAGAAGTTGTTCGAAGGTTCGAATATTTAAAGATTTATTCCACGCATGGAATTCATGCTAATATATCAATAGAACAATTTAATTGTGTATTTCTTTCAAGAAGTTTATACCCGTTGGAATTAAAAGATAAAGTATATTAATTATATTTCAAAATAATCGCCGAAGTAGTTTAAATATAATAGTAGAAGAAATACTGTTATTAGATTTAAATTAAACGGGTTGATACACATCGGAATAAAATTATCAACCATTATGATTTCAAACCTCAATTTTCTCGGAAAATCTTTTAAATTTAAAAATACTTCAATACTTCAAATATTATTTATAAAATTATTCACGCTCAAATATTATTCCTCGAGGAATTTTTACACTTATTTTATATTTTAGTTAGAATAATAACAGGAAGTTCAATTTCGATAAAGCGTAATTTTATTGGTTAGTCGATTAACTGGAAACATTTCATTAAGTTTACATATTTAATGTGGCAATTTAAATTTTATTTTTTATTTGAGGAAACTTTTGCACCGCTATTTCAATGCTTTTGGCGTGCATTTTTTATTTCATAATTAAATTTGTTAATTTCAGATTCGATTCGATATTTTTGTTTTAAACAAAAAATACCTTTGAAGTGAATCGTGCTCTATCTATTTATATTTTAAACAATTCTTAAAAGATAATTCTATTTCATAGATAATAAATTCCGACAATTCTGTTTCATTGTTTACGATAAAATTCAATTAATTCAAGAACAGAATTTAATGGTTTATTTCTATTTTTACAAATAAATATTATTCCGAGAAATTCAAGACATAATCGAATAAAAACCTATCTGTATAAATTTGCTTCCTGAAATTCTTAAAACAAAAATAAAACTTAAATTTGAAATAAAAACAGTTTTAAAATAAGAAAGTTCACTTCTTTTTTCGAACATTCAAAGCAGTTCCCAATTACTCAGAAAAGAAGATGCCCAGTATTTCCAAAACCATGACCAAAATCTGATTTGCCAGCCAACGAGGAACTCCACGCTAAGCTAATAATTCTCCTCCCCCAAAAGCCAGGGAATGTCGATTGTAACGAGCGTTGCCTTATAATTCCCTTTCCGGCGACATCAGTGAATGACGTAGAGGATCGATCGCTACTGCCGTTTCCGTCAATTTTGTATCGGCTCGTGTGTACACGTCTGTATATTTATATATCTCCCCGCTCGTCGATAGTCAACGACAGTCGCAAATATAACCCTTTCGCGGCATTGTATTTTTAGGAGTTTCTGAGAAAGCAGGCGACAAGTGAACGACCTCTGCCTCTGCCAAGCATCGAAATTATTTATTCAATCATCGGCAAACGCGAGCGCCCCGAAGATAGGCATTTATTATTCGTTAAGCATGAAGGTTTACGAATCTTTCAGAGTCAGAGGCGCTGTATTAGATTTCTATATTTTGATTTTTGCTAATAAAATCGCTTTTCCGGATTACATCATTTTCGAAGAAAGAGGTTCACAATAATCCAGAACGGATATATTTTTCGAGTTACATTTAAACAAAATTATTATATGAATTTAATCCATACATGTTCATAATTTAAGTTCACTAAAAAGTTTCTTAAGAATAAAAACTTGATGAGCTTATATAAGCTGTAATGCAATATAAAATGTAATTTGCAATTCTGGAACTTGACAATATATATTAATTATAATTTTAAATTATACATTTACTTGTGCTAATGTTCATCGAATTTCTAGAATTTTTGGACATCTTGATAAATCAGCTAATAAAAATTCGTTAGTAATCAATAACAAACATTAAATTTCTTAATAGTATTCGCAGTTTAACTACTGAAATGAGGAAAAAATATAATATTCTATTTTGAATGTCAAACGATTAGTCAAGCGTTTCCTTCAAACGACCTCAAAAATGAACTAATTATAAATCACTCATCCACAGTCGTTCCCACAAACATCGTTAAATAATTAAAAGTAATTGATAATTTTAGGCGTGATGCGGACAATTAACAAAGGCAAAAAATAAAGCAAGACCAACACACATGCATCATTTATCTAGAGAACGAAACAAAAATCTTAAGCGGGACATCGCCGCGACCACATCCTTTACAAACGGTGGAATAACCTCCCAAAAAAAGGAAAGAAAGGGACAAAATCACGGAAGCGTCAGCCGAAAAAAGTCAGAATGACCACACGCTTGAGTCTCTATATCGGCTCTTCATAGCCCATTAGGTCCGGCCGGTCGGGCGATTATTTCGCGTGGTTGGGACAGGAGACAATACCTTGACAATACTAACCGTTCGTCGTCCCCTGCCTTCTTTTCTACTCTTCAAAGCCTACTCTTTCTCTCTCTCTCTCACTCTTTCGTTCCCTGAGCCGGGGAACTGTTTTTGTTCCTACGCGTCGCGTTTTCGGCTACTTTTTCTCTTGAAGCGCCGCGCGTCAAAACACACGACGTACACGAATTCACGTTGAAATTGATATTGCGTAATTATCTCGGTCTTTTACTCGACTGGACAGACTTTTTCCTACGCCGAGGGAGTCGACCGTGGCTTTTATGAAGTCGGAGAATTCGTGAATTGCCGGCTTTGATAAAGAAATTCTGCCGAGCTTTTGTTAACTTGAATTTCGAGAGTGGTAGCAACTTTTTTGATTTTTTTATGTTTCTAGCAACCAAATTATATCAAATGCTAACAATACGTAGCTATTAATTAGTTCCGTTCAATCATGATAATAGAAATGTTCTTTCATCATAACCACACGGCAGAGCCTCAATATACTCCCCCCAAAATAAAAGTTCCGTGCGAAAGCCCAACAAACTGTCTATTTAGCATCTCGACGACATCGTAAACGCAAATCCTACCAAATAGCGGCTCTCTAAACAGTCCGTACACCCCAAAGGGTACGCGACACCGAGGCGCGTGTCCGGTAATGCCGCTCGGCAATATAATCCCCCCGACCGCGTATACATAAACAGAAGACGCGCAGGAGAAAAGAATTGCCCGAGCTTTTTACGCGAGATCATCCGAGCGAGGTGAACTAACAAGGTCCCCCAGGGCAGTTTACACCCCCCGCCCCCCGTTCCAGTCCTGGTAAATCCTTACCGCCGCCCGCTGTACAGCTGGTGTGCGAGGAGTACACTGTATTATAATCTCCGCGCGGGCAAGGCGACGACGCCGAGTTTGCTCTCGCAAAAACCAAGGAGTCTTGCGCCGCGGGAAAGCTTAGTTTCGGAGCTTGTTTGAGAAGCTGTTTCGGCTGTGGATTTATTGGTTAACTTGACGTTTCGCTTTGTTTTCTCGCGTCTCTTAAAGAAGAGTTATATTTCGTTATAAATTCGAGGACAAATTTTCGTAATCCACAGTATAATACGTAGCTAATATTCCCGAAACCATTCCTCATCATCACCTCGGAGCATCCCCGACGAGTAGCTTCTTGCTGCTGTCGCCATAAACCACATTGCCTTCTTCCCTCCGTCTCGACTCGACTCGTGCCTCATTCTTCTCTCTCGAACTTCGACCGGTGAAGCGAGACACCTCGAGCGGCAATTCCTTAGGCGCGTGAACTTTGATCGAGCTGTCAGTTTTTGTGGCGATATTGTTTGCCGGCTGCGGAGTGCCAATGAGAAATGGCGGACATAGATCCCGCGTCGGCCGATGCCCATTTGTATTAGGACGCGCCGTACTTTGCGCGCCACTCGACTGTCAACGTCACACCGAGGGAGAAGTGTAATGCTTCCGCGATAAATGTCCCGCTGTCGAGTATTGACTTCCGCCGCTGCGTTTAGACGCTAAATGCCACGGATTATCTTTTATTACTGATCCTCTGTTATTAATAGGGGGCTTTGGACGTTTCTTTTGGGTTGTTTAAAAATTAACTTTTTTAAATATGCATATAAATTTAACGATTAATAAAACGATTTCGCTTTCTTTTATAACACCAGAATATAAAATTATCCGGGTAGGGTAGAGTAATAATATTGCCCGAAATGAATTTTCAAAAACAGAGTGAACAATACCGGATGACTCGCGCATCGGCGGAAAAATGTTTCATGAAAATTTTCATTAAAAAACATTTAGTGCCTCTTCATCAATAGCGACGTCATCGAGAGAGACACCGGGCAGCAAATTTATCGGAATTCGAAAATAGTCGCGATTTTATTACAGAAACTTAGCTGCCCCGTTCTCTGAATACTCGAAAAATTTTGGAGCCGGCCCCGGCCGGAATTTCGCAAACCACTCCGCGTGTACACGTTAAATTTAGTGGTCGCGCGCGCACGCACATCCGCGCTGGAATGATAGGTATGTATTTATTGCTTTTAATTTCTGATGATCGACGCGCGCGCGCGCCGCTCCAGCTTTGAGGGCGCGAGCGACGTTTATGAGATGCAAATGCATTTGTATTTTCGAATGCAGAAGTACGTACTCGTGCCGTTTGTGCCCGGGAGTCTGCGTTACTTGGAATTCGCGCCGGTTTTGAATTCAAACGCGATCAAACGCGACGAATAAATTAATAATACTTTTTGCCGTTTCCGCGACCCAGCGGCAAAGCGAATGCCATTTTCAATATTTTGCTTTTTAATTTCGAGAGCCGAGCGGTGAAAGCTGATTGCTTGAACAATTTTCGTTTTATAGACAGGTATAATAATTGCATAAATAATGAAGGGGTATGATTTATCAACAGTAATTCAGTTCGTTCGCATATTTATAATAATTATCAGCTTTATGTAACATGGGTTTCAGCATTTATAAAACTGACGGAAATACGAACATAACTGGTAGGATCAATAAGGGCAATCTTGATTTAAAAGCATTACTAGTTTTCTTGCTCTTTGCAAGCCCAAACAAATCTGATTTGAAACTAAAGCATTATTATTATTAATTCAAAATTTTACTTAAAAATCAAATCAAATTATTATCCCCAGTCGTCAAAAGGCTCGCAAAAGGTCAACTATATCTCCCAAATAGCAGAAAATAGAGACGGCAGCCGAGGGTCGTTATTACGTATGCATCGAGCAAACACACGGCCGGGGCAGATTAGTGCGTTATCACCGCCGGGCGAACAAGTGCCCGATCGCCGTCCCTCGAAGGCGCGTCCAAACAGCCTCTTCCACTCCCAGACCCTCGGCTGTATCTCGCCGCGAACACTCCTCTTTGCTTCTAATTAATTTACAAGCGCGGAGGTGCGGGTGTCAATATGCAGCGTTCGCTTGTTTTTTTTTTTTTTTTTCTTTTTTTAAATGCACGGTGTCGATATTCGCGGGATTGGATGTCGATGACGCGAAATTGTATGATGTTTTTCCAACTTGCGCGAGTGTACAGCGAATTTATAAATTCTCGGGATTATTGGCAGTTTTATGGAGTAAAAAGCCAATTTTAATGTAATTTATATAATTATTTTTGTTTGCTACGTTATTTAAAGTTTCTTGCGGTACGTAACTGTCAACATTCAAACATTTTATCCTTCCCGACCTGTCAATTCACGTATAATATTATTAACAGAAAATTCGTTTCGAATCGAGAAGTAATCGGTTTAAAGTTAAATGAAATAATTTTTCTCAATAAATGATTTTTTATTAAATACTTTTTAAACGGTCAATTTGTCCTTAAAAATATTTGTACAAGTCTTGCAAAATCACGAAACAATCTAAGAGCTTTAAAACATCTGAAATGCAAATGTTAAGTACACCTGCAGAATGTAATTTTATAAAAGGAGTGTTGCTTGTCGGTACTCCGTTTACTCTATCAACCGTCAAATCGATAAAGCAGAAATTACTATTAGTTTAATGGAATAACACGGGGCAAACAATTTATTCCAAACGACACTGGCATCCGGGTGCAAAATAAAGAAACTCCACGATGACCTAATTCCCCGCATTGCAATACAGTCAGCTTCGTCCCACACTGCGCTTCATTAGTTAATACGTCCCATGCACTTAACGATTATAGATAAGGCGAAGATAAACAGCTGCCGTATTTACGTGACCTATTGAAAGTCCAATATAGGTGCACTTATCGATCGGCGCTTATTTTTCAGGTCTTTTGGAATGCAGCTTTTAAAAAGGAAAACGGATAATACCGCGCCGAAAAATGACAAGCTGTCGAATCGTTACCTCCGGTGAGATTTATTTCTGGCCTTGTTCTGACATTTGCAGCGGGGGGCGAGGCGCGGAGAGAAAATCGGCAATAGGCGTGACGGGGATGTGTTTGTATGTACCGGTTCCGATCTCTAATGATATGTTGACACGCTGCTGATGATACGTTACGCGGGCTTTACAAGCGTTAACAGGGTAATTTGTACGTTGGAAAAAGCTTGAGTAGCAGAAAAACAGGAATTATTCGAAAATATTCAGGTATGAGCAATTTGAAATTTTAATAGAGTCGTGAAGTAACGCAAACAAAGAGTAAGTGATGGACGTGGATGAGTTATTTTTATGCGTGGAATCAATACTGTATCGATGGAATAGCAAGTAAACCGCATTTATAGGCAGTGTATAAGCTAAATACAATCAAAATCATCCAGCATTCTAATCATTTCAGCTCACCACGAACTATATTCTATGCTGTTTATCATGGATATTGAACTAGACACAATTCTGATCTCTTCACTTCAGGACTATATTAACGGCTCTAAATTGAACATTTGCCAATACATCTTTCATTAATTATTAATAGAAATTATTGCTTTAAAATAGACATAATAACAATTTCTAATAATCATTAGGGTTAAGAAATTGTATATTACTTATTGTTTATGACAATTGAATTTCATATTAAGTAGCAGGAATTATTTAACGTTAAATTTAATTACATGATTCTGTGTCCTTAGATGACCAAGCCAATAAACCAATTCAAGTACAATAACCTTCATCTCGGCTCCCATAAAACGGGCAATCCCAAAAAGCGCGAAACTCTTTCATAAATCGCGCGGCACACGTCGGGCTCTTCAATAGAAATCCTAGCAGCTATTCACATAGCCAATATACAGGAGCAGCTCCCTCTCCTACCTCAAGACGCAGAGCTCTCGTGGGGTACTTAGCGATCGGTTTAATACGAATTCAAGACGGTCGTTAGAAACGCGCCTTGCGGTGTACGGCGGGGGTAGGTGGTCAGGGCGGGGTTGAGGAATCCATAGATTGCCGGGGAGGAGAGGGTAACAATCAGCCGTAAATTATGGCCTCAATATCCATTGTGTACCCATGCCGCGCGTGAGCCTAACCCCTAAAGTCTCGGGGCCAAGACTACTCACACTCCCAGCGGAGTGAGCCTCGAGACTGAGAGCCCAGAGATATGTATATTAATGGGGCAATCTTACATAGTTTTGTTTACCTTGCCATTCTCCCGAGCGCCGCCGCCGCCGCCGTCGCCGCCGACGCTGCGTATACAATTACTATCCCCGGCTCTGAGGGCGCGGAGTTTCTCTTCGACAATCCCTTTAGGTGTGTGCGCTTGCCGAGCTCTGTGTATGAGTTGTCGAGACTCGACTGTTTTCGAATTAAGGCCTACAGCTCGCGCGCGCCTGATATGAGTGGACTCGCTGGCTAATAGGAATTGGTTATTACAATGTCCTTAGTTGTTGTACTGCTTCTCTTTTAAGGACTCTATTTTATGCCAGAATTCGTGCTCCTAATGAGATTGAAGGACTCGCGAGTTGATGAATAGTTATGGGAAATAACCAGATATAACATTAAATTCGATGAATTCGGATTTGATAACTATAGAATGTTAGCTTATGCATATCTGTCTATTTATTCATATTAGTATATAATGACTTTAATAATGAGGAATATCACAATGTGAATTGGTAAATTCTCAGCTATTTGCGGAATGTCATATGATGCATAATTGCTGCAGGAAATCAAAGATCAAATCAAACCGTAGGTTCACTTGTTTAAATTCGCTGACTTTTCAATTTATGAATATACGGAATAGCAATTATGATAATTAGGAATATATGATATGGCAATTTATAGGAAATAAAATATTAAATTAATAATCCTCAAGGAGGTTCCAGAAAGGAAAAGCGAACAAAGAATTATCATCCCTGGGCATTATCAAGTCGAGTTTAACGCTGGAACGAAAAAAGATAACGATTTCCATTGCTTTCTCATCGAACGCATCGTTACTCTCTCCAACTCCTCAGCAATCTCATTTGCGGGGCATTCAGCTGAGCGAGAGCGAGCGGACGAAGGAAAAAGGGCTTCGACAACAAACACGAGCAGTCGTTCGTCGAAGGACATTAACTCGTACTTTGTACCTTCCACCCCGTTTTTCATCCTCTCCGAATCCCCCGATGAAATTGCAATTGTAACAGCAATTATCTTATTTCTACGGCTGATGCTGCGTCTCCTTTTGTATGCTTCGATTCCGCGACATGCGGGCTCGCTTGGAAAATGGGCCGAGCCAGCGAGGGGGAGAGGGAAATTAAACGCTGGCCATGACTTGAAAGCCGAATGCAATTAAATACGTACGAACGTACGTCGATGTCAGCGACCGGTACTTTATGGGCTTTCCCTTGTTGCTTCTTTTGCCTTCTGATCAAATAAGCCTTTTACTCCGGCTATTGTAAATTACGTCTGTGCTTATCGGGATATAGCATCAATTACTTGATTTTTCAATGCTTTTGTCCTTTCATTACCGGCGGAAATTATCGTTTTTACAGTCTAAGCGCAGGCGCCCTTTCTTGCTTCTATTGAAACTTATAATTCAGCAAATATATGAAACAGGTACGACAGTATGCCTCAGACCTAAAGATAGTAACTTTTCTCAGTTCTTTAGATATCTTATTGTTATCGTTATTCTTAACGCATTAGATGCTGTAAATTAGTATAAATGTTTACGAATTCCAGCTTTACTTTAGAGTCTCAAGGCTTAAAAATACAGACACGTCAGAGTTACAAAACGAAGTTCATTCTATAAACGGCGGATAATCTAAGCGAACAAATTTTGATTTCTCGTCGAGCCGCGCGAGTGAGAGAGAGAGAGACAGAGAGAAAGAGAAATTTCCTGCGGGTGCGGGTAGATATCCGGGGGGGGGAGGGGGAGAGGTCCGTGTTATGCATAGATTTGTGTATAAACGGAATCACATTCGCTGGCGCTTTCGCGCTGGCATGGGATTCGCAACATCCTATTAATAGTGAAATTCACTATCATTCATCACGCGATGAGCCTGGGCGCATGAGAATGAACACGTGTCATCTGCACCGCCGCCCCGGCAAGCGTACACCTACATCTCCTACCGTCGATATATTCGGCCTGATAAAGGCTTATACACGCCCTTTGCTTTCATGGCGCCGGGCAATAAAACGCACGGCGCACTTGGACGAGATCTTCGATTAGTGCCTGGCTTTCTTGAAACGTTTGTACGCTTTTTAGGATCCGCGGGGCAGATAGGGGTGGAATTGGGTTACCGGCTGCGGATCAGCCGTTTTGGTTTTGAAATTTGCAAATGGTTCTGGATACTGCTGAGCTTTGAATTTTGGAACGTAGAAGAGCGAGGTTTTCGCAGTCGAAAATATGATTGTGTATAAAACTAAATAAATCAGTAATTTTATAATACAATTGATTTAAATACTAATAAGAGGAGTTGAATATTAGTAACCTCTTTTCTACAATCAATCTTTATAAAATTTAAATTGAAATTTTATAGAATTCAGAAACTTCTGATCGATATTAATTCTAGTAAAACTCAACCAAAACAAAATTCACACAAATTTATTTTCATTACTATCTAATGATAGAATTTCACGTTTTCTCTCATTCTCTCACAATCTTGAAATAATGACAGCCTGGAACAAAGCTTCTAAATCCAGCCACTCGAGTAACCGTCATCAACCGTCATCCCAGTGCACCTCCGCTCCTTCTCAAGAGGCGCAAGAAAGCAAACGTCGAAATTTCATTTGTGTAACGAACCCGCCGCCTAACGAAGACTCGCCGAATTACGGCTTAACGGGCGAGCAATCGATATCGCGCGGATGTGGGTAAACAGCGCATGTATTGTCGTGCACGCGGGGACGAAGAGTAGAAAGGCACTCGCCGACGGCGCGGGACTTCCGGTCGGCGCGAGGGTCGCCGCCGCCCATGTGCGAGAATGATGCATGTATGCGTAAGCGCCCGAGCGAAAGAATGATGTACGGCCTGTTGTGCTGCTGAGTCGGTGCAGTGAGAGCGAAAGTAAAATTGAGAGGATAAGAACGAGTAGTTTAAAATACAGTTTTTGCCTAAGGAGTAAATAAGTTACTGTAATTATGGATTTATCTTTGATTGGAAGCTGGTGAACTAAAAAACAGGTAGACCATAATTTATAGACCTAAGGCAATTTTACTTAAAACGTTGATAATTTCGAAGACGCTTATCTGTTTATTATTAGAACGTACGTAAATAGAAAAGTTCATTGAATCATGGAATTAAGCGATCAAGCCAAGGTGTATCCCAAAACAAACAGCCTCATCCAGAGAAACCCATCTAAAAAAACACGCAAACGCGAAGAGCAGCGTCTCATCGGAGATTAACAGGCAGTATGCCAGTGAAAATACGATTCTCCCCGTCAGCATAGGGCGACGGCACCTCCCTCGAAGGAAGGAAAAGGACGAGAGTAGGGGCGAAGGGGACAGCAGCAGCAGCAGCAGCAGCCGGACAAACAAAACCCTTGCTGCTTCATTTCTGCCCCGTCTGGCCAGACAGCGACCCTTTCTCCTCCTGCGCGCAGCGCCAAGTCTCGACTCACACGCGCGCCGCTCTGCTTTTTTAGATCTCGCTAATTAACGATTCCATGACGGGAAAGTTTGAATCAATGCCCAAGTCCAGCCTCGAAGATATCCGCTGCCAAGTTATTATCACAGCGACAGGGATGTGTTTTTGCTCGATAAAGAGGAAGAAGGGGTTTTGAGTGGCCACTTGGGCGGCTAATTGGACGCGGGCTGCATGCGATTGATATTGTTTTGCTGGCTGAACTTTTTTCTTTTATGTACTTTTTGAGTCGCGGGAGATTTCGTTACGGCTCGTCGGGAATTTGAATAATGTTATTTTACTCTCTAATTATGAAATTAACTTTGGGGTGGGATGAGGGTAAAAATGCGAATTCATAGCAACCATTTTGTCTACGCCGTATTTATTAAATAAAAAGCAGCGCCAACATCGATTGGTTCTTATTTAGAAAAATAAGGTTACTCGAGTCCAGATATTGAATATATATATATATTTATTTTAGGACAACGCAACAATCTGCCCTCGATACAAATCAGAATATTCGACGTTATGAATAAGAATTCTAAATTTGTTATTATCTTATTGCAAATATTCAAGGCAGGTGTTTCTTAATATTAGCGTTTTCTTATTTCTGTTTCAGGTCAGTGATGCATTGTTCATTGGCTACTGAGACACACTGATGCAGCGAGTTGATGTAAGTTTGAAGTATTTTAGTGCTTGCATCGACTCGGCTATACTGTAAGCTCTACATTTATGAATATTACATTTCGATTTTGCTAAATTTTGAATTACTCAAAATCTGAAACTTATATTGAGATAGAGCTTGCAAATCTATTTCGTTTTCAACTAACTGCAGTGGTATCGTGATTTCCGTCTTTATGATTCATAAAAGAATAAAAGCTAATCCTCCAAGTGTTTAAATAAATTCTGTTAGTCATCTAAATTTTACTTTTAATGTTAAGAACTTAGTACTTACTAAATCGTACATTCAAAAATGATTTTACCCTAGATAAAATAAGACCAGATTCTTCAATGTTTTAGTAGCAATGTTTAATTTCTAACGAAAGATTAAACAACGCTTTTAACGTTAGCATCGCGATTGTCCACCATTCCAATTAAACCTCGGCGCAACCTGAAAAAATCTTCACAACCCGAAACAAAAACGAGCAAACTCAGAGCCGGAGCGAAGAGCAACAAAAAGCAGTACAGTGCGCAAGTCGCGCGAGCGCCGGCCAGGCCAAACCTAAAAAAGAGCAGAGCGAAGCGAAAGAAACAAAGCGCCCCGGTAAACGAACGCGCAAATGTGGCTGCTTTCTCGCAACGCGGCCGGACAGAGAGCAGCAGCAGGCAGGGCATTAGTGTATACTCCGCTAATTAAAATGTAACTCGCAATTGAAAAGCGGCGAGGGCGGAAGTTTGGCCCGCACGCATGATTTACGCTCCGACTTGTTTGCGGCGACAGATTTAACTCTCTCTCTCTCTCTCTCTCTCTCACTCTGTCTCGATCTTTATATGCGAAGGCCCCGAAAAAGCTGGAAGGAAATCAGAAGGAAAAGTTTGTTTCAAATTGCCCGAGCAGTTTTAACAATGCTTGCACGAAACCGCGCCGGTTGTGTCAAAGTTCCGAGCGGATTAATTAGTGGAAGCGGATTATTGTTTGCCCGAAATAAATTGCTGCTTCTCGTCTTTTTTTTCTGCTGCGGTTTCGTATACATTGAAATTTCACTCGAGTTGCAGGCTTTATTTAATGAAGCGATTCTGAATCAATCAACTACAATAGCTGCAGTCTTGTCCAACTAAATATTAGCTAATTCTGATAACCTTAATTTTAGTTTAAATTACTTTTGTTCTCAACCCCCTCTTTCCCACTTTTTATATTCTCTCGTCCAAAAAATTTTGAACGCCGAGCACTCGGAATTAGCAAAAAAAAGTCCGTTTACCGCGTAAATAGAGTAGCCCGCTGTCTTCCCCCGAGCAATCGAATGGCATATCAAGCGATATATCACGGGTAATATTCGCGCCGACCTTCCGCAAAAAAGGCGCACTGCGGCGCTTACAAGGAATTTCCAGCCCACTCTCAATAGCCTCCCCCAACTCCCGCAGCCATTCGCCGGCGCCTCGCGGGGAGGGCAAATAATATCGCGGCCGGGTATAATACCCCAGCCTTCTCTCTCTCTCTCTCTCTCTCTCTCTCTCCGGCGTTCGCGAGAGCGCTAAAACTAGTTTATAGCCACTTGTTATTAAGGCGAATATATCTGTCCGCGGCGAGCTAACGATAAGTCTCGAGGGCGTTCTCTCCCTCTCTCTCTCTCTCTCTCTCTCTCGGCCGCGAAAACAGAGCGCGAAATTATTGCGCTGTAAACGCCGGCGTACGTACACACATGGTAATTTCATTAAGCGCGGGGGCGGAGTCTGCCGGTAGGAGATGCCCGCCGGAGAAACGGATGCGAATGGGCTCTCTCGCCGACGCGCGCGTTTCCGCGGGAGAGCGGCGAGAGCTCGTTTTAGATGCCGCTGATTGCGAGCCGGCGAACGAGGGAGTGGGAGAGCCTTGTTCGCGCGCTGATTTTTGCGCGGCTCTCGCGCGGGGCTTTTCTTCTCTCGTTTGCCGAGTTTAATTCAGGAATTCGGACCTTCGTTTTAAATTGTTTTCGTAACCATAAACGATTTTTGTCTCGGATTTATCGATCAGGACTGGAAATATTCTGGACATTATTCAAGTATTTAAAGAATTATTTTTAATCTAGCACAATTGACAAACTCCCCCCGGGCGAGCAATTATCGCAAATAATACAAAGGCCTGCAGCCGAGCCAAAACGTCAGCAGTGCACAAATAAAATAAGACATCCCCGGCTCGTGCAATAACCGTGCAATAAGTATTAAAGCTCAGCTCTCCGGTGCTCTTTCTCTCCATTACGCCCTCGATTCTCTCTCCTCTGCCAGATGCAAAAGAGGGCCGCTCATCCGCGGCGATATTGCTCGCGTTTATCGAGCCTGTTAATTGTTTTTCCTTCCGCGCGAATTTATTTTCCGAAAGCCACCACCGCCGCGAAATTTAATTTGGCGCCGAACGCGATCGATCGGCAGATTGCCGCTTTTTTTTCCGGACGGCCAACTTCCTTAGAGTTATTATACGCGGCTTTGGTGTAATGAGCGCTCGTCTTTTTTTTTCTTTTTTTTTTCTTTACGAAGAAAAAAATTATCCGCAAGAGCTTTTTTCTCTCCTGCGGTATTAGGTAATGTGCGGGATTATTTTTATAATAATTTGCGGCTTACCGGGATTCCGTTGAATTCGATATCGCTGTTTTAGTTTTATTTCTCGCGAGGGTTGCGTAATTGTATAAAAAGGGGGAAAAAAGCTGCTGATTTCACATTTTTTCTTGGATGAATCAGACATTTAAACGGGCGTTAAGTGCCCGAGTTTATAAATGACTTTTTACATTTTAAAAATGCGCGGGACAAGATCCTTAAAATGCTATTGTTTCTCTCGCATCTACGCCTACCAATAGCTCACCGCAGTTTCATCTCTTAGCGCAGCTCGAAGCATTAAAAAAAAAAGAAGTGCTTCGCACGTAACGAAAACTAATATCGCAAATGGCCGCGGCTCTCTGCGAAGCGTTTTTATATTCAAACAATCATCCGGTCGTAAAGCCGCAAGATGACAATGCGCGTCTCTCGGCATAATTTCCCGCTTAACGGCCCACCGAAATATTCCCTCTCGTCACCTCCTCCTGTTTGTATCGTTCCCGTCGCGCCGCAGCTTTCCGCCAAGATTTTACGGCAATTTACTTTATAGGCATTATGAAGTTTTTCCCCTGCCGCCGCCGAGAAACGGAGAGGACGGATCAATTGTCTTGAAATGATGGCGGCTTTAGCCTCTTTTGAAGGTACAGTCGATCTACGACTGCCTTTGTAGGAATCAGGAATTTAACTACTTGATTATATCTTACTGCTTAATTTAGGTACATTTAATTTTTAGCTGGATTTGCTTGATAAACAATACACTAAATAATCAAATTAGAAATAGAAAATCTTTCGAGTTAAATTTAAATTTGTAAAAGATACAAAAATGTTTTGTTGGCCGAAAATAGCCACGTAAACTTGTCTTAAACTCCTCTTACTCTCCGAAATTGTGAAAAGTTTAAACGAACTACAGCTCCTGAGATTTTGATCGCTCGATAAGAAAGAAGTGCACTTTTTTTCGAATTCGCGAAGCAGCAATCGCGTGCAGATAACGCCGCGGCAAACTTCCTTAAACCTCAATTAAAAAGACCACCCGTCCGGGAGAGTCTCGCCCTCGAACCCGAAGAAAGCAAAAAAAAAGAAAAAAACAAGCTCGCTTATAAAGCGGCGCGAAACTCAACTAAAAGCTACACTTGTGGTATTTCCTGTTTCTCTCCTTCTCTCTCCCTCCTTAACCTCTTCTTTTTCTCACTTACCGCGCGTTAATTCAGCCCTCAAGGCTGCTTACGGCCGCTTTCTTTTCCTCCCACTCACGTGCCGCGGAGTCGTTCTCGTTAAGCGACGGGGGCGCCGTAAAGAGGGGCTGTAAATTCATTGACTGACGAAAAATACCCCCTGGAATTCCCAGAAGCCTCTTTACTCCCTCGCCGCCGCCGCCGCGGTCTCGTTTCTTTTCTGGCCTGGGAGAGAGAGAGAGAGAGAGAGAGAGAGAGAGAGGCGATGCCGCCGAACGCCGAGAGCCCAGAGCTTAGAATCAAAGTAATCTGTTGGGCTTTTTACGCAAACGAGTTTTTTGCTGGGGATTTCGATGAAATCTAATTTTCTCGCGGTCCTCCGCTTTTTCTGCTTAGGGCTCACTTTTTCTTGATCTTGTGGCTTATTTAGGGTTCATTGCTATTTATTAGTAAGCAATTTTGAACTTAAGTTTGTTAATCATTCTTTTTTAGTAATTTATTAATAATAGAATTCTTTCGGTTTATTCATACGAAATAAAATTCCACGCTGATTGTCAAAAATCGGTATCTTTGTCATATGACTGTTGCAATTTTAAAAAGAGTACTTTTTTATTGTTCAACTTTTAAAGTAAAACTGATTTCTCCTATACAAAATTAATAACTCTTTTATAATTGACCAATAAAGTGTTCGTGGTTCTAGATTCAATTTAATTATATACACTCAAAGTAAATAAAGTTTTTAAATGGTACGGTATTCAAACTAAAATCAAAGCAACGCAACGAACAAAGAGGCAAGAACGGCAGGAGAAATAGAAAAGCAGAGAAGGAAGGCAGAAAAAGTTTCCTCGATCCCGCTGACCGCCTACTAATGAATAGAAATAATTCTCGCAGAATTGTGCTTTTCGGTAGTTTTCAATTAACAGGCGCAAGCCTGAAAATGGGCTCTAAGTTTTTATATTCCAGGCCGCGCCGCGATAATTATGATTTTTTTCGGGCCACTTACGAGTCCCAGGCTATGCGAAAATTATGTTGCTTTTTATTTTGCCTCTTTGGCGCACTTTCCTGAACATAACGAATTTTCATTGCTGCCTGCACAGTTTTTCGGAAGATTCGCTGCGCCTCTTTTACTGTGAAAAAGAGTTCTGGATAATTAAAGAATCTGGAGTTATGAGCGAAATAGTAAGAGTGAAATTAGGATAAATATTATTCAAAAACCTTTCAGTTTGGATCAAAAAATGAAATTTCAATGTTTTCTTAAATTACAAAATAAGATAAAGCGGATTTATCACATGAATTAGTCACATCGACATTAATCTTTTACGCACTTTTTTTAAATTTTCTTAAACCCTGCCAAGTTTAATATTTTCGATTGCGAAAAGCTCGCATAAAACAAAAATTAAAAAAAAATAGTACATTATGCACCTAGGGAGTACAGGCTTCGCTCGGGCGGCATCACACATTGCGAGAAATTGCTCACTGTCAATTCCCGTGGTGCATATACACTTTTTCCCCACATCACGCGTAAAGTGCGTTAACAAAATATTGTTAATATTACTTT
>JAWWEM010000044.1:10078976-10099299 GCA_035582935.1 Ormyrus thymus
GCAGATTATCTATGAGCAATTGTGCTTCTTCCTCGAAATTACGAACAAGTAATTCCGAATCAAAGCTTTCTTCATCAGATGAATTTTCTGAACTCATTTCACTCTCAATTATTGATTTTTATTGTATCACAAACCCGGCGATATCAACTCAGTTTGGTCTACTAATACGTAAATAAATGAGCTTACGCTCTGAAATAACCTCGCCGTAAAGGTTACTGTAACAGGCCGTAATAGGTTAGCTCCTAGGGCGTCCATGTGGCACTTTATCGCCCCCTACCAGGGAATAAAGTACGCACTTTACGCGTGGTGTGAGGAAAAAAAACTTACAAGCGCGGTAAAAAGCTTCCGCGGCCAGAATCCGCGCGCATAATTTTCGGCGATTATAAAAATTTTTCCGACCGCCTCATATCTCTCTTACTTTTTGCGCCCGCCGAGAGCTCCCGGACGTTGGCGCGGTTGTAATTGTGTAACATAAATACAATCCCTCCGGCGCCGGCGTAATTTTTGCGCGCATAAGCTCAAAAGCTCTCCGACGCGCGCGCTTTTTATTTTGGCGAAAGCTCTTTCGGCCAAATCAATTTATGGCCGGCGCGGGCTGCTCTCTCATTGTCGCGTGATTAAAGCCTTTATCCTCCGCCGGGGTCCATTGTTGTGACGTAGAATTACGCTGACTTCTTCTTCTAAGATTCAGACGTGGTTTCGAGTGATTTTTATAATTATTTTAACAATTTTTCATTGATTTGTATGGTTATTAAATAACAAAATCTATTGTAATTTCTTGTTTCTATACCTTTTGTTAATGCTACAGGTTTAAATAAACAGTACAAAAATAATGTAATAATTAATATCAGTTGGAACAGGTCAGACTTAAATATATAATATGAAATACAAAACTGTTGACTCAACGTGTTCTGATTTGAACGATCGCGATTCTGACAAGTTCTGAAATAACCTAACCCACTTTTCAAATATCGTTCGACTCTTTAGCCCTATTCATTTATTTCGATAATTATTTCATATTGTTGCATAACAAATTATTTAAAGCTTCAATACTTGTTACAATTTGAAATAAGTGTAGTTATTGTTGCACCTTCTAGAAAACGAGATATTCACTTTCTTGCAAAGCTGTTTCTAGTAAAAAGTCTGGGGCCGTCGCTCAATTCACTATATATTCGTGAAATTTATACTTGAACTTTGAAAATTTAACCTGAATTTGTTTTAAATCCAATCCCTTGCGTCAATTAACAATGCCACACAGCAAAGTCTCTAAATCATCAAGTCAACATCCGACGGAATTCCTTCGGAATGAAGCCATCAATAGAGGGTCGATGGAATAAGAAAAAAGTCGGCTACGACCCGTCGCGGCCGATAATAGAAACCGATTTGTCAAGGAGCTTTTACATTTCAGCTGAGGCTTTTACGTGCGTGTGATATCTCTCTCCCCTATCTTATCCCCCCGAGGGACTGTAGCCACACTTTCGGACGCTTCCTTCCTGTCCGGCCTTCCTGTATCTATACTCCTGATTTTCTCAGCTGATTCTCGCTGCTCCTCTATTCGTTTATTCTTTATTTATTGCTGCCGAGAAATAAGTTTTATTCCTTTTTTTTTTACTAAAATGATTGAGTTATTTAGATTTATGGATGATGCTGATGGTTTATTCTTATTCTTATTTTCAGACAGTCAAGGTTGCCGAGGTTAATCTTGTACATAATGATTAATTTCCACTGTCTTTTTTTAAAAAGAAAACTTTGCTGAACGAATAGCTATTTTATTTCTAAAAAAAAATCGGATAATAATTTAAAATAACGTTCACTTACTGCTTCCCAATCCTACCTAATCAATCCAGTTATTACGAAACCTTTTATTAAAACAGACAATGAACTATTAAAATTCCGTGAAAAGGAAAACAAATGACCCTCTCAGTCTCCTGTACACGATTGGGCGTTTGCGGCTTTTCGCTTCTCGCGGCGAGAATCCCCGAAAATAAATCGGGGCTCAGGTCCAGTGATCCACGGTAATATTTGTCTCTTCGCTCCCGGCCATTTTACAAGATTTCTATCTGCTCGAGCTTTATAAGCAAGAAGCCTCTCTTCTCCACGTCCCTCCTCGGCTTCACAAAAGATTGGCTTTTCGCGAGCCCAAGACGTCTCGAGCTTCCGACCGATGGAAAGCCGGAGCCGGTTAAAAAATGCCTTCAGGATTCCGGAAATGAATCAACAAGTATCAGTGACGTCGGAGGGCTTTGAAATATTTTTTTCTGTATTGGTTTATAGAATTGATAACGTTTGAGCTTAATATATTAGTTTCACAACGGTTTGAAAATTAAAAATAGCGCAAAAGGAATCTTCTCAAACGGTAGACAGTAAGTTTTAACAAACATGCATAAGAATAAAGTGTTAAAACTGAAAATTGCAAAAATTTTTAAAAATGACTAAATTTTGTAAATACGAACATTAAAAAAAAAGCTGAGCTTTCCCACCGAATTCTCCGCATCCACCTAACAATGCATCGGAGCCAGTGAATTATAAAACTCCAGCTCACAAAGAGCTCTCTCCTTACATGTTCCAAGCTCGCACGCATTGAAAGACCAGCAGTGTTTGCGCCCCGCTGCTCCCACACCCCCACCTCCCGGCTCTTCAAAAATTTTCCAAACGTTTCAGGCGTTCTTTTGACTGCGTCTCCCGACGCACCGCGCCGAGGCACTGCCTTATAATCCGTCTCGTGCCCGCTGGTCCCTTTCCGAATCACAATCGCCGTCTCGCAATCGCTCCGCGCAATCTCTCTCCCGAAAAAAAGACCGCCGCCGCCGTCGCCGTCGCGCGCGCACGTGTGGCTGCTGCACACCTCTTTTTTTTTCTTTCTTTTTTTAATCGCACACGCGCAACTCGATGAGGAGTCGCCGAAAAAAAAAGGAGCTTCGGAAGGAGGAGGATGAAAGCGCGAGGTTTCGGGCGCGACGGGGAGGGGGAAGGTTCGAGGTTTCGCGGGCTCGAGGAATGAAAATAATAATATGGCCCGCGGCCGCGTGTCAGTCCTGCAAGGAACGCCGGGACAGCGCTCTTTTCTGGGGGGATTTGTCATATGTAAGGCCGCGCACGTCTACCCCCCTCGACGCCAGGCAGGCTCTCTTTGCTGCTGCTGCTGCTGTCTCTTTTTGCGCTTTGTTGCGCGTGTCCTATCCTGGCTGCGTCCAAAGGCGAGACGGTGCGGATGTGTGGGAGGGAGAAATTAGGTTGGTATGAGGTGAGATTACACGTGTGAATGGAAGTTTTCAAGAGGCTAAGGAAGGCTTTTTGTTTTTTTGATAACTTTGGGTTTGATTAATGAGCTCGTATAAGAATAAGAAGTAGTTCGTTGTATTTCTAGAGTATAAAAGATAGTTTTATATATAAAAAAAAAAAAAAAATAAATAACCCAGTCAAAAATTTTGGCGCCTAAAATTTATTATTATCATTCTTTACAAATAAGCTCTAGTTTTGTCGCAAGTCAGAAAAGGCAATACAAATATTTTTTTATAACATTGGTAACAAGAACTATTAATCAATGAAACCATTGTTTTACGTACGAATCTTTGATGCCGTTGGTGTTCTTACGGATTCATAATTATACTCAACCCTAACACTTCAGGCGTATCAAAAAGAAAAACAAGCAAAAACGAACATAAAGCATCTTCGGGGTATATTGAAGTTCTGTCACCAAAATCTCGACTTCATGGGAGGCATAACCCGCGTTTCTATATCCCTCTCTTATTTCGGGGTGAGAATAATGGAAGGGAAAGAATCGCTCGAGGTCGAACGTGTCCTTGATGTCGGTCAAAGAACTGCAGACAACCGCAGGAGATTTTCTTTTTTGACACGACAAAAGTATTGATAAAGATTTTGATTTTTTATTTAGTCAATTTTTCTTAATATTGGAAACAAAGCGTATAAATTATTTTTCAATTTGTAGCTGAAAATGTTGATTTGATAAGTTCAAATTGGCCCATTTGAAGTGAAACTTTAAGTATGTTACAAATATACAATTTCACCTACCATTTTAAATTTAAATAATTATTCCTCTATTTCATGTTAAACTTTCATAAATGTTAAGTAATTCAACATTTACAAAGCGCCTTCAACGGACCTCAAAATATGTTTTCGTACGCATAAATCATTAATTCACGTCAGTTGCACAGCAGGAAATTAGCCAATGTGTCGGCAAATCGTAAATATCGCGCAGCGACGTCAATGTAGGGCATCGCTCGGTGCAGAGCACAATAATCGCCAACTCGCGAAGCAAGTCTTATTGTCAATACGTCACGCTTGTTTGTAAATATGGCATCGTCTCTCTGGGTGGCAGCGATATCGATCGCTTGATTACTAGAATGAAAGCGACATTAATTATGTATGCGGTGCAAGGGAATGCTCTGTGACAAATTCATTGTTGCGTTTGACGAGATGAATTTTTTTTAAATAAAAATTTGAAGCTTACGTCGTGTACTTTAGTAATTTTTAGAACAACAATAATAAGAAAAAGATGTTTTATTTATTTTTGAGGATTTATTTTGGTTTTTCGTGTGACAGTGTTGACTACAAATCGAAATTATTGAATTAGTAAGCAGAAGCCATCAACAAATCAATTTCATCTTTGTTTTCCTAATCTCCTACCCGTAAATAATTTAATATATGATACACTTAGATGTTCTATTTATTTATACCTTGATATTTGTGTATCCGAAGGTCCTTAAACCGGATACCGAATTTTCGATTATTGCTTATAACTAAAAAACCAAAATTCTTCGATGTTTCCTGTATCGACAATTGAATTTTCAATTTTTAAGGTGTATTGTACAGAAATATACAGCAATAACTCAATAAGACCTACTACTCTACTTTCTTTAAATATAATCTACAAAAACTAGAATAACATGCACAGATTCCAATCAGTGTTCTCTCTGAAAGATTTATTCTCCAAAATAATGAATTTAATAATTTAAAGTTGCTCAACACGCATACGTATAAAAATATGTTTCATCTTGCATTTTTGACATTACCACAGTTTATCAAACGCTTATCCTTTGCATCTCTTTAAAAATAACTCCGCCCCAAAAGCGACGTACACACATGAGCGCCAAAATTCAAAGCAAACAAAGCGCCCAAGAAGAAGCGGCGGCAAAAGAAAGCGAGTGATAACGAAAAAGAAAAAGCGGAAAACAAAGAGCGCGCGCGGCAGCGGATAAAAGCGTCGAAGAAAAAGAGGGCGCAGAAATGGATGTCTTTTGTCCTGGCACTCTTGCCGAAATCGGATATCAGTTTTAAAGGGATTTTCCAGGCTCGGACACTCGCAGAGAGAGAGAGATACTTTTGTGCTGGCGAAATGCAGCCGCGCGGCGGGGAGGGGAAAAAAGGGGTAAGAGAAGCAGCGGCTGCCCCTCGCATGGATCTATTATTGTGCCGCGCATCTTTTGCTTGTTTTAGCGCGGTCCCCTCGAACGCGCACGACCCCCCTCCCCCCCCTCCGGTAAACAACGCAGTTGCTGCGTTCTTCCGCGTGCTTTTTAGTTTGCTCGCGTATTGATCGTTAATTTTAAGGGGCGAGACTGGTTAAGATTCATGGCCCGCTGCTGTAGCGTTTGATAATGCACTTTCTCTTTGCGAGCTGTGGAATTAAATACGTTTCTTTTGGAATTTTTTCTATTTTCGTTTTAATATTTCATTTTTTTTTCCTATTTTTCTCTTCACCAAGAGGTTTGACAGAATTAGTTTAAATATATTATGTGCGCAATAAAAAAGGATAACTAAAAATTAGAAATTAGAATAAATTCTGTAACAAATTTGTTATTAAAGTTTACTTATTAATTCATTCATCCAAGTCTAGATTCAAACATAAAAGAAAAAGTTTTTTGCTATCTAAGAAAGTAAGAATTTTTCAGATGTATAAAGAATGCATCTGCATTAATACGTCATATGATAGCGCTCCTTGTTTTATATTTATAGTTGCTCTATTTATTTATACAACTTCCTTGCTTTTAATCGTGGGTATTGTGACGCATGAAGTAAGTTGATGATTGAATCAACTGCATCTTTTATTAACCCAGCAATTAAAAACATAAACCAATTGCATGCCGGTTAAAGCTATATTAAATATTTATCGACACCTCACTCAATTATTTTTATTTGCACTCTAAATATCTTTTATGGATAATGAACAAAAATATAACGATTACACGTTTCTACTAATTGTAAGCTCTAATATTAATTAACTAACACTCATGCACTTATTTATTGAAAAAATAACCAACATTTTGTTAAATTTTAAAATAAGAGATAAGAAATTGTATTGAAAATTCTTAAAAGAACATCTAGATTGATTGTTTTTTATAATCGCTAAGCTCATCGAGTATTTAATCGATTAAAATAAACTAATTTTTCTTCCCAACTGTGAAACAATATTTGTCGGTTTCAAAATCCATTCTCCCCATCTCAATTACGAACGATCATTCGCAATAAAAAAAAAAAACACCGCCTACAATAGCCAAGAAGAACTGCACAATCCCCCGGTAAATCGCAACAAAAGCGCAGCAAGTCAATATAATCCGCCTCGGGCTCCGGGGCGCACTCGAAACATTCACTAAAGCGGGGCCCCGTAATTCGTTTACGGGCGAAGTTGCCCGGCGCGCAAAATTCCGGCGCGGGCTCGCGCTCGCGCACACACGCGGCGGCGGCGGCGGCGGCGGCCCACGCACGTAAGCAAGCAGTGCCGGTAAGCACGCGATGACGTGATGCTATCGATTACCAAACAAATAATATTACGGGCCGCCGCCGCGCGCCGGCGATATACGTGTGCGGCGCGCTTCTTCTTTCTGCATATTGCATTGGCGCGCGCGGCGGATCGCCGCTTGTACAGTCGGGGAAGTTTAGGTGCTTATGCATTTTTGATGCCGCGGAAGAGTTGCGGTTATTCATTTAGAGGAAAGTTTTCTGAATGCTAGGGGGGAGGAGGTAGTTTAGAAGATTCGACGTGACTCGACGTTCGCAAAGAATGTCGGAGTGAGAACGCTTATTAGTTATTGTTTTATTTATTGGATTTTATGAAAAGTTTATTCGATGGCTTTATTGTTAGCCTAGATTTATTTAGTAATGAAGAATTAATAGTTAAAGGGTTGCAAACTCACATATTGCCTGACTATAACTAAATATTACTACTTATGAATGACTACTTTGGTTTTACTTTCTTTGGTTAATATTTTTATAAGACTTAATTTAAGCACATGCATTTTTATTCAAGCTTGCGCGAAATCAAGTTTTGTACATGGAGTTTCAAAAACTGGATTTTTAGGATTTTAAATATTCCAATAACAAAATTTATATTTACATTTTGTTAGCTTTTCATTAAATTCTAAAATGAGCATATAAAAATAATATAATAACAAAAACGAGATAATAATGGAACAATAAATTAGTTAGGAGGAAGCTAACTGCCAATGACTTTGGCAGCGGTTTTTATATGCAGCTTAAAATTTCTTCTATTTTTGTTGGTCGCAATATTGAAAGCAAAAATTTTAAGAAGCAGATAAAACTGCCTTCTAATTAAAAAAAAATCTCAAATTCCCAGGGCTTCCCCAGCGCAAACAGTATCTCCAGAAAACTCAAGACCGATAAATCACGCAATAAATCAAAAGTCCATCGAAGCCCATCGAGAGCCACCCACCTCCCCTCCCGTCTCCCGTCCACGAGCAAGTCTTGCCTGGGCCCTCATCAGCGGCTCTCCGTGCAAATATTCTATTGTATTGATCTATCGCTCCTGCGCGCTTACACCCTCTCTCTCGCGTGTGTTTGCCTCCGACAGAAGCAGCCCGGCGGCGACGGCCTCCTCTTTTGTCCGGGCGTTTTATACATTTTAGCCGCTTCCGCGAAACAACTGCGTGAAAAGCGTCTTTCCGCCCCGCGATTCTTTCTCTCTCTCTCTCTCTCTCCCTCGCGCCGCCACCAGATAAATCGAGGCGCGAACTTCGGGAAAAGCGGATGTTTAACGCGCGACGACGACTTTGCGCAGGAAACAGGGCTCCCTTCGACTGCCTCTCGATTGTTGTGCTTTTTCTTGTTTGGCGCGAGAGGGCCGGCGCGCGCGCCTTTTTTTGTTTTCCTCGGGAGAGTCGATCGCTTTCGCGAGTTGCGAATTATCGACAATGGGGCCGCGTCGCGCTGCTTCTTTTTCGAGAGCGAGCACAATGCCGATTTGTAATAATGCGCTTGTCTTTCGATTCCCTCCCCCCCTTTTTTTTACGGAGCTTTCGCTCGTTTTTTTCTGAACTGCTCTGTTTATGAACTACTGGAGTGAATGAGAAAAAAGTTCTGCTGCGCTGGGAATAAAATTATTGAGAAATGCTTGGATCTTACAAGTATTTATTTTATTTATTCTTTATCGAAATAGAATTATACAGATGATTGACTACATTTTTTAATTGTAAGTTAAATTTTAACTAACTTAAAATTAAACCTTTCTATTTCTAGAAAATACAGTTCCTAATAAAACAATCACCCTCGCTCCTGATATTCGCTTCCTCCAAACAAACAACCCAGCTCGCAAAAAAAAAACAATCAGTCCAGCCGGCTCGTCGTTCACTTTCCAAAAAGCTCGACAAAACCTACTCGCCGGCCTAACGAACTGCCCGAAAACAGGCGCGCGAGTCCGTCTTCGTGGCGGCGAAAAAGCGCGCGCGCGATTTCCGAAGGGAGCGCCGCGTCGCGCGCTTCGCCCGCAGAAAATTGCGACCACACAAGAACTGGGCTGCTCGCCCCCTGGCCCGGGCGCTGGACGTCGACCGGACGGAGAGGTGGAGGCGCAGACGGACGGGAGACAAAGAGCAAGAGAGAGAGTAAACAATCGACCCTCCATCTCTGATTGCTAATGAATCCTAACGCTATTATGCATGCAACAACCAAAAAAACTTAGGACGCTTTGTGTGAGAGAGAGAGGCGCGATGGCGGAGCGATATAAAGAAGGAGAGTGGACGGACATATGCGGGCGGACTCCGAGCTTTTCAGAGTAAGAAACATGTGGTTTAATTCGCGCGTCAGCGGAGTGTTTACTCTGTTTATGGGGATATGTAAGAATGAGAGTGATACGGTTTCAATGGAAATTCGGCCATTGTTTGCTTGATAAAAGATGCTCTCTGCGGTGCAGCGGATTGGAAAGCCATTGTCATTTTTCAATGAAGATGCGTTTGTAGAAGGACTATATTGATTTTGCAAGAATAATCGCACGTTGAGCATACAATTCGATGATTAAAATCGCACATTTTTCGTCTTTTAAAAACTGAAAAACTGCAAGAATCTCCCGAAAATAACCGAAAAGACCCCGACGCAGCCTACTTGCAAAAGTCGGCATTTATTTGAAAAACAAGGCGGCACGGGGCCATTTCGCTCGGGCAAACACACAATAGCCGAGAGAAAGAGAAGGACCTCGCCTGCGCGCGTTCTTCGTCCCGCGCGCGTATACTCCTCCGGGACACAAAAGAGTTGTGCAAACAGCCAGTTTAGCGAGTCGGCGTCGCGCTGCTGCTGCTGCTTCGTAGGGAGGGGGAGGGGGTGGGGGGGCATTACTGCACCGACGAACGAGGAGAGCGCACAGAGGGAAAGGGCAAGTTTTACTACTCGCGGGCGCCAGGGACACTTCGTTAGCGGGGCCCCCCCCGCCCGCGCTCCTCCTTTTTTTTTCGCGGACCTGCGTTTTTGCGAGCGGAGACTTTGGCCGCTCGATTTTTAGGAGGTTTGTAAATATACCAGCCCCAAGTTTCGGCTCTGTTTAGCCGTGGAGCTCGAGGCTTTATTTCTGCTTTTTTAGCGAGAATTGTTTAATTAAATGCGTGTTTTGGGCCGTTGATCTAATTCGCTCAATTTCTTTGTGGTTAGTTTTTCTTGGATCGATCTGGTGAGGTCTAAATTGACATTGCTGCGGACTAATGTTTTAAATATAGAATTTTTAGATGACAAATTCTATTTTTACTCAAAATTTATAAAAAGTCAATTAAAATTATTCAAAAATATTTGAATTTAATTTTTAGATTTTTCATAAGAATGTTTATTAAGCAAAGTGACTTATATTTTTATTTTTTGATCAATCTGTAAAATTATCCGATTACAAAGATCTTTCCATGTAAATATTTTTCTTTACTTTGATAGAATTGAAAAATTGGAAAAAGTTCTTTCGACGATAAATAGTACTTGACAAACTATATCTGCTTCAGCTTCCTCCATCAATAAAAAATTCACATTGAAAATATACGAATCCCGTACAAACAATTATTCGTGCCTCTCTCATCGGCGACAATTAACAAGAAAATCGAAGCCCAATACATATAAATTTCGCTCCTTTGTTTTTCCACTCTCCACTGGACCCATTATTTTTCCGATATGCACGTTACGTACACACGTATGTACCTACGCTCCCGCCCTCGTAAATTACCAAGTGCATTCTTTTTATACTTGCGCTCCCACACTTCTCCCTCTCTCTCTCTCTCTCTCTCTCTCTCAGTGCACAAACACAAACACGAGCGAGCCGAGGGGGCCGGAAAAGGAAAGTAGGTTGTGTACTCGACTCGGACGTTTGTCCTTATATCGCTCCGCTCGCGTTTACGTGCACCACCGCCTTGCTTCCCACCCCTTTTTTCCGCGCCATCCCCCGCCCCCCTACCCGTATGTGAGCGCCTTGTCTTGCCAGCAGTTTTTCGACACTCGCTTTTGAGGGAGAAAAATTGAAATTCGACGTATTCTAATAGAGAAGTCGAATTTTAATGGAGAATAGAAGAAGATAATAACATAATTGGTACTTTAGGGAGATAAAATATGCCCTGACATTGTGATAAATATAACGTTGTACAGCAAAAAATAATTACAAACAAGCTTTACTATAATTCTATAATTCGTTTGCGATTTAAAATTTGTACGCATAAATAACAGAATCTTAATCCGCGAGATTGAACTCTTTCATTATCGAAATCAATTTATAAAATAATACTTTTCCCATCATCGCTAAAATGAAGATAAGTGGGTAAAAAATCTATAAAACTTGGGATATACCACTTTATCGAGACTCATCACTCTTCCCTGGAAGTTCCGCGATGTTCCTCAAAAAAAACAAAGGACTTAAAAATATCGAAGCGGAGAGAGAGCGCGCATGCGTCCGTCCCAGCAGTTTGAACAACGCGAGCAAACAGCAGGCACAGGGACTACGCGCGTCGGGGCTCACGTGTGCGCTTGTATGCACTCAACTTAAAGCGTGAGCGAAGGTGTCAACCTTCGCTCCTTGACGAAAAGGGCCGCGGCGCAACTCTTTCTCCCTCCGTAATTTTCCTGGGAGAAAGCGGGAATAAACTGCTGTTTGGTTAACATCGCTCCTCCCCTCCCTCCCCCCCCGCCTAATAACACTCGTAATTTACTTTTTCCGCCTGCAGGTCTTACGGGGGGCGCGCGGGGAGCAATTCGCTTCTTCCTCGTGCAGTTTGTTTGCTCGAGCGGCAACGCGGAATTGTTGCGTCTGCGTGTCACTGTGATATCTTTATTGTTCGCTTTATTTTCGATGAGAAAGTGGATGACAGTCTTTTATTCGGAATACGATATGAATCTTAGATAGTCAAAAACAGGTTTTTTTTGATATAAAAATTAATTTGATTTTAATTTTTTGATTACTTAATATGACTATAGTCATATTATAAGTAAATAAAAATTAAATTTTCCGTCGCGTCACTTTCATTTAATTGCGCTCGAGCTATTTTTTTTTTCTTTAACAAGTCTTCATTGTGATTTAAAATCGCTATTTAAAATATTAGCGAGAATAAGGATGATTATAGTTCAAATAAAAGTTCATCGATAAGACTTTATACATCACGAATATCTTAACCCTTTTTATACAGATGGTTTATTAATTTTTTTACTTATTTAGTACAACGGTAGTTCTTTTGTTTATTTATAGTATAACAAAGTTCTAAGCTTCAACTACCAGCATCAATCACACGCGAGTTTTCTTGAAAAAGTCGAAGCAAGCGCATGCAAAAATCCACGCCGAAACGTTAAAAAAAATGACTTGTTGTCAGTCGAGACCGGAGGCAAACACGACTCTTTAAAAGTTTCGACGCCGATCGCTGCTTATCCTGGAATCGTCGAACTTTAACGAGGGTAATACTTGTTTGTGTACTCGTTCGCGTGGCGTGCGCGCCGCTTTAAAGATCGCGCAAGAGCAGGTGTGGCGAATGGGCCATTAGAAACGGGGCCGCCGAAAAACTTCTTCCCCCTTTTTCTTTCGGAAATTCCGCCAGATGCGCTAACGGGCCTTAACTATCTTAACACTTCCGCGACTGATTCGATATTTTACGGCCGGTTGCCAGAACTGGCTGGATGGAAACTTACGGCAATAGATTTTCCCCCCTTCGCTTAGAAATATTTTTATTTACAACATTCTTTAGAGCTTGATTAAAATTCGACCTTTTTAGAAATACAAACTTGTTAAAAATGATTTATTATAAATATGAAAATGTCACTTTGCTAATTAAAATAACGTTGAACGACTTGGCAGTTTATACGTTGCAAACTAAAAAGCTTTTATCGTGATTAATAAAAATGTAAATTAAACAAGAAGAACTAATTAAAAGCTTCCTTTCCTAAATCCTAAATGTTCCTCATCACGTCGTCCAATGTAAAGCGGACAATAAAAATTATTGTTTACCTTAAAAAATGAAAATTCGAGGATTAAACGGCCCGAAGTATCTCGGAGGAGGGGGGCAGAAAACGGGGAGCCAGCGAAGAAAAGTTGGTGTATAAACAGAAGTTGCCTAGGTACATTACAAACTGTAATGGCGAATCGGGGCTCTCTCACTCTCTCTCTCTCTCTCGTCTCCTCCGCTCATTCCCCGACATTTATTATGCTATATTGTTACAAGGAAATTGCGTTTTTCTAAGTGGCGCCTTTCTCTCCCGGGTGCCTCGCGGCCAATGCCAATTTCCCGGGGAGAAGAGCCGAGAGAAAAGGGGTTGCGAGCCGAGGCATTATCGAGGTGCCCTCCTTACTTCTTTCGCGACAAGGACGATAATTTCATCCCCTCCGCGGAGCACCGAGGAGCCCGACTTTATTTTGACGCGATATTGACTCTTGGCTATTCTGTTCTTACCTTTTCTTCGAAAGATAATCAGAGGAGGTGCTTGTTTATTGCTCTATTGTGGAATTAAGTGTTGGCAGATGTTTTCTGTCAGATGGGTAAGGCTGTAAAACGGTGGGAGTAATTCAGAGGTTATAAAACAATCAAGTATAAAAGCTGGAAATCGCTGGTTAATGTTGCAAACACTGTTTTTACTAGATATTCTAGTTTTACTTCACATTGTCGCAAATATTAAAAATGAAAATCCTTATTTAAAAACTACCAGAAATACCTTGCACAAGTTGTTAAATACTAAAGAAAATGTTTTTAAAGCACCATTTCAAATGGTATTGATATCTAAAACGGTACGAATGTCAATATCGATCCACATCAGACTTAGAATATCAGTAACAGAAATTCACTTATTGACCCAAAGACTCCAGACTTCCTAAGAAAAAGAATATTTTTCGACAGATCCACGCGGCACCCTCCCCTTCGCGCCGGAGAGCCTACCCTTGAAATGAAAAACAAGGCAACATTATTGCCGCGCCGTTTTAATAAATTCCCCGGGCGAAAGAAAAGAAAAAATTTTTTAATTTCCCCATACACTCAAATCTCCCGAGTCCTATAGACCCGTGCGACAGGTTGCGCGATCGTAAACAGCTTTTCTCGCGACTTTTGTTCCCCGCGTACGCGCGTATATACACTCAGGTACATCCCCCCCCCCCCTCGAGCGAGGCTTTTCAATTAGCTGAATCGATTGCGTAATGGGAACGATAAAAATACACTCCCTCTCTCTCGCCGCTCGTAAGCGCTGCAAACAATAATTTTCTGAGCGCTTTTTAAGCGCTTAGTCTATAGCAAATTAAAAGTTCGCCTGGGATATGAAGTTGCTGGCTTGTAATTGTGAAGCTTTGCTATTTGGCTTTCATTGTACAAGTCAATCTTATGCTCTAAATGCACTGGCGTCGAGGTATATTCTTTTATATTTGTTGAATCAGAGAACGTCCTATTATCAGACATTATCTACATACATTATTAACTTTACTATTTTTGTCTTCCATTTGAACACTAATGAAGTCATTTAACTTTAAGTCGACTTATGTTCGCAAATGGACGATTTTTTTGGCATAATAACAGTTAAAGAATTAAAACTCTAAATGATCTTTATTATTTATTACTGTGAATTACGTATACCTACAACAATCCTATAGATTATTCGCGCACGTAAGAATTGTATTACATATTTTAATTACACCCTTTTTTTATTATACACATTTAACGTCAAAAGCAAGCACCTAATCAATTGAACGATACCGTCACTCCCTTATTTAATAAACTAATTACTCCATAACAGCCGAGGCTAAAAAATAATGAATTTTTTACGGTCCATTAAAGTACGCACCTCATATAAATCACATAACCGTAAAAATAATTTTACAAGCTCGAGAAGTACGCAGCCCCGACGATATCCCTCGCTCGTCGACGGCCTTTAAAAAGCGCGGCGGCGACGATTAAGAAGAGTCCCGGCGAAAAGCCGCCCGGACAATAACAATAATAACAATAATTCCATTAATTCCGGGCGCCCCGAGGGAGGAGGAAAACGGCCGAGAGTCCGGATGAAAACTTCGACTGCTTCGGCAATTGTGGCGAAAAAAGGCCGGTTTTAAAAAAGCCGCGGACGGCCCGCTGTAAAGTTCAGCCGGCTGGTTCATTAAGGGGGGTGGAAAGGAGCGCGGGCGGTGGATTGGGGGAGCGCCGCTGCTCGGCTTCCGAAATCCCAAGGGGTTGTAATTGGCCTCGGGGATGGGCGCGAGTGTGTGGCCGGCGCGCGGAATAAGTTTCGCGAGTATTTTGCGAGCCGCGAAGAATGAAAATAAAAAAAAAAAAAGAAAAAAGAAACGGGGTCGAAGTGTATCATGTTTTGGTCTTGGCGCAATGACGACTAGGCCTGACCAAACAACAGTCTGATCACTGAACTTTACTTTATTAAGTGTACACCCGTATTATAGTTAAACAAATTAGCAATCCGGCAAAGAATCCCAATCTCTTGCGCGAAGAAGCTGCTTTCCAAAATTGATACCCCGCGCAAATCAGATCTCCTCGCCGCCCTCCGGGCTCCGCGCTCTAAATGAATAAACACTCTCGTACACAATCTGCTCCGCGATCCTCGTCGCGCAAAATTTATCGGAAGACGCTGCCTCCTCCGGTCGGTAATTTTTAAAGCGATCGAATTAAAGCCTCGCGCTCTCGCCTCCCAGCTCGTGCATTAAGCATGCCTAGACGCGCCTCGCGCTCGCATTAGATTTGATTGGGAGAGCCGCGCGCAACGGCGAGAAAGAGAGGAAGCGCTGCAGCGTCGGTTAAATAATATCCGAGCAGCTCCGACCGTAATTATCTCGCTCCCGGATTCTCCGCGCGCCGCCTCGGGGCCCACGCGGATCATTCCGAGGCAAGACGGAGAGAGCGAGAAGGGGCGGGGGGGCGGCTTTTGACGGAGAGGGAGACAAAGCAAAAACGCCGCTCGACCCGCCGAGGCGTTATCACGCGGAGATGAGCGCGAGCAGCTTCTTTATCGAAGATTTCGGGGGCTTGAAAAATTTAGAGGCGACGCGGTCTGCTCGGAGTTTCAATTGTTTGGCCGGGAGGATTCGATGCTGTATTGTGCTTTTTTTTGTCTCGAGAAACATTGGGCGATTCTGCAATGTGTCAGGCTTTCTTGAATTTGGGCTGTTCGCTATTTTTCGGGAGCTTAACGTCTAAGACTTTGCCTAACCAAGTTTGGTAATTATTTTTAATAGATGCACATGACCTTAATCCTCGCGAAAAAAGCTTGGTAAAATAAGTTTAGTAATTATTTTTCTTCAGAAATCTCTATTTACGAAACTTTCTAACTTTTTAGTCCAAGATTTTACGATCATGATGGATGCCTTCCGCGTGCACATTCGAGAGAGAGAGAGACAAGAAAATCTGCCTAATAATGTACATTCACGGTTTGACGGATGAGGATAATACGCTTAATATTGAGGGCCCCGGGAGAGGAAAAATTATTTGGTGATAAACATAACTCAGTAAGTTTCGCGATATCATCGTTTTACGCGATTGCATTCTTGGATTTATCGGCGTCGTAAAAGCCCTGGAAAGAGAGAGAGAGAGCGAGGAGGAAAAGTCGAAAGAGCCCCGCGGAAGAGGGAGAGGAAAGGAAGTTGGGAAACGAATGACGGGAGAAAGAAACAACCCTTCCGGGCATTATAAGCCGAAAGCTCGGCGAACTCTTAATTGCAAATTGGCGAAATAATTGAAGCGACACTCGTAAAAATAGTTTTCAAACTCGTAATTCGCTCGTAAAAACTTGCCGCCGCCGCGGCAATGCATATTCGGACGCGGTAAACATTATTCATTAACAGAATTTACAATGCTAACGAATCGAGACTTACTTTTTCCATTAATTACATCGATTCTTTTTTACCTCCTTCGCTGCCCCTCGTTTTTTTTCTTTTTTTTTACGCTAAAGAGCCTCTCTGACTTTTCCAGTTTCTCTCGAGCCGCGACTGAAATATGAGTTGCGCAAAGGCAATAAGAACTTTATTGTGCTTGTTTTTCGCGGATAAGCTCGTACTTTTACGTTGCTATTATCCTTAGCAAATGAATCCTAAACTGTACATATTGCTCGAACAAGAACAAAAATCAATTCTCTTAATCGAAAGTCAAGATTTAGCGAGATACTTATTAATCACATCAATATTTCATCTAAAATTTTAAAGCAAACGATCTGATAAAACGAACGCAACGCATCGCCGAGCGATAAACGGGGAACGCAGAATGTAGAGCATGCACGCTGCGGAAGGAGATCCAGACACGGGCTGATGACAAAATAGCGTGATTACGGACTATTAAGTAAACAGCGCAACCTCTAGACGTCATTCTGCACCACTGCTCTGCTCTCTCGCTCGGCTAGGCCGAGCCTTTTAGACGTTCTCAATACTAACTGATTCTGATCTGCGGAAGCCTCGTTGCTAATTCGGATTGAGGTTTTCGGAGATCGTAGCCGCGAATGAAGAAAATGAATAGTTGCGCGTTTAAAAATCGAAAAATACTCTTGGACTTTCAATAATTAACAAATCCGGCTAAACCCGAGCTCCGTTCATTCAGTGCAGAGGTTGTCTCCTGCGGCGGAGCCGAGCTGCGCCGCGAGTATATTATTTACCCGAAACACAATTCACAATGAGAATATTCGCGAAGCTAAACAAGAAACAAAGCCGGCGCGCGCTTATTCGCGTAACTGCTGCTTACAAACAGAGTCACTCTCTCTCTCTCTCTCTCTCTCTCTCTCTCGCGGCAAACATTTGCCCAAGAGTGCGCGAGTTAAGCGGCTAATTAGAGGAACCGGGCTTGCGGGGCGACGCGCGAATAAAGAGAGGAGGATCGCGGCCGATGACAAACGATCGTGGAAGCGCCGGAGAAAGAGAGCAATGCAAACATAAGGCAAATATACAACGAAAAAGTATACCTACTACCTGCACCTTTCGAGGTCAGCGGGCGTCGCGGCGGCGGAGGATGCATGAATAAATAATGCGATAATTGCGGTCGGCGACGATAAACAATGCAGACTCATGGCTTTGCGGATAGTTTGTTTGTTGTGAAATATTTATGAAGATAATTTGGTTTGTTATTACGGAAGTCAGGGCAATAATACTCGTTCCTTTTCTAATTTAACCTTAATAAAACAGAAAAAATTGATTTTATTCATGAGTTCGTTCGTAACTGAATGGGTTAGTACAAATGTATTAAAAATTTATAACTAAAAACTGTATTAAAATTGACGAAATCCGCCAAATTTTGAAATTAAAATTTTGAAATTTAAAAAGAAAATATAAAAAAGACGGAAACACTGTATTTCAGAACGACTCAAATAATAGCTAAGTAGTATTAATATTACTTATTCAACGAAATATTTAAACATTTCGCATTACAAAGAGTCTAACAAAGTTACTTTTTTACGAAAATATTTAATAATCCTCCTCTCATTAAAGTACTTCGCAAAATTTCACATGCATGAATCTCCTTTATTAACCCCGCTTCTAAACCTCTAACCCTCCTATCAAAATTTTTACGCGTACAAGCCGAAATCTGCAAATAAAAAAAACAAAAAAAAAAACTCTGCGACAGCTGCCGCGAGTAAAAGTGCCACAATAGCCATATCGCGAAGAAAGAAAAGCAGCCAAAGGGGTCCGGCGCCGAATACACCTAATAATTAAGCCCGCGACTCGTGAGCTCTCGCGAGACCGCATCCTTTTATTATTCCACGCTCGGCTGCTCGCAAGACCGAAAGTCGGACGCGGGCGGCTCTCCCGCGGGGCCTTCGGGTCTCTGTTGCGCCCGCGGCCCCGACGCTGCAAAACAGAAAGAGAGAGCCCCCCGGAAAACAGGGGGCGCGGAGCTCACCCCGCCGCGATGGACTTTTGTATTGCTTATTAGAGTTTGACGGACGCGACGAGTGTCGCCGTGGGAATTGGGCTCTGGGATTCTTCTTTGATTAGGAGGCGCACGATGTGGTATTGCAGCTTTCAATTAAAAAATGTCATTTGAACTTCTCCCGTCAAAGTATATGATTGCGCGTACCTCCCGAAATTTGCAAATCGGCCAGTCCAGCAGACACAACGCAAGCCGCCCAAAGCAGCGGCGGCCGTGGCGGTAGTTCCACTTGCACAACAAACACCGGCCGTAAATCTCGGGGAAAGAGCCCGCGCGTCTAATTACGCATACAAATCTCGCGCGCGCCGAAAAACCGGCCGCCCGAAGGTGAGCCGAGGGGGCGCGCGCGCGGGGCACGCGAGAGAGGCGCGGTAAATAATTTAGGCGAAGGCCCTAATTACAGGGTAGCCGCGCACGCGCGGCCTCTTATAAGAGTCGCTAAAAGGAGATTCGGCCAACAATAAATATGCACCGCTCCGCGCGCCGCCCGCCCGAGAGGGGGGTGGAGGCCTCGGTATTTGCCGATGATTCACCGGTCGCCGCCACCGCAGTGCCCGTTATTACCCAATGCTTTCTCTCTCTCTCTCTCTCCCGCGCCTGCGAGCTCCGGTTTGGCGATGCCTAATTTTAGCTTCACCTGCTGTGTGTTTTTCGTCATTGCAGGTGTGCCGCTAAGAGGTAATGTCGGTGGTTGCTGCTGCCTTCGATCCTTCGATTTTGCAAATTGTTAAGTAAATTGAAGTTAAAATTTCAGGTTTAAAGTTTCATTAGGCTAAAATTGCTCAAGTCTTTGGTACGTGAAAAGTAACAACACGTTGAAAGAGACTTGATGTTTTTTAACGAAAATATGAAAGGATGTAAGCTTTACTAACATAAAGGTCAAAGCTTTTTTGTTGATTCTCTTACCCCTCCATCTACCGCTGCACCCATTTGAATTTCTTTGTTTTTATAACTATATACTATCGCAAAGATTTTCGTATTTTGCTCAAGTTTTTGATATGAGCAGATTCGCTGCATATGCAGGGATGGTTATTTAACATTCTTCACACATCTTTCTGTTTTTAATGCCTTGCTGTAAAAAATGTAGCTGCCAACTTTACTAAAAGTTAAAAAATCCTTAATTGGCCATTTACTGGTGCACTATAATTTCACCGGAAAAACCATTCCTTCAATCAGCTGTTAAACAGAACAAAAAGAATTCTCAGCCCCGATTTAGATCAGTTTAATTTTCTCGCGAAATTAATCGACCGAAGATCGATGCAATTTTTAAACTCCAACTTTTAAATCACCCGGCTCATCCGCCCGCGAGCAATACCTTTTTATATCTCCGAAGCGCATCGATAAATAACGAGATCGCCGAGCTCAGGAAACTAATTTAAGGCAACTCGGCATCCAAGACACAGCGCACTCTTAACTATGCAAGTGCACGAATGATGTCGCGTGCAAGTTGCCTGATCGAAGAAGCGAGGCGGCGGCGGCGCAATATTGTTCGGCGCAAAAACGAAGGAGAGAAAAAGCGGGCGCAAAACTTGCGCTCAAGTCCGTGCCCCTCATTACGATCTCTCCGCCCTTCTTCTTCTGCCGCTTCTTCTCCTCCCCCGCCTCCTCCCACTTCGTTCGCCCGGTGCTTTTTAATGAAAAACTCGGCACTCGGGAGAGAGAGAGAGAGAGAGAGAGAGAGAGAGAGAGAGAGAGAGAGAGAGCGCGGAGGAGCTCGGTTAAAGCGCGCGAGACGA
>JAWWEM010000044.1:10099399-10125906 GCA_035582935.1 Ormyrus thymus
GAAGCGAGGCGGCGGCGGCGCAATATTGTTCGGCGCAAAAACGAAGGAGAGAAAAAACGGGCGCAAAACTTGCACTCAAGTCCGTGCCCCTCATTACGATCTCTCCGCCCTTCTTCTTCTGCCGCTTCTTCTCCTCCCCCGCCTCCTCCCACTTCGTTCGCCCGGTGCTTTTTAATGAAAAACTCAGCACTCGGGAGAGAGAGAGAGAGAGAGAGAGAGAGAGAGAGAGAGAGAGAGCGCGGAGGAGCTCGTTTAAAGGGCGCGATACGAATCGAGGCGCATGCGAGCGTTACCGGAAGAGCGACTGATGCCTACCGAGTGTTTGGGCGAGGCGAGTCCAAGTTCCGCGACCCGTCCAAGTTTCCGAGCGGCGCCGAGTAGCGCAAGTTCGCGCCCTTAATGGCTTTGCTGAGCTTTCAATCGGCCCTCTTGTTCTTTGATTTTCGGTTTTAAACGAAAAATTCAATAAATTTACGCTGCAAATGGAACAGAATTTGCTACAAACTGTGATAATTTTCATTGATTTTTACAGTCTGCTATCAATTGCTCAATTTTTACCACAAAAACTCGGACGCCTCCCAGCATCTGAAAACTATTCCACAGACGACAAAAAGAAGTCCACGCCAGAAGTAAGCGTCCTCCGCGAGGTAAGAGAGCCTGTTCGACACAAGCTCGGAGGGGTCGGCCCGGCACTCGAGCGCTCAAGAGGTGAGGCACACGTAATCCGGCCTGCACACACGCTCCTCCTCGGCTTTTCCCTGCCTCGCGCTTCCTTGGGCTGATCTCCCGGCCGGCCGCGGCAAATAAGGGCTTTGAGCAAAGTTCCGCCGCTGTAATTATTATGGCCCCGAATTATGCCCGCCGCGCCGAGGGCCAAATGATGCGAGCCGATGAGCATTCGATTTGAGGGGCCGGCGGATCTTTGATGTAATTACAAGCTTCATGTTTATCAGCCGGGGAATTTTGGTTGAACTGTAAGGAAAAATTAACAATTTTACTGTTACGGTCAATTTAGAAGGGATTCTGTTAAAGTCGAGGGGAAGCTTCGTAAAGGCAGGGACCGAATATTACAGTAATTGTTATAATATATCAGGAATATACTTAATAATTCAAATAATGTTTATTATATATAAATCCATAACGAAGAAAAAAATTATAGAAATTTAAAATATCATACTTACTTTAGAAGCTCACAATACAGCTCATTTCATTTAGTTACAAGTCTGCATACGTTATACGATACATCATTGTTACACAAGCCCTCAGGTATTTCATCGTATAATTCACTGCTCAAGAGCGATCATAACGCGGCCGATCTTTAATCCATCATACGCTTTTAGCAGACGTCGCGAAAGCTCGCCTCCAAGTCGGCCGTTCGCGACATTTGCCATCGTCGAGCCATAAATTGAGCCCATGCAGCGAAAAGTGCAATAAAGCGCGCGGAGCGGCATCACAATAGATCCGAATTAGCGAGCGTCATAATTCCGTTGTCGCGCCGTTGCGAATATCTCCTAAGTGCGAGACAAACGTTGCGTTCGGGGACCGAGAATAATAACGCTCTCTCGTCCAGACGTAAATAACCGGCGTTCGTTTGACGTATTTTCGTCTCTTATTGTTAATTTTATTATGGTTATAAATAATGCGAGCCTTGGGGCTATGTATTAATAGGGCGCCGGTTGCTTTATTTATAAATGATTTTCCAAGACATTGATTTTTGGACGATTTGCTTTAGGTTAATTATGAAGTAAGGATTTTTATACGTGAATGCGTTAATATTGATTGGGGTCGTTAATAATCTGGGTAATATTTCTTATTAGTCCTCCCGTCGTTGATTTAATAAAACGCATGTCTGGAAGTAGCTCTATTAATGAGCCACTAACAAATTTTTTATACCTTCATTATCAATTACATTATTTTTGAATGAATCAAGTATTCAATCTAAATTTAAGGTGGTTCTATAGTTTTTCGACATATTCAAGAAATTATTAAGACTTTGCAAGCACGTAGTATAAAGTACGTAGCATACAAAAATCTAAATTTTCAGACCAGTTAACGTGCAAAAATTTGAGAAAACGACGTTTGAAATGAAGCTCTTAAGCGTAGGCTCTTATGTATACAGCAGACGACGGCAGACGTATAATATAATAAATTTAAAGTTTTCTTATTGATAGCGATTCACCAGAAACTCCAAAAACAAACAAATTTTAGCTAAAGTTGTGTACTTTAAAAGAGTGTAACAATTAATATGCATTGGCGTGCGAAATTATTAGTTATAGCTTGTTCAAAATTATTCTCGTAATTTTTACCCGCGTTTGTATATCTATATATACTGCTACCGCGCGTTGTTTGTTTACATCCGCGACGCGAAGGCACAGTGCTGTATATCTATATATACGAATGTTCTATATCTGCCTATAGAACCACCTTAAGGGAGTACAGGAACAACTGATGTACTCAACACACGAACGTTCTCGTATTTGACTAATGCAGTAGTTGACGTGGCAACGTTGTAGGTACTTTAAAAGCTTATTATTTGAATTTGAAAAGAATATTATATTAATATTAACATTTTCAAACATTTCTTTAAAAAGCACAACGGACGGATGGAGCTTTAACCTAAAAAAATTTTCGCGCGGACGCGTACTGTACATATATATATACGATTTTTGATAATAATAATTGATGATATCTAGCTAAATAACCAACCGGATCTCACAAAAATTTAACTGCGTTTTTTGTATGTATATATCTTGCAGTTTACTAAATTTCATAATTTTCTAATCGTTAATTCTTAACTATCCCGTACTCCCTTAAGTTTTGTTACAAAAATGCATTAGTTTAATTTGACAAATTATCTTTACCTTCATTTTTGAACTACAAATTTATTACATTATTTTTCAATGAATTAAGTACTCGATCTAAACTTAAGTTTTGTTACAAATTTGCATTAGTTTTATTTAAGAAGTTATTTTTACCTTAATTTTTGAACTATAGATTAATTACATTGTTTTTTAATGAATCATAAAGTACTCGATCTAAACTTAAGTTGCATTAATTTCATTTGATAAATTATCTTTATTTAAATTAATAATTTATTAATTATTTTATTAGATCTTTTATTATATATTTAAAGATAAAATTATTAAACAAGTGTTAGTTCTTTCAGAAAAGAAATTAATAATTATGTTTAATTATAAATTGAATAAATATTATTTCTAGATTTTTGCAAATTGTTTTAGCAAAACTAAAAATGTTAAAAATATACTTACCCAGAAAATAAAGACACTCTTCAATCTTCACTATTAATCAAATACTAAATCAAGCATGAAAAAGTACTTCTCCAAAAATATAAATTAAAAGAAATAATGGCTGTGTAGCAGGCACGATCTGGCAGGTAACTCAGATACTCAAAAAATGTCAACCTCTGCTTTCCTCGTAATCACTTGTTGATCAATGCTTAAAAATAATTTGAATAAATATTATTTTTAAATTTCTTGCAAATTGTTTTAACGAAGCCAAAAACTATTAAAAATCTCCTTACCCAAACTCTTCAATCTTCGCCACTAATTAAATATTACGTCAAGCATGAAAAGTATTTCTCCAAAAATAAATTAAAAGAAAATCGTAGCAGACACGATCTGGCGGTTGACTTAGCTACTCAAGAAATGTCGGCCTCCTGCTTTCCTCGTAATCAATTTTATTATCTAAAAAGCAATATTGAAACTGTTATTTGATGCAACATGTTATAGAACAAATATAAACAAACGTCTAGTGCAATTAAATAAGTTTTCGTAAATATAATATAAAAAAATATTCTATTCGGTTTTAAATGTACGATTTAAATTATTGGTATGTATTCGAACCTTTTTTTAAACGAAAATCTGCTTACTCAAAAAATAAGACTCTTCAATCGTCGCCACTGGGCACTGACCAAAGCAAATTGCATCACGAGCAGGCACGATCTGGCGGGTAACTTGCAGCTACTCAAAAAATGTCGGCCTCTGCTTTCCTCGTTTATCACTTTGATTCTTTTCTAAAAGCACAATATTAAAACTAATATTTGATGCAACGTGTTATAGAACAAAAATAAAAAACGTCTAATGCCACTAAATTAGGCTTACAATGCAAAAATGTTTTATTCAGTTTGAGAAGAATTCAGTTGTTAACGTATATTCGATTTAAATTAGCCAAATGCTTTTTTTGCAACCTTTCTTTAAACGAAAATTATTTCATGCAACGTGATATAGAACAAGTATAAACAAGCCTTTAATGCAACTAAATTAGGCTTACGTAAATGTTTTATTCAGTTTGAAAAGAATTCAAGGGTTAACGTATATTCGACGATTTGAATTAACAGAACGCTTTCTTGAAACGAAAATCAACTTACCATCAATAAAGTCGTATAAAATAGGCAAACTTGAAATTCAGCTACCCCCACAAATAAATAAATGAAAATGAAGTCTTCGCGCGGCAAAGTCACGATCCGGCCGGTGGCTCTCCGTTCGAAGAATGTCGCCCTCCGTGCATTTGGCGCCACGGCGTTCGCAGGAACCGTGAAATTTACGGCGCGAAACCGCACTCGGGGTTTACTGTTTTACTTATTCGAAGTGGCCGGGGGTCAAAAGACCGGCCGAAGCCGAAGATACTTTGTATATAAATTTTGGTTAGCGGTGTGGTTGCGGATTGCCTCCCCTTCCGGCTGCGACTGCCGCGGCTGCGCGGGAGAGAGAACGCTCGCGTCTTTGGCGGGAGGCCGGAACTTCCTGGAACTGCGACAAGACAGCGCGCCTCGCTGACTCGTGCGGCGCGATGCGAGAACAATGCAAAGAACTCCGACTGCTGGGATGTTACGTGGAGGGCAGGCAAGATATTTCCAGTACTTCGCTTTATTTATAAGTACATGTTCGCATTTTCAAGGCTTATGAAAGCTGAAATTTGACAACAATGTAAGTAAGCTGTTATTGTTCGTAGGTTTTTTTTATTATTTATAGAGGTTCAAAAAGTTAGAATTACATATTTTCAAAAGAAAAAATAATAAATAAAAATAAGATAGTTGAAAGATTTATAAAATTATTTTTATATAAAAGTTTTTTTTGATAATTATTTCAATATTGGTGGGAATAGAAACATTTTCTAAATAATTTATTTATTATAATTATCTGAATTTACTTAGTTTATATGTGAAAGCGATGCAAAAAAATTAATTTTAAATTTAATAACCTGAAAAATGTGTATATAGTGATTTTAATTTCAAATTTTTTATAACCTAATTTTAGTTTTATTGTTGCCACCTTGAATAATAGTTTTTTAATATACAATTTTCTTAGAAAAATAGTTCGACGAATTTTCTACTTTTAGTTTGAATTACTGATTCTAACGGCGAAAAATCTATTAAAAACCTTGAAGTGAAATGTTGCATGCAACCAGATTCAATAAAGGAAATGCAAAGGTGCGGCGCCAAATATATCAAATGTGGCTATTACGAACTATTTTCTTGTTCTTACTCTCTTTCTTACCGAGCTAGCTACATTAGGTTAAGTTTTTTTTTCTATCATTTAAATGCTTGAATCTGACAGTAGAATATAATCAAAGTAACATATTCCTCTACGGTTTCAAAGAATAAACTCAAACAGCACATCGTGCACTTCTACCCCCTGTTAAATACATCACTCAAAGAATCGAATCGCGACTTTCACATAAAGCTTTAATCTGCGCAATCAGTCAGACGTGCAAGATAATTTGCAAGCTGAAGATAAAGCAAATCTAAATAAAACCTGAAAAAACGAGTGCTTCATTAATCACGCTGACGACAAGAAGCCATTTGCCTGGCGAAAAAAGAAGTACCACGCCGAATAACCGGCTTACGCGATTATTTATTGTGTTTTGCGTAGCGGCGCGGCGCATTAGCATTTTTCCGTTGTTTAAAAATGAAATATTCGCGATGCCGCCAAGTGCGCCCCGCTCTGATCTCCAAATAAGTGAGTCCGCGCCGTTGTGAATACTAAAAGGACGCTGCTCTCTCGCTCTCGCTCTCTCTCTCTCTCTCTCTCTCTCTCTCTCGCTCTCTCTCTCTCTCTCTCTCTCTCTCTCTCTCTCTCTCGCTCTCTCTCTCAAGTCCGCCGCGATACAACTTCACCCCTGGCTGATGGCTGATGCTCGATTTAAGGCGCTCTCAAATTCCGCTGCTCGCTGAATTTGAAAGAGCGAGATGGTTATGTAGGTCGAAGCTGGTGCTTTTGCCACTTGATTGAGCTTTATGCGCTGAATTCAGTTGATGGATTATAAGGTGAAAGCAATTTGAGAAAAAGAGTTTACTTTAAATTTGCAAAATTTAATAATAATAATAAAGTTTATAAATAAGCTTTTTCACGTGCTTTATTTAAAGAATGATATAAAAATATTTTAGGAAAATGTATATAGAAACAAGAACAAAAATTTAGAAATTCTATATATTATAGAAGTATTCTTCATTGACTGAATATATAGAATAATTCTTAATTTGATTCCAATAATACTTCATTCAAATCTACATATATATCCATTGGTAAAAATATTACGTATCAAAATCCGTTAAATAAAATATGTTACAAAGTCGAAGTCGCACAAAATTTAGTGTTAAAGTTATTAATATAACAACATGCACTTTTTAATTCCTATTTTTAACTGTATTATCTAGAAATTAACAGTGCAAATATCCAGGCACACTTTGCGTATGCTTTTTTAACTTCTTCTCATATCAATTGGAATTTAGCTTAAATTCTAATCAATTAGCTCAGTGATTCATTACCAATATTCGAAATTTCAACTAACAATTTGAATTTCAAATACCGAGACCTCGTCACATGCCCGAGTTCTTTGATTCTTTTTACCGGCTCTCATCGTGCCTTCGCCCATATACATACGAAAAATCAAGGAGCGCTCGTGCGAAAGAATTGCTCGAAACGTCGTAAAAAAGGGGAAAACTCAGTGTCCGGGCGGTCAATCACTGCGAAAAGTTCCCAACGAAAATCCGCACCCAAGTCCCGCATCGATTGCCAATAGGTATATCTTTTGAATCTTTTTTTAGACTGAGGGGGAACTCGATTGGAGAGTATTTTATTAGCCGATCTTCAGAGACTACAAATTAATACTTTTATAAACAATTTTTTCAAAAGTTAAGCTCAAATTAATTTGGTGATAATAAGATTTGGAAACTTTAATAAAAATGTACGAGATCATATTAAAAAAATTGTTAGTTTACATTACTTTATAATTTCATTTACAGCTAATATAGTTTCGTTTAATTTAATTGAGAGCACAACATTGGAGAAATTCAGTGTACAACTAGGCGTGAATAAACTCGAGCCGCATCGTCTCCTCGGTATACAATCCGCTAATCTCACTGTTAATCTTGATTTAATCCTTGACAAGCTCTTAAGGAGACGTTAAATTGTCGTTTGCGTAACGGCTTTATATGCGCATCCACCTAGAAAACAGGAGGTCTATTCGGAGACCTCTGGGGTTCAGTTGCTAACACCTTAAGGGCTCAAACGGGATAATCGTTTTCAGTTTATCACTTAAACGTGACTCTACTATTGATTTTAGTAGTTATTGCAATATAAATCTTTTTCAACCGAAAAAATGTTAAAATAGTATTGTTTTAAATAGTAACAAAAAGTATGATACTGTTAGATTAAATCTTTATTGGTTAAGAACTTATTCCCTATAAATGTTAATATTTCTAGTATTAATCTCTGTTTTATTAAGGGTTTAGAGCGCTGGCATTTAACTCATTACTTTTAACGTCTATAGCAAGAAAAAATTATAAAAATTATGGTAATTTTCACCCCCTTTAGGGGTTCATCTTGATACTGTTTAAGGAAAACTTGATTTTATTTTCTATAACCCAAGAAATACTACCAATAATGATAATATCTCACTAAAAGATTTTTTGAAAATGTTGAGAATGTTAACATTGTACCATGCCGTTAGCGGACCGACATGACGTCTATAGACGTTATTTACTGTACTAAGTAGGGGACTTCATACCTCATTTCATTATAATAAGGGTTAAACTGAGTTTATTTTTTTGTAAGACTACACCTGCTAAACTTTATATATAGAAGATAACATTTAGGTGGAATTTAAGTGTGTTTCAACGTATGTATACTGAAATTATGTACAGATCATTAAACTTATTATCGTCTATTCAGACACAATATCAATATTTCACCATGGCCAAGTTTATGTCAACATATTACCTTTTCAAGCTCTAATTAATTTAATAAAATTTTAAATCTCGAAAGGCGGTGTCAGCAAATACAACCTGTTCGTATTTCCAGCATCATCTTTCGAATAATTAGTTCCACCAAATTACGAAGCACACCTCCGCTGCGATTTTTTATCAAAATTAATTAAAAATTTTAAATTAAAAGCCCTCCCAGTTTCCAGCCAAGTTAAGAACACCATTTTTTACCGTCAACCACCCATATCCAAAGAAGAACGTGCACTCGAGAGAAAATAAGTAAGGTCATAAGACGCTGCAAGGTCCCATAGTTCTCGGCGAAGAAAAGCACTCGTTATTTATGCCCTGACTAGAAGGAGAGGGCGAAATATCATATTTAATTTTTATTACATCAGGAGCCGTGTATATGCACATCGCCTGGCCGCGGGGGAGGCTGACTGTATGTAAATATGCCGTGATACATTGGATACTCGCTTATAAACACCCCATTTTTATTCGGCTAGCGTCTTCCGAGCATCTACGGCACACGATGATACCCCTACCATCGTCTCCCAAACTTCTTCGACCTTTCCTCTCCAGTTTTTTCGAACCGTCCCTTATTTTAGTGTGCATATATTGTGATCTATAAAAGTGCGTCCTTACACAGACTTAAATTCTTTTTTTATTGCTTAAGAATCAAAATAATAGGAAAATAATTTTAAACTAGCAATAGATTTTTTTATTTATGGACTGAAAAGCTGAATAAACACTACTTTGAAATTTCAAAAAATCTTTGTTAACGGTATCATGAGCTTAAAACGTATTTTAAACGTAATTTGCTAAAATCCTTCTTTTTCAAGAAATAGATAAAAAAGAATCACGTTTAAAACAAAGGCTTGGTAATAAAATTCTAAACTAACAATTTTACGCGCAACCTACATTTATATTAAATTTATAAGCACATAAAAATGTTTACGCTATACAGTTTCACATCTATCCATCACCAACTTTAAATTCTCTCTTGCTTTTATACGCACAAACTCACGTATTTCAAATCTCTCTGACCCCTCCTGAAATGAGGTTAGGCAGGAACTGGGGGGAGGCCATTATTTTTGCGTTCCTATACGGGATCACGTGCACCGAGATCGTTCCGGAGCGACACACCTTGCCAACTTGAGCAAACTGTCGCTCCACTAAAGAACGATACATGTATACAAGCTGGTGTCGATAGTTCCGGTTATTTTCCCCTTTTCCCGACACGCTTTTTTTATGGGCACGCGTCGCGCGTATTTATTATCCAAGTTTTGCGCCGCGATGCCGATGTTTCTTTTCTCCTCTTCTTTTTTCATTTTCTCTCGTCCTGAAGGCATACTGTATAATTTTATGGCCCGCTCCTTTCAGAGCAGAATGTTGCAAGGATGTGCTCGCGCCACTTTTTATTATGATGTATTTGCGGCTTCGTAATTTTAAGGAAGCTATGTTATTGCTGCAAGTGCAATTGAATGATGATACGTTTTATTGTTCATAAGTCTGTATTTCATAATTATTCAGAAGACATGGAGCATATTTTTCATCTAATGACGAATTTATTAATTATTGAGAATTATTCAATTTACGGCGTAAACATTACGTCACAGTTTTATTTTACAATATGCGCATTTTTACATTGATCTGATTTAAAAAATCCTAATTCATTTGTGCTTATTTTAACAAGTTGCAAATGATCATTGCGTTAATAACGTAATTACATATCTGGTCCGATAAACTTGTCTCTTTATACAGATGCGCGTAAGCAAAACTTTCCATCAACCAGTTTTAGCATCGTTTGTCCTATAAGTTGTACACTTATCATTTAATTTCAAATAATTAGACTGTTCACGCGATGACTTTTGTTGAAATATTACGATTTTTACAAAAGGATCACGTGCTAAATAATCAATAATACTAAAAAGTTACACACTTTTTTTTTAATCTATTGACTCAACTGAGTATATTGATCGACACCCCATCGCAAATCACAAATAAATACTGAAAAGGTAAATACTGAAAATTTCTAATTCGAGCAAAATATATTTTGTGCGTTACTAATTTTAAGTATAGGATGCTTTGCATAATATAATTTTCTGTAAAGTTTTCATTTACTTTTAACAATTAATATTACTTCAATAAATAATTATTTTAAATAAAAAGTTTCCATCTTTTAAATTTGTGAATCCAGAATTAATGTTGAATAAAATTAGAATTAAGTAAATCACTAATTTCATCGAAGTTTTATTTGACAAATGTAAATATTCTATTTTCTCACACGTGCTACATAGAAAAAAGAGTGATTAGATAAAATGCAAAAATTAATCGGGTTGAGTGCAAAACTAATTTAATTCCATATTTTTAGTATATTGTTAAGTTTTATAAAATCAGATTTCCTACTAGATTCATAAATAATAATTTACTTATTATGTGCTAGAAATTTTGATAAAGAAACCACGTTTAAAATAGTTATACTAAAGAACAGCATCATTTACACGATGTTATTCAATTTTTTCGATTGTAAGAAAACTTCCACATATATGTCGTTTTGTTTTCTTTCATCTTTTCAAATGTTAACAAACATATCTATATACACGGAAATTTCTAAAAATACACTTCCTTACGTATTATCAAAGGAAAACAGCGCGTAAATTGCGTAGCATTTTGATAAATAAATAAATGTTATGCAGGAAATAAATAGATAAAAGAAATATCTCTTTCACTTCAGTTTTTAGTTTTAGCAAATGCTTTACTTTTTTAACTAATATTATAAATCGAAAGAAATTGATGCATTGAAAAGCAATTTTTTCTTGAAAGAAGCGTCTATTTCTATTATTGATACAAATATCCCTACCGTGGTAATAAAAGTTATGAAATTTATTTCTTTGATTATCTATAAATAGTTCCGTTTTCAGAGAAGGAGTTGTTCGAATCCGATAAAGGGTAAGAAGCTGGTGTATACATCGAATAAAAACACGGTTATGTACACGTCACCGTAAGGTTTACGTGCCTATTTTCACGCACGTTCAATGGTATTTACTAGGAACGAAGACCAAGAAATTCCGATCGAGAGCACAGCTGCATTCATGTTTTCCAACATTCTACACATGTTAAATTTGAATACAAATTGAAAACAAAATAATATTGAAATAGGGTCAAGTTAAGGTCTGCATTCTACTCAAATATATATTATGCATTATAATTTTATGCTGTACATAATCGCGGAAGTAACTTTCTGTGCTGACAAATACAACAGATAAATGATCTGTTTAATAATTGCTATAATTATTGAATGGTTGATAATATTTTCTATTTTGAATGATGAAAGTAAGGCGTTAAAACACTTGAAAACGTGAATTACTGAGAAAGTAGCGTATACGATTCCTCAATAAAGGAATATACGTCAATTTGAATTTAAAAGGCAGCACATACGCTTGAATCTTGTATCATCTATTCAAAGAATAACGCAGTTCTCCGAATCTTTATCATAGTGGGACACAATGAATGGCATTAGCCTTTCATTCAAGTAAATGAAAACCGCAGCTAGAACTATATCGATCTATCTCTTTCTACCAACATCATTACAGAAAAGTAAGCACTAATTAATTCACTCCCACGCCCACAATATTTACAAAGAAAGAACATCAGCCGAAAATTCAATTATCTCCAAAAGACAGTCGAAAAAACCGAAAAGCAATATCGAGTCCAATAAAAATTTTGGTCCGCGCATGCAAATGCGCGAGAACTGGCTCGGAAGCGAAGGGTGGCGGTGGGGGAACGGCGCGGAGGGGGGGGAGGAGCGGGTTCACGTGTACTCGGCGCAGCTCCAGCGAAACTTAACAAAACAATTTGTTCCAAAGCAAACAACGGCATCCGGTTTACTTGTGAATAAACAACATATTTATTTTTAGAGGCACGGCGGCTCTCGCAGGCCTCGACTTGCCCGCCTCGTGTACTCGGCCCACGCTTTTCGTTCGCCGTACGGCTGTCTCGCTCGCTCGCCCCGAGGAGCCTCTTGACTGCTCGTGCCTGAATGCGAATTCATCTTTGCTTCCTCGCGATGCTCGAAAATAAATTCCACATCGTTCGGAAAGCGCGCGCAAGTGTTTTTTCAACCTGTTCGATTACGTTGCTTTTAATTCGAAAAAAACGTGAGTTCATTTCACGTTGGTCTATTAAAAAATTGACATGTAAATTTCGATGGAAGGAACAACGGGTCGACGAAAAAAAAGGTTTTCGAGGCTAGGCGCGATTGCTTTTGCAAACGAAAAGCCAATGCAATTTTTCAGATCGTCCTGTGAATGCGCGCAAATAACGCACGCGGGAAAGGCAAACAGCGTAAAACAATCCGCGAAGCTCTCTTTTGCGTGTGCGTGCGTACATACGTTTCACTGTTTAGTCGATTCATCAGCATCCCGAGTTGAGAAAAATAGTTGGCACGCCGCTTGTCGCTCGTACCTTCCTGGCCATTTCCTGGCGGAAAATTTTTTCCAGGTGTCAGTTTTTGGCTTTTTTATTAGATTTCTACTTCACTCGTTTAATTAATCGATTTTATTACAGTTCTATCTGATGAAAAAAGAATTAAAGTTAATGTACTTAATTTTTATAATCAACTAAAAACTGATAAAGTATCGATAGAAGTAATTTAATTATTTTTTGACACTCTCTTCAAGGTAACGTGTACAATTAAATTCTAAGCTTTTCTAAATTCTGTTCCGCAAGATCTTTTATCTACTCACTACACATACAGCAATCTCTACTTAAAATAGTACTTACGTCGCTTAAATCAGTTATTTAACGTTAGAAAAACAGCAATTACAGAAGCTTACAAGATTCCCAATACCTCCCGCACGAGATTCCGCATTCTGAAAAAAAAAATCATCACCTCAATCCTCGGCAGAGAGCAGAAGACGTCTCCTCCGCATCCTCGGCATCGAAGCACGCGAGCAGGAAAGAAGCGCGGCGGCGAGAAAAAGTATTAGCGGCCGATGACGTCACCGGCGAGGCGCGAACACGTGTACCGCGCGGATTAATTGTTCGCGACTGCCTGCGCGCGTGGAAGTTGATTGTTTGCGCGAGCCGTTTACGCTTCGCCCACTTTTATCTGGGAATACGTAAACGCGCGCGAATCTCTCTCTCTCTTTCGTCAAATACAGCACGCCAGCATCACAATCTGCTGTGTGTGTACACGCAATGCTTTTTGTCTAGGATTCTTTTGCGCGAGTTGATGAAAATTGTTATTTGAAACAAGTTTGGGAAACGACCGTGAGCCGCAGAAGTTAGTCTTTGTTTTTACGTGCAATTCTGGTATCTGGTTTTAAAGAATTTGATAAATAATGGGATCATAATAAATGAAATAAATCTAAATCAGCTTTTGTATGTATAGAAAAAACCAGAGCGACAGTCACGAATTGGCATTATTTTCGAAGAAACTGATTATTCTTGTATGAGACATGCTGAGTGACATATTAAATAGATACCCAGAATGTTCTGGCGTGTAAATACGAGTTCCAGAAAATAACATTCATATATTGTAAGTTTAATATGTAATAAAGCAACGGAAATCAAACGAACATATCTTCTTTTTGCTGTCGAATCATTTCCGAAATTTAATTCAGAAAAGTAGCTACTTAATATTTTAGATAATATTAGGTGAACAAAAGATGGTCGCTTATCATTACTAACTTCTACCGTATATAAACTCAAGTGTAACTCTTAAAAAAGTTTTGAGGTCTCCCTTAAAAAATGTTATAACAAATTTTTGCAGAAAATGAAATCATTAATTGCGGACGCAAAGAATAAAATTTTTTATTGGAGTAATATAATGTGTGCGAATCATCGATTTAGGATGAATCTAAAATGCACTGCCTCACAAGGATTCTTACCGATAAGCTTTATTCTACCAATAAAACATAAATTGGAGCTTGCGCGATCAAGTTGACACATTCATTGAATCATTAAAATTCTCGAAACTAATTTTAGTCTTGCATTAAAATTGACCCATTAAATTTTAAATACGTCTCAAATCAGCCAAGAATCTAAAACACGCCCCTCCTTAAAAAGAACAAGTAAATCAGCGAGTCATCAAAATCCCTCGAAAAACCAGCCCGAGCCGGAGGCAGTAGCTCCCCGATCCCAAAAAAGAAGCTTCCCTCGCCCGGCGAGCCTCCTAACATAACTCTCGGAAAATCCGACACACACCTCCGGCACGAGGGAAATGAACTTAGGCTGCAGCTCGCGCGGGCCGCATTATCGCGGCACGCGTGTACTCCCGAGACTGCACTCGCGCTCTCGCTCGCTCGCGAGCAAGCAAGCAACCTAATTCGAGAGATAAGATAAGCTCGTAAAATGCATGGTGCGCCCAGGCGGCCGCGATACTACTTCGGTGTTTTATTGCTGTGTATCTCTCTATCTGCCTCCGCTGCCGCCTCGTCTTCTTGCGGCTGGGGGGTGCCGCCGAGCCCCGGGAGAGATTTATTTGAAAATTCGATAGACCCGCGGCCAATTACTACTCTTTTTCGGCGGGCTGGGGCGCTGCGACGACGCTCCGTCGATTCGGGGACTTTGAGTGGCTTGCTCTTTCGCGAGGATAAAAATCCCGAGACCTGTCGTTTAATAAAATGAACACGAGCTCCAGGTACGAAGCAACGACAAATCAAGCGGTAAACAAGGAAGGGCCGCAGATACGCGGCATTATTTCACTCCTTCATTCCCGCGCGCTCCACTTCCTCTCCGCCCTCGTCCTCCCTCTGCCTCGCTCGCCGGAAGAATTTTAAATACAGCCACGCGGGCCTGGCTGTACGGCAGCTCTCGCGAGGCGCACCGCGCGCGAAACGACGCATGGGTATTCCGCTCGCGCCTCGCTCGACTCTCGTAAATTCGATCGCAATCGCTGCCTTCTCGGGCTCTAAACGGCCCTCAGGAGCTTCACCCCCCCTGCCGCGTTGTCAAGCGCCTTATTGGCAATTTGTCGATCGAGGGAACGATGTTTACGGCGTCGATGACGAGGCTGCTAGTGGGCTGCTGGGTGATTTTTCGCTTTAAACGAGTTCTATTGTTACTTTGATAATATTTAGTTTAACGCAGGTTTCCATTCGATAATTTGAGAAGTAGCTGAAAAAGTGAAAATGGTATTTTTAAAACACGCGAACATCGCCAATTTTAAGTATATTAATTCATTAAAGTTTCAGGGCATTAATTACATTAAAATGAAAATATTGAAATTAAAATCTCGGTGTGTCGATAATAAGAGGAATTCGCACATCCTCTTCGACACTAATTCATTAAGTTATGAATTAAAAATTTATTTTCGGGATGAATTTTCCCAATATTTTTTAGAAAAAACCAATAAGTCAATATGAAATTACTCAACAAAGCCAGCACGAAAATGAAGCCATTACGCGATCCAAAAGCACGATCCAATCCATCGGCGCAAAACAGCCTCCAGAAGCTTCAACAACATCGCCTGAGCATCGAATAATAATTCGATCGCAACATCGAATAATCCGACATTGTAAATTCGGCGAAAGGCCGAACGAGCGTCACTTATTTCGAACGCGGCCGCGGAGCGCTCAAAGGATCTCCCGGAAAATACGCATCGCGATTGCGTCACGTTTCAAAGCCGGCGAAATTTTCCGTGAATAGCGTGGGCGTTACTTTCGGGCGAAACTCTCGTCGTCCCTCCCGTTCCTCTCTCTCTCTCTCTCTCTCTCTCTCTCCTTTCCTCCGGGCGTTCGTTTGATTCACGAGTCGCAATTTTATCGCTTAATGTACGGAATTATCGTCGAATTATATCACTTAATGCGAATTACGCGGAACTTTCGGCCCCGGCCCCGGCAAGCTTTTTCATGTTAATTAAAAAAATTTTCGGATATTCGCTCCGCGCGCCGGACGACGGCGAGAGACTTTCTCTCTTTTTCGATCGCGGCTCTCTCCTCTTTCTCGGGTTGTGGAGAGGGCAATTTATACATCGGCGAATATGTGCGTAGAGTAATCAAATGCCGGATTGAAAATTAAAATTAAGTGCGTTCGGAGAAAATAATCTTCCAAATGGGATTAAATTTTTCGTCGCTGCTTTTACAGAATTTTTTGTAGTTTTCTTTTTTGATTTATTTCAGAGTCGTTCATTGTGACATTGCATAACTAAAAGTAATGAATTGAACGATTCCTTTACAGTATATTTTGTATACCTAAGAAAACATAAAAAAAGATTCTAAAAAATTCGTTTAACGTTTGAGAACACATTTAACATTAATCATTTTTCAGTCGCATACTAACAGCAAAAACGGTAATAATTCAATCCTAAAAAATATGATTGAATTAATAAGGCGCACTCAATTTATAAACCGCCACTTGAAACATCTAAAAGCTGGAAAAGAAACAGCCAAGTGCGCATTCATAAATCCACTCGAGGCCTTTTCATTTACGCACCAAAACGAATTTTCCCCTTCCCCTCCGAAGTCACCGGCCGAAAAAATCGCAAAATCGCAAAAAAAAAGCCGCCGCGGCACATAATACACCTCCGCCCCGTAACGGCGCGGCTTTAGCCCCGAAGTGCACGGGAAAAATATAGGAGGCCTCCTCGCCTCCGAAAGAGAAGACGGACGCTTTCTCATTACGTCCCGGTGATTTACGCGCTGAAGATTTTTCGCCGGCCAAAGTTAAAAGAAAAATAAGGCTTATGGGGTGTAAAGTCGAGGGGAGGAAGAAGCTCGGCGGGAGAGAGAAATATATATATATATATATATATATATCAGAAGGAGCTTTCGCGCACGGGACATCGACTGTGAAATTTTGTGTATTATTACTTTGGGCTTTATTATGCGATCAAATCTCCGCGTCTTAGGGAGAAGTTTTAGGCGCTTTAAGCGGCTTAATCTCCTAATGAATAATCCAAATTATTTTTCAAGCAATTCATTCGTTGTATTTTTTATTAACGCAGCTCGAAAAATATCTGACGCTATCTCAATAAAGGTATCCTTTCTAGGCCCGCCAAAGATTCATTTCACTCCATAAAGAAACTCGGCTCCGAAGCGGGGCGCTCGCGGCCCTTCAAAAATCACGAGTACTCCGCGTAATCCTCAATAGAAGAACGAGCGATAAAAGCCTCCCATGAAACAAACCCCATACAGACCGCAGCGGCTCGTAAAGAAAAAACTAACGCTCGGCGGCGGTGCATCTCGTCTAGACCTTTTTTTTCTGAAAAAGAAAAAAAGCGCGACCGAAAAAGCCGATCTCAGGCGAAGCTCTCGCCCGCGTCCACTTAAAAACGTTCAAACGAAACGGCGGAGGAAGCCTACATGAAAAAGCGTTTAGCTGTGCACATACGGGCCACACTAATGCCGGACTAAAAATTTTCTCCCCCGGGGGGGGGGGGAGTGGAGTGAAAATTCAGGGGAATATAACCAATAGAGATGGCAGAAGATAAAGCCGAGGAAAAGCGAATAATTGCGAGAGTCGAGTGGCGCGGCGGCGGCGGCGCTCTTTTGTGACTCGAATTCGTACGGGAGGGGCTTAATTTTTCAGCAAACAAACAGCAGCTCGTAGTGTTTGACGGGAGGAAAGGAGCCCGCGCGTGCGCCGGGGGCTTTGTGTCGCTCTCTTTTTCGGCGCTCCGCGGCTTCGATTAAGCAGCGTGTAAGCGCCTCGAGTGCCGCGCAGCCCGCCGTGTTTGGCCATATACTTGCGCGCGATATTTCGGTGCTGCGCCTCGAGATTCGTGCTCTGCTCGAGCTCCTCCGGCGTTGTAATTCACCTCTCGAAAAATAAAATGCTGGAGTGCCGTTGGAATTTTTCGGATTTTTATGGTCTCTTTTACATAAAGTTTGATCGTACGTTAACATTCTATTTATATAAAATTGTATGATTGTGTTAATCAATCAAGAGGATTTTATTTAAGTATTTTTAAAATCACCTGTAAACGACAAATTTATATTAATCAAATTTTTTTATATTATAATAAATTATACTAACACATTGAATTTTAAATAAAATGAGCTAAACCACAACTCGTTTCACCCTTATCCAATATTCAAGAGACCCCGAAAACGGGGTACATACCCCCTTCAAACGAATTTATTACATTTCAAAATAATCTAATGAAATAATTAGAAAATTTAATCGGCGGAGATGCAGCTCTCGCGGAAGCTAATTAGCGAAATTTATTGATTACAGGGGCATATTGGCGAGAGTCCATTCGACAACGGCTCCTGGGGGAAGGATCACTTCCAGCCAACGGCAGTTCCCTGGCAGCCGAATCCACGCGGCCACGGCCGAACAAACGTGAGTACATACTCGCTCGATTCTTTAACCTCTTGGAATTATTACCCGGAATAACTCATCGGCCGCAATTGCCCAACGAAACAATTAGCCGCGGCGAGCCGAAATCCCTTATCCGCCGAGAAGCTTCGGCGAAGGAAAAGGAGCCCTCGTACCTGGTGGAAGCTCCGGGGCAATAATTCAGGCGCGCGGATCCCTCGGCGAAAGGAGCGGCTTTTCCCTCGCTTCTTTCCGGGCGCCGCAGATGCGGCTCGTCCTTTAGCCGATAAAGAGCCCGCGTGCGGTCATTCGAGCCGGAGGGGCATTTAATCCCGTTTAATAGACTGTAAACGCGGCGCCGGCAGTTTCGGCCTCCTCCTCCGCCGCCGCGGCCGCTGCCTCGGAATTTAATGGACAACCGATGCTAATCCCCCGGTACACTTAGACCGCTGCCCGGGCGGCTAATCGCGAGATCGCGAGCTCGTTATCGATGCGTTTATAGTTTCGGCGGGAAACGCGATGATTGACCCCCGCGGGTATCGGACGGGGAAGATGCTGAGGTCTTCCGGTGGCGAGGAATTTTCAATGAAAGCTCGGCAAAAGTCAGGCTGCCTTGATGTGACGAGGGTTATTGTGCTAATCTTTAAACTAAAACTTAACTTTTGTTATATCTGTTGAATTCGGTAATAGTACGCCTTGAAAGACATTTCCTGGGAAAAACAAATTTAAGTTGAATTATTTGAGCGATAAAAATACTTGAATGTCACAAACTCAAAGTCGTGCTAAGTTTTGAGTGCCTGTTAAAACTTTCCATCTTTTTACGTAAAGAAAACACTATAATTTCAAAGGACTAATAATTAATCCTCCAGATCCATTAAAAGAAATCAGCACCTTTGAACGAAAAGACAAAATCAGTCGGAACCTCGGAACAAATGACGGAAATTTCCCCCTAAATCTCGCAAATTCCAATAACTACAGTCCATCTGAACTTTCAAAGCAGAGTAAAACCGAGCGAGCGAAATGAACACTAATTATCGCGAGGGTCATCATCGCGTGGCTCGTTCTGTCCCGCGTTCGGCCATTTTTCTCCCGGAGCTTCCTCGTCTCCCTCATCCAGAGCCTCTAAATCACGGGTAACAATAAAAGTGGCTATCGCGAATGAAACGAATAAGAATGGCCGCGAAGGAGAACGAAATTTGTAATCCCTGTCTTAGATGGAACGTAAGGATGTAATAAAGAAAATTTGCAGTCGTAGAATTGAGAGAGACGATGTTATTTTACGAGATCTGAATTTCTTTTTTCGGAGTTGCGTTTTTATTTCAAATTGGGGGTGTTTGAACAATAGTGATTTGATAATTGAAGAGGTCCAATTAAACTAAGGCTGATAATATCCACTTTTTTGTTTAAATATTAGGAGAAGCTACTATTCAAAGGTTAATGAAAGTTTAAAATTATGCTAATCAATGCTTTCAGCCAATTTGCAATAATCGATCTGAATAAGAATTTTTAGCGATGAAAATTAATTCTCTAGAATATCAGCATCTGATACGTGCGACTATTTTAAAATGATATTTTTAAATAAAGTAACTATCACAACATTAAATTCTATATGTATAATAGTTTGCAATACAGCGTAAGTACGAATGTTTCGAAAAACTTTAGGTTAATTAATCTCAAAATTTCCGTGGACTTTTACTCAAGGCGATGGTTATATCATAAGTTAGATAAAATTCATTACACTAATTCCAATTCAAATTTGAACCAAATAAGGAAAAAATTTTCGATTCATTCAAATATTCGGTTTGATGTAATAAAATGCGTAACTTGTTTTTTTACTGATATAATCGAAGATTCTCCAAGAAAAATGCGATCAATGGGAATCAGATTTGATTCTAAAAATATACTGAAGATTTATATTCTCAAAAATCTTGAGAAGTACATCAAACAACGTTTTTAATCTAGCATTTTAATTCTAATTTTAATTGTTTAAAGTATCTTTTATCAAATTCAGCGATAAATGCCCATTTTTAACTGTATTATTAGATTTCAGATCGGAAACTGTACCTAAAAATTAAATTCGTTTTCCTATTCAAAATTCATTTGCTTTGCTCCTCTCTATTTGATAATTTTACTGAAGAAAAAGAAGTAAGAGTATTTTATTATATTATTACATAAATTTCTCTTCTAATTTACATATTGTTTTTATTCTGATTTCCTTATAGTCCCGACAGCAATTTACTTAATATTTTGCTGCTCTGCTCTGCTCTGTTAATAACTTTACTCTCATTGTTTCAGTTCTAATTTGTGAAAATATTTTGAAATGCGGAACATTCTTTAACTTTTAAATTTCAACTGTTCGATCTAAAACTTGTGATAATTTTTTGACGAAATACTTCAGGGTGTGATAAAATATTTCTGTAAATATCTTATTTAAATAAAATAATACGTGACATGTATAAAATAACAATAATCTTATTATTCAAGAAAAAAAATACTGGAGGATCAATAACGATTGGTTGTTACTAACAATCAGCACGTAAGAGAATTAAAAAAGAAATCAATATTTGGCTAATCGATCACGAATGCAGAGTCTTGGATCGAATCTTTAAAAAATCATGATTTAAAGTCAATGTATCGAGATAAAATGACATTTATATCTCAAGATTAAGCTTGCGTTTATTGAAATTGAATACAATTGTTGTTTTTGTGCACGTTCAGATTCAATTATTTGCAATTAAGTTTTGCATTCGATCAATATGAAAATAATTGGAAACAATAACCATTTCTTATCAACTTGATGAAAATACATAAGTAATAATATAATTCTTACAATGGACGACGATTCTCAATCGATCAAGATGAAAACGACCAAAAATCGTACTCCGAAAACTGCCTCCACTCCTCCCGAGCAGTCGGAGAAAAAACCAAAGACAACAAAAACCGCGAAAGCAACGATCCACAAAACGTCCGAAGCCTCGACGAATCGGCGCTTTATCAGCGGCGACGGCCGCGCGGATAAACCGCGGGCGCCTGCATCGTCTTTCGCGAAGCCTTCGCCCTCGTCGCTCACGTTTCCGCGCGAGCGGGCTCTGTTTATTAACAAGGCAATACCGCGTACGTGCGCGCGATAATATTAGTTAAAGAGCCGAGGAGACAGAAGGCGATGCCTTTATCGCGCGTTGAAACGCTGAGCTGCGTATCGTCGAGTGCGCGTGTGCGCGATTCGCTCTCTCGCGGGCGCGGCTCTCCTCCGGCTGAATGTTTCCTGGATTTTTGAGGAGAGCATCCTTCTCGGGAATCGGAGAAGCGGCAGCTTGCATTGGCGGAGTTTCGCGAGAGGGAAATGAGAGTCGTTGAAGAGAGCAGAAAGGTTTGGCCTGATGTGTTGGTCGTGATTAGATTTTTTATATCGTTCGCACACATAGAAAAATTTGTCTGAAGCTATAACGCGATAGGTTTGTTTGACCTTGAAGTCGTTTCTTATCTAGGATCATTGTTTTTTTATGGAAAAATTATAATTGCGGTGAGTTTATTTTTAAAACATCAATTCGATTGAAAAATATGTCGTTCATTCTCATTTTAGCTAGTAATACAAAACGCTTTTTCTATTCTAAATTTATGCTTTCTTTTAAAAAAAGAACGAGTTATCAAGATCCGATTAATTAACAAATTATTTCCACTCAGACGATTGATGGAATCCAATAATATTCTACAAAAAGAGCCGTTTTTTCCACAATCCGCAAAGCTACACTCGTCAATGTTTCAAAAATAACGTTTCCACTTTCCTATTTATGCTGCGCAAAACGGAGGGAAAAGAAAAAAAAAATTCAAGCAACATATATTCTTCTCGTTTCGCCGATCTCTGTTTTATAAATATGTACACACAGTTACGACACGTGCGAGCCTACGTACATATAATATATGAGGTCATCGGTTTCTCGCTCATGCTCGATTCATCGCTGACGTTCGCCGGCAGGCATTTTTCCTCTCGATAGAAGCGAGCCGACTGCGAGATGTGTAGCGTAATGCGCGCGAGAGGGGTTATTTCGAACAGACGAGGCGTTCTTGCAAAAGTTACCGGTGACTAATGGTTGTTTTTTTTTTCTGGGATGAATTTCCGGTATCAGAATAAATATAAGCTTGTGATGTTGAATTCTTTGATAAATGGCCATTGATATTATTTAAAATACACGAAGAGCTCGCCCGTTAAACGAATTACCCTCGAAAATGACGAAATTTTTAAAATGCGCGATAACTTCCGAGAGAAGCGCAGGCCAGCAAATCTCTCGATGTCCTCTTCCACCTTCCGCGGTGCGAGTCGAGGCACGGCCGCCTTAATGCGGCGACTAATGTAACGTCCGCAGCGGCAAAGTCGCGCAAAGGCGGGCCGCCGCGAAGGGAGTAAGAGATCCTCCTCGACTGCGGCTCTTGATTACGGAACTTTTTATCTAATTGTGTAACGCCGTTACCCATTTACAAAGTCTCGGGAAAAGAGAGAACGCGCGAGACTCGACTGTTAATTGGAGCCCTACGATTATCTCTCTCTCTCTCTCTCTCGACGAAGTAGGAATATAAGTTGGGCGGCAGTCCGATCAATATTGCGTCCTCTCTCTCTCTCTCTCTCTCGCGCGCGCGCGCGACGACGAGGACTCGTCGGTAATAATCTCGGGGAGTGAAAGGCAGCGACGCGGCTTCGGGGAATCATCGACTTGACAGACAGTAATTTTCAATTTCGCGTTTAATGGCGCGAGAGAGAGAGAGCGACTTTAATTCTCGCGAGCGTTTTTGTCTTAATAACGGCCGATTGGACGGAGCTGCGCTTTTTTTTCGCCAGCAGGAGCGACGAGTGAATGACGTTCTCGGTTTATTGAATTTTCAGATTGGGATGTTTTAAAAGGCTGTTAGCTCTCGGATGATGTATTTATAATGAGAGAGCCTGGGAGTTTCTGGGTATGAGCTGCATTACGGTCGACGCTGTTGGATTCTGGATCGCACGGAAATTAGCTCTAAAAAGATAGTTTTTAAAGGAGAGTCGTACGTAGAAAATTCAATTATCTCGTAAAATGATGTGATCAAACGCCACTTTGGGAGCACGTCAAGGCAATGTACCAGCATCTTTCATTATTCCAATTCCATATTTAAAACTCAAAATCGTCAATAATTAATAAGCCAATCAAAGTTATTCAAAGATTTACAGGAAAGCAATCTTGAGATACAAAATAATTTTTATCCCTTGACAAACAAGAGAATCAAAAAGAAGACTCTCGGCCCAACTTCATCACTCCACGGGCAGAGATAAGAAGAAAAGGAGAAAAGTCGACGGTGCAACAATATTCCTAATACACAAGACGGTATTATTTGCGGAAGAGCTTGAATAAATTGAATCCCCGAGGCTTATCGGAAACCCCCGCCGACGTAGCAAGACATTAAGACGTCTGGGCTTCGACCTCTGTCTCTTTCTCTCTCTCTCCTCTTCTTTGCGTATGCGCGACTACACAAAATCTGCAGGATCCTTTCCCCCGTCGCAGAATTTCTCTCATTCCCGGCGCGCGACTTACGTGACTCTACGTATCTCCGCTTTATTATTTTGTAATTACGGCGGGCCGTCGCGTCTGAGCGTCAGACGCCCGCGTGGATTAATTTTTGAGAGAGAGAGAGAGAGAGAGAGAGAGAGAGACTCTAATGCGTTCTCAGACGGATTTTATCAATTCTTCAAGGGCTCGATTTTTACGCGCCGCGAGTGGATTCCCGCTTGCGGTTTGAGATTTCGAAGGCTATTTTCGGAGCGAAGCGAAGGGGGTGATGGTTTTTTGGGGAAAATCATTTTTTCATGGGGCTTCGCTCGCGACTCTAAGGAGCGGCTATAAAAGAATCGAGGTTGGAGCTTAATTATTTCAAGTTTCTTTATTGCGGGCTAAGAAAATGACTTTGAAATTATTGAAGACGCTTTAGCAATTCTAGTTTCACGAATAGCAGCACTTACGCATAACGAAACGTCATTTAGCCGAGGAAGATTTTGACTTTATTATCGCGAAAAACCAGCTCCTTGGAGAACGTCAATATTTACGAACATACCAGGTTTAAAATGCCGAAAATAGCCTGCCACATAAAATCTTCCCCCCATAAATATTCCCACCGGTAAGACGACAAATAAACATTCAATAAAACCCCTAGCGAACTACAAAGGAGCCAGAAGGAAGAAAAGAAGTCGGAAAAAGGCGCCACCTCGAAGGCAAATAACCAAAGGAAAGGCCGCGCGGAGGCCGCAGCCCACTTGGTATGCAAGGAGACCAGCCATTCATCTCGCGATCTCCGGCAGCTCCCGGATATAAATTAGCTTTTGTTTAGCATTCAATGCTGGCCCGGGGCTCCGCAATTCCGCAGTCGCGAGTAGGAAGGAAGGAGCAATCCGGTGCAATTAATGCGGCGCTGCAGAGCCAATTAAACATTAGCGATTTGCCGGGAGACCGAGGGAGAGGCCGAGGGAGGGAACGAAATTTCGAGGCACACGCCGATATACCGGGACGATCGATCGGCAGGCACACCGAGGAAGAATGGCCCGGAAGTTTTCCGCGAGCTCTTTGTAGTTTCTTTCCGAGTCGGCGGCCGGCGACTTTAAGAGGTCTGTTATGAAAATTTTCTTTTCCTTCTCGCCGCGCGGCTATTATCCAAGTTTTTCAGCCCGGCGCTCGAGTTAATTACGCTAACTTTTCGTGCTTCCGAGCTAACGATTAAGGAGTTTACAAATAGAGCGTGAGGAGTAGCGAAATGGAAATACTCATATTTCAGAATTTTGATTAATGCAAGAAGTATACAGAAGTTAAAATGGAGATCTGCTAAGATGATTAATTTTGATTTACCCTCGCTTCCGAAATTGATAATTCAGAAACTATTACTCGACGCAATTCAATGACAATTTCGACTTACTCTTATTTAGCAAAAGTGAGTTATAGAACCAGACGATTTAATAAGTAATCGTAATTCAAAGGGTCCTAATCTCAAGTAATGCTTACATTTTAAACGAAGTAATTACACTAATCTCAATGGAGAAAGTAGGTCTCGCGCACCTTCGGAGGGGTGCACTCAAAACGACCCGCTATGTGTACATTTTCCTTCGGAGAGCCAAGGGGTGGCCACCCTTAAACCGGCCAAGTTTTACATTCGACGTACAGCCGCGATACGCCCGAGCAGCAATCATCCATCCCCTTCAAGGACTGGGCTTTCAACTTTCGACTGACTGTTCTCTTGTTCGTGCGCGAGTCTAGTCGTTCCTTATCTTGCAAGGTATAAAGAGTTCAATTTCGACTGGAATTTTGTTGGAGTGCACTGCGGGGGGACTGGAATTGTTTAGTAAAAAGGATCATGCGCTGGAATGTCTTCATTTTAAGAACTCAATTGTTTATTATCTAAAGTGTGGAAGAAAATGTTGAATAAGATTAGATTTATCGAGTCAACATCTGTATATAATATCCATAGACAGTGGAATATTTTATCAGGCGTGCTACTGAAAATACTTAGATAAGTCGATAAGTATTCATTTATTCTGTGCAATACAATGGATGAGCGGAAATGATAATTATCACGGATCAGTTGCTTCTATATACATTATGCACGATTCTTCTAGTTCAAAAATACACGACTAAAAACGTTTTCTATATTAAACATCTTATATAATTATTCTTCCAATTTTTCGCCAACTGACAAGCAGCTGATAATCAAACCGAAGTCTTCGTTATCATCCACCCTCAGCTCCCTGCTCGATTCCACCGTTCAAATTTTCAAAACCCCAAGCAGCCAGCCTCTCAATCGCCCTGCACCCAGGTAGCCGTCCAAACCCCGCATCCCCGGGCGCGAGACAGCGTCAGCAGCAACAGCCAGGAGCCGCATCATCGTCTAGCCGGCGTTGAACTTTCCCCGATGTATACACAAGCACACAACACAACACTGTAAAGCACAACAAGTGGGAGAGGCAGTCGTGCTCCCCCCCACCAGGGCAGCACCCCCCGATACGACAGGAGAG
>JAWWEM010000044.1:10126006-10139123 GCA_035582935.1 Ormyrus thymus
GTCAGCTGCGCGCCCCCCCCCCCCCCAGCGGCGCCGAGCGCGGCGAGCACGTGCCCGGCTCCTCTCTCCTGGCGCACCCCTCCTGACGGCCTGGACGTCGAGCGTCTCTCTCTAAACAAGCCCCCCCCGACCGCTGCTGCTGTGTCTAAACCACCGTGTTGCAACCCCCCCGGTCCCCCCACCGCCGCCGCCCGCGAGCATTCCTGTTGCTTCTCCGCGCTCGTTCACGTGGCTCCTCGCGGGAACGCGGGCGAATTTGCGGGATGTGCGGGATGTTTCGGGGCTGCTTTTGGATTTTTAGCCGGTTTTTTGACAGATGGTAGTATTGGTTTACATTGATACGGGAATATATCAAGCAACTGGCCCTTTGGTAGACCAACAATCAATAGATATTCCGTAAAAAATGTAAAATTTGAATACACCGAGAATCAGCGCAGCTGCGAAAGAATGGCCATCGCGTAAACTTCATCAAAAGTCCAGAAATTTTGACGCGCATACTAGACACTTTGATAATAACTAAAATTCTTCAAATTCTGGGTGGCCCGACGGTCGCGTCGCACCATTCCAAATTGAAAACATATTTTCCCTGAAGACTTGAATATCCTCTCTCGAAACCCGGAGAGATAAATAATTCTCTCTCTCTCTCTCTCTCTCTCCTGCACATTTTTCCTGCGCACTCCGCTGCAATCGACGCTCCGACGAGGCAGGAGAGAGAAAAAAAACGACAGTCAACAGCCTTGAAGAGTCAACAGTATCTCGGCACTCATCCAATACAATAGCGCTGTTTGCCGACTTCGAGGCGAACCAAGAACTCTCGCTCTCTCGGCCAAGTTACATACGAGGATCCTCCGCCTCGTGTCTCTAATCCCGCGCCGCTTCTCGGCTTGTAAATAGATGTCGGAAACTTATGTGCACTGCACTCCGGCATCTTATCGGCGCGCGCGATAATTAGTTAACCTCGCGGGTCAACATAATTTCTGCGCTCTCAGCGTATGCGCCGCTTGTGTTTCCCTCGTTAGTGCCGAGGAGACGACGAGGCGCGCGCGGTAATTCGCGGAGCTGCCTGCGCGTTGTTACGAGCCTACCGCGGGAATATCTGCTTGTTCGAGATGTTATGCCTTAATGAATATGCATATCGAGGGTAAATTGGCAACTATTTATGGTTTCGAGGCTCGGAAAGGAAGCTGGCGTCTGTCTCCCTTGGCGCTGGATGCGTCTGGCATCTTTTAAAAGGAACAAAGGAAATCAATCAAATTGGGTGAATAATGGTTTGAAAGGACAGAATTGTCGAGAGGACAGGTTATAGGTGAAACTGAAATAATAGCTTTATTGACTTTGGGAATCGATACCTTTGTTGAGCTGCTTTTAATTTTAATTGTACTTTATTTAAACTGCTAGTCTCGGGATGTAATAGAAGGATTTTTCTTTGCCTCTGGGAGCGGTGTGCAGGTAAGTCGAAAATATTGCACGAGGAACGAGCAAAATTTATAAGCGAAGTATTCCTGAAATATTGCTGTCACAGTGACAAATCTTACACGACGTCAACTGTTCTAAGTAGAAGTTATAAGGTGATTTAAACTTTTTATGTAATTTAAACCAACGCGTCTTTTCTGGTAAATTTAAAGACTGCATAATATTCGTCTGTTAATCTAACAATTAACAATTTAACAATTGCTTTGCCATCAAGTATAATCGATTCCATTAAAATTTTCAGTAATATCTGATTGCATCTTGGGAGCTTCTTTAAGCTTTAATGCTTAATAAGTTCTGATCACCATGAATTAATTATAAACTTCAAACGTCGATACTTTCTTCCTTCGTTCGGTCCTCACTATCAAAACAAGCATATTTTTTAACCAAATTTGAACGGTATTCCCGGCATTCCTCTTTTCCCGAAGACAGCGCACATCTGATATCCCTTAGAGTTTCCGGCTGGCTCGTGAAATAATATCCCAGGCAAAGTCGTGCCATCCGTGTATACATAGTCATACTATACCTGGAAGTAGAAACAAAGTCGCATGCTTTCTCTCGGGAGAGGGAAGCTCGCATTTCCCCGAACGAGAGAGCAGAGAGAAAGAGAGAGAGCTACGGAGTCCTCTCTCCGACTCGGACGCATTTATAAAGGCTCCGGCCACTAAAAATCCTTGACGAGAGCCATAAATTCCCTTTCACGATGTAAGATCCTCTCTACGGCCACTTTCCTCCTCCTCCAGAAGGAGCGAGTCTTCTTGCCTCCCCCCGGGAGAAAGGACGCCTGTACAGCATCTGGGAGGAGGTAGTAGAGAGAGAGAGAGGGCAAAGACAAAGGCCAAGATAAAGGAGAGAAATATGGGTAAAGCCGACGGGGGGGGGGAGGCGGAGGAGATAGACGGAGGAAGGAGAGGGCATAAAAGCCGAGGCACTTGCACATTCCCATCTCGTGCAACTGCACGAATAAACGCGGCGGGAGGAGAGGAGGGCGAGAGATGCTGGTCACGTGAGTCTGTATAAGGGACACGTCGTACAAAGTGGGCGGACGATGGTCCTGGGGATGATGCGCAGTAGGGAGGGAAAAGGACTCCTTGCGGCCTGGCGGTCCTCCTCTCCCACCACCGCTCCCTGCCTGCCTCCCACCAGGAGGCCCCGGAGGCTACACCTCCTCCGCCTACCTCCTCCGCAGGCGTGGGTGTGCGTGCAGCGGCAGCCACCGCGTCTATTTCTATTTCTCCGTCTTTCTCGGGGCAGCTTTTAGTGCCCGGCATTACCGACACTCGGCCAGACTTTTCCTGCCCCTTTTCTCTCTCCGCTCCCTTTTGACCTTTCTCTCCTTTTTACTCCGCCGACGAAATAGCCCCGGCTTCGCCCGCGAGGAAAATGCTTCACGCGAGGATGGGATTGTAAATTGTTTTATTTGCCAAAATTCTGATGAATATTTAGGGGCTACGGGGGGATTAATTCCGGGTTTTTCGGGGCAGACTCTCGAAAACATTGTGGAAATTTCAAAACTCCGTCTTCCCGGTAAGCTTCAAAACCAACGGTGGAGTACGAAAATTGAACGAACGTGATCGATTTCGATGAATCATCGACGAATCGTCCGCTAGATTGTCCAAGTCTTTTTTACCTATTTATGATCGATAAAAGTATTCATTTTCAGTATCAGAATTTCTGCCCTTTTGCCTGTTACGCCCGCAATCTCAGCTACTCAAAACTTTGAGCTACGCTGCTCTTCTCAAATAATTACGAAACACGCAAAAAGCAAACTCCCGCATTGAAGCCGAAATGCCGAGCCTCGGCGGCTCATCTTCATCGCCATCCCGCGAAGAAAGCGCCGGCTGGAACTTTGCTCCCCGGCACACGTCCTCATAACCCACCTCTCTCCCTCTCCCCCCGGTCTCATGCAAAAACAAGCGCAGCGTTTTAACTAATGCATCAACAGTCACGTCTAGCGGCTCCCTCTTATACGCAGCGGCCATAAAAAATTCCCTCAGTGGAGCGCAACGACTACAGAGCGGTGGCTGCGGCACATCACCTCGCCGGAGAGAAGCCCAAGAAGAAGACGACTTTGGAGGAAAGCGGAGAGAGAGAGAGAGAGAGAGAGGAGCGTAGGCGGACCTCCTCCTTCAGCGAGTGGCGCCGCGGCGGTAGGCGTGTCTTCGTGCAGCTGGCAGGTGCGAAGGTGCGCGCCGCGGCCACGCCTTTCCTCTCTCTCTCCTCCGACACTGCAAGACGTCGTCTCTCGGTGTCAACGTCCTCTCCTTGGATGCAGCTCTCGGCCGCCGCTGCAGCAGCGGGTTGGTCCGCTCCCGGCCGGCTCCGGGCCTCGGTTGGCTGGCCGCAGCCTCCACCTTCTCCTCCGGCGCCGCTTGACGCGCGCGGAATGCGGGACGACGCCGTGTATTCGCCATCACGTACACGAGGCGCTCCCGCATAGCTTACGCGTCCTACCGCCGTGTATATATTACGGAGGCGTTATATATTATATAACCGCCGGTGCCGCCGCCGTTGCCGTCGTCGTCGCCGCTGCCGCTGCTGCTGCTGCTGCTGCTGCTGTCGTTGTCGTTGGGAATGAATTAGCGGCCTTCCTCCAGGAGGAGCGGCGTCAGCCATCGTTGTCATCCCGGGGATGAGGGAGGCTGCTGCCGCTGTCTTCGTTTTCCTCTCCTTTCTTTCCTTCTTGCTTCCGACCTTTCTCTCTCTCTCTCTCTCTCTCTCTTCTTTTTTTCTACTTTGACGGCGGGAGAGAGAGAGAGAGGATGCTGCGCTATGCGGAATACGGGATTATTGATTTTGTTTAATTAGTGCAGCGCCACGCGGAATTGCTCCCGGGCTTGAATAGTTGGGCTTTTACTATTTTCTGGGCGGGAACTGCGTCATTAACTCATAGAGGGCCTGATATTGAATTATAAAGATGCATTGTTAGTACCAGGTCTTGGAAAGTCGAATTGAAATTTTTGGCTATTTTTGATCATTTCTCGGCAGGGTAAATTGAAATTGAAATTGGTACTGAAATAATAACTGTATATGAGACAAAACTAATGATTTCACGCTTTGTTTAAATGATGCTTTAAAGGATTCACAATATTAAAAAAGTCATATTTTATGATATTTACTACTTAGTCTTCTACTTTTGGATGTAAAATTTAGTATTCTAAAAATGAAAAATGATTGTAAAAAAAATATAGAATGTTATAAACTGTTTATTCGCGTTCAGTCGTGTGATTTCTTATCACCATTAATTTAACTTTAAGCATACCAGTTTTCGCACACTTTCATTCTCAACAGAGAGTTTCTAAAACTTAGTCTCGAAAAACGATTCGCCCTTAAAGCAATAAATTCTAACCCCGCCAAAAAGCCAGCCACCGATCAGCTCCGCACTCATCACTCGACGAGCGACTCATTACCGCGTCTCGGCTCTCACCTCGAATAATTCGCGGTCTGCAAATGAACACTCGGTATACACGCGTCCTCCTCCGCGACCGAGAGGCACATTCCATTTCCGGCTTGTTGAGCCCGCAGACGCTGGCAGCTATTACGAGCCCGAGCGTCCTAAGCTATTACGACATCTGCACGAGCCGGGGAGGAGAGGCGGAGGGCGTTAGGTGAGGTGATGTATTGAGATCCCATTGTATCCGCGGAATCCCCCAAGATTGCCAAACGACGCCCCCCCCCTCCCGCCGTATAATACGTCGACGGCGGCGGCTGCGGCGCCCTTCCTTCTTTTCTCTCGCCGGGCCGCGCCTTTTGTTTTTTTCGACTCCGGGCCCTTAGCTCCCGCGTCTGTCTTCCTGATAATTTATTCCGATATTGCTTCCGCCGTCGCTTCTCTATTGTGCGCCGCTTCGACGGGACGGCGAGACTGCGGGGAATCGGTAATTTGGGATTTCGAGGTGCGAGACGCTCCTGATCCTTCGTCAATCGCGAGTGAAGCTTCATTTGTTTGGCTTTTAATGGTACGGAAAGGTCTGTAAAGTTCTTTCATTTCAGGTTTAAATATGTCAACCGGAACGAATTCATTTTGTACTCGAATACTAGTTTTCTTAACAAAGAATTTCTTAGTTACTTAAATATTATAGAAATTTCATTTGAACCTGCATACAGTAATGCTGTTTTATTTCTAATATTATTAAGAAATCTAATCGTAGAAAGAACTGTTTATTAATTTAAAAATCTAAAATCATAAATTGTGTAATCCAACAATAATTTTACTACATTGCAATATATTAGATCGATTATTTTCAAAAATAATTATCAGACCAAAGTCATAATTCATTATCCTGTTAATTCAGTCCAAAATTTTAGTAGATCTTGACTCTTTTATTGCGTTAATCCAGTGTCCCGATGCAAATCCAGTATTCAACATTTAATATATCAGTAACTCAGTTTCCTAATCGCATCACAGCTCAGCGAAGCCTCAATTATTCCCAGCTTATCTTCTATACAGTATAGAAACAAATCGAGTTTCCCATTAGAATCGCTTATTCATCCCCGAAGAATTAACCGACAGCGATAACTTTAATAAACCTCCCAATACAATCTCACGTCACCTGGGCGGTAATAAAAAAGGAAAGAAGTCAGCAAAGAAGGGAAGCGCCGGAGAATCGCGAAGAAAAAATTTCACGCCAGATAACTCAGTGTCCTTCTTTTACTTTATTATCTTTTTATCTCCGTGTCTTTTACACTTTCCTGACCCCTCGGCGAGCGGAGAATACAGAGCCCGGCCTCTTTTCTCTTTTTTTTGCAAGCGTATGCAAATCCCGCGCGGCGGCAAATATTCCTCGGCGGAGAGGGAGGGAGGGGGGCGGCGAGAAATATGCCCCGGCGCGGCCCCGGGACGGACGGAGGAGAAAACGGTATCGGCGTCTTCTGGCCACTGACTTTTATATGGAAACTGCGCGCCGGCCGCTCGTCACGACCTGGAATAACAGGCAATAACCGACTGACTCCCGAGGCTGCCCCGACGTCCTGTGCGCCCGGGAAATATTCATTTTGGGCGACAAAATTTTTAACGATTTTCGGACCCTGCTCCTTCTTTTTTTTTTTAGTTTCAATGCGTATAAAATTGAATATCCGAGCCCTCGGGCGATGTATACCGCCTCGGGTTATAGAAAATCAATAATGCCGCTGAATTTTAATCACAATATTATAGTATCCGTTTTAAATTAGTCCAGTGGTAATTTACATTCGCCCTGAAGAGATCGGCTGGGCTCAGGAGCGAAGATTCCCTAGACATTTCTACGAAATCAACTAAAAACTATACTCGGACTAACCTCGCAGCTTGTTCGAAAGCGTCTTCCTTCTCGATTATTCACGAGCCCCCAAAACAGTTCTCCCGGTCAACTCTCCCATTCGCGATCGCTCCTCTAAACACTCGGGCGCACAATGCCTGCAGCTCGCATTGAAAAACTGCCAAGAATACATCGAAATAAAAGGAGGCCGCGGGAGCACCACCGGCGGGAAATCATGCGGGCATCATCGCGCGCGCACGGAGAGCCGCGGCGGTGCAAATATTTGTTGTGGCTCCGCGCGCGAGCGCGAGAGCGACATTTATACATGTGTGTACACGCGCGTGTATCAGGCCGGGGTTATTTGTGCTTATTATACTTGCGCCTCGGTTTAGCGGGGATATACACTGGCGGCCTGCCAATTAAAATCCGCGCGAGGGCGCCGCGCCGATTCGCCCCGGTGTAGGTGTGCGATGCCCGCCGCGAGCAGCCCGAGGCGGATTTTCGCGCGCCCGTTATTGCATATTGAATTCGATGACATCGCCTGGGATGATGCGTATATTATGCGGCGAGTCGGGTGTATTGTTGCGCGCACGATTGGATGGATTTGGGGACGGGTTTCCTTTGCTTTTTTTGGCTGCGGGAGCTGGATTTTTGGGACGATTAAGGACAAGTTGGGTAGTCGGGAATTGTGCGTTTATTACGTCGCTGAATATTTGGGTGTAAATTGATAATTGACGTTTAAGTTCGTGAAAATTAAAGCATAATTGGCATTAATTATTCCAAAATCTGGTATGTAATTAAATTATTGAAACATAAAAGGTTCGTTAAAGTGAAAGAAATTAATTCTGGAAATTGTTTTAACGAATTTTCAATAAAAATTAAATTTTCATTAGCTGATAAAAATAACAAAAGAATATAAATTTGCAACCAAAAGTATTAATAATAATTGCGTAAACGTCCAATTTAAACTTGGAATGAGCAGGTGACGAAAACGCTACCGAAACTATTGTTATTCAATGATAAAATTGTGTTTCAAAAAAAAATTAGACGACCGCTGAAAAAAGGCGATCGACGCAGATGAGGCGAAGGAAGGAGTAAAAATTCAACAAGCAGATTCCCTCTCTCTCTCTCTCTCTCACAGCAAAGACACTCGCTTGCTCAGGCGTCTTCGAAAGAGCCAATGAAAAAACTTGGAACAAAGGCTTGGAGGGGGAGGCTTTAAGGCGGCTGAAAAAGAAGGGTAAAACTTGGGCTTTGAATTTTCGCCCGGGCGAGTATCTCGGCGAGGGTGTGGAAGTCACGTGTGTGCCCGAACGAAAAATAAAAAAAAATAAGAAAAAAAGACGGAGGTGGCAGATCGGAAGCGAGAGGCTGCTCCCCCGACGTTTATTGCGACTTTCGCCGGACTTTCTTGTTTATTCAGCGACTGTTGCTCTCGCGTATAAAGTGCGAGATGGGAGGACTCCCCCGGATTTTCGGGGGTTCTCGTTCTCTCTCGCATTCTCGGGACGCTTCGTAACCCATTTTTCATTAGACCGAAACTTATCAAATATCCGTCTTTGGGATTTGTGAATGGCAATTGCTTTGTTTCTGATTTTTGTTCGGAAAACTTTTATCGCGTGAAATAGTACGGAAGAGACTTAATAAATACCCTTGAAAAATTCAGCGAACTATATATTTCAATAAATATGTATATATTAATCGCGACCCATAAAATCTAATAAACCCCTCGGCTCGCCGCATCCTTCGATCCCTGCCCCACCGCGGGACACAAGCAAAAAAGCCTCTCGTCCAGTCCGCCCTCACCTCGTCCGACATTCCATCCAGCCGCGCGCGTCTTGCGCCCTCTAAAAATCAGAAAAAGGCGCTCGCGCCTCGCCGCAAGTGTATATATATATATATACATCAGACGCTCTCGGGCGGCGCGCCTCGTCCGCGTGAAAAATTCAAAAGGCTCGCGCGCTCTCGCGAGAGATATTCAGAAGAGGAGCTGCCGCGCCACCCCGGTCGGAGGGGGGGCGGGCGAGCAGCAGCCCCGGACCTATAAAGTGAAAGATTCCACGGGCGGCTTGACGGAGCCGCGCGCGGCTCGTTACGTGCCCGGCATGCTAGCCAGGGGATGCGAGCCTGCAAATCTGACGGAGAGGAGGAGGGGGGCTCGAGCCGCTGTATCGGTGTCGGAGTGTTTGGCGAGTGTCCTCGAGTGATGCGGGACGATCGCTTGGTTCTATACCGTTTTTTCGGCTATTTTCGGGGTTTCAATTTTCTCCTTAAATAGAACATCGGTGAAATTGACGGTTTTAAAGAGCGTTTGAAGTGGAGCTAAGAGCGATAAGGCGGCGGAATGACTGAATCGAATTTTTCGAAACTCCTTCCTGGCCGCACCTTTCCTTTGAAGAATCCACCAAGATCAGATATTAGGAATTCCCGGCTCACACGCTGCGCTCTCGCCGCATCGCAGAGAAATTATTATGCTCCCGCGTAGCTGAAATTGCCGGTGAAATTCTTCCACATCCGTCCAGCCGCAAGAGCAGCTCTCTCGTCTTAATTCTCCTCCTTCGGCAATTCCCTCCCGTGTACACATAACCGTCAAACATTTTTCTCCTTTGTTCCCTGGGCCCTGGCAAAGGTCGGAAGCAGAAAGTGCAGGCGGGCGTTTACAATTGGCACATGAAATTTAAAGAAGTCACGGCCCCCGAGCCCTCATTCTTCTCTCCTTCCTTCCAGCCCGCTGGAAATTTACTCTCCTCCGCCCTGCTTATCCCGCTTTCTTTTAAAGAGGCAGGAAAAATCATCCGCCACCCCTGCTGTCCCCCCCGCCGCTCGAGCTTTATATTTCCTCGAGCCCGCAGCCGAGGGCTGCGCCATTTAACGGCGAGGGGCGAGATTACACTTCGCTGGCCGATAATCGAAAATATGCCGGGGAATAACTCGCGGAATTATTTGTAGAGACGAGGAAAAGGGACAGTCGCGCACGCGGGGCGAGAGAGAGTGAGAGAGAGAGAGAGGAGGAAAGTTGGCACGAGATAAGCCATCGACGGCTGCGCCTTGAATAATGAACCGAGGGTGGCTCGTCTCTTCGTTAAGGAATTTCTCTCTTTTCTCGCTCCGGCCGACGCTTCTTTTTAATAATTAAATATTTAGTTTTCGACGGCGCGTCGATTGCCTTCGAATTTATGTTGCTTTATCGAGTATGAATAACGAGGATGCTGATTAAAGTGGAAATTAAGGTCCTTTTTCTTCTCGTTCTTAGATAGTCGGGAGATGCCTTTGATGCTAATCAAGTTTATATTACTATAAAACAATTTATTTCAATCGTTTTTAAAAAAATCACTTCAATGCTGAAAAATTTAGTTATTTCGCGCTCGAAACTATTACCAAACTTGGCCATTGAAAACATCTCAGAAAGCAAGTCACAACCGAGAAGAAGCAATACTGTTGTCCAGGCCTTCTCCGCCGCCCCCGCCGAGAATCCTTAAAACTAATCATCAAATCCCGGCAAATTCGCCCCGCTCAAATATACAGTGGCCATTAAAGCTTACTGCCGGCGCCGCGTCCCGGGATGGAGTGCTCGGATTTAGGTCGAGAATCAGAAATTCATTGAACGCGCGTATATACGTATACAGGCTCTCTCTCTCTCTCTCGCGGCGTATATCCCCGATTGCGAGAATTAAGGGAGGGAGCGGCCAAGGGCCCCGCCGCGAAACGAGCGAAAGGGATCAGCGTTCGCGGCCGGGCGTAATCCGATGCCTCGGGAATCGGCGGGTAATTGACGCTATTTTTCCCCAGACGTTGGCCTCGCGCAGCCCCGAGAGCCGGCGAGGGTGAAATGGCTCGCTGGAATTTCCCTGCCGCGGGGCTCTCCTCGGAGCGTATACGTCTTTTTCTTCCCCGGTCCGGGCGACTTCTTATTTCGAGGCTTAAGTCCCCGCGCTGATTGTTCCTCCCTGCGGGGTTGATGTTTCTCGTTGGTTTGAAATTCGCGGGTGTTTTTGTACTCGTTTTTTTTAGATTGTTAGTGACAAGTAAGCCTTCTAGTCTGGAAAAGAAATTAAATTCTTAGTTTAAGGAATTACTTAACTTCTGCAAGTCAATCTTTTCCCTCTAATAATTCTTCATCTCTACTCGCTTCAGTCATGCGGAAACAACCTTTTTTAATAAAGTAAGAATCCTGGATGCCGAAGGCAGGACTAAATAGAAGACTTTTTACATTTCAATAACTGCTATTCATGCGTACATAATTCTTTCTTATTCCTCGCACTTTCCTGTCACCTTTCCCGCTTAATATAAAACAACCGATTTATAAATTCCGCGTTTTTCCATTATTCGTAAATCCACTTTTTCATTCACTTGCAATGCACGAAAGGATAGATAATGAGCAAGTTGTCATCTTTTGTCGCAGCCATACTGCGGCTCGACGCGCGCAGGCCAAAAATAGTTTTTCCCTTGCGCGGGAACAGGAGTGTGTGTGTGTGTGTGTGCTGGGTACCTTCGAGCCTGCAATATTCATTATTATATAGCAAGGGGGAAAGGGGTGATCGATACTTGATTTATTCATGATCTTGCCTTTGTCTCGCGTAAGAGTCGATGTTCCAATATGTGCAATGCGGTTTGATGATGCTAATATGATATTTCTCATATTTTATAAAATATGAAGGCTTCGATCATTTTAAATTAATTATACATTCCCAACAGTAGCATTCGGCTGTAATTCCATTATGCACGGGATATTGTATATATATTTAGAACGAACCAATTTCAATATTTTTCCGATGATCTTCCAAGTTTTCGTTCAATCTTTTGTTTAAACTGACACTCGATACGATATACTTGTTCGAAGGATAAGATTCCTCGTTAATCAAAACGTTTGATAAAAACATGTTGATTCGCCAAAAGATCGCTGAAGGCGTAAATCGTCACTCCTTAGATAATAATACTTAAAACACCCATTGCAACCGACCAAGCAACTTCAAAGAAAAAAAAAACCTGAATACGCTCCCGAAAAACCGTCGGCGCAAGATTCGCGAGTCTCCGCCGTGCCTGCGATTCCCATAAAACACCATTAGCCCCCGGGAAAAAGAGACAGCTCGTTCCTCGGGAGCGTCAAAAGGAGCGCGCGCGAGAGCCGGGTAATTATTTGGCTTGAAAAATTGCCGCATAATCCCGAAATCGATACCGCCGCGCGGAAAAAAAGGAGGCTCCCCCTCTTACGCGGGGGAGATAAAGAGAGAGAGAGGGTTGGGTGCGAGAACGCAATGTATCGATAGCATAATAAGGGAATGATTGGACGCGTTTCAGCGAGGCTGCGCTCGGCCCATTATTCATGCCAAAGTGTGCTTGAGCCTCTGTCGAGTGCCTTCGTCTCGGGCGTCTTTCTTTTTCAGGGACGCGCCGATGCTTATATTCAGGCTTAGATTACTTTTCCTCTTTGCCCTAATTTCGGCTTCGAGGTGGCTAGTTTGCATTTTTCTATTGTTATTTTTCGCCGCAGCGACACCCGCACGAGAGATCATCGACGTGATTTCCTATCTTTCAAGTGGCTTGAAGCGAAGTATATTTCACAGCATCATTATCATTGCAGAAAATAATAATAAATCGACCTCGCCGCGTATAATCATCCTTCAAAGCAGCTTACGCAAGATTTTCCGCTCTCCTCGCGCGGCGGCGATAATTTATAAAGCGGCATTAAATTGTTCCTGCACATTTGCAAAAAAGCGAGCCGGCAATTCCCGCGCGCAGCGCCGCCGATACATTATTCATCTTCCTCTTTGGCTTCACTCGCACCCGCGCGGAGACGCGCACCGCGTATATATCTCGCTCGCTCAGCTCCTTCTGGCCATAAAAGCGCGAGTAATCGCGGGGGTGGCGGAATGAATTTCGCGGGTTTTGCGCGCGCGCCTAGGGTCGGCGAGGAGAGGGGGGTGTATTAGCTCGACTTAAGACGAGAGACGACGCAATGATCCTCGCCTCTCGCTCCTCCGCGCGCGGAGAGCCGCGGCGACGGGAGTCCTCGCCGATGGTGTGAGTAATACGACCGGCGCAAATGTTTGCCCCGCTCTTCGGGGTACGCGTGCGGGGATATTCTTCTTCTACAATGGAGTTTGTAGTTTCGTACTTCGGGGAAAATGAGCATAGTCAAAAGTATACGACCGGTGCTTGAAGCTCTAATAAAGTATATTTGCAATGTTCTCGGAGCAATAATGCCGCGTATTTGCAAAAGGTCTGTATGAATATTTCGATTTAAAATCTTGCACAGAAGAAAATAAAAACCTTTATTTATCAAAATATTGTAATTTATCCTTAGCCGAAGGCTCTTGAGCAGACTCTTTAGCTCGTTGGATAAAAAAGTACGTGCGTTCCGAATGAGTGTTTTCTTAAATATTCTCAATACCGATGTAGGCTCGGAAAAATTG
>JAWWEM010000044.1:10139223-10154177 GCA_035582935.1 Ormyrus thymus
TGGATAAAAAAGTACGTGCGTTCCGAATGAGTGTTTTCTTAAATATTCTCAATACCGATGTAGGCTCGGAAAAATTGTCCACATTTAGGCGAGACTTGGAGGCGTACATAGACCTCGGCACTAAATTATCCGCGTGTGCGTAACGATAGAAGTTTGGCGCATATTTCGCACTACCACCGCTCGGCGTCCCGCACACCCACAATCCCTCCGGCAAGTGCCACAAGTACGCTCAACTCCCGAAGAAGGGAGGTTATAAGCAGTGAAGCGAAAGTAAGTGCGACTCTGAGCCATCGTTGATTGTCAGAGAGAGAAAGAGAGAGAGAGAGAGCTTTTTTACGCCGGAGAGTAATGTCCCTCGGCTTGAAACTAAGAAGGGGAGCCTCTCTCCTCTAAAATCGGCATCAAACGCCAGGCGGCCGGCCCGGGCCGTAAATTTTTATTCATTGACACTAGCCCGACGAGAGACGAGCACCCTCTCGGAGCACCGAAAGCGACTCCTTCTCCGCGGCCGAGCGCTCGGCTCGTGTGTGATTCTTGACTAACTGAGCTTTACCTCCCCCCACACCCCCCCCCGAGTGACCCCTTTTTTTCCGGTCGCCGGCCGACGGAGACTGACGAGTGCTCGGAAAGTCATCTTGCGGGAGAAGATTGCCGTCTGGGAGGTAACGACTATTGGATTGGAGGGATTTGCCAATTATCGCTCTTTTCTGATTTAACAATTTTAGGAAATGGATAATTGGGCGTTTAATGGCGATTTCAGTGTATTGTAGTTGACTATTATTATGATTGATCAGAATAAACGTATGTAGATTATATCAAATAACTCGAAGCAATTATACTATCAAGTGAAACACTGGAGGAACACCAGCGATCCCCTTAAACCGACTTCCCATAAATATAAACAAATCCCGGCCATTAAGGGCAGCATTATCGACAGTCTCCTGCGGAGTATCTGCCGCGCATTAACTCGTCGGGGAGTCAGGAAAAACGAGGAAAGTTCCTCTCTCTATCTCGAGGCTCGCATAGGCTCGAAGGTAAGGGAGAGAGAGAGAGAGCGCAGCATCGCCATCGACAATCGGCAGTCGCGGCGATAACGCTTATCCGCGCCGTGCTTCTCTCTAGCTCTTTTATTTTTGCGCCTTCGCGCGTGTATTCGGCGCGCGCGCGCGATCGAAGGAAAGAGACTCCGAGACACCGGAAAAAGAAGGAGGCGGCGGCGGGAGAGTGAAAGTTCATAAATCACGAGGTGGGAGAAAGGTCGGAGGGGGACTTGGCGCCGCGATCCGTGCGAAAATTCTCGCGTGCCTTACTTCGGTCAGCGAATTTATAAAGTTACGGGTTTTATTAGGTTTTTGGTCTGGAGACAGCAAGTATTGGATGTACTTATTCGAAAAGGGAATATGCGGGTATTATGGCTAAATATTAAATTAGAATCTAAAAGTATACCTATAATTAAAATGAAAAGTAGAAGCCTGAAATTTAGTTAGCACTACGCGTGATAATGCAGGTTTTATACTTAACAATTTAAATCTACAACTTTGATTTTAGCCTGAATAATTTGTAAAAGAGCATTCATTCAATCTTACTGTCGTCAAGTTCATGACTAAGTACCTAATCAAACACCATTAACCAGCAAAGGCCCACCAGAAAACTTGAAAATCTTGCAAAAATCGTCCGAACAACAACAAAAAAACGCGAAACGCCACCCCCCGTGATATTTATGACGCTCCGCACGCGCACTCAGCGATACTTTATTCACTACAGCCGCCGTCGGGAGGGGGGGGGGGTGGGACAGGAAAAAGGCGAAGGAGCTTCGCACAGCCGGCCGGCCCGGGCTGACCGTTCTCACAGTAAATACGCGGAGTGATTTGCAACTCTCCGGGTGCGAGAATTTCGGGGGCGGGGGAGGGCCCGAGTGTATGTACAAGGCCTGATTCACGATCGCGCGGTAAATTTTTACGGAATTTACAGCGGACGTGTATAGTCCATTCTTAGGAGGCGAGAGAATGCGACGACGCGGAGGGACCCCCGCGAGCCCGGAATGCTTCTCTCTCGCGCTCTTTTGTGCGTGCGGAAAAGTGCCGCGGGAGAGCCGATTGTCCGGTTATTTATGGTGATTAGATGAATAAGCGGAAGATTCGGACGTGTCTATTTGGCGCGGTTTTAGACGATTTTTCGGGGGCGGATCTGGTTAATCGAGGGATCGTTTTATCCTGCGAAAGTACTGCGGGTTTTGTACTCTAGCACTTTCTTTCAGGGATTTTCATATCTAATTTATCACTATACTGACACTAATATTAAAATAGTACCTAAGAATATCAGTTGAAAACAATTATTATATCATTAAAATATTAGATATTAATGTGCTAAAGAGAGAAATTTCTAATAGGAATTATATTAGATATCATTTATAGAAATGCATTAAGCAGTTATTTCCAAACGAATTTCTCCCCCCAATATTAATCACGATTTAAAATGATCTACTAATTACATAACAGAGTTGAAAAACTCACGAGTTTGTCGACCCGCTCCTTTCTTTGCACAAACTGAAATATAAATTCCGCTTGAATTAATACTACACCCGTCAATCTCACCTTATTTAAAAGCAAAGCCATCGAAACTGTCGATCAGTTTCCACAAAAATTAACGAAAAATTCATTGCATATTAAGCAATCCCCGGCCCTCTTTCTCGTCCTGAAAAAGGAGCCCGCGGAAAAGCACTCGACTGCGACGCTCGATCATTTGCCATATAAAGAATATTTTTAGGATTCCGGAGGGTTGAAGAACTGGTCAAGCCAGTGACGGCCAGTCGTTCATCATGCTCGGGATTTAGAAGCGTTCTCGCGGTTATACCCCTCGGATGTTTATGGACTTCAATCCGTAATAAATTCCTCGGCCCGGGCCGTAAAAAAAGAAACTCGAAACGTACAAATTTCTGCCGGTCGTCACCCCATTAATAATTGATATTCTTATGGGGATGCGTTATAGGCGAAATCAGATTAGGTTTTATGCGGGTCGAATCTATAAAAGAATTGTTAAATATTTATCGGGAGGAAAACAAGCGATTAAATTATCCTTTTTTTAAAAGATTTTTATCGCCCCCTTTCGTTATTTTTATTCAAGTTTTACGGCCTTTTTATTCAAAAGCTTTTCATTTAATGCTTTATGGGGATTATATAACTGTGACGTATAGTAATTACATAAAAACCTGTTTACTACGCCTGATAGTTTTTAGCTTTTACATTATCGCGACTCACTCCTAAAATTTTATAAAATTCTCTCCTCGCCAACTCGCGACTCTCCAAGTGCTTGCAAGTCGCATAATTGCGAGCTTCCGCACCGTCATATCGTATAGGACCTTCGGAGAAACAAGAAAGGACCAGTCGCGAGAGGTCCGGTCAGCGTTCGGCGCATGAAAGTCAACGACGTTTCGGCGCTGGCAATAACGAGCTAATGCAGATAATAGGATTAGAGCGCAAGAGGGAAGGGGGCGGGGGCGAGAATCTTCTTGTAATTGGCCGCTGAAAAGGTGAGCTCGGTTTTGCTAATGCCCGCGCCTTCCCGTATAAAGGTAACTTTCGTCCCCCGGACGCGCTTTATCGTTAAGCTTAAGAGGTTTATATGGAGCTTTGCCCAGGTCCGAGGATACATAAGCGACGCGCGGCCGGCTTTCTTTTCTTCTCTCTCTCTGCGACCGAGAGAGCAGGACTTTTTTTCTTTTTTTCAAACCGTTTCGATTTCCTTGCGACGCTTCCGCTGAGGACGAGCTCGCCTGGCCCTCTCGGAGAATATTCCACCGCAAATGTAAAGCAGCTCTCGCGTTTAATTAAAAGGATCGAGCTCCAATGTAAATATCCATCAACAACGCAGCGCGCTGCTCCCCGAGCCAGGGACATCCTCTTCTCGCGCGACAATTCCACTCTCTTATCCGACTCTTTTCGCGTCGAGTCAGAGATTTTATTAAGATCGGAGAAGACCTCGGGCTATAAATGCTCGGTGCTTTCCTCTGTAAATGCCTCCCTTCCCACCTCCTCCTCCACCTCTCTCTCTCTGGGTGCGCCCCCAGAGAGAGACTCGCAGCAGTTCCGAGTCGATCGCCGATGTCCAGGCAGCGCGGTTGTCGGCTGTATAAGCCCTGGGAGCCATTGCCGGCAACGACTCTGTCCTCCGATCGTAACCGGACGAGCTGCGAAAATGCCGGACCGGCCAATCGGACCGAGACCCATAAGGATAAGAAAATATTATTGCGAGCTGTAGCTCTGTTTAGAGATCATCGCTGTTTACGGGCTGTTTTACAGTTTTTCCGGCGAATTCGGCCCGGATTTCTATACGGTTTTCTTTAGGCTGATAATACTTGGAAAAATATTCGAGTTGGACAAAAAATGCAAACGCACTTTTTCAGCGACGAACGCGAGAGGTCAGAAAATCAAGCGTTAGACGAGCCAATCCGCAAAACAAGATTAAACCCGGTCCGCGGGGAAAATTAATGGCCCTCTCGACCGAGGAAGCAACACCCGGCGACTTAAGAAAGAAGAAAGAAAGAAACAAGCATCGGGCGCGCGAAAGCGTATTAGCCTGAGCATCTTCGGCTATCGTCGCCCCGTCAACAGACCCCCCCCCCGCTCCGCGCGCCAAGATCCCTCGCCCCCTCGGAACGGCCCTCGGCTATCGGCGGGGGGTGGCTAACGGTGGCAATCCGGCCAAATCTCTTCCACTATAAACGGCTAAACAAAGAGGTCCATTCTTTACGGGCCGCTCCGCTCGACACTGACCGACGCTTAGTCCGCCTCTCCCTGCCCCCCTCGCCGGAGCCGGCCTTATCGCCCGTTGTCCACTGCTCCGGCATCATCCATCTAATTCGAGGCGTTGCCACCCCCCCTCCTCCCTGCCCGCCGGAGGCTCTTTTCGAGGATTCAGGAGTTTTTTGCGCTCCCCCTCCGCGCCTTACTTGCAGCTTTCCGCTTCCCGATACAAAGCTCCGACGATTTTTTACATCCAGATGTAAAGGGATACACCACTGCTGCACGTCTGCGTCCTTCTCGTGCTTATTGCCTTCTTTTTTCTAACGGTTAAAGCGGATACACCGGAGGATTGTACAAAGCGTCTTTAACGTCATAATTTAATTCGATCGAGAAGCGCGCCAATCGACGAGATACGTAAGTACCCGGGGAAAGAAGCCATAGAAACGGAGCGCGAGAAGGAAGGAAGGAAGGACAGGAGGAAAGGAAGGTGGCAGCGGCAGTTGACGAGTTAATCGAGGGTCGCCTCTCCTGTTGATAATATCGAATCGGAGAGCGAAGGAAGGCGAGAGAGAGAGAGAGAGAGAGGAGGAGGGCCGCCGATTGGCTCACTGGCTATTGTCAGCGACGTAATGCTGATTGGATTCGAGACAGAGCCCATGAGCGCCGAGCGCGACATTAATCCAGCGCGTGCCTTTTATTATGGCCGCTCCTTTTTTTCTTTCTTCTCCTCCTTCCGCCGCTTCGGCCGAGGAGGGAAGGAGGAGTCCTGCCGAGGCAGGGAAATGTACTGCCGTGTCTGCTTGTACACACCGAAGGAGAGAGAGAGAGAGAGTATCGATGAAGCCGCTGCTGCTGCTGCTCCCCTCGGGCTTTTTTTGTTTAAAACTGATTAGGAGAGCCTGGATTGAATTAAACACTGAAAGTTTTATTGAGACCGACGGTATCGCGCCCGCTGTCTTATATTTATTGCGTTCGGGGAAACCGTCCGCGCGCTCTCATTTTCGTTAAAACACAGCGATCACCCGATCATTGTAAAAAAAAAAAAAAAACGACGTCTCACCAAATTCCTGCGGGAAAGGAGGAAAGACTTAATTCTCCGGATCTTGTTATTTTTTCCACATCCTCGGCATCGCCGCTCCTCGTCAGTTCTCCGAACCCTCGCGGACGTAATACACCGCGGAGCCAATCTTCATTCCTCGCGTCGGCGGATGATAAGTATGCTAACAAGGAGGACCATCCGCTCGGGGAACAACTGCCTTAAAACCGAATTAGCGCTTCGCTCTCACTTTGTTCCTCCCACTCTCTCTCTCTCTCTCTCTCTCTCTCTCTCTCTCTCTTTCTCTCTCTCCTTTGTAGGCTTCGAAGGTAAAGCGACATCGACACTGCCTGCCGATGTTAATGACGACCGGAGACCATTAGCTTGGCTGCCGCGGTGCTCCTTTTCCCTCCTCCTTCTTCTGGAACCTTTTTTCCAGACCGACCTCAAGTGCTTATTCGCCCTTACAGTCTGATGTATAAGGTATGTACTTAAAGAGGGGCTTTTCTGCTCGATATTCGCGCAATTACGCGATTAATGCAAAAATTTATCGAGTCGGCTGTGCGGGCTGGATTAAAATTAGCAATATCGAGCTCTCTTCGATCTCGAAAATTTTAAGGAATATTAAAAAAAAAAGAAAACTGAAAATTCGCATTTTAAAGAGCCCGCCTAAAAGCCCAAAATAAAAGCATCGATAAACGCTCGAGCTCGCCTGGAAATCGACGGAAGCGAGTCGCGCGCGCGTCCGAGTTTCCCTCGCGGTCCACGTGCGCGGAAGGCCGGCCCCGCGCGCGCGACGGTCGACAAAGGGCCGTGCAAGTGTTTTACGAGGCCCGGGGAGATAATGCGATGAAAGATGCGAACGGCAGGCAGTCATGTTTAAAGGGCCCTCTCTCTCTCTCTATCTCTATCTCCTTCTTTTCTTCGCCGGGCGCATAAAGGGACTCTCTCTCTCTCTCTCTCCCCGTAATATATCAGCTCCGTATTCTAATGTCCAGGGCGGTTAATCCGAAAAGTGCCGACGCTGCTGCCGCTGCTAAGCGGGTCGCGGGTCGTGAACGTCAGTCGCCTCAGCGCGTTTCCTGCCGCGCTTCCTCGACTACCGTCCGCCCCCCCCCCCCGGGGGTGGGGGGATATTTTCCGAAATTTGCGGAGAACCGGCGGAATTTTCCGACAAAAATTGCGGCTGCGGTAGCGCCGCGGTGACGGTGTAATTTACCTGTAACGTCCGTAACTTTTGAATTACTCGACTCCGCAGTTAAGCGTTTTTGGCGGAGCGGAATGCTTTTTCACCCGTCTCTTTATCTCATTTTAATTCGCTCGACGACAAGTACACACGCAAATTTTCTCAGGCACGATAAACACTTGGAGCGAAATCCTGCCCTCGGACCGGGTAGACGAGCGGTTTCTCGATAATGACGTGGACAAAGGCAGGAGCGCGGAGAGGAAGAGAGGGGGAGAGTGGCTCCAGCGCCTGTATCCGTCACGTATGTACCGAGTTGCTGATACGTGCGGGACTTCGCTCGTTTTAGTCGGCGTGCGGGTCGCCCGGTCGGCAAAGATAATTGGAAGAATATGAGGGACCGGCTCGCCATTATTCTGCGGTTCGATTATCTGCCGTATTTAATCCTAGTTATGCGAGGATTGATAATTTGTGCTTTGTTTTCCGAGAGCTCCGTACTTTGAATCGAATGAATGAGTAGAGAGCATTGAGTGGTATTTTTATTCGGAATGTTACATCAGACGTGGTCGGAGGCTTTAATTTTTAGAAAGTATAATTAAAATTCAATAAAATTCAGACGAAAAGTAATACATTTTAAAGAGATCGTTTAAAATCGGTTTTAAAAATTTTATAAAGAGAAACGCGTTCTAAATTCGTTATAAACTGCGAACTCGCGCCGATCAGATTACAATAAATCAATTATCGAAAATAATATTGTCCTGAAATCAGAACATAATATTTTGCAAGGCAGCGGCTCCTCGTCAGATAAAAGTCGCAGTTGATACAAGTTTATCAATTTGAAGAAAAGCAGCTCCGCACATTCGTCACGCGCGTTATAAATAGGAACACGCGTATATTTGAGCCCGTTTTCTCTGTTATATAAATAGTAAATGTATGCATATGATGGGTACACGATGTAGTTTAATATATCTCGCCTCGGCCGCGGTGTCGTCTTCGGTGCTTTGCTGAACGAAATCCGAATAAAGTGCCATTTCCTTTAACGCGATTGTGTATTCGATGAAAATCGCGTCAGCTTGCGAAACGAGCGTGAATTTCGAAAATATTTCTTTCTGCGCTCTATTAAACAAAGCCTTCGGCTAGAATATTTTGCAATCCCGACCGAGTTCTGCGTCTTAATTTTGTCCTTCGTCAATGTTGGGGAGATTGGAAAAGGAACGAAAACAAGATTATTTAAAACAACTTGATTTTATTTCAAAGAAACAGCGATTTGAAGGAAAAATGACGCGATTCATTCGTGCATTCACGTATAGATAAAATAATTATACCCATTAAAATTAATATATTCACAATACACAATTTCCACGCAGCAAGCAACTTCTCGAGTTCCGCGAAAATCCGAAGGAATTCGCAAGAGCGTCAAATCCAGCGTCCCCAGCGAGGGAAAAAAAGCGAAGAGACAAGAAACCCGAGAGTAAGAAAAAATCGTACATAACCCGAAGTGGGGGAAAAAGAGCGGAAGAGCAGCGCGGCAGGCAGGAAGTAAACGAGAAGTTGCGGCGGCAGCGAGTCCGGCCTCTTTAGCCGCCTCCTCCTCCTCCTCCTCCTCCTCCCGTTCTCGCGTAATTTAGCGTCGCTGAAAATTCGAGTCGACGCGCCTTTTTTTTTAAATAGTTCTCTCTCTCTCTCTCTCCTCGCAGTCGACGGGCGTTTAAAGGCTAAGCGGCCCCCGGCCGGCCGGCTTTTCCTCGCCTCTTTGGACTGCCGCGCTGCCTCTCTCTTCTCTCTCGTCCCCCTTTCCGGCAGTGTTGCAATAACAAGCGAACGTACGACGCTAAAAGCGTCACTGCGGCGCGGGTTGTCTTTGGGAGCGCGGGGCGCGAATTGAGCAAGTGCCGATTCGACGCTTAATTGTGATTTCTTCGCCTGTTTTTTCGACGCGCCGGGGGAGAGGATCTCCCCCGGCGGCTCTGCGCTTTCGGCCGCGGGAACTAGAGTGCTGCCGATAATTATTGCCCTTCTTTCAGCTTTTTCTCAAATGTTTCCCTCGCTCTTTCAGAGATTATTTATGATTATTTTACAATTATTGAAAAAAAGATTCAATTCATTCCGTCAGAGAAATACTAGCCGATTAATCTAAAACGCGCAGCCTCGTTAAAAAAAAGGCTCCGGTTCTCAAAGTCTCCCCCTCCCGCTTGTCGCCAGGTCTCACAGCTTCGAATTACCGGGGCAACGAGCCACTTCTCTCGCGTTTTCCTCTAGGCCGCCGGCCTCTCTCTCTCTCTCTCTCTCTCTCGGGTTCTCAGATAAAAAATTAGCCCGAGAACTGGTGGCGCGCGCGCGCTTCCACCTTAAATCATATATTTATCGCGACATTAATTCAACCCTTTTAGGGGGGGCAGCACGGTGTACCCCTTTTTTCCGCGCCCGCTTCCGAGTATTCCTCTAATTTCTCAGATTCACAAGTATTTTTACGCTTGTATACGTGTACGTACGACGACGGGCTTAAATCCTCTCGTTTATTATTTAGAGGGGTCTCACCCCCATCCCCTCCGCAAGCAAGACGAGGAGAACCGCTGATATTATAAAGAGCAGGAGGGCCGGGGGTCACCCTTTTCACGTGACACGCGGTATTATCTCTTCTTACTTTCTCTCTCTCGAGGTTCCCGGCGAAACCCTTTTTTTATCCTTACCCCCTTGTTTCTGTACCCTCTCTCTCTCTCTCTCTCTCTCTCTCTCTCTCTCTCTTCGTTAAATCGCATGTATACGCAAATACACGCACCCTCTCTCGCGCGATTTATCTCGCCTCTCGCTCGTTTGCACTATCGTTTCCTCGCTGTCTTAGTTGCCGGCGCCGTTTTCGCACTCAGTAAATTAGTCCCCACGGGCCTGGCTGCCTGACGTCCTGCTCTCTTTCCGTCCCCGCGCCGCTCTCTCTCTCTCTCTCTCTCTTTCTCTCTCTGCGTGTGCAAAGCAGCCTTTTCCTTTTTCTCGCACCCCACGGAGAGAGAGAGAGAGCCACGCCACGTATACGCGATTTCATTTGTCGCCGCGGAACGTTAATGCGTCAGCGTATACGTGCGACTTGATAATCGAAGGGACGAGTGCTTAGCTCGGAGTTGCTCTATGCGGGCATCCGTCTGGAAGCGATTCGAATGCGGTCATTGCTGGAATGATTAGGTTTCGAATTTCGGAGGTTGTTATTCGCGAAAGTATTTGACAATATGTGCCATTTCATAAGTAGTTATTAACGAGACTGTTAAAAAAAGAAAAGTAAATTATTCGTAATAACAATATTATAACAAGGCATTTCTCTCTTTATTACTCAAGATTTAATATCGACCTTTTCTTCATATAAAGCAGTTTCTAATACCCAATTAAATGACGAAAATCGACGTCAAAAGGAAACCAGAAACCGGCGACTGAACGCATTCTCATTGCATATTTTCGTCATTCCCCCCTGTCCAGCTCACCGCATCCCGATTAGCGGCGCGTACAAGAACCGGGGCTCGCGTCGCCGGGGAGTCTTTTGTGTGCGTGTACACTAAGGTTGTTGCACACTTTCTTTCCCCGCGCATGCATGACATCACGCGGAGAGGGTCAAGGCGCGCAGTTCGCGCTCCACTTCCATGTGAAAAACGACGAGCGTCGCGTCAATGATGGGCGTTTCTTTGTAACTAATTGTTGCTGCCCGACGCGCTAAGCGCCTTAACGCGCGATTTAACCTCCGCCGAGGCTGGAGATTTTTCCCTCCCTCGGCTTCGCTCTCTCGGGCTACGCGCTTTTTTTTCCCAAACTCATTTCACGACGTTTACTTTTTTCAGCCTCGCTAAAATGTTAATCGTCGATATATTAAATTTTCGCGCTTTCTTAAAATTTAAAGGTAAATTAAACATCAGCTAATTAAAAAAATACTTATTTTTTAAACATATTTAATTAGTACTACACATAAATAATGAACCTACTACGACAAGCCGGCCCGCAGGCAAATGAAATTTAAAACGCCTATTCTCCGAATTCAAAAGCGCGTCTCTCGTCGCCGAGAAATTGGGAAAAAAGGCGCGCAGCGAAAGAGCGAGTTAGATCACACAGAGAGAGAGAGAGAGAGAGAGAGAGAGAGAAAGAGGGATCCGGCGGAGAGAGACAAAGGCAGCGCTCGCGTCGGTTCTTTGACGGCGGGCGCTCGCGTTGTTTGTTTAATAAATACATATTTAGTACATATGCGTGAGCCGGGACGCGCGCGAGGGCCGGCTGCGCCCATTTTTGCCGGGGCCGCCTTCCTCGCCGCTCTCTTGTTGTCATAGGACCGACGAGCCGCCGCGTTAGGTTGCTTCTTACCCTCCTCTCTCTCTATCTCTCTCTGTCTCTCTCTATACATAGTATGTAACGAAAAGGCCGGAGAGAAAGAGAATATTACGCCGCGCCGCCGCCGCTCTCTCGGCAAACGTTCCCCGGCCTCTTTATTTGCCGCTGATCTCTTCACGAGAGGAGAGAGGAGTTTGGAACGTAGTGGCTGCGCCGGCTTTTTGTTTCCTACGGGGTCAGAGGATTTAACTGAAAAAACCATTTCTCTTTAATGGATTTACTTCGCGGGCTTGGCAATGTACCTCGGGGTAAATTGTAATTTATTTTCGTTGTCGATTTTGCGAGTGTTAGGTATCAAGAAGATAAATGTTGGGCAACGTTAATAAAGAAATATATAATATATTTTAATTATAAATAATGTATAATAAAATTGCGGTGCAATTTTTCAAAATAAATAAATACGTATAATGTGAAGAAGTAACAAATTTTCGCAAGTTCCGTCCAAAATCCCAAGGCTCATTAATCAAGCCACTTTGAAATAGACAAGCCGCCGTGTAAATCAGCAATAACGAAGCGCAACTAAAAACTTCAAGCGAATAATTCGAAAATAACTAATTGCCTTAACGAAGCAATATCGACCAATTAGCAATGTTTCGCGTCTCTCTCTCTCTCTCTCTCTCTCTCTCTCTCTCGCACTCGGCTGAAAATAATGCAACAGGCCGGGGCCTCCCCGTCGCCGCCTATAAATAACCTGTTTCGTGAATAAACAGCTGCGGATGCATTCCGTGCATTAGAAAATAACGAGACTCCCTGTCCGAGCGTTCCCAGAACCTTTTCTCTCGCGCGTCTCGAAAAATTATTTCCGCGCCGCGCTTTTTTTCTGCCGGACCGCCGATTCCCCGGCGATGGTGCCTGCTCAGTCTCAGTCGCTGCCAGCCGGGCCGTCAAGTGCGGGATGCTTGCCTGCATTGTGGAGCGAACGAGGTGGGGAGATGGCTTAGGTAATAGAGGTACTGATTGTTCTTGAGTTTTTATTTGGGGCTTTTTATTTGTGAGAATTGTTTGGGTAACAAATGGTTTGGTGCAAGTAAGACGAGTCATGTTTGACAATAAATACGGAAAACAAATTTTTATACTGGTAAAATTGATCTGTTTATAAAAATTATTCTGAAAATTATAAATATAGGTAATGTATTTCTTTATAATAATGTACGGAAAAAAATACTAATAAACTACAATATGATGAACGCTAAACAGAAAATATTTTAAATAGAAACCTTTTGAAAAGAATAATTCAAGTAAAAATCCTAACTTTAATGATATCGCGCACTAGAATGTGTCCCCCTTTTTTTCGTGTGTAAACACTAGCTCACATCTGCCGTCTTACAGCCGATCAGCTGTCCCGTTATACAAATCAACGAACACGAATATAGTCATAAGTGTACATAGAATAAGCATTACTCGAAAGAAAAAAAATGAATTAACCGGGAGTTGGAACTTGTATTAAATTCATTTATACATGTGCTACTACAATATAATTTCTTAATTTCTTATTGGTAAGCCAGAGCAAACTTGTTCTCTTTGGTAGCGTACCTTTGCCGTATCTATTTTTACTTCGCGGAAACAAATATTTAATGAACCTCGTAATGAACGCTTATACAAGTCGGGAAAAGTAATTTCTTACAATTCTCTGTACTGATATAATTTCTTTGAAATTATTAACGCTATCGTTCCACAATTACAATGCAAATATTGCCTCCCGAAATCACCAGCAGCGATCACCTCGAGGTATCCAATTCAGCAACAACTGCAAACTGCATTATTTTGCAACGCGCCGGGAAGGCCGCACGCGCTCTCGAAAAAACGCCTCACTCATTAATTTGCATTTAAAAAAAAAAACACGCACACGCACACAAAGTCGCCGCGCGCATTTATATGTACCTCCTCCGGACTCGGCGCTCAAAGGGTTTCCTCGGCCTTCCGGCGACAAAGGGAGGAGATGAAAAAACAGGAGGCCCCCCGAGATGGCGCAATTCTTCGTCCCGAGAGGTGTATACAAGCATCTAGCTCGGCGTAGTCATTGACGAGCCTCTAAAGAGCATAAAAAAAAAAAAAAGAAGAACGTAAGACGGCGACGAGGAGAAGAACGGACGGCTCACGTACGCGAGGAGCGGCGGCCGGCCGCGGTGTTGGTGCGCCACTGTGTACATAAGCACTCGTTGGGAAGGAACGAAGAAGGGGCGCGAGAGCGCGGAGATATATAGAAAGAGAGAGAGAGAGAGAGAGAGGGAGGGGGAAGGGGGGCAGCCAAGGGGGGAAGGCTAAAAGCAGGCCTGTTGGTTGGTTTCAACGATATTTGTTTATATTTACACAATAAGCAACACATCCCCACCGTCCCGGCCGTCGTCTCGCTCACGCACACTCGCTCCCTCTTTCTCTCGCTCTCTCACTCTCTCTCTCTCTCACTCGTGTGTGCGGCTGCGAGGCGAAGCAAGGCTGGAAGCGCGGCCGCTTTTAGTTGCCTTAGTCCTCGGTACTCCGCCGCCGCGTTCACGTGTACATTCGCCGGCCTACAACAGCCGCGTGGCCTTCCGTAAAGTTTTCTTCGCCGAAGGGAGGAAAGACAAGGGCGCAGACACCGCGGAGAGCGCGAGTCGTGAGCGCGCCTTTACGCGGGACGTCACGTGACGACAGGTGCAGCGCTGCTCCGGGTCGGGTTGAATTTTTCGCGGGCGCCGGGAAAAGGTGGGGGTTTCGCCCCTTTACTTCCGAGGGATAAATTCGAGTGAAGTGACCGGGAGATGCCGCCGTGACTTGTTCAAATTGTTGTCAGTGTTCAAGAAACTGGAGTTTTGTGTTCGTAGCTGGTTCCTTTTCATTTCGCGGAGTTGTACACTTTGTGTGACCGGATGTGGATGACAATATTCTGCAAAAGATTGAGAGTGCTAGAGTGCAGCAGTTCTTCTAAACATTATCGTTTTTAATGATTTCGTGAATTCGCCTTGTAACGTGTCTTTACATGCTGTTCCAACTCCCAGTTATCAATTATGTACGTAATGACGCCTTATCAGGATTTGAAACGATCGATAAGAAAGAATCAAGTCTCAACTTATTAGATTTCTAGCTGTATCTAATATATTTAGGACCATTTTTTGCTCAAATTTTTTACATGCCTTAGTAGCATAATACGGACCACCTTTTTTTATTGTCATTTATTCTTTCCCAAACGTTAACTTTTTTTAATTAAATATTTAAATACAATGCAATCTAATAATGTATTGCATTATATTGCACAATCAGTTTATGATACATTCTCTATCAACGATTAGTTACAAGATCCACTATAATTAAATCATTAAAGACTTGCAATAACATTGCACTGCTGCGCGCGTTTACCAAAACTTTTCTCACCGCCAGATGTTAATCGAACGAAAATAATCACGTATTTAAATTTCCGCATCGAATGTTTTATACACATAAACTATACATAAACTACACAGCCACGTCAGAAATGTGCGAGCCACGTGCAAGCAAAGCCTCTGAAAATAAACGCGAAAAAGCCATGGTTCGGTAAAGCACCTCCTTTGTAAACTGCCTCGAAAGCGACGCATCGAGAGACCAAACTTCCGTCGGACGCGCGAGAGCTAATTGGTCCGTTGCCTTCCTTTCCGATCAATTTTCCCGAAATACG
>JAWWEM010000044.1:10163921-10182183 GCA_035582935.1 Ormyrus thymus
TTCGATGCTTTTATTCTCAGCCCAAGAGCCGATGGTGAGAGAGAGAGAGAGAGAGAGAGAGAGAGAGAGAGAGAGAGGAGGGAGGGGAGAGGAGGAAGCGATCCCGCGATGTACGCATTCGTCAGAGAGAGAGAGGGAGCTGCGCGCGGCAGTTAAACCTTTTCTACTTAGGTGAAATTAAATACTCGATTTGCTCGCTTTTTATTATCGGCCGCCGTCCGCTGCTGCAGTGTGTGTATAGATATTTTATGAAACGCGTGAAAAAGTACTTTGGGATATGAGTGCATTACGATATTAACAACGTTCGGAAAAAATAGCCTAAAGATTGTACGAAAATGTGCAAGCAATTAGAAATATTGAACGAACTTTTGAAGCGGAGCTTTTTCTTTTACGGAAAATAACTGTACTGTAAAATAAATAAATTTCTATTCCCTCCCGAACGCGTAAAATTAAAATTCAAGACAAAAAAAACAGAACCCCCTCCCGCAAACGAAATAAAAAATTTCCAAACAACGCACATATCGACGAGCAAACAAGTTTCTTAGCAAGCGCAAACATCGAGTCTCGAAATCTAAAAAAGGTAACCCTTTAAAAAACGCTGCCCGCGCGCCGCTCGTCGGCGGTCTCGAGCGGCTCTCCCGCATGATCTCATCATTAAAGTGTTTGTTTGCTCGAAAATAAATACACAGCCGCCTCGCTCTCGCGTATACACACACGCCTTGCTTTCGCCATCTGCCGACTAGCCGCGCCGCGAGGAGGGACAGGGGCAGGGGGACCGGAGAGGAGACGATGGTTATACTCTTGTTTGCCAGGCCCCGAGAGAGACGCGCACTGTGTGTAATATTTTTACAGGCCGCCTCTCTCTCTCTGTCTCTCTCTCTCTCTTTCTCGCGCGCCGATGCCGAACGTTTATTAACGGCCGCCTGCTTACGGATTCTCGAAAGCTTCGCCGGCAGTTTTTGGATATATTTAGGCGCGTCGACCGGCTCGAGAGGTGGGGATGCATTGTCAAGGATGCAGGCGGGAATGAATAAAAGGCGCTGGAAAGTCGAGAGGAACGCGGTTTTTGAATTTCAAAATGGGTCTCGTTATTGCTTCGCGGAACGCGGAGAAAATTAGCCTTGAGAGCCGATTAAGAATGACCGTGCGACCGTCCGGCGTAAATTAGAGAAAGTAAATATTTATGCAACTATTTCTTTTTTTTTCTTTTGTGTGTAAAAATGATTTTGCCCAGTGAGGGAATAAAAAAAGTCACGAGTCGTTAATTAACCAAGCAGAAGATACTTTAATTAAAAAAAAGCTAAACATTCTACACAACGCAGTAGGAGTACACTAAGCACCTTACAAAAAGCGAACGAAAAGAACGCTCCGTCCGAACGACGGAGGGCTCGGAGAGCTCCGCCGGAAATATACGTAAGAGGAACACACATCGCGCAGGCGGAAGTCCGCGGAACGGATTAACCGGCAGCGGATTATCGCGTATACGTACCGCGCGTGTATTCGCACGTATTTATTCTCCCTCTTGATTTTTCCTTGCCTCGCGTCTCTCTCTCTCTCTCTCTCTCTCGACTCGTTTTTCGCGGAATTTTTATATTACGCTCGGCTCGCTCTCTCAGCTGCTTTACAAGTGTTCCCGACAGTGGAAGGCAGTTCAGGGAAGGACTGCGATGAGCTGATCTTGTAATGGGTTGAAGTCTGCTTTTTTGTTTCTGAAAAGATCTTTTTCCGCGGACTTTTTTGAGAGTTGATGGTGAGTCTAAAGCCCGTCGTTTCTAGCGAGTTTGTTATTAGTAAGTTATTCCGTTTCAATAAAAAAAAATGTTTAAATTAACAATTCATTACAATAAAAAAAAAACTTTATAAGGCTTATTCTTCCTTTGTCTACAATAGGCTGAAAAGGCAAGGTGAAAAACTTAATTAAACAAGATAATTTCACAAAAAGTTTCTCTAGTTGCTCATCGAGAAATAAAAAAGAAGTTTACAGGTAATACACTGCAAATACAAACATCCAATCCAATAATATTATTTACGAATTAATAAAATACTCGAGAATAATCATCCAGGGCAAATTAAAGAGCCTTCAGCTCGGTGCTTTCTGCCAAGCCGGGGATCTACATTAAAGCGCACTTACACACGTGCGCAGAGCAAATAGACGTACATAAATATTAATTAATTCCTTGAATACTGAATTTAGAACTCGTTCCATGTGAATTGATTTGAGTGGAAGCAGCGGCGATGATATTACTATATAAAAATTCTTTCCTGGAATTTCATTTGCTTGTTACAATAAACTACGAATTTTTAATAACAGAAGAGTTTACAGAAGCGATGCTTTTAATAAAGAATTCAAAGCTTTATTACAAACACGTTTTAATTCATGACTCGACGGCTGATAAAAATTTTTAGAATGCAAGTAGGCGTGTGCTCGATTGATTTCGTATTGATATAATCGCTTCGTTCAATCTTGCGGAAAATTAGATTTATTTTTCTTGTCTGATTTTAAGAATTATTAATCATCTATTTTTCGTTAAATCTGTGTACCGTGATTAAAATTTTTGCATAAACCAGAGCAATTATTCAATCGAAGAAATAACAATTATCTTTGCTAATTATTAACACTCCGTTTCCAAGAAAAAGTATCCTTTTAACAACGTAATTCAATTATAAAACAATCTTTCACGGAGTAGCGATTTCATTCCCCCCAAAAATTTTCCCTCAAAACCCAAAAAAAAACGAGAATAATTGAATGCGTAACCTTCCTCGAAATACTCTTCTCTCCCCGTTCCCGCCGCTCTCAATCCCCCATCCGCCGAGCTGTTAATTCGGTTTACGAGCGCCCATCAAGAATAAGCGACACCTGCGCGAAAAAAGCGAAGATCGTCGCAAAGTCGAAACGACCTCCTCTTTCGCACACACACACGTCCGGCATATCGACTCGCACTCGCGAGACGTCAAACGTCGAGGATCGCGGAAGGGCAGGAAGGAATTCATTTAATCCGACCGGGCCCTTTTACGCGCTTAGCCCCGCAGGTTTATGTGCCCCTTCTGAAGAATTGTATAAATTTTTCCGAGGGCGCGCTTTCGCTCATTCCGGCCTCGCGGAATTTCGCGGCCGTAAGTGGAGAGACTACTCTCCTTGTAATAACGTCCGATGCTGCCGGGCGGTGGACCCGAAAGGAGCCTTTGCCGCCGCGCGCGCGGATGAAAATGCGCGAATATATGTCGGAGGAGGAGCTCGGCATTCAGAGGTGAATTATCCCGGCGTACATTGCTGGGGATACTCTTCGTTTTGTACGATTTTCCAGGGAAGAAACGGGTGGAGTTTAGTAATTTTGTACACTCGTTCGTTAAGAAATATTCTGGCATTACAGATATAAGCGGACGAAAAAAAAAACGTCTGCATTTACAAAGCTTTCTAAAGACAAGTGTACTAGAGCGCTTTTTATGCTTGAAAATTCCCTCATCGCGTTACAATTCGTTTGCCCAACTGATTAATCGAGCTGAAATCCCGCGTAAATTTTAAACATCCGCGAGACATTGCAACTTCCGATTTTGCAAAATCTTCCAAAAGCCGGCCACCAGCCACTCTCCCAAAAGCCTCGCTCGCGAAACGTCCGACCTCCCGGGAATTTCCGAATGGCCGCGGCGAAGCCACCTCAGCGCGCAACCCGAGGCGTCTCCGCTTCATTGGCCGGCTCTCTTTCTCTCTCTCTCTCTCTCTCGGCGCAGGTAACAGAACGCCGCTGACGATTGCGCCGATGGCGGCTCTCACGGGACCGACGACGCCTTCTCTACCGAGAAACAGCGGCGTCGCGCGCGAGCCTTATTTTCGCGGGTTTCGCAATCGCGGCTTCTTGCTTACCAAGACTTGAGAGTAGACTCTGCGCGGCGCGTTTTGCTTCTTCGAGTACAACTCAAGCGAGACGGACGGTTTAGAGAGGTAGGCGGGGAAATCGTTTTCTTACGGTGGACTGGGGAGGAATACTTTACGCGGTTTTGTTTTCATTTCTGTCAATTATAAGTGTAGGGAATTATCGGGATTTGTTTGAAAAAGAAAATTCTTAAAAAAATATCAACATAAAAAAATTGAACTGCACTTTTATATTTCGCTAGTTACTTGGAATATCAGAGATACATTTAAATATTGTATTTGAATAATTCTAATGTTAAAAGATTACTGATCTCATAAATAAGTACACGGAGAAAAAGTTTCAGTAAAAACTACTATACTGTTCAGAAAAGCGAGCATAGACTACCAAAACCCAAAAAATTATCATACTTTTTAAAATTTCAGTAAAATTTACTAAAAGGTATGGTAATTTTTTGGGTTTTGGCAGTCTGTGCTTGCACTACCAGAAAGTTTATTAATTTTTATTGAAGTATTTGTAATTTTTACCGAAATATTTCCCTCCGCGCAGAAATAAGAGGATTTCCAAGTATATAAAGTAACCAGAATAATATTCTATATACTGCAATTTCGAACTTTTCTAGTTTACATGTAATTTAAGAAAAATTGAATCACCTCCAAACCCAGGAGTAAGCATTCTTAAAACGCTCCCAGTCGTAAGCTAAAAATGACCGTCAAAGCAGCGCAAAATAAAACCTCAACTATTTCCATTTACCCATTCGCCCCGACTATTTAAATCCCCCACTGATAACCCAAGCACAATTACTCACTAATCCCAAGCAATCTCCTCCCCGCTGACCCACTTCCCAGCTCCCGGCACGCGCGGTCAAAAACAGGCCGCCGCCGCGATCCGCGACCGGACGTTCTCCAGCTCCCGGGCGCGATTTATTCTTGGGCACGAGCATGTTCCTCATCCAGCCGCGAGCGTAAATATTATACAACGGGCGACGACTCGCGCGCGCCGCTTTCCAGGAGGCGAGGAGGATGTCACGCCCAGAGTTGCGTTACCGAGGCCCCGGACGTGCCTAATCAGCGGCGGCACCGCCGACTCTGCGCGCGCGTTTTCTTATTTCGCCGTTTGGAAAAAGGCTGACTCGTAGGCATAATAGTAAGCGAGAGAGGCCTTTGTTGAGCGTAGCTAGGGTTGCTGCAGTTTTTTATAGTTTTCATTTTGTTCTATTGCTTGCGGTGTTTGTGAATGCGAATAAAATCAGTTTAGAAAATGAATTCGTATATATAAAGTGAAATAGAATGGCGTTCCCTTCTCGAAAATTCAATAGGTGACTTTTCCTACACTAATCTAATACTATATCGTATGAATTATTTTACTTAAAAAAAAATACGTTGATAAAGAAGTAAATACACCTAAAAAAAATTTTAAAACATTTTTCTAGAATTCTTTATCTAGCAGTAGTAATGTTTTTGAGTAACTTCAGTTAACAATCGCAATACTTTTAATTATCGCTCTCTCCCAAAAAGAAAAAAAATCACTCGACAGCCAACCCCTTATTTAACCTTCTAATAAGCAATGCTTATTCATGTAAAATTAACTCAATAACGGGCACGGGCGCGCGCGTCTGGCCAGAAAGCTGGCGAAATCTCGCTTGCGCCCCGCGGAGCGTAGGAAAAAAGGCTCGTGGCGTCGCCGCGCGCCGCGAAACGACGCTATCCATTATTGTGCTAAATTAGGAAAAGTTTTTCCGGGAGGGGGGGGGGGAGGGGACGAGCCTCGCCCGGATCTTAAATTCATTTTACTTCCGGTCGAGCGACCTCCGTGAAAAGAGAGCGAGCCCGGGCTATCTATCATCGGCGTCTCTCGGTGCCTCGGTCAGGAATCTTCTTATTTTTTAGCCGAGAGCTCCGCCTACCACCCGAGGCTTCTCTCCCGCTTCTCTTCTGACGCGCGGGAGCTTTTGTTTTTCTCGGTACTCGATTAAATGCAGCTGTTTGCCGCGATTTTTTTTTCTGTTCGATTATGCTCCGGGGAATCTTTTCAGATTTAGGCGCTGGAAAATGTTGATTAATTTTTGACAAAAGTTCAAAGGAGTGTTTGAAGGAAGGTTTAAACGTTTATTATAAAACTGTTTTCTATTAAATTAGTACTTACTTTTTTATTACAGGTTTATTATTTTTTGATTATTTTAAAATCTTGTCAATTTTAGCAGGTGAAATAATATTAAGTAATCGTACGCAGAAATTAACGTATACACGAAAGAATCTTTTTTTTATCAATGTACTTAATAGGCAGCAATAACTAAAGTGATAAAAAATTTACTTGCGGTTTCTTACGTTTTAATAGTATAATATAAGATTTCGATTCATAATCCCTGACAAAAGAAATAATAACCCCTTGCCTAACCTTGCCCACTTAATCCCAAGAAAGCAGCAAAGCTCCATAAAAATCAGTCCCGGGATCTCTCGAGAGCTTTCCTAATTGAGCAATAACACCACCTCCTCCTCTATTTATACACAGCCGAACCTCGAGCCCCCGAACCTCCCCCGGCGAATCAGAATCCCCGCCGACACGCGAGCTTAGAAGCTCTCTCTCTCTTTCGCTTGGCTCATTACCTTCGCATTGTCATCGCATTACCTGCCTCCGGAAAAGGGGTATAGAGCTTGGTCTCTTCCTGAAATTATCCGCAGTGCGGCGGCAGGAGACTCGGGGAAAAAGGTCTCTGTCTCTCCTCGACCCGGAAAAAAAAAGGAGCGCGCGCGTAAAATTATTCCGTGGCCTCCTTTGTGGCCAGGAGACGGGGGGTCACGAGAAAGGGGTACGAAAAGAATGCGAGTCCACCGGGAGAGGCTAGACGCGGGAGCACTTAACTGCCCGCTGCCGACAATGGAGAGGAGATCTTCTCCGCATTATGACATTCAGTGTCTTGAGGCCTATTCTTGCTTCTTTCGGTCCATTGTCTGCCCTCCCCCCACCCGATCCTCCGGAGGGTTCCTTCGGGTTTGCACGATGGGAAAGAGGAGAGAGCTCTTCCTTAACCTGCAGGGAAAAACAGCCGCGGCTCTAATTAGTTCTGGGCCGTTTCAGACGGTAAAGAGGGCATAAACAGGTTAGAGGCTATTGTGGCGACTCTTTGACGCCTCTTCGCTCTTGGGCTTTAATCCTTCTCTCTCTCTCTCTCTCTCTCTCTCTCGCTCTCTGACTCTCTTTTGGGGCTTTACGAGATGCTGCGTTGGGCGCCAGATATCGCGCGGAAAATGTCGCGCCGATGCTGCGGGCTGCGTCTTTTGTGCGTTTTTTTTTTTTCGGAATTCAGATGGAAAAGTTTTTTGTCGGGTTCCTAGAGGGTCGGGGTACTCTTTTGAATATCTCTAGGCTGTGACCTAGTTTTTATTGCGCGTTAATAGGTAAAGCTTGAAATAACGTTTATTATATCTTAAAATATTGGTAGTTCTCAGACTGTTTTAATAAAGAAAAGAGACTATTAATCATTAAATTGTGCAAGGCTTTTTTTTAAAGAAGGAAACTTTAATTACGAAAAAGTAATATTACAAAGCTATTATTAAGAAACAACCCTCTTATTCATCAAGGTCTGCCCAAGGGCCCATCGTGACTTCAGGATCCCAAACGTCGTAAATCACACTTCGAATCCCGCAGCTCTCGGTTAATAATCATTATTTAATATACAATCCGGAGAGTAACAAATTAACAGCAGCCGTCGTCGTCGGCACGGAGAAAAATCGCGCCGAGGCGCTCCTCCGCCAGGAAAAAGGTAAACGACGCCGCGCGAAGTAAAAAAAAGAAAGGGCGGCGGCGAGGAAGGAAAGAAAAGACGAACCGCCCGTGGAAACTACTTCCACGGGCAGAAAGGAATAAAAAAGAAAGAGAGCGAGAGAGAGAAGGATCTCGCGCCGCTGCCGCGCGGAGATGAAGAAAAGAAGGAAGTAAGGAGAGCGCAGCTTTCGCTTGCCTAGGGTAAAGAAAGCGGAGAGGGAATGTAGGAGCGGGGTTGAAAAAGACAGAGCGAAAGAGTCGAAAAGCAGGACACGGCCGCGCGGCGCCCCGCTCTAATATAAATGTCCCCGGCCCGTGAAGCGAAACGGAGACATTCGCTAATTAAAAAACTTGAAAAATTAATACACATTTCTCTCTTTCTCCGTCCCTCTCTCACTCTCTCTCTCTCTCTCTCTCTCTCTCTCTCTCTCGGTGCCGCGACTCCGCGCCCTTAATTTCTGGTATCTGATCAGCCATCTGTTCCTCTCGCGAGGAGCTGGGGGAAAAAAAGCGGATCGTCTCGTCTTTTCCGATCGCCGTCACCCCCCCCCCCACTCTTCATTAGTTTTCGTGCGCGCGAGATTTGAATGCAGTGACGGATTGGACATTTTTTTATTTTCGAGCTTCGGTTCGAGGGATCGATGCTAATTAGGGACTCATTGGATGTTGAGCAGAAACATGATTTCATTGGCATTGTTAATCAATGGAAATCGGAACTGGCATGGGATAAGTTAGTTACGGTATAACGCGTCATTTATTAATTCTAAGCCTTACATCGGAAGAAATTTCTTCCCCGCGAGAAAGCAGAGACTTAAGCCAACGAGGAGTACGATAAAAGACAGCCGCGAGCGAAAGGCAAAGGCAGGGCTTTTATTTGGGGGCAAACTTGTCAAGCGCGTAATGAACAGGAAGAGGAGTGTTTGAAGTGAATCGCGATTTCGGCGCTGAGCCCAGCTCGTCGCCGATAAAGCGAACGAATTGACTCGTTCGTATTTATTGCTCGGTACTTGCGACTCTCTCTCTCTCTCTCTCTCTCTCTCTCCTCTCCTCGTCCCTCTCGCCGTCTCCTTTCTTATATAACGCGGCGAGGAAGTTTCGCCTGCCCCCCTCCCTCCTCTCTCATATCGGCGAGGCGCACTCCGCCCAAACAATGGCTTCCATATAATTGCTTTTATAGCTCAGTGAATGCTAAATATTCCATACTTTTGCTCTCCCGTGCCGCTGCCGCTGTCACTGTCGCGATTCTGCCGCTCGATCGTCAGTCAGCCGATTGGGTAAATATTCGCGAGGGCGCCCCGCTTCCTCTTCCTCCTACGCTTATATACCCTCTTGTGTTTCGGGGGCTCTTGGGGAGGCTGCTTATTTTTATGTTGGAGAGAAGTGTCTTACGTGTGAGCGATCATTAAGATGTTCTTTAAGTAATTCCTCTAATGTGCAATCCACCTCAAGTTATTTTTAATCGGTAGAGGTGCGGTTTGCACGATACTAAAAGAATGAGCATTTATATTAATTTAAGACAACCGCAAGAGAATACTTTACCATACAATTATAGGTAAAACCTAATTTTATTTGCGCCCTTCAACCAGATTGCATAAATGTAAAGAATTGCTGATCGATGCACTTCGGACGTCACGCGCAGCGGCGAGAAGCTTATATCGGCCATTAGCATGGACAATCGCCGGTCGTTGACCACCCAGCAGGAAGCATAAGGGGGCCATTTCATGCAGGAACCGAGTCCTTCCTTTTTTACCATCCTCGCTCCCATACATCACGTCGTGACAATACTGCGGAAAGCTGACCGCATCAGATATTCCGCAGCTCCGCGTCTGTCCTTCGAGCTCGGAGTCTCGGAGCAAAAAAAAAAAACTTTTAATATAAGAGGATAAAAAGTTGCTTTATACGACGTTTCAGCCTTTTATAGGCCAAATTCTGAATATAATTTAAAAGAGAAGATCAATTTGAGTGCGCAGTAAAGTCTTATCGCATTCATTAGGAGTTAAAATAGTAGAACTCGTCATTCGGCCTGCTGAATCTAAATAAACGAATGTATTATCTACAATTATTGCTTTAATACCTCTTTTCAAAGTGACAAATCAACGCGCACTTCGCGCCGTAAATTACAAAACAATACAAATAAACCAGAAAGATACTATAATAAACTTCCCTCGGCCGTAGAAAACAAATCATCCCCGGCCCGACGCCCATAACTCCTTTGATTCAATAACGAGAAAATCTCCGGGAGCCCGTAAAGCCGTGGCGCGAAAGAGCGAGACAGCACCCCCGTTAGCTTCCCGGCGGCCGGATAAAGACACAGAGGGAATATCCCTTCGACCGCGAGGTTCGGCTTGGCTTTCCGGTCATTCGAACTCGGGATGGGGGGGGGGGGGGGGGGGGGGGCCCCCCCCCCCCCCTCCTCCCGATACACGCGATCAGCGTTAAACGCCGCAGCGAACTTTGCTCTCTCTCTCCCTTCTCCGGAGCTGCGCCGTAATTTTCGCGAAATCAGGCGCTTCTTTCACTTTCGGGGAAAGCCGAGGGAATCGGGAACTTTATTGCTAAATACCGGCCGATCAGCAAATTCGCCAAGCCCGCGGTGACGACCCTTGGACTTTACCCTCCCCCCCGGGCCAGAGGAGCTGACGACGTCGGCCGCCGATTTCGGGGACAATTTACGTGTGAGGATTGTCCTCGGGATCTTTTTTCTTTTACGAGGTGACGGCTGCGGGATTTGTTATTTTTTTTTTATTCGGACCGGCGCGATGCTGAGGTTTCCGAATTATACCGGAGGAGGCGCGGTGATTGGTGGCTTTGAATTTGAGGAATGATTAAAAACGGTGTAAACGACGTTTTCTTTTTGTTTTAAAATCAGTGAAATAGGTGCTATAGATCGTATCCGAAATCGAGATCGAATATATTTTGAGAATCGCAGAAGGCACTTGGATAACTGGGAATAGTATCGAAATTTTTAGCCAAGTCTTGCTTATCTGATAAGTAATTGTAGAATCGTTATATATTGCTAAACGTTGCCCCAGCGATGACATTCCGCTTTTATAGTATGCCTGCAAAAATAGAATCAAACGCTACTGTAATTCGACTTTTATCGAATAATCCGAACCGGTCCGATGCACCAGTAAACTATCAAATCGATGCTAATCCAATCTTGTAAGTAAAAAAAATTTTATAATCTTGACACAAAAGCCATCCCTGCCGACGCTGCATTCTTCATATATTTTTGGAATTTCGGGATTACGGAAGAAATTGTGGTCACCCGATTACGCCGGCAGTAAAGAACAAAATTAGACATCCCAGCTGGATAACAAAAACGAGCTATTTTCATCCCTTCTTATTTAAGACCTGACGCGATATTTTTCGAGTAAAAAAAGGACACATTCCCGATCGGCCGGTACACAGCACCCCTGATAATCGAGTAGACCGACCAAGCAACCAACGCCTTCCCACATTTTCCTCGGCACATCCCGCTGACCCCCTTGCCGAGTCGAGTACACGAAAATAACCAGCTCTCTCTCTCTCTCTCTGTGGACGACTCAGCGTTGGCGTCGTCGCCGGCGCGCGTGAATTCCCACGGGACTCGCGCTGCACGTGTGTGGGTGGGAGCACGAACGCCTTCGCTGGCCTTCCTCGGAGGTGCTCGCGCAGCACGGACACCTTCCTTCCGACAATTAAGTCATGTTCACAATGGGAATTGAAAAGCCCCGGGCAGATCGCTGCTGACCGAGCCATTTGGCCGGATTCTCCTGTCCCTCGTCCTCTTTCTCGCTGCGAGAGGGAGAAGCCGAGGGCGGTAAGAAATTCCGGGGAGGAAAGTGCTTCGTTGTAATTTTAAGGACTTGCAGGAGTCGCTCGTGTAATGGGAGCGAGCTTCCGCTAGTTAATTTGTCGGAGTGCTGTTTATACTTCTCTAATTCTTGATTGTGAAAACGCGTCGAAGGAGCCACAGCCAACCTCCGGATCCTCTCGAGTAACCATTCTACATCGAGCCGCCAAAGTAAAATTCACGCCGCGTTCGAGCGAGACAAAATGTACAATCGTCGCTCCTCGAAGCAGAAAAATGAAAGCAAAGAACGACAAGCGCCGACTTTAATCGCATCTGCGATCCCGCGGGGTCCAATAAATCCCTCCTCGCCCTCCAGCCCTCCCAGCCTGGATTTCCATTGGATCGCAAATTTTTCCGGCGACTCTCCCCGCGCCTCCTTCGGCCTTCGGAATATTCGGGCTTTCTTTTTCGGGCGGAGCAGGGCTCGAATATCGCCAGTCTCGTGTCCTAATTAACGTCGCCTTCGCCTCTCTCTCGGCGTAAAAAGGGTGAGCGCGCGCACAAACCACCGAGAGCGGCGCGGGGGTGCCGCGGCGATCGTTCTTCCTCTCTCTCTCTCTCTCTTTCCCACGCGCTATTTTTCCCCTCTCCCTCGCCCGGCGGTCCTTTGAAAAATTTCTCCAGCAACGGCGGCGGCGGCAGACGGCGGGACTGTTCGAGAGGGATGAAGATTAATTCGTTCCGTCTTAATCGTATCAAAGTTTGAGAGCCGACTCGGAAACGGCCGGCTGAACTCTTTCACTCGCTCCTCTTTTATTTTAGCCCGGGCGGCTCTCTCCACGCTGATTCTCCATCCCGTCGCGGATCCGCGCCTTCGGCAACTTTTTACTTTTCGAGCCACCACTCCGCCCCGTCGGGAGGGAGGAGGGCAAAAGCCAGGGGGGGGCCCCGGGTAATCATATTTAATAATGTCTCCGGTATTTTTGCCCAGCTGTCAAAGTTGGGCGCGAGAAGTTGAACCGCACGAGCTCGGACGGAAAAAGGCTTGCGAGCAACGAGGGGGAGAATGCAACGAAGGAATTCGAGGGATTTCTTTCTCCTGTCCCTCTCTCTCTCTCTCTCTCTCACTCTTTTTGTCGGGCGAGAGAGAGAGAGAGAGAGAGAGAGAGAGAGAGAGAGAGAGAGAGAGAGAGAGAGAGAGAGAGAGAGAGAGAGGGACGCCTGATCGGTTTTAGCGAAAGTTCCGGGTGTTTTTTTTTTTTTTTTAAGGAAAGTTCGCGCGCAGCGACGCCGCCGCCTGTTTGTTTGCCGAAAATTTAGTCAGGCCGGCTATTTCGGCCGCGGTTAATTAGTTTATGCCGATGGCGATGATTTTTTGAAACTTTCGAAACTCTCGATATGTAAAAATTGCAAAAGGCATTCTTGCATTTAGCTCGAATGATATATATATTTTGGAAATTATACGTAAAGAACGGCAAGTTGGCGCGAAGCTTGACACAGATAAACCACGGCAGAAATATACAAGGCCAAAGCTTAAGCTAAGAATCCAGAGAAAAATGTGCCGAGCGGAGGAGGGGGGCAGCTTCGAAGGCGAAAGGGAGCGAAAGTCAAGGGGGTCCGCGAGAGGTGACAACCCTTTTTATTTAGGGGGCAAGTTCTCCGCGCTAAGCTCGACAAATCCGATATTGCGCACCGAGGATATTCGTCTGAAGTCGCGCGGCAATGAGATTCGCGGCGGTCCAGAGTAAACTCGGGCGCGAAGACGAGGCAGCGCCTTTCACACTTTTGTTTTTTCGCCGCGCCGCGGGGATTTTATATTGGCGGGGCTTTTATTTGCAGCCACCCTTCCGTTCGGTCCTAGAAACTTTTCAATTAGCAGAGACGGGAATTAATTTGCTTGCTCGAGTGCATGTTTCGTCAAATATTCGTCGGGCGCGAAAGTTTTTTAATAGCGATTGATATCATTTGAAAGAACGTCTAAGGTTATTATTTTAATTGACGTACGCAAGAAAAATATTTATCTGTAAAATGTAAAAATAAATCATCAAAAAGTATCAAGTATTTAAAAATTTATAATTCTTTTTTCCTTTAAATATCTGACCTTTCCAGAAAAAGTTCACCTGTCCCAAGTAATACCTCGACGCTCTTAAAAAAGTATTCTCTTTCGCTTATCTTCCTTTTTTAACCGACTACCAGAAGCAGCTTAAAAGCGAAACACCTGACCTCTTCAATTCATTATATACCAAAAAGCGAATCTCCCGAAAAAAGAAGGGAACAAAGTCAGCCCTCAGACCCATCCGCAAAAAGCGTAAACTCGCGCCGACTCCTCGCGCCAAATCAGCTTAAAGCTCTTCCGCTTTAAAATTCCGCGAAAAATTCCGCGGGGAAGAAACAAAAGGGGGCAAATCCTTGGGCCCCGCGGCGCGTTATTTTTCTTTGTTTCGCGATGCGTCGCGGCGGCGCGGCCGGCCATTGTGCTCGCCTCGCGAGACCGCCGCGTAAATAACGCGATCATGAGCGCGCGAGTCGGCACGGAGAGCATTGTTATTTCGCGCGCCGCCGCGAAACTGCGGCCGCGTTCCGGCCGTCGGCGAAATTTACTTAGCGAAGTGGAGCAAACAAGCGCGTAGGCCGACGAGCGATTTTTCCTTCGCCACCGGTCACCGCGGGCCTTGTTTTCGCTGCCCAACTTTTCTCCCGACTCTGCTTTGCTTTTTTCCGTAGTTTTCGTCAAACTTGGCTTTGTCTACTGCTGGCTTTTGCTCGGATTACCAAGTGGAGAGCGTTTTCAATTTCCCGTTTACCTCGTAAATAATTAAAGGAATTTTTTTACGTTCAATCCCAAAAACGACGACTTGCACCCCCCGTTCTTCTACTCATTAATCAATACCCAAAAAAAAAGCTCCCGAAAAAAGCCCAGCGCCCGGCATCCGAAAACTCATTACGTCAACAATAAAAAATCGCCCAGGCCATGTTGCAGTGACACGCATGCAAAAAACGTCCTCCGGGGGGGGGGGGGGAGAGGGCGTCGAAGTAAGTAGGAAATAACGCGGGCAGTATCGGCTTGTATCAAGTCCCCCTCCCCGTGGTCGTGGTCCGTTTTTTTCCTCTGCGCCGTCCTGACGAATTGCGCGTTTCACGCGCTGCGGGGTGAATCATCCGGCGCGCGGCGCAATATTCCGCACGGCAAATATTAAGTCGTCCGTATAATCTGCCGTTCGGCTGTTATTATTTTCCTCGCAGTCTTGGGAGATGAAAAAATTGACGGTGGAATATATATTATTTTTTTTTTTTTGCACGTTTCTATATAAATAACACTGTGCTGTGCACGATGTTTAAGTGAAATATACTTAAAATTTATAAACGTATAGTATTCTCTAACAATTACATGTAATTTTATACAAATATAATCCCTACACCACACCCTAAAAGATAAATGTAATAGATTAAATAATGAAAATAATTTGAACCCCTACTCGAAAATACACCTGCCGTACCTCCAAACAGAAAACACAATTAAAATTCATACCATTTCCTTATATCACCAGTCTACATCTCGTTCCTTTTCCCTCGGCTCCTTAAGAGAGGCGGCTTCTGAGATCGACCTTGGCTTGGTGGAAAGGGGGAGCGATCCGCCAGAAAGGCCCCGGATGTGTATTCCGCGGCGCTAAATTTTTAAGCGTTACTAATTAAAAGGCTAGTTAAACAAGGCATTCTATTGCCCGCGGCGTCCCTCTCTCGCGTTTCCGTAAAACGAGCTGCGTTCAACGAGAAAAGCTGCTCTCTCTCTCTCTCTCTCTCCCTCTCGCCTCCTCGCTTCATCTTGTTTCGCGCTGAAAGCCAGCCGCCGCGAAACAAACAGCGATCATAAAGCCCGGCTTATCGAGCCGCGTTCATCTTAGCGTCGCCTTTTTTACGAGGAAACTTAGACTTTGTCTATCCTCGAATTCTTAATTGGGCTATGGTTTTTTAAGGGAATACGCGCCTGCCGCCCGAAACGGCGAGCCGCACGAGTCCCGAGCGTCAATTTAATAAAACCTTACATAAATTATCATTACATTGCGAAAGCACGATAAAACAACTCTCCCAATATCGAGCCAATCGTAAAATTCCAAAACGCCGCGCGACTTCCCAAACCTCCCGGCAATAAATCTCCCGGCGCGGCAAGTGCCTTCGCACTTGTCCCCCAAGCGAGCGTTTAAGCCCAGATTGGATAAGCCTTTAAAGGCGCCTCGACGCATCCTCCTTGGGGAGACGGCGGCGGCAGCGAACGGACGAGGCCCAATCTTGGCTCGGGCGTCACGAGTGGCCAATAAACGGCCGGCAAGTACCCAACTCCGCACGCACTTCAGGCGGCGGCGGCGTCTTCCTTGCGCGCGGAGACCCTTGCGAGCCCCCTTCGCGCGCGCGAGCATTTAATTAAGCTGCTCGAAGGCCAGGGGGACACTTGGCTTGTGTTATTAGCTTTTGATTACACGCGAGTTCGGGACTGCATCTATTCGCGCAGCTTCGAGCCGGGTCGAGCTGGACCGGATTGGAAGGAGGGCATATACATTGTTCCCAAGTGCGAGAGCATTTCCAAATTTTACAACCCCATCGAAAATGAAACTTATTTCCCTCGCTCGCTACGGCTGCTCTAATGAAAGCAAGAAACACAGCGCGCTACACGTCAGCGTGTGTCTCTCTCCCTGCAAGAAGAGGCCCGTACGCCGGCCGAAGCGAAGCGTGTAACGAGTACCCCGAAGCTGCCGCGCGCGCGCTCTCATTAACCCCGGGGGGGAGGGGCGCTCGGAAGACACCGTCTCTCGCCGTTAACTCCGCTCCTCTCGGCGCGCATCTAATACAGGGGCGGCCTGTGCGTCCGCGTATAAGAAAGTGCGAGCGCGCAAAATCGCAAAATCGAGAACGAGCCTCGACTCCTCTCTCGAGCGACGACTCTCGACGCCTGGAAACTTAACCGTCACGGCACTGCAGTATGTTACTAAACGATCCTCCCCAGCCCAGCTCGGCTATTATCCCCTTGGCCCCCTCCCCGCTCCCTCTCTCTCTCTCTCTTAAGATTTCCATGCTCTCCGGAATACGCAATTTAATACTCAACCAATTACATGTACGAAATCTTGTTAGTCCCCGGGTTATACGGCTTTTGGGGATATGAGACTCGCACGCGCGCGAGCGAGCGAGCGCAAAAGGCCTGGGGTAGTAGCAGCTACTGCCAGGCATTTCTTAGAAGCGTCTTCGCGAGGAGAGTACCCCTTTGGGGGTGAGCGAGAGAGGGAGAGAGGCCTTATACGCCAGCCGTACAAACTTCCACGATTATGATACCCCGATTACAACTATAAAATGCGTATATTGTTACTCCTTGATTGCGCGGCTCTCCGGGCGGCTCTCGACGCGCCCGGTGCTTCGACGTCGGAGGCGCGTCGTTACTCCGCCGCCGCTCGCCGAGTTGATTTAAGCGGGAATTATAATTAGACATCGCCCGGCACTTTTTCGAGGCTTAATCCGCCGAGGAGCGTATCGCTCGAGTCCGCGGGCTCTTACAAAAATAGAAGAGCCAACGGAAACGCCGAGGATCCGTGGATCAAAGTACCGAAGTGATTGATAATCGAAATCGACCCGCGTCGATGGCCGGCTCGTTAATCCCAAAACGAAACGAGGCCAAGAATCGGCGTCGATCAATGGGGAAAAAGCACCGCCGCCGCCTTATCGCGTCCGTTGCCGCCACGATTTATGGCCCTCGGGTCCTATCTGTTTCTAGCTTTTAACCTTTTGTTTATGTGTACGCGTGGGCGCTACGAGCATTCGTTTATAAATAAATCCCCTTCGAAAGTCCATTTCTATTCCGAATGGAAAATTATGCAAAAGTATTATTGACAGCTGCGTCCGCCAGCAGAATTGATAATGTTCATTAATTGTTTCAGGTAAGCTGAACGCACGATCCTCTTTACAGTTAATATACGTAAGTACAGCCGTAATTTTTAATCGTGAAACTATACCCCCTTCCCTTCCCTCTGCCGAAAAATGTTTTCGCACCCGCGCCAATGACTGCCAGGCTGATCGCCGAGTTAAAGTCATCGCAAGGCCTCCTCGCGGCATCAACTCCGCCCCAGAAAATCCCTCACGCAATTTTAATTCGCCCGAGAGAAAATAAACAAGCCGGGGCGGTCGTCGGTCGGTCGTCGGCACTTATCACTAGACGGGCTCTTTGGAGAGCGCGGCCTTTGCGTCTAGACGGGATTTATCAAGTATTAAGCGATGCATTATCGCGTGTTCGAGGTTACGTTTTGAGAGAGCCGAGCAAAACGCCGAATGCAAATTGCCTGCCCTGGCCAAGAGCGCAAGGACAGAGAGAGAGAGAGAGAGAGAGAAGAGGCCGCGCCGGCAGGAAAAAACAGGAGGCGCGCCCGAGCCGCCTCGAGGGTGCATTCGCGCACAACATCGCGCGCTATTGAGACGGTATTCTTTGCCGGGAGGATCCCTCGGGCTTTCTGCCTCTCTCTTGAGAGAGAGAGAGAGAGAGAGACGACGACGACGACGAGCGGCGAGGGAAGCCACGTGCCGCTGCCGCCGCCGCGATCGCAAACTGTCCCTCTTGCTGTCGCCATCAATTATGGAACGAGGCGAGTCTAGCGCGACGAGCCGCCTACTATACGTCTTCTTCCGCTTCTTCTTTCGCTGCCTCCCCGGCTCTTTAGATCGCTTGCAGCCGAAAAATCAGCTGGGGCTTTTAAAGGGAGAAAAGCTGTGCTTTTCTGGGATGCGGCCGCGATTTTATTTCCGTTTGATATATGCTACATTTTTCAGCAGTTTAAAAGCCGTTGGCGAATAGATTAATTTGTAACACGCGATGCAA
>JAWWEM010000044.1:10182283-10197661 GCA_035582935.1 Ormyrus thymus
CTCTCTCTCTCTCTCTCTCTCTCTCTCTCTCTCTCTCTCTCTCTCTCTCTCCCGTTTGCAAGATTCTCTTTCAAGCTTTTCATCGCTACCCGAAAGCTCCGAACGTCTCGGTACGTATTTACGCAACCGATCCTTTCAATTCCCACAAAACACCACGAGCACCTATCCGAGACAAAGACAAAACCTGTGATCGAGGTTCCCCTTAAATATATATATATTTACCTACCGCATCGCCTTATCTCCGGCTCCGGCTGAGGGACACTGACGCGCGGATAACCGATGGCTCCTTTCTCTCTCCTCGACCTCGCAAGTATTTACATGCCCAGCGCGGCTTTTATATACATTACATAATGATGTTTATCGTGGCCTGAAACAATCGCTAGTCTGTCTCTCTCTCTCTCTCTCTCTCTCTCTCTCTCTCTCTCTCTCTCTCTCTCTCCGCGGAGGGTAAATATTTAACGTTATTTCGCGCAATGTTTCTCCTCTCCGACGAGGACGACTTTCCCCCGGCGCAAAATTCCGGAGGCCCAAGGAAGTCGAGTTCTTCCGCCGTGTGTTGTGCTTGCTGATTGCGGGAACTTCGTAAGGAGGCTTTTGTGATTTGCCAGGTGGGGTGGGGCCGGAGAGATGAGTTTGCCGAGATTTTCCGACGATTTCGGAAGGCTTCGTTTTGCTTTTGGGTGGTTACGGAAGGATAACAGAGAGTTGCTGGCTCCTTTGGCTTTTCTTGAGGGCTGAAAAATTTGTTTTTATATAGAAAAAGGCATTCTTAAAAAAATGACGATCGGGAGTAGGGAAGCATTTGGAGATTGGGTTGATCTGCGTAAAGTAGGCGCCAAAATATAGAATACTCGAATTAAAAAATATCATTCAAGAATTGATGGTGGAATTTTTGAAAATTTATCTTACTATTACACTAGCTAACAAATTGTGAAAAAAAATAAAACGCGTTTGAATTTTTCTAATTCAGTATATAGTAGGATCGATTTTACAAAAATAAAAACGCCAACTAGCAGTTGATAAAATCTTACTTTTCAAAAAATTCTTCATTAAATCTACAGATATTTAACCAACTTGTGTGGATACTCCATTTTCTTACTCATAGTCGACTCTCTTTTAAACTTTTCTAGCTGCTCAGAACGTTAGAGAGATAAAAAGTAAGCAGCTAGCCTACAGTTACTTCCAAAATTCCTACAAAAAAAAAAAAAAATTTTACGTCGAATCCTAAAATAACCTAACCACACACAGTTTTCCAAATAGCCTTCATTTGCGCGTAAAAATCGATGGGTGAAAAAAAAAAGGCTCGGAAAGAGACGGATACTTGAGCGTAAGAATTGAGAGCGGCGCGGGGAAATGGAAAGAGAATCGATCCGGGCTTTGAATGTCTTGACTTTATAGACGGCCATATATCATCGAGACTATCGCCGCGAAAATCTCGGAAACTTTCCGAGGCGAGAGAGAGAGAGAGAGTTCTTGAAAGCTGTAGGCCAAAATCAACGCGGGATCTTTCAAAGCTCTCTCTCTCTCTCTCTCTCTCTCTCCGGTGAAAAAAGGGAAACGCAATTTCCTCCTGGCCGCGTCCTTGTTTCGTTGACGCTTAATGACTCGCAAAAGAGGACTCACTTTCGAGAGAATATAAGCTTTTTAGCACTTGCCTCAATGATAAAGATGGGTTTCCTTGGGTTTTTGCAGGAAATTTTTCTGTTTGAAAAATATTGTAAAAAAAAGTGCATACTTCTTTTGCATTTTTTAGAATCAAGCGTTTGTATTCTATTTGCAATGTTGAAAATCGTTAAAACAAAAACAGTACAATATTTCATACTTTAAAGCGGCTGCACTCGGTTTTATAGTATTTTAATTTTACCGGAAGACTCGTCTTTTCTGGAGTTACAAATTGTTTAATGTCAATAAAAAAGTTAGTTCCGTGCAACTGTGGGATGCAATGGCGTGTCTGGCGGCAGTTAAACGTCGTCTCCTTAAGAAATCTCATTTTTATTGCGTGCGACAATAAATTCCGTTCTTTTAAGAATTTTTCAAACTTTAATCATTTTTACTTTCCAATAATTCCTCGTCTTTTCGTGTATTTTAAAGAGCTGATAAGAAGTTTTAATAAACTGCGTAGATACACAAATCGACTCCTACAACGCAAACGAAAAAGATCCTTTTTAAAATAGTTCCCCTTTTCTATTTACTTTGCAAGTTTAACAAAAGATTCTTAAAGAAAACTTGAAAAATTAAATTGCTGAACTATTACAAGGTCCCATTTGTAAAACAAACAAGTCCGGAAAATTAGTCAAACAAGCTCATCGCGCCAACCGCCACCTACCCAAGCGTCCGATTAATATTCCGATAACGAAGTCCAGACGACCACATCAAAGTCCATTAACCGCTGCATCTAAACACGACTGGACGAGCGATAAAAGCAGACACGATTGCCCGTCCGAATCTCGAACACGGAAATAAAAATCTCCGCCCGGAGGCCGGAGCCTCGTAAACAAGCCCACGCGCGCGTTTCTCGTACACAGCAGCGGCTTCGCGCGCGGGGAAGCTTTTTATACGCGCGACTGAAGCGTTAACCGGGAAATCGTAAAAGAAAAAAGCGGAGGGACAGACCGCGAGGAGGAATATAGGAAACATGCAGAATTCTAGGCAGTGAAATGGGATATAAAGTCAAGCTGCCCGTATGCAGGGTAATGCAAGGTAATGTATAAAAACTTGATCAGTTTCTAGCTATTCAAATAAGAAAAGATGTTGTATACAAAAATTCGGGAAAATTTACTTTTTCCCGTAGCGCTCTTCGATCCCTTCCAAGGCGAAAATTCCACCAACGACCACCAAACAAAACGCCGTAAACGCGCAAAAATACTTAATCCCTATCTCCATATACACCGAACATCCAAATAATGGGCTCTCCTCCTGAAAGCGAGCGGAAGCGTACGGCGACCGCAAGAAGCCGTCGTCGTCGTCGTCGTCGTCGTCGGCGGGCGATAAAAAAAGCCCGAGGGGTGGAAAAAGTAACAAAGGAAGAAACAAAGCTCGGACTGCTGACGCAGCTTCCAGCGGCGGCGGCCGCTCTCTCTCTCTCTCTCTCTCTCTCTCTCGCCGGTCAGCGTAATGGCCCAATAGACGCTCCTTATATCGCCGCGAGATATTGTTTAGGCGCTCCCCGCGCTCGCCGATCGGCCCCCGATCGACGCTCCCAAGCTCCCTTTGCGCGGCCCCGTCGTAAAGGCCGATGCTCTCTCTCGTTCTGCCTTTATCGCGCTCCTCTTTCTTTTCTTTAATTGCACGAGGGAGGCGACAGTTTATACTGCGGCCACGCTGCTCAATTGTCGGAGAGCCGGTATTCAACGGTAAATAAATGATTTTCCGCTCGCTCGCTGCTCCGAAGGTGTAATAGATTACCATGCAAAGTCGAAAAGTTTCCTCCAAAAATTGGGAAAGAAGTTTGCTTTAAATTTCCAGCGCTAAATCAGGCTTAGGAGAGGCGGAAACTTGTGGCCGTTGCCGCCCGGCATATTTGCCATCGTCATCCAATATTTTGCCCGAGTCAACAAAAAGCATACTTGCTTGCCGCCTGGCTCTCCTCTCCTTTCCCGCGTGCGCACACTCGCGCGCTTATACACACCGAGAGAGGCGAAGAGCGATCCTTTTCCTCCAGCGAGTTTTCTTTAGTTCGCCGCGCCGGCCTGGCACAACCCTTTTTTTGTCCCGAGACTCTCGGCTATCGCTTCGCGGCAAAAAGGATGAGAGAGAGAGAGAGAGAGAGAGAGAGAGACTCGATTCGTTAATAGAATAATAAATAACCGCCATTTTTTGCCTCGTCCTTCCTCGCCGGGCGGCAGGAATCTTCGCTCCTCCCGGCGAGAGTCCTGAATAAACTCTGTTACGAAATGAAAAGGCCCAGAGAGAGCTCAAACTTCGGGCGATCGCGTATAATTGTTTGGATCTCCGGGATATAAATTAATTGCGGAGGCTTCTGTTAATTTCGCCCCTTCCCCCTCCTTCGTTTGCGATTCGGACGTTTATTCTTCCCCCCGAGTCTCGGGCGATTTTTCAAACGAACCTCTTGCTTATTCACGTCTCGACGCGGCAGCGACAAATAGCGCCGCGAGAGAGAGAGAATACCTTCCGAATAGCATTCGCCGAGTCTGTCGGCCGGCTTTCCCAGTCGGAAAAACTCGCGCACTCGACTCCTGCGAAAAACGTCGCCTAGTGGACTCTCCCGCCGGCGGTCCTTAAGAAATCCAAGAGAGCTGCCTGCGGGGGCCGAGCTAGAAGAGAGAGAGAGAGAGAGAGAGAGAGAGGCTCCTGGCCATTATAAGTTGGGCAAAGTCAGAGAGACAGTAATTAAGTCTGCAATAAGGACGAGTGGACTGGCGCGCGGGGCCATTAAGGTAAAGCGTCGTCGCCGCCGCCGCCGCGCGACGAATCGACACTTTGTGCGGCTGCGAAAAAGCTCGTCGCGTCAAATGAAGCGAGAGGAGATCCGATAAAAAAAATTGTCAAAGAAGGCAGCCCGAGAGAGACAGAGAGAGAGAGAGAGAAAGAGAGAGAGTTGACGCTGCAAAAAGGTTTCGAGATCCACGGCGGGCTTTCTTCACCGAGACCCGGTAATTGTCTCACGCAATTATTGGTCATAATTGTGTGTTCTTCAAAGTCGGGAGAGCGCCGGAGAAAGGACGGGCTGCTTTTTAAGATCGGCTCGATTTTGCCCTTTCTCGCCGAGAGGAGTCTTTTAAGGGATTTTAAGAAGTTTCGACTTTCGATTGGAGCTTTTTCCCAGGGGCTAATAGGCGGCAATTTTAATAAGAGTTTTCGTTTGTTATAATGAAAGTGGTTATGGAAGAAGTTGGGATACGTTAATTTTCTCTGCACTTCGCTGAATCGAGCCTCGCAGCAATTACGCGATAAAATAAATTTACCGCTTGCGCATCGCTGCGATGTAATCGCCGGTAAAAAGAAATACTCCTTCCCCGCCGACAATTCAATCTTTCCACGCGCGACTCTCGCCCAAAATTCGGCCCGCCCCCGTAATTCCGAGGCGCGCTTGATATCTCGGCGCTCCTCGCCGACGTCGTCGAATAAAGCATCCCCCTGCCGACAAAAAGGAGCTTGGCTGCAGTCTGGAGGCCCACGTACGAGTGCAAAGACGGCTGTTGGATACCTCCTGCGGGTTCGGGGCTCGAGGGTGGCGGGAAAAAATTAATTGACTGCTTTGGGATGATACGTTGCGGAGTGTAGTGGTTTGGACTTGTTGACATTTGGAAAGATTCATTCGTTATGCTGCTAAAAGCTTGATATTTTTGTTTGTTAATCTTAATATTTTTAAATTGACAAACTCTCGGAGATCCTATAGGATGTCAGTCCGATTTAAAACTCATTTAATTCCGATCAAAAGTACAGAGATTTGCCGCGATCTCCAGAGGGATATATACGAAAAATACTGTGTATAAAAACAGGAGCAAATTCTTAGGTCGATTACGCCTGCGTACGCATACATGCGGGCGAGATCCTGCTGGATCGGCACTTTTCTCCGCCCTCGAAGTGTTGGCAATAAATATAAGAGGAAAAAGTTTGCGTACTTTCGCGCTCCGCTTTTAGTCATTCCGGCGGATTTCTTTTTTTTCTCTCGCCTCCTACGGCTGCTGCGATCGCAAACTTACATACTCCCCCGTTAAGCGTTATGCTCGAAGCATGAAAAACTCAATGTGTACGGAAATTTTATTTATGGGAAAGTTTTAATGCGGCATCGTGAGAGAATTATAATATCAATATTATAAAAGCAGAGACGTACAGCGATTTCCTGAAAAAACGATCGTTCAAAATTTTAATCCCTGCAAATTCGGCAAATCAAAAATGTACGACATTAATTTTCAAGGTGTAAACGATAACTCCTCGCAAACTCACAATCTAATCCCATCGCCTGTCGCACCGTAAACAGCTCAGCGCTCGGCAGCCTCTCCCAACTTGGAATCATCGACGCGAGCTCGGAATCCCGGTGGACAAACAGCGGAAAAGGCGAATCGGCCGCGTAACGGAGCGCGGCGGGCGAAATTAATTTCCACGGGGGGGAGAGAGAGAACGTACACGCCGGCCGTCCCGTCGTTTCGTCGGTCGAGCGCGGCGTCGCCGAACGCGGGGAGGGGGACACTACCCGGAATGAAGAGGGAAAAGAGACTGAGAGAGAGAGAGAGAGAGAGAGAGAGCGAGGATCGACCCACATGACGTATCCGTTACCGACGACGAATATAATCCGCTTTATTTCGTTACGGGATTTCCGGGCGGATTTTTTTCCGCTCTCTTAATTCGTCGCGGCCGCGGTTCGCGCTGAGAATTTTGAATTCTCGCAGATGATTTACATCGGAATTGATTTGGCAAGGTTTCGAGTCGGCGGCGGCCCCTGTAAGAAAAATCTCCCGACGCGAACGCGAATAACGCGAAAGAAGATTCCCGCGACTGAGCAGTAAAAGCGAAAACGAAGCGAAAGAATACGAAGGCGCGCGCGGAGATAAAGCGCGCCTGGGCAGATATACAGGCAGCGCTCAAGACCCGCTGCTGTACGTAGCAATTCGCGCATATTTGAGAGAGAGAGAAGAGAGAGACAGAGAGATATAGACTGTCGGGCTGCTGCTGCTGCAAGGGGTAGGGAGATAAGGGTAACACAGCGAGAGAATGAGAATGAAGGGATAGAGAGGAAGCGGGACGGAGAGACGTTTCCACTATTGATCATCGAGGCTCGGAGTGTAATGCTAATCATGCCCACTCCCACCCCCCGTCCGCTCCCCCGCCCTCCCTGCCGCCGACTAAAGCATTCGACTCGCAACTGCGAGAGCTTTTTAGAGCGCGCGGCGGCCCTGCGGGGAACGAGATATCGACGAGACTCCTCGTCCTTTTGCCTTTTTTTACACTTCGATTTCGCAGGATATGCCAAGAGCTCGACCGGGTAATCAAGTCTCGGGACCGAGAGAGAGAGAGCTCGTTTTTAGCTGCTTATTAATTCATGCGCCACTTGGAAATTACTCGCTCCCCAAATGCGCGCTCGACATTCGAAATTCGGATTATCCGCGGACGCGAACGTCGCGATATATTAACCGGCAGCAGCCGCGCGCGAGGCCAGACGGCCCTCGATATAATAAATTACATCAGCATATCGACAAACAAGCGAGTCAGCGTCGTTGCCGTCCGCTGCTCCGGCTCTTGGCCCTGCTTCTCCGCCCTCTGTCTCTTGCCGCTCTCCGGGACGATGATGGTTGCGTGGGCTATTTTCAGATTACACAGAGAGAGAGAGAGAGAGAGAGAGAGAGAGAGGCAAGGAATTATCGGGAAAAGTTTGCGGGCCCGCGCCGCCGCGATGCAAGCTGTTAAAATTTTAAGGGTTGCGCGGGGATTTAGCCCCGGGATTTTGCATAAAATTCATCAGGAGAGAAAGAGAGAGAGAGAGGCAGGATTTTTTGGCCGAGAGGGTAAGTGAAAAGGCCGGAATTATGATTAACAAGTCGTTCAATTATTTTTCTTTTAATTATAAATGGAAAAATAAGGCTTTATTCAAATTCCTTACTTTATAAATGAGGAATAATTTACGAATAATTCTGTGACTAATTTCCGTAACTATTCGAAAAAAATCTTGAATCTCTTGATTTCTAAAAGGCTTAATCTGGCGACGAGTGTTTTTTATTTAAAAATATTTTAAATACGAACAACAAACAAATCTTGAAATCCTATTTTACCCGTCGAGTTTCTTTTCCGTGCCGAGCTGTAAGATTAAATTTCGCAAGAGGGCAAGAAACTCAAAGAAAAGGGGGTGAATTCGCGTTCGGCTCGGAATCGAAGAGGACCTTTGTGCCAACGGTTCGCGGTAAAAGCTTTCCGCACATTGTTCGCATTGTACGCCCTATTTTTTTTTTTTTTTTTTTCTGTTATTTACGCAAGCAATGTTCCGCAATTTTAACCGCGAGATGAATGGACGTTGGCTTTTTGGTTCCGCGCCGAGCTTTTTCAGGTTTTAAAATTTATCGGGATCTTTATCGCGATAAATTGTTTTGTAAACAATAATGCCTCCGGGGAAAATGTAAAAAGATACTTTTTGCAAATTAGTATACTTTAGATTTTCATTTTTACCAACCTCAAGAATTTCTTACCAACTTTTTAAAAGCAATTCACCTTTAATCCGTGAATAATTAAGTGGATCCGTGCAACTGGCAGCAGACGCGCGCAATAATTGCGCAGCTGCAATGAGAGCTCGACATTTTCCCTGAAAATGATTCGCCCCGATGCGCTCGCTGACATATGATGTTACCATTATGTACTGCACTATAATGCCGCCGACGCAACAGGTTTATTATTAGCTTGTATACGCACACTTTCCGCACTGGATTATCGCAGATTAACGCTGTACATTATCTCACCGCTCCGTCTGATTATTTCGCGCTTGCCAAAGTCAATTTGTTAATGTTTATTATTGCTTACAATGGTTGTTTCTTCAGATAAATTTTATTAAAATTAAAGAACTTAAACTTATCGAAAATAATTGAAAAACAAAGTCTGGCGAAAAATTCACATTTAAAATGCCGAACCGAAAGCCCCGATAGCCCCGCAGCAATCGGAAAAGAATCACAGCAGAAGGGAGAGAAACAGCGACGAGTAGCCGAAGTAGAAAAAAGTTTCGAGCGACGCCGCAATATCGGCCGCAAGTACAAACAGCGAGTACAAAGACAGTCGTCGCAAAAACGCTCGGCGTATATAAAAGCGACGGAGCGGCTGATATCGGCGGATCAGGCGCGCCATCGGGGAGAAGTGTAAGACCCTAATTTCTCGCGCGAGGGTTCATCCGCTGCCTCGAATAAGAAAAAGCTCGTCGATCTCTCTCTCTCTCTCTCTCTCTCCGCCTTCGGCGTACAGTCTTTGCCTTTGCTCATATCGGGAATGCTTTCGATTTTCAGTAGTTTTTATAATGATTAAATTATTGAGTGTATTACGTTTTGTATATGACAAATTGGTTTATCTTAAACTGCTTTATTATTTCTAGATATAATAAATAATCCTGACCAGATTAGTATTAGTACGCGGAGAAAAATCGTTAGTAAAATTTACCTTAAACTTAAGTAAAAATTATTTAAGAAGTTAAGCAAACGCGGTTAAGAAAACTTTACTCAGCTTTGTAAGTAAAATTTACCAAATCCAAGGCGCCATTTTTATTTCTGTCCCTCTCGCACGTGCGGTGGCTCGCTTAATAAATCAAGTAAATTTTACTTAAGTCAGTATCAGTATGTTTTACTCATACCTTTTAAGTAAATTGTACCAGCAATTTTTCTCCGTGTATATATAAAAAAAGAGCAATGCTTACTCTCAAACTTAACGATATTGAATGTAGCGGTGGTCTTAACGAAAAAGCCACCTCTCAAAATTGCTCGAGTCTTATAAAAAAACGGGGAAATCTTAATTACTCTCGAAAGCTCCCCGAGAAAATCAAAAATCTCCACACCGGCAAAAACTCTTTCTCACCCCGGACTGTACGGCCACCTCGGCGAAAGAAGAGGCTGGAGTTAGGCGAGGGGAGAAAGAGAGAGAGAGAGAGAGAAACTCCTTTGCGGAGTCAATCGCCGGGGCGCTTCGGAGCCGGGCGAGTTTATATTGGAAAGGAAGAGCAGCAGCGGCGGCAGCAGCAGCAGCAGCAGCGGAGCAACACTCGACAGAGCGAAACGTTTAAACTTTTTATGAGTTGGCGCGTCGGCGCTCGAGCGGAGAAATTTCAATTTTGCCCCGTCCAAAGGCGCCTCGCCGTCCCCTTTCTACTTTTGTCTTGGGCCTTTGACGCCCGACGAATTTGCCTCTCCATCGCCCGAGCCGAGGCTTACATATATATATACACTCCGACTGTTTTTACGCCAAGCTGCTTTTTCTAAGAGGCGACGGGTCTTTATCGCGCTCGAATTTTCTAGATCGATGGGGTGGTTTCTCTTGTTTGGCCACATTATTTTTTCAGGCATTTATATCAATAACCATACATAAATTTCTAGTAATTTCCGGTAATTATGAATTTTTTAAATGTTAAAACAATTTCATAAAAAGCGATTTTGAGAACTATAAATTATTTACTGGTTAAACTAATTATAAACAGGTAAAAGTCAACTTCTTGTAAGATGAATGAATCGAAAAATTTCTTAATGAACTAGTTTTATCTGCGTGTTATCGGTTAAATATTTGTTTACACCAATAGCAACAGAAGTAATTGCAAATTTAAATGTAATTCATAAAAAGACGTACGTGACAATGATCACAGTCTAGTCTATTTAAACACATGTTGCACACATACCTCGTAAATTACACAATAAAAAAAAAATTGTGGTTCGATAAAACGAGCGTAACACATCAAATGAAATCTTTGTAAAAAGTTTTTTCCTCAAATATTAGTAAGGAAAATAAAGATTCCGTGGTTCCTTTAACGATAAGGGAAATTCGGACATACAATAGACAATTGGGTTCTTTCGAATGACGTATTGACGTAAATCCGTTATCGTGCGATGCTAGTCAAACACTGATAATAAATAATGGTTTACAAAGTCAAATAGAATGCTTCTCCTTGTATTGCTTCTAATGTTGTAATAAATTCGTGAAATTTTAATGCGCATAATTAACGGAAACCTGAACCAACAAGATGCTTCATTAGATTCATTACTCATTTTTTGACCTTCAAAATTCCGCCGCCGAAGATGACACATGTCAGATTTTAATCTTAATTTAGTATAAATTTTGTTGTAATAAGACACGATATGAAACCGTGATTTAAAATGTGCTTTCGTACTTTAATCATTAATAGACACATGGACGAATGACATATTATATTTGATTTAAAATTTCTTAAAATAGTAAGATCAAACGCTGTAAGAAATGATAAATTTAAGCTTTAAATAGAAAGTGATTTTTTTAACATACAAAGTTTTATTGAAATTTATAAATAACAAAATATTGAAAATTAGATTGTTCCATAAAATCTGCTAATATGATAACTAGTCCAGACGACTGTTTAACAAACTTCAAAGTCCATTTTAAACTCTCTTCTTCGTCCAAAATTCTAACCTGCGCATTCATAAACAATCACTTACCCCCCAAAAAATCACTCAGCCCAGATCCTCCCCCACACTGCAGCCCTTTCGCTGTACCCGCGAAGCAACTTTTAATGCAAAATGCAATTACTCGTAAAAAGAAGAAGGAGCGAGAGCGGCTCCGGCTCGCTGTCTCTCTCTCTCTCTCTCTCTCTCTCTCTTTCTCGCGGAGGATTCGCGCTCGGAATAAGGAGGAGCGAGGAGGAAGTCACCCTTTTTCTTTTCGCCAGCCCTTCCTCCCGCTCGGAGTCATAAAAGTCCTGATGAAGACGTCAATGAATATTTATCCGCTCCCGGAGAGAAGAGAGCTTCATTTCGCCCCTTAACCGTGCCGCGCGGCGCTCTTTTATTTTAAGCCAACACATTAAGCGGCCCGCGCGAACTTTCTCGCCGCGAGAGAAAGAGAGAGAGAAATAGAGAGAGAGAGAGAGCCAGAGCGGAATAAAATTTCGTTGGACCGGAGCGGAGAGGATACCTGGGATGCGGAGGAAACTTTGTTTTGTGGTTTCGGCTTTGGATTATCCTTTGGTTGAAAGAATAAAAGGGAATAACTATTTTACGCGCTCGGTGTGCAGCTTTTTGGCTGGCGAAATATTCGACTTGAAACGTGTTTGTTCGATTGCTTGTATAAGATAAAGTAGGATACTTGAGAGGAATAGGAACAAGGACGAAAAATAAATTTATTCTCACTCTAATGAATTTTTATTTCATCATTTTGACGATAAAGCTTCCTTACGGTAGCCTATAAGCTTCAATATAATATTTAAATAGAAGAAAAAATTCTATTTATAAAAAGCGAAGTTCATGTAGAAAAATTGAATACTTGAATCTGTAAAAATGTAGTCCAGAGATAAGTTACGTAATGAAAGGGTTCTCTTCCTTCTTTTTACTCAAGATCTCGTGTATTTTTAACTTAAAAAGCCGGACTACTTCCAGAGCCTCACTTTCCCACGATCATAAGAGACAGCAAGCTGAAGTTGAAATTAATTCGAGAAGAAAAATTAGGCCAAGCAAAATTGCTAATCACCTTTACCTCGTTCAGAAAATAAACAAGCGCGAAAAGCAAGGGCAGAGGCGCGCAGAAGGGCCGGGCATTGGTACCAGCCAATCCGGCCCGCTCCTAATGTGTTGACGCTCTCTCCTCTCCGGGCAAAGCACAGCAAACAGCCAACCAGCCGCGCTTCCACGTACTCCTCGCGACTCCTCGCAAAAAAAGAAAAACAGCCAGGAGGAAAAACTCCACCTCCTCGAGCTTGACAATACTCGGGGCAAAAAATATCGCGGAGAAACAGTAGGGGAAAGAGGGAGAAGGAGAGAGAGGAGCCGAAGCCCTCTCGGCTCGAGAAAAAGAAAGCTCTCCCGCCGTGGGGGGGGGGGGGTGGGTGGGTGGCGAAGGTGAACAACAAAAGACGTTTGTTATTGGGCAGCATTCGGAATTGTCTCTGCGTCGGCAGGCGTCCTTATTGGCCGATGCCGCCGCCTACCTTGCGCTCGCCGCCCATTTTCCCGGCGCGCCCCACTGCCAACTACTAGGCGCCCGCGCGCGCGCCCCCACCCCCCGGCCCGCTTTTATTTCACCCCTTTACCGCTCCTCTAGCCTCCCCCCCCTCGCTTTTCCCGGGGGTTGAGGTACATAGGTATGTATTGGAGGCGATGCGCGCGTTCGCGTTTTCTGCGGAGGTGGAGGAGAGGCGCCGGAGGAGGAGGAGGTGGGGGAGCTGGAGGAAACTATGGGCGAGGAGACGGGAGATGCGAGCGGCTGTATAGCTGCCGAGTCTGCAGCTTTTTCTAGCCGAGATCCCGAGCGGCGCTTTTTTCTCGCGGCGGCTTCTTCGCTGTTTTTCCGCGACCTTCTGGGTCCTCGCCGATGCTCGTTCCCGTTCTTTTTTTTAAAGAGGCTTTGGTGGCTGAGGTTCAGACTGAGGGGAGCCTAAGAAAGCTTTTATTTATTTAAGTTTTTTGTTTACCCTTGCAAAAAAACAAGGCAATAAACAAATCAATAATTGAGGTCAAACTGCACGCAGACAAAGAAGTCATAGTAATGAATATAAGAATCGTCTGAATTTCAATACTGAGAGACAGTTTGCTCGCATGTAATGTCAGGCATAATAACTGCTCATCATCATGTAAGCTTGAACAAAAAAATACTAAATATTCTATTTATGTCTTTCTCATACGACGAGCACGACGATACCGAGCAATCGCAAAAAGGAACTCTAGGAATAAAAAGACAAATAAATATTAATACATCTTCTCCGAATGAAATTTCACAATCCCCATTCCAAGGGTTATCAGTCCTTATACTTACGGTGCGATAAGAAACACGATGGCGGTGCCTCAAACCCTTAAGACAACTCCGTCGCTGCTTTTCCAAGTCAATCTAAATAACCGTCACGCGAGCCGATATTTCTTTAGCTGCTTGGGCGAGTGAGCGTACGAGTAAGAGGGAGAACGAGACAGAGAGGGAGAGAGAGAGAGAGAGGAACGCAGAGGATCAACCCTCTCCTCCCACCTCAAATCAAACTCTATCTATATATGAGTGAAAAGCGGATGGTGTTCTTGGAACGTAGTGGAAATCGGTTGATGTATATTCACGTTATTTTAGACCAGAATTTCACGGAAAATCAAATAAATTGCAGTGCAATACTATATGCCGAAATCAATAGTTCTACTTATTATATAGTCCGTTGTTTCAAATATTTTTTAGCTTATAAAAGATGGCGTTGATAGTATTATTAAATCAGACTTTTGATAAGACTCTGAACTGTATTGAAAATCCAGAATATGTGAATATTATTATTACTGATTGATCGGATTAGCCCACATTTATTAAGAATTTCTATTTTATAAACTCATTTAGTACCATTAAAATGTTTAAATTCTTGAATCATAAGCATAACTTTATATTTGTTTAAAATTTGTCTCATTTTAATAATACTTTAATTTAATAAATACTTTTTTTTCATGTTTCAGGTGAGACTCGAACATATTTCATCAAACTCTCTATGATTTTTGTAAGTAACTTTTTAGCATTTATAATTTGAATGCGCTAATAATTATTAACCAATCCCGTATTTAAATTAAAAATTAAATGCTGAGTGCATATTTAAATTTTCTTAAATAAATTATCTAAAATAATTCGCTGTGTCAAATCATAAAAACCAAAGTTTATAAAAAAAAAAGGCAGGAGATAAAACGCAGAAAAAGGGACTTGACATACCTGGTTCTTGCGAACGCCAAGCGTCAAAGAGCCGAGGTACAAAGAGAGATAGAACGAACCGGTCATAACACGGGAAAAGCAAACGCAGGTCTTCGTCCAGCGGCAACACAAATGTTGTCTTTGCCCGCAGCACTGAGGGAGAGAGAGAGAAAGAGGGAGAGGAGAGAGGGAGACACGCGAGTCTCTCGTCCAAGTGCGGAATCTTCGTGCTCTTGAGGTTTTCTGCGCACGACGTAATCGACGACACGAGCAAGGCGTACGTACATATGGTTCCTTTGAGCTGGTCCGCGCATTGCGAAGTTTCACCGAGTCTTCAAAAGTTTTTGAAGCGAAAGTTCCGCCGCTCTTTGAGGCCGGTCATTTGATTTTCCCTTGGTCTCTCTAAGGGTTCGTTTTACCCCGGAATAATAGACGCGGAATAAATTTGGATGGACAGTTTTAGAATTTTGTTGCGGGTAATTTCGAATTCACAATGAGAGCATTCCAGTCTTCTGCGAATAATATTATTTCTTATTTTGCACTAATTGCATTGATTGGGCGCTATCTGGGCGCCAATGCAACGAAGAAATCGATTTGCAAATTATTTAAATTTTTCAAAAGCTTCACTGGTTTCACAAGAATTTTCTCCATAAATCATCGGAAGCGTAGACTTTGCTTAGCAAGCAGCATCAGCACCTTCCCTATTGATCGCAACAGCGAGAGAGCTGGAGAACGGCGCAGTACACCTCAGAGTCTCGCCTCGCACACCGTCATCCACATCAATAACGAGCATCTACATAGCAGCGGCAGCGGCAGCAAACCAACGCCAAGGAAAAAGGCATCGATAGCCGGCACATCGCGCGGAGAACCAGTACGAAGGAAGCAGGAAAGAGACGGAAAAGCAGCAGCAGCAGCAGCTGCCCGGTTTCTTCCTCTTCCCGGGCACTCTCTCCGGAGGATGTACACAGTAGAAGGAGGTGGAGGAGGAGAGGATGAGGGCGTTGCGCCTCCGCTGACGCCGATCTCCCCCACCAGTGGCGCCCAACCCATAAACCGCCCCGTCAGCCGTATATA
>JAWWEM010000044.1:10229814-10252462 GCA_035582935.1 Ormyrus thymus
ATTTATTAAATATTTCACGCAAATGCGGATAAAGTTCACCTTACTGTCAAAATCGCCCGAGATTCACTCAAATATAGAGGTCATTTTTCACCAAAATTTTTCTGCGTGTATCATTTTCATTGAGCTCGTCGTGCCATTCATAAAACTCCAATGAAGGCCAGACAAAACCAACATCTCCTCGTTCACCTGCCACTTTTCCGTTCGCCGCCGCTGCCAAAACAAGCCCGAGACCGGCTCCCCGACTCCTCTTCCCCTCTCCCCCCCGAGAATCCCAACTAAGCGACGTCGTCCGCTGTTCCAGACACTTGAACACCGAGCACACGCTGGACGACAGGTCGACGGCGCAGGCGCGCGTCCAGATGCAGGTCGTCTCGCAACTGGAGATCCAGCTGCAGAAGGAGCGCGACAGGTTAACGGCCATGATGCACCACCTGCACATGGCCAAGCAGATGGCCTCGCCGGAGCCGCCCAAGTCCTCCGAGTCCTCGGTAATTGTCGCACGTGTCGATCGGGGTAATCGGGGGGGGTCTGTATCGATTATTTTTGGAACGACTGATAGTGCGTCAATCTGGTTTGGACATTGGAAATTTAGATTTGGCGCGGGAAGATAAATGATACAAATATTGTTTGTAATTATTCTGTGTTATCAGAGTTTTTTATCTAGTCGATCCATGTTTGACTTACAGTAGTTTGCATTATGATAAAATTAGTTTTAATAGCTTATTTATTTTGATATCTTTAAGAATTACGATTCTTTTTGATTAAAAACCGTCATTGCGTATCGTGACCACACTTTGCAAAATCGATCCCAGTTATAACAATTCCTTCGCCCAGAACTTCGAAAAACCATCCGCCAAATTGACCGTTTGCAAATCGACCCCTCGCAGAACACATCGAGCATGCCGAAGCTGAACCTCTCCTCGGCCCTGATGAGCCAGCCCCCGCCGAGCTTCGGAGGCGTGTCGCAGGTCTCGCCGGTGTCGATGTCGGCCCTGGTCTCGGCGGTGAGGTCGCCGGCGGGCGGCCAGCTGCCCCCGTCGTCCGGCGGCGGGCCCGGCATGCCCCAGGGCCTGCCGAACATGTCCAACATGTCCGGGCTGCCGCCCCTGCCCAACATGCCCGGCAGCATGCCCAGCATGCCCAGCATCCCCAGTATGGCCGGACCCATCCGCAGGAGGATCAGCGACAAGTCCACCCTGTCGCTTGCCGGAGGTGAGCCCACTTTTCGTTTAGGCAGTCCTTTTGTTTGGCCGAGTTTTTGAGGAATTGTATATTAAAGAAGTTGAGAGGATCGGTACTGATGGGATTGTTTTAGCGAGGGATCTGTATTCTTTCAGAGAGAAGGGGATTTTCACTAATCTGGTCACATTTTTTTTAGGACTAGTAATAGATGGCGCGCTCCGCGCGCCGATGTTTCGCGTTCGTTATTCAACTGTCGCTCTTTCGGCTGATGATCTCGAAACGATTCGAGATTCTCGAGAAAACGCACTGTTCGAGAAAACGATAGATCTCGAACGGGATTTTTATATAAAGGATCTTAAATGTGTTTTTGATTTAGGCCAGTTAGTATCAGTTATGTGTAATTCGTAAAAAAGATTTTAAGAATTGTTTTTTTTGTTATTTAATCAAGATCAATCAAATTTACATTTTTTAAGTATTTCATTTAATTTTTTATTTTATTCAATGAAACGAGCGTCATTTTCAGAATTATTACATATTATCTTTTTTATCTCGTGACTTTTAAATATTTTTATTAATAAATAATATTTAACTATGCGTTAATTAATAAGAAGCAGTCATTTGCACAAGATTTTTTATCTTTAATGTTTTACGTCGTAAAATAGATTTTTGCTTTTTCCGTTATCGATAATCAGTGTGAATGATATAATAATAACCTTGTATAGCGGAAAATATTGTCTGCACATGTCAACCTGAATGTCTGATGCGAGCGACAAAATTTTTATAGTTTATACAAGTGTTTAAATATTTTAGACACATCAGGGAGTCAACTGATTATTTGTTATTTCGCAAGAGAACTATAGAAGCAACTTTCTTGAAAACGTGAATGAGTTAATTATTATAAAATACTAACATACGTCACAATTATCTATACATTCTATCGCTGTTTCATTCTTTATACTTTTAATGTACTATCCTGTTTATCAACTTTTTTCATATTATAATTTGACTCAAGCTTCGACCAACGTACACGTAATGTCTTTTCTATCAGAATTTGTGATTTTCTTTCTAACACTGACATTGAGCCAAGAAAGAAAACAAAAAAGAGAATATTATTGAGAACGAAAAAATACTATTCGTAGGACTATTTGAGGAGGGCACTGTAAGGCGCAGAGTATCCGTCGATAGATCTGGAATAGATATTAACGAAGGTAATTTGAAATTCAAAGTGACGAAAATCCTTCGATCTTTCAGCTGCGATAATGCAGCCGAACGACTTACGATTATTTTAGCTCCTTTTACTTTGCGAATATTTAACTCTTTTATTTGAATTATAGCTTTTTTTTAATATGGACAAGGTTCGAGGCAATATCGGCAGCTCGAAAAGATCGAGACGATTGACGAGGAAAGATTGTTCTTCCCCGTAGTTTATGATTGAGAATGCACTTTACGGTCCTCTCTTGAACTCTATCTATCTACTCTATGTATTTTTCCCGTGTGGTTTATGAAAAAATCAAAATAACTAACATGTCGTTTCTCTTGCAAAAATAATTTTACAACGTACTCTCGAGCTTACTAAATTTCTTGCAATTTACTAATACTAATCTTAATGAATTTCGTTAGCTCCTCTTATACATCGAGTGTCAACACCTTGTTGGCGCAGCTCAGTGCATAAATGAAACAAATTCAGATAAAAAAGAACTTTATACATGTATTCTTTCATTTATTATTATTAAATAAATTCTAATCATCAATACGATTCGGGCTGCGAACTGATTAGGGAAAGGGGTGCGATTGGCCGCCGGTGACTTAAGGCGATGGCCGAGCAATATTTTTGACATTTTATTGTTTTTCGATAAGTCTTTTGTTGATCATCTTCGCTTACTATATTTCTTCTCAGCAAGAACAAAAATCAAAATTTTAAATTTTAGTAGGTTTCACTCGTATCTTCTTGCGATACATACAATAGAAGAAATATCAGACATACTTTCGACAACAGAAAACTTATACAAAACGTTAAAATCAGCAAAAATACTTTAGAACCAGAGGTCATACCTTCCACGTAGCTGCGATGCGCCGGAAATAGCAGAATGTATTTTGGCGGGCTCAGCCCAAATTGCGCCGTCGTTCCTTAAGTCGCCGGTCGTCAATCCGCATCTCGTCTCTCTAATTTTTTTCGCAGCCCCTCTAATCGATGAGCCTAAAGACGATGAAAAAAAAAGAACCGTCTCTCTCATTCCTGCGTTTCTTTGTGCTGCCCGCATCCCCCACCGTGTAGGGCTGCCCTACATGCTGGAGCGCGCTGGCCTAGACGTCCAACAAGGTACTGTCAACTTTTTTCGCCATCACCTCTCTCTCTTTCTCTTTCTCTCTCTCTCTCTTTTCTATTTTTCTTCCGTTACCTACTACAAGACCGCGCATGCATGATGGTTTCTTTCTTCCCCGCTTCGCGCTGCGAGCGAAAGGCGAACGTGTCGCATAAATATTTATTCGATACTCTTAAATAATGGTATTTGTTTGCGCGTGAAATAATATTTGGACGGGAGCGCGTCTGCGTGAGTCACTTGAAAAAGTTGTTTAGCGCGCGGATGATTGTTTCGATAAATAATGGAATTTATTTTGGATATTTATGAATTTTTTTGCCAATTAACATAATAACTCGCCGGCGCGAGAAGCGACGAGGCGGCAGTTTTTTAAATAATAAAAAAGCGTTATTATCAAAATATGCGTCTGCTAAATATTTATTTATTGCTCGATAAACAATTATTCATAATTTATTTTTTATTTTTGGATATTTAAAAAAAAATGCATCTGTTGTCATCGACGTTTTATAAATGTAGGGAATTCCAAGTTTTTATAAACAAATAGTAAATTTAACTGTTTAAAAGTATTAAATTGTTTGGATGAAATATTGAAATATTATGCAAATGACAGTGGAGTTAGTTTGCAACATTGTTTTATTAAACAAATACTAAAAGCTATTAATCTTTCTCAAAATAACATTTTTTCCAGCTAAAAAAATAGAGATTTGAATATTAAATATGATTCTGAATAGAATAGAGGAAGTGATAGAATAATGCTACAGTGAACGATAGAATGTTACAAATAAATTAATGTTTCAAAAACAGCTTATTTTTCCGGTTTAAATTTAATCGTTGTACAATCGATGTTTAACGCCCAATAAATAAACGTAGCACCTCTTTATTTTATTTTTGAAATCATTGCAAGACTAGAACGTCATCGTATTTCGAGTAGAAGTTTATTTTATCGATATACGTATATGTACATATATTTTTCCGCATTATATGTCATTAAGCATAAAATAGAAGAGAATCCCATTGCAAGTGTAACATTGATTTCCTGTACTGTAACCATGAATCCCTTTTTGTACACACAAAGCCACCTGCTATTGTTTGTTTTTCTCTCTTTACTAAGCAAATTCACGTCACGATTTTATCTGGATGTGTTTGTGTTTATTTCAGAAACTGATCGATCGACTTTTATAATAATAAAGACTTCTCAATATAAAGTCCAGACAAATTTTATTTTCTAAATCTAATCTTGATTTTTAATTATTTGAAAGTTTCTGAAAATACTAATACTGAACTACAAAGATTGGAGTTGTTACTCTATGAATTATCATCAATTCATCACTGATAAAAGTTTGAATCTTCATGAAACTCGATCGATTTCGCATTCTCTTTATATACAAAAATATACGACTCAGTAGCCTAAAAAATTAAGCGAGGCGCGGCTGTGTTACACCGAATATATCGGTGGCTCGCACATAATTCTGAATAATGAAATGGAAAACCATGTATTCTTTGCAGAGATTCAGCGAAATAGGGATTTCTACAAAAACGCAGACGTTAGACCGCCATTCACATATGCATCATTGATACGCCAGGTAATTCAATTATTCGCGCACACGAGGCGTTAAATCGCACTGTTCTTTATTATTACTTGATGAATCTTACTAATGATTTCGTGTGTCCTTTTTCATTATTAAAACGTAGCTTTTGGTTTATTTGAGTTTGTGAACAAAAATACGAGCTGCCATAGCTTATCTTTGTTGGAATAATGAAATATATATAATTGATATATTTTTACAGGTCTGTAAAAGTATATAATTCTGTGTAAAACTGTTTTTTAATGGACGTCGCACCAAAATTCCGTCCCTTCGGTCCCTTACGAACGAGATTGAATCTAATTACTAAAGAATATTTTTACTGATATGTTTTGTTTTACAGTCCATCATCGAATCTCCGGACAAGCAATTGACGCTAAACGAGATATACAACTGGTTCCAAAATACATTCTGCTATTTCCGGCGCAACGCAGCAACGTGGAAGGTATGATCTGTTTTAATTTTTGTTTTAATTTTTTTTTTACGGAAACTGCAAAAAGTATTGGTAAATACTTTTTTTTAAATATGATTCAATATTTACCATTTTTCTATTATAAAAAATAGAATAAAACATTCAATCAATGGTAGATATTCAAAAGTCTTGTTCTTAATCATGATATTCAGTTCATGAAAATTTCGAAATCATAATTTGCCAGCAAATCATCAAAATTGGTTTATTTTTTAAATTAAAAAAATAATGCAGATACATTACCAAGTTAGTAAAATTTTTCATAATTTACCATAAGTAGAACAACAAATTGAAAATCAATAAAGTAGTTGTTCCAATATAATATTGTAAGAAATTGCTGTTTCAATTCCACGTTGTTAAAATATTTCATATATTTTTATAAAATATATTGTCAGTTATGAAAAAGGTTAATCTTAATATTGTTAAATCAAATTATTAAAATATTATAAAGATTATAAAGATTTGAAATAGCTTTTGGACTCAAGTAATGCAAAAACTTTAACTTAGAAAAAAAAATAATTTCCAACGAAATACAAACAATTTTTTACTCAATTTACGATTGAAAATAATATTTGTTAATATATATTTAAAATTACGTACAACTTAGAATAAATAAAATTACTTTGTACATTCAAATTTACTGTAAGTAAAATCGCCAAATATTAGGTATTTAGAGACAATTGTAATATTGTTCAATTCTGTCGCAATTCAAGAGAACTATTAGGCTTCCTTCGATTCGCATAATAGCCTGTACATGTGTGTTCCTCTCTATAAGAGCGAATTTTTCTCGACGTTTGCCAGAAAGCTTCGCCTCGCATGGATTTGTGTTTCAAACAAACAAGTTGTTGAAATTCTCACATAATCAATTAAATCGAGAAAAGAGAAAAGTTCAGGTCTTTGTCTCGATTCCTCGAAGATCAACTCTGCAGCAGAGCAGTTTTTTCAGCGGCAACCAAGGAGCAAAAAAAAAGAACTAAACGTAACGTAGCAGCCAAGATGTCAGCACAGGATGGAGAGCCGACTTCCGTTTTTTTGTTTACGATTTTAATTTTCAGTTTTTTCTGTACCTTAATTTTTGTTACAGCCACTAATCTTACATTTATATCAGCCCTGCGGCATGAATTTGTTGTCGTTGCCCTTAGTTTTAGTCACCTAGCTGTGCATTTTATTGACATGAGAATGCCACATATCGTACCTCTAATATCATTTATGTTTTTTTTTAAGTTACCCTACTTTTTCCTATACTTTTTATTTTCGTTCCACGACTTCGTACACTATTCGATATGTTTAGTTCTATTTCTAGTCGTTAAATATACGTAATATATCCTTATACATACACATATCATCACCTATGAGTATATAAACAGTTTTCAAATACGCACATTTTGATTAATTTAGAAAAAAATATTAGATAACGTATACAATAAGTATTATTTTTATGTTTTGTATATTTTTACAGTTAGTATCTTAGCTGTTCAAAGATAGTTAGATAATATATGAATACACCACTTAACTTACAGAACCTGAACACATTTCAAACATACAGTTTTATACTTACGCGTGGAAGTGTCACTAATGCAATTTTTTCTTATTATAAACTTAATACGTGTTCATTTTATCGAATAAAGCACAATTATTCTGCAACATATCAATTTGTAACGTAGAGATTTGCTTGCTAAATATTCGAACTTTTTATAAAACAGTTAAAGAGTGTTTTCAGAATTTGAATGCGATACATCAGCGAAAGGACGTAAAACTGACACTTCCACTTTATATCACGTGACACACAAAACAAAAAGTTCACAAATCCGCTTTCTCTCACAATAACAATTTATCAAACTTCAAACTGAGAGAGGCGCTGATGGTCGGTCGAAAGTAAAGACCACCAGTTGGCGTTCGTCGCTCAAAATAAAATTCACCTCCACATATATCTTTCTCTCTCTTCTTCTCTGTCTAAATCTCCTACACTCTTTTCTATAGCTCCCCATCGAAATATAATATTTTCATTTTTTATCCAGATTGATTCAGTTTTTTTAGTTTAAGTGGAGATTTTGGTGGTGTTAAATAATATATATTAAATATATTATGAAGATTGGCTATATTAATAAGTTTATTTTGTATTCAAAGAAAAATCTTTTCCTTAAGTACAAAATTGAATTTCTAATTTTTCATTCATAAAAATTAAAAGATCAACTATTTTTTAATGTATAATTTGAAAAAATTTCAGGGAGTATCTACCCAACAAATCTCACCATCGTCTCCAAAACCATTGCAATTATGATTTTATAATAATTACACGTTACTTTTAATTTTGTTGTTTGAAAGAAAAAGAAAAAAAAACAAAACAAAATCATCATCCGACCGCCGCGGCAGAGTCGCGATTGAGTTGGGCTTAGATTGATTTGTTTGCGTTGCTTATTTAGTCTGTGTATTATTTTGTATAGAACGCAGTGCGACACAACCTGTCTCTCCACAAATGTTTCATGCGAGTCGAAAACGTGAAGGGGGCCGTGTGGACGGTGGACGAAGTGGAGTTTTACAAGAGACGTCCTCAACGCGCTTGCAGCACGACTGGGTACGTTGGCCCCCCTCCACCCCACCTTACTTTTTTCTCTAGAACAACCCCCCCCCCCCCAGGTATCTCGAACAATCAACCCCCCTCAACTTCTTCAACAAATCAACGCGCGACTACTTTTTATACATATTTATCTATTATATGACTTTTATTCTCAATCTTTTTAAGATAGTTATTTCCTTGTATTATTCTCAGTTTTTAGTTTTTTTTTCATTACATATTTATAAAATTCTCTTTTCTGTACTTTAGAGCTGCCATTTTCATCAACTAACCCTTTTATGAATGATCGATCGAAAGATATATGGATTATAAACAGATGAAAACTGTTTTATTCCAATAATACGAAATATTTTACCAAATTTTATAAGTTCAATCATTCATAATTACACATTTATACTTTTTAAATGTCAAATATTCAATGTATTTCAATTACTTTTATCATTATCATATATTATATCACGATTTTCAAATTCCAACCTTGCTCCATACTTTTGAACAGAATTCTCTCTTTACTACTTTACCCTTTTCTATGAATAGGAACTTTCTTACTATAATTATAATTAAAAGCATCAATTTCACCTCATCTTTTACTTTTTTAATTAAATATCACGAAGCGTAAAAAAAGTCCGATAGAAAAATAAATTGAACATCATGTCATACAAAAATTGCCAGTAGTCTTTAATTTTTTGCTTTCTATCTGGCTCTTTTTTTTAGAAGCACCTTTTACACTACAAGTTTTTCGAATTTTGACCCTTTTATTCATTCCCCGCTTACAGTTTTTGTAGTTCACATTTTGATATTTACATTTTACGCTTTTTCATCTTTTTCTAATTATCTCTCTCTTTTTCTCTAATATCTATGTAACTCTTTTTTCTCTAAGTAGACTAGCTTAAATTTTTATCTTCCACACTTTGCTTCAATTATATGTACACGCAAACACGTTTTTAATAACTTTTTAAAATACTTATAGCAATCTTTTTCACCTATTTACTAAACTTTTTACATTTTTGCCTTTTCTGTATATTTGGCTTTTTTCTCGCTTTTTTAATATTTTTACGTCTTTTTAAACTATTTTTATATGTGTCTTCTTACGTATATCTACGACAATTCGGTGTGAAACGTATTTCACACCTGCGCCGTCGTTTTAATGATTTACTCATACTACTTAGATTTACGTCAAGTTTCTACTCTTTCTGTATGTGTGGTTTTTCATCTTTAGTCGTAATTTTTTATATATGTATTTTATACTATTACATGCTACTGGTAAATCTGTCTTTTTTCTCTTAAACACCTACTTTTAAGATTAAAACGTATATAGTTTCTCAGCGATTCAATACTTGCGACAAGACATCTGTGTGCGTGTGAATTGTCTCTCTTTCGACACGGCGATTTACTGCTTCTGTTCTCATAATTTTCTAACAATAGTCGCCGAGTTTCCCGAGTCGAGTCGCTTCGGCAAGTGGAAAATTTAAGGCTGCTCGTACCTGTTTACCTGACGTTTTAGCAATGTGTGCGTGAGTAACGTGTATTACCTTATTTATTTGGCTTACGTTTCGACATAGCGAAACGCGTGCGAGCAGTTTGGAATTTCCCGGCGCGGAGTTTATTTTTAAAGCCACTTGAATTTATGTACGCATGCATGCGATCGTGACGAGCTCGGTTTATTATATTTACCGGGAATTAATTCTGTTTACTTTTTGCTGTAGTCCTCATATTTAGAGTGCAGTTTAACTTTTAGAATCAACTTTTTCGGTTATTATTATAATTTTGCCGAGTTTAGAAATTCTTTTGCTAAATTCTACTATTCCGTAGATGAGCTGTTTAAGCATTCATTCTCTTTATAACATATTTCTACTCTCATGTTAATAATTAAACTATACATATATAGCATGGAATACAATTAGTATTTTTACAAACATTAACGAAATTCAACAGAAGTTTCTATAAAATCAATAGATTCTAGGTAATCGACGCAGGAAAAAGCTATTAATTTCCACAGCGTAAGTATCCTGTTTTCCAACCTCTGACTACCGCATGCATCTTCGGCGCGAGCATGAAACGCGCGAGAATCGGCAGCGACTCGACTCGGTCAAACTCGTCGACCTCGTACGTTGAAAATCAGAGAGCCAGAGTGCGGCTCCCCGCCGTCCGGGGGGTCGCGCATCGTCCTGTGCTTGCACAGAGAGCGAGGCGCGTGCGTGCGTTGGTGCGTGCGTGTGTGGGGCTGCGTGGATTATTTAGCGAAGGAAACCGTAGAGAGCAGGAGTTTGCCTAACAAGCATGCGGGCTTTGCAGCGACTAACAGTGCCAGTTACTCTCTACTCTATTTTTGTACATAATAGAAAGAAAAGAAAGCGTGTGCGTTGGTGTCGTACTTTGGCGAGTGCGTGAGTGAACGGGAGGAGTGCGAATTGCGGAGGACGAAGGGCTGCTGAGGAGGCGTCACTGCTCCCTTTCCGCTTCTCTCTTTCTCTCGGGGCTGCTTTTCTAAGCAGGAGAGAAGGAAAGAAGAACTTGCACGAGCTCGGTTCTCTCCGCCTCAAAGATATCCGCGGGTCTCTCCGTCTCCACTGTTTTTTCTCTCTCTTTCTCGCTCGCCTCGAGCTCTGACACTCTGAGATATATATATTATGCAGCTCCGATCGTTGATACGGTTGTCATTTTGCACGCACTCTCTCACACACTGTCAGAGCCACGAACGTAAGGCCGAAAACAGAGAAAACCGGGGGGGAGGCACTCGCTGGGGGAGGATAATCAAACTTACTTGAATAGACAAGAAAGTAGCTTGCTTCTTCGGAGACAAATCGGTCGTAAGCCACTTTCTTCTCTCTTTTACTTTGCAGAGGATGAGGCGGCAACGGGCCCAACAGAGAGCGATTTTCAAATTTTGACATGATGTTTTTTTAGAAAGCAAAAAAATTCTTTTGTACCTTGTTTTTTTTTTTTGTACTTCTCTTTTCTCTATTTCTTGGTGGTCTTTATCTGTGTATACAGAACGCGATCCGCACCAATCTATCGTTGCACAAGTGTTTTGTGCGCTATGAGGACGACTTCGGGTCATTCTGGATGGTGGACGACGCCGAGTTCGTAAAGCGGCGGCATCTGTCCCGCGGCCGCCCCAGGAAATATGACCCAACCCCATCACCCACTCCACCCCACCTCTCCGCACAGTAAGCACTACCACTATTTTAGACAACTTCTCTCTGCGCTGCTGGCTGAAAAAAAAACATTTGAAAAAAAAAACAAAGACTAAAAAATTTTGTTTCGAAAAGAGATCATTTCGAAAAGTCAGATTATAACTAAAAGAATACGTGTACCCGACGTAGTCCGTCTTGCTGTCTTTGTCTGCCTTGCTTTTATTCTTATCTGTTTCGCTGTCGCTGTCTTGTCTGTTGTTATTTTTTATCCTCCTGTATTCCCTCTCATTACCTTCATTCATTTGATTCGTTTCCGAAATAATGCAAGAGTAATTTTCTATTTTATAAATAGACGTTAAATGACATCATTTTTGTTGTTGTAAATTTAACAGTTCAATATAGACTTATAAAATTTTTTTACAAAATCCAACGAAAGAAAAGTTTATTATTTTCCCGTTATTTTTGTCCTCGCGGAGCTAATATAAAATTCTGTTTCTGACTTTCTCACTTTTTTCACTCCCCCCACATTCCCCTTTTTCTCTCCCCCGACATTTTCAGTTTTTATCTCGTTCTCTCTGTTTTCTTTCGTTTCACTGAGGCTCCCTTACCTCGTTGTCCTCTTGTGTTTGTTGCTTTTTTTATTTTTTTCCGGAGAGACTTGAGACAACTCACTCGGACACCTTCAGTCTTGATGAAATGTAACATGACGTTAACATTACGTTTACATTAAGTCGTCGAAAAGTAAATTGGATATTGATGTTTAAACTTTTACAATTTTTCATGGCAATTACAAAAGTTAGAAAATTTTTACGCTGAAATTATTTTAAAGTACTTGGAATAAATAAAGTTTTTTTATTAAACAAAATCCTACTATTTACATAATAAATTTCCGGAATATCGTAATTTATTTCCGAAAATAATAATCTAGAGCTTAATTTTATTATATATTTCTTAAAATTTTGAAATAACAGAGAGATCAAGGTAGAATTCGCGAATAAAATGAGTTTCTCAATAAGTCTCTCCAGCTCAGCTAATCAATGTGAAGAATGCCTGCCCCAAGTCTTATAGAGTACGTAAATGTTCCAATGCGCCGCAGCGCCGAAGCGAGCAAACTATAAAAACCAGTCAATGTCTAGTGTATCTCCTTAGGACCCGTGCTTGCGCCTTGCTTGTAAGCTCTCTCTGTATCTCTCTCGTCATCCCTCCCGATCCTCCTCTTCGCTGCGTAGATTTCGACGCTCTGTATATCTAGAATTAGGCTTGGAAGCGAAGCGCGAGAGCGATGAGCTTCTCCGAGGAGAGAAGCGCCGAGAAGCCATCCATTGTACGATCGGACATCGCTGCGGGTGCTTATGTGTGACCGATTATATTTGCTCTCTTTCACTCTCTCTCTCTCTCTCTCTCTCTCTCTCTCTCTCTTTCTCTCTCTCTCCTACCTGTCTTCCACCCCTGTTAGTCGCTTGCATGACGGGGAAAGAGATAAAAGAATGGTTCCTCGAAGCCCCCGATAGAAAGGCGGGTTGCATCGCTGTCTCTTCTCCTCGCTGGCTGCCTTTCTCTGGCTGGTCCTCCGTTAGCGGTAGTCTGCCTACAGATCCTTCTCTAGCATGGCGTTTCGCTGCTGCTGCTGCCCGCTGCCAAGTTTAGTGTGCGGATCTTGAGAGTGTGGATTATTTTTATTTTTGCTCTTGAATTTTATTAGCTTCTGATCTTCTAACGTTGGACGATAAATCTTCGGCGCAGTAATAACCGTTTGAGTTGCTCTAGAGGAAATAAACTATATCTTTTTATATTTCAATATAGCCTCACGGACGTTTTTCTGATGAAATAATCTAATGAAAATCTAATGGTTTTCAGAATTTCAGAAGCGATTAAACCTTAATAAATGAGAATAATTTCATTGAGAATTATTTTTACATTAAATAAATTAGTACAAGAAATGATTTTATAATTTATTTTACGTTTTAATTAAATGAAATTGAATAAACTAATTCCTTTTTTAAACCAATCGGTACTAATTGATCAGTTTCAGTACGATAGCAATTAAAGAATTTTACTTAAAATTCTCATTATGATTTGGAGTGAATGTGACTGCACGTTAGACAATCTTCTCAGCTGCTGCATGCCGGGGCTTAACAGCTATTTACATAAGTGTGTGTAACTGTGTTGAAAATCGTTCGAGACCCTGAACCAACTGGAATTCATCGCGTCGAAAATGCGTAAGATCAGCGTTATTATCTTCTATCTCTACTACTTTCAGGTATCACCTAAGTAAGGTTTATCAATGATATATAATATAAGCGTTTCATCGATATATATAAAATATATCAGAATTTCAATGTATCCAACTCTTACTAATTAAGCGTCGAATTTTACATTCGAATTTTACAACTTTTCTTCGTGTGTTTATTATTAAGTAGTTTAGAATTTTTTATCTCTTTTTAACTACATATTTTTACAATTTTCAATTATCTTTCTCTAACTCTTTTCTTGCTCTTCTCCTTCCTGCTTTTTCATCTGTGCTCCGTATGTTAGTTTCATAAACGGTTTCAGGGAAAGATTTTATTCCTAGCATGCATTTTTTATTACGTTTCTTGTAAATGATTACTAATCATTCTGCTAACTATTTGAACTAACAGCTCCAGCTTCATTCATTTACAAGATACGTATTTTACATACTTTTGTCAGCATAATTTCAATGTATTTATTACAAATAATAATAATAATTTTTATTAACAAAAGTATGTAACTAAATGCTCGGTCGTATAAATAAACAAGAGGATATATCACCAATTTATGTGATCAAGGTAATCCAGAACCGTTTATAAACAGCAAGTTAGCTTCAAGTTTTATTTAATATTATAAAAAAAATTTATGTACGAATTTTTGAAAATTGTTGCAATCCATTATTTATGCTCAGATAATTAGATAAAGAACTTAAACTTGAAGCTTCGGAGACAATTTTTTCAATTTTTCAATTTTTTAATACTTTTTCACTCGATCTGTCGCTGACAATCCATCATGGACATAAATTGCAGAATAGGTAACCATTTATAAAGAGAATTTTATACCAATTTTCAACTTTTTAACGATTTTTAAACTTTCTTACTATTTTATCGTCATTTTTCATATTTTTCTAATAGCTGTTTTTTATATTCTATCTTTTACATATATCTCTCTATCTCTCTTTTTATCTATCTTATACTCTTAATCTATCTCTCTTTCTCTCTTCTCTATCTTTTTTATATTCATTATATAATTACTATGATGTAGATTAGCGTAAACACGTCGCTTTTTCATGTTTTTTATATATAATACTTGTATACTCTTTTTCTACCCCTTTTAACTATATATATACTTTTTATAATAAGTCCAATTTTATATATATATATATATTATATATTACATTTTATATACTACCACACATCTTTATATTATCTTTGAAACACAAGCACTCACACCCAATTCGCACACGCATACACAGACTTTTTTGCAGGATTATAATAATATAATAGTGGAAAAGCGAGCGGCGAAATTTACTGATGAATCTTTTTCTCTGTTTTTTTTTTCGATGTGTAGGGGTGTACCTTCGAAGAGTCCGACGCTTACGCACAGTCCTACTATGTACGGCGATGCTCTCAATGCGAATCTCCAGGTATCTATTAATTGCTTGGCTGTTTTCTCATTTCATTATTAATATGAAGTAACTCTAAGTTAATAAAGAATTATATTTATGTAATTCACTTAATTTCAGTATCTTTTCCATATAATAATCATTGTTCCAAATTACTTTTCTTGTTTACTTCAAATTAATGTTAAACTACTAAAATAAAGTATTCAATTTGTTAAATAGTTGTGAATAGTAACTAATTTTTTCGATGCTTTTTGAGTATTTCCAGGCTGCACTCGGCGAGTCGAATATGGGATTTCTTAACAACTCGATGTGCACGTCGACAGCAACAAGTCCTGATAAAGAACACAATATGCCCCATAATGATTTAATGTAAGTTCTATTTAAAATACAAATATCTAAATATTCTTTATTTAATCTACAGTTTTATTTTTTAACATAAAAGGTACATTTAAAATATTTAAAGCAGCTGTGCTAGAAATTAGAATGTTGTATATAGTAATATTTAATGCTAGATACATATTTTAACTAATAAAAGCACCTTTAAAAGTCTCGAATATGATTTAGTGAAATTAAAGAGAAAATATCGATAGAAGTTTAAAAACTAATAAGAACCAAATTTTATTATTGGCCTATACAATCTAACTTGTTTCTTACGGTCTACTTTAGCATGTATAATTATAAGCAACTATTATTTTATAGGAATATCGGTTTCTCGTAAATGTTTGCGATGTTCACGACAGATATTGTCAGCACGTATATTTATTTTAAGAGTTTAAATGCTTTACATTACACCGTCGGTTAATCTATTATTTAGTTAAAAGACTGAGTGAATGACATAATTGATGACTATAGTTTTTATGCAAAAGAAAAATCACGGATTAACTATTTATTCAATTTATTTTGTTACTGCCACAGTTAGAATTGAATTAAACAATTGAATTAGATTTCCTCGATAAAAATAAAAAAAAGTATGCCTGTTACATTTTCATTTTTTATGTGTAAAGTTAGTGAAACTATATTTCTTACTGCTTCAACTCTTTGAATCTTATGCCTTAATTATTAATCACAGTCATCGATCCTCCTACTCACGTAAACTGTAATTTTCTCATCAGCCAGCTCGATTACTTCGGCCTTTCCGCATCAGTCGACCCGAAAGAAAGGTCTTTTTTTACCCCGCAAATAACGACGCCCCGCTAAAATCCAAGAGTCGTCTAAATCTCGGAATTCGCAACTTGCAGGAACTCGCCGCTGGACGACTCGGGCATGCACATAAAGCAGGAGGGCCAGAGCCCGGAGGGCGGCAAGCTCTCGAGGCTGATAAAGCGCGAGATGATGGAGGCGCCGGCGGAGCAGGACACGGAGGAAGACGCCTGCCAGGACGAGCGGGAGTACCCGGAGAGCCACGGCGGGCACGAGTCCGGAGCCGACGAGGACATGGCCGAGGACCTCTCCATGGCGCCCGACGTGCTCGCCCCGGAGGACCACTGCGACGCGTAGTCGCCCCCTCGAGACGCTCCTCACCCAACGGTGCTAGTGAGCATCTACTAAGCAGGTAAATGCAGCGGTAAAGCAGTGGAAAAGTCAGAGAGAATGCCGAGTGAGATTGCGAAGGGTTTGTGTTTCGAAAGCGTAGTATGCGCAATGTTGAGGTGGAAGTAATGAGTCAGTGAATTGAACGTTTTTATACAAATTATGTTTCTTTGAAATACTTTTAAGTCCTTACAATTTTTTATGAGAATGTTTTATTTTTAAGTAAAATTGACATTAAAAAGTTCTTTCAAATGTATGCTTGGGCTAAAAATCAATAGAATGTGAACTCCGTGATATATTCAACTCAAGAAATGAAGCAGTTTTGGGCGCTTAAATGCATGTCTACAATAATGAATTCTTTCATTTTAATTTAGTTTTATAATCTTGATGTACATTCAATTTCCAGTACAGCACTTCGTCAAAACGAAGTCGCGTGGCACAAATTCCGTCAGCGAGGGCTGTCTTTACAAGCCTCTTCCGGCGCCCATCTACTCACTACTCAACCCTCAACAAAAAAAAAAAAAAAAAAAATAATAAACCAAGTATACGCCGCAGCAGAAGCAGTCCTCGCTGCCCGCCATATCTCAGCGAGCAGCAGCAGCAGCAGCAGCAATCGATCCATATCTTTACCCAAGCAATTAAGAGAGACAACGATGTATATTCGAGCGCGGGCGAATCCACGTGTAATAAAATAGCGAGCGAATGTGTATAGAAGCCGCGCGCGGCGCCTCAGCTTTCGTCATAACCAGCCACAAAGTAGTCATAGCCGATAATGTTTTTCTTTCTTTCTACGCTCAAAGTTTAAAGTCGCGCGCGGCGATGCGCGAAAGGCGGATGGAAGAGTGCCGAGAGCGAGGATTAACAATTATACACTACCAAAACGCGAGCGAGTGTGTATACATTGCAGACATGTAGATAATTTAGCGGCGCGCGCGCACACACACACACACACACCCACACAAATAATGCACACACGTATACACACATACACACGCGCACACGCGTACACATTACACTTGTTTTCTTGGCGCGACTTTAAGTATATGGGATACGAATCCAAAGAGTTTTAAGTTTCGCGTTTAGCGAAGTGTATATGGACGCGCGATGAATTCGACTACATTTTTTATATGCATATAGATTGTATAAGGAGTGCTGGAGACCGCGAGGCGGACTCATTTTTTTAGGCTGTTTCACTGAATTTAATTACTAAGAGTTTTAAGACGATTATGTATATATGCTTTTGAAAGTTGAACAATGAATTTGCCTTGTATTTGTGTCTTTTATTTTTTGGAAACGTGAATCTCTAATTTAATTAAAAAGGGTAATTTTTTTAACATAATTTATGAAAGTTGATCAATTCTTATTAATTAAATTTGGTTGAACATTTTCTGTATACATACATACTTTTACTATTTCTTTCTTCGAGGTCACTGAAGAATTCCTAGGTTTGATGAAAAAACATCACATTACTTTAAATTTTTTTAAACTAAAATCACATACGCATTTTGTATGCATGACTACAAATACGTATGAATTCGAATGTTTTTCAAATCAAGGAACTCTCAGGCCTGTCAAAATTACCGAAAATCTGTTTTTTTTTCTTTTTTTTCAAGGCGAAACAAGAAGCGTGTCGCTAACTAAATAGCGCCTGTATAGTTTAAACCTGAAAACCGCGTACTCGAGCATAAGTAGTCTCGTATTCGTTCATACGAAGTATGTTGAAATACGATTTATATATAAATAAGTATAAAAACGAATTTTTTGCACGCGCGCGAACAGAGAGTACAGACAGAACGAAGGCACAAGCGTTGCCGGCCGGGCAAGTAAAAAAGACGTAGTGTACGTGCTAAAAAAAATAATAAAGGCGCAAAAATTCAAACCGACTAAGGATAATCTCTGGAGGCGACTGCGAGTTAAGGCAAGATTATTTAACTTTCAATTCAAATGAATGGTATAAAGAAAAAAAAAACTTATAATAAATTAAATCACTACGTATGCACCCTACATAAATACACATATATACGTATACGTATAGGAATATAAGAAAAAAAATTTAGCAGGCAAGAAGAATAAAAAGTCACTATTCCCCCACCCCTCCTCCCTCGAAAAAGCAAAAAAAAAAGAAGGAAAAAGTATAAGCTCCCCGTCTGGCCGATGCTTCGAGAACTCTATTTAAGTATACGCTTGCAATCGAAAGTGGCTCGATCACATTCCCACCGGAGAAGCCACCGATGCACTGAGAAAAGGGTTATCGTTCATTAGGATTGTTCGAAGAAAAAGCACTTTTGCGATAACTTTTCGTGCAAAGAAGAGAAAAAACGCGAATAGTATTAAATCGAGGCCGTGGCATAAATCAAATTTGTGTCACGTGTCGAGACGCGCGAATTGAGATAAGTTTAAGGGGAGAAATCACGCATTTGTAAAATTTCAATCAAAATTTTTTTAAGGGACGATGTGTACGTACAATCTCTCTTTCTTCACTCATAAGTGTCTGAACGATAATCAGATGTATATCGCTGTATCTCAGTGTACTCAAGACGGTACATGAAATCTACGATTTCGGAATGACGCAAAGGAATGTCGTAGTCGAAGTAAAGAGTGTAACATTCCAATGATTTCTTATTTGCATCGTCGATATTTTTATTCAAACACTTTCAATTGCGCTGAAATGAAAAAGTACTCTGTTATGATACTGAATCAAGACGTATAACGACGCAACATACGAATATGGCGTAACCGACAAAATATTTATTTCGTAATCGCAGGTTTCTTCAGTTGAGTGCAAAGAAACGAAGAAACAAAGTATTTTTTCACGATCATTTGTAATTCTAGTTTTTACCTTTTTATATGAAATTAACGGATATATTTAGAAACCTTAATTCAGGGGTTTTGATCTGGAACTTTCGAGCACAGATTTGTATATTTTTCATTTTATTTTTACTGATGTTAAAATTTATTGTTGTTATTGTTAATGCTGCGTAGGATAGGTTTGAATCATTGGAAGTCAATTCTTTTGTAAATTTTTATCGTACCATTATATAATTATATATAATCACCTATAAACGTACATGATCATATATATTTGTATATATAAATAAATAATTTTAACTAACTTGATATGTAATTTATCAATCTTTCTTTAAAGTGATTAGAAAAATTGTGTATATAGTCGTTCTTTCTTTGGAAAGAATTAAGATCTTACTTAATAAACATATGATTAAGTTTTATTATAGTTTGAAGAAAAAAATGGATTTCCACAAAGTTTGGATCAAGACCCTTGGTAGAGAATTTGTGAAGGATCTGTCGATGTCATGCTTCGACTACGCAAAGTGTGATACTTGTATACTCTGCATCCCCCGACAACTACTGTAATTATATATCAGCAGTCGAAGTACGAAAATAAGGAGTAGTTTTTACAGATAATGCGCTTTTAGAACGTTAATTAAGGGAAAATACCAAAAATTACTATTTTCGTGCTTTGACTTTTTCACAACAGACCATAAAATTAATAAAGAGTAATAGATAATCCGTTTATCACTTTTTGATGGATGTTAATGTGACTATTTTTTTGTAACTAACAAAAATAAGAGATACAAATTAATTACTTTGTTTCTATTTGTTGCTGATGTATATTGCATTGTTCATCCTACTTTGAGCAAATGTAGAGACAGTGAAGAGGAATATATTAGCTCAATTGCAAACTTGCATATTTTTCTAATTACGTAACCTGACCGCGTCGCATTAGCATCCACCACAACATTTATATAGATTTAATTGTGCAGGCCTTTTATGACTATCGAAGCGACAATGTACATCTCGCATAGGATCAAAAGAAGTAAAGAGAAAATGTTGAAGCTATGTTATATTGACAGTTTATGTTGTTACGAAGCAGATCGAAGTGACGATTCAGTGCCATTTGGGCCCATTTCACGTGTATCGCAATGCTCCTACTTTTAAGTCTATGTATTGTGTAAAATGAATAATAAGGATTCGACACATAGAAGACTTTTCTGTAAATAGTTAATTGACGAGGCATTAGGTATTTACCTAAATATACGATTTACGAATGATATTGAGTTGATGCATTTTTTTATTTTTCCACTCCTTTCCATTTCTAAGCAGGATTAAAATATTAATCCTTTTTACTAAATTTTAAAGGTATGAGTAAACAAATTGCAAAAAATACTTTGTGAATTAGAAGATTGATCTTTCCAAAACAAAAAGTACAAAAATAATTTTTTGCAATGTCATCAGATGTCTGTATACCGCATTTTTGCTGTAAGTCATACATTTTTCTACAAATAAATTTTAAATTTAGTCAAAAAAATAAAAAATAAAGATAAAGATAAGCATTGTGAATTTAAAAAACAATTTTTTGTTGATTTCAAAGTTTATTTTAATATTCTTATTACAGTTTATTTCTTTATCTTTGATCATGCGTAAAAATTACACAACGGTTTTACACTTTTTGAAAAAAAAAAAAAAATCGGGCACATTCACATATGCTCAAACTTCATTAGTTATGTTTAAACTTATATTTGTTAGTTATGTATAAATGTATGTTTGTTAAATACTAAATTTGTACACAATTTACATACAAATTAATATTGCAGATGTACAAATGTGCATTCATACAGATTGAAAATCTACTATAAGAGAAACAAATTATTAAATTTTTATGTATTAAAAAATAAAAATTTACATTGGAAAAAAATTTACGTTAAAATAACTAATTATTTAGTCTTTTGGGTCAGTATTGCCTAAAATTACCTCCTCTTCGAACAACAGGCTGCATTCTATTAGGAGGAGTTATGGAAATATCTAAATAATCTCCTATTGTAAACCTGTAGAAAATCAAAATATTAATGAACTGTTAGTATCTATTTTTTAATCAAATTATTGTCTTTTATCGAATAAAATAAAAGTAATACCTTGCTTGAGCTAATGTTTTATTGTCATCTGCACCTTTCTGTCCTGAACAAGTTACACCTATTTCTCTCATTCTATAGCCAGATAGACGTTGTTCTGGAGTAACTAATGAAAATTCAAAGTATGTCCCTTTGCTTCTTGCATCTGGATTTACTTCTTTGACTAAGGCAGTAATTTCTCGTAGTGTAGCATCCATCCTAAACAAAATAATTTTTATTATTAACTTAAATTTTTATTATTAAATAATAAAGTAATTCCTTTAACTTTTATAAATTAACAGAATAATTACCAAGTATAAATTTGTAATTCATTTGATGGGACATTCCCTCTAGTGTAGTCGCCAATATTATGATGACGTCCAGTATTACAAAATACCCTTAATAGAAGTGGACAAGTCTGAAATTACAAAAAAATTAAAATAACCAATCAACAACAATTATTTCGAAGTTAATTGCAATTAAAAAATTTACAAAATGCCAAATGCTAACCTTTTTAGGTTAGCTTTCCAGCGACGTACCTTTTCTCTGTCAACAGGTTTATCAGGAATTTGCTTATCGTCTACAACCATCGATTCTACAGCCGAAGTCATGATTAGGAGTTTTTCTATTTATCTACTTTCTGAACAAAAACAAAAACAGCAGGTAAACTCATACAATCGTGTAGTAGTTTCTGACGTGACGCCTTCACCGGGTCGCAAATCGCACGCTGGTTGGTTGCTTATAATGTAGAAAGGCGAATGTTTACAACACGTTTACAGCACTGCTTGGCGCTTGCACTGCTTGCAGCCATATTTGTCATTGACTCACTGAAACATAGAGGCACTCGTCGCCGTCGTCGGCATTGAAGGGACCATGGGGAGTACAATAGTCTTTAAATGTTTGTTTATCTAAAACTGAAAGTCAGTCGTTAAAAATCTGTAAATCAATCACTGGTTCGAAATGTAAATAATAATATAGTGGTAGAAACTGCCTAGTAATTTGCAGTTCCAGAATTTTTATGTCCAGAGTTTTGTAATGTTATTTTTTTTTTCATTGAACATAAATTTATTTGTATATCAAAAATTATAAATTAAAATTATATTTATTATAGTTTCTTTAATTTTACAGCTGTAATTTAAAAGACCCATATGAATATAAGATTCTTGCTTTTCGCAACTATCTACATTACCGACTTCTCGGGCTAATTGGCGATGGCCGCCGATGGGTGAGTACTGTGATGGCTGCGGCCATCTTATATAAATATCTATACTTACCGACCGCCGATGTTGCGCGCGCCCATTCAAAAAGGG
>JAWWEM010000044.1:10261193-10272343 GCA_035582935.1 Ormyrus thymus
AATTTATATTTAAATTTTGTTACCTTTTCATTAAATTCTAAAATGAGCATATAAAAATAAAATAATAATAAAAACAATATAATAATGGAACAATAAATTAGTTAAGAGGAAGCTAACTGCAAATCAAGTGGCAGCGGTTTTTTCTGGAGTCATTAATTTAGCAGTTGGATTTAACGTAACAAGAATATGTGCGTGAGGTAAACCCCTTTTTTGAAACTCAATTATGTATACATATGCAATTGCTCTTCCAAAAATATTATTTTTTATGGCATCATTAAGAAGATCGTGAAATTGTAAATAAAATAATCTATCTACAATATTGGGAATATCATTAGGAGATGTTCCCACTGGAAATTTTTTTTTCAATCTTACTCAAACATAAATTTATAAAAATATATACTCAAATATGAAATAAAAAGTAGCTCATAATTAATCATTCAAAAAGTCTTTTGAACCAAAATATTCCTATTTATAGTCTCGTAAAATAAATTATTTATTATTTTAGTATTACAAGTGTACCTAAATATTGAAAAGATTTAAGAACTAATCGTTTATAAAACTAGTTTTACTACCATGAAAAGAGATTTACGAAAATTATCTAAGAAAGTATCTCAGATTTTTTTAAAATCTTACTCAAAAAAAAATTGAAAAAAAATAACTTATAATTATTCATTAGAAGTCGCTACGTCTCTTTTGCGGTTGCCCCATCTCGAAGGTTCTGAACATCGAAGCTTTTACCTACGTATTTTCGAGCTAAACAGCGTCGGAGACTTAGAGCATATACTCATGGAGGATGCATAGCGTATTAAAAAGTGTAGACGTTGCAGAAACAGAGAGCGATAATTTGGGTACCAGCTCTCCCTCCCTCCCTCCCTCCCTCCCTCCCTCCCTCCCTCCCTCTCCCTCTCCCTCTCCCTCTCCCTCTCCTCTCTCTCTCTTCCTTTACCTAAATTATAATAAAAAAATATAATAAAACGAAATTGTTATTCGTTGCGAAATAAAATCATCTTCGTATAAATTCTTCTTAATTTCTTATTTTATCGATATTTTTCTGATTGGTAATGATTAACTCTTACTCTTAAATAGGTAAAGATTATTTGCTTAAGTAATAATAATCTATGCTTAGGGAGGTCTTCAGAATGCTGGATTTGCAAAAACGAATCTGGTATATTCTTTAAAATACTTTGAAATAATTTGTTAAACATACCCTTTTTTGAAATATAAAATAGCCTGAAATTTTTCTCAACGATTTTTAAAATGTTAATGACGTCAATACATGGTGAAAGCAAACATCCTCGATTTTTTTTTCTGTTAGACTAGAATGACTGACTTCTGATGATAATAGTAAAGGACATTGAAAACATCTACTTTTTTTTTAAAAATTGTTCTCGTAACAAATCCAGCAATATGAATGACCGTAGCGTCTATATATTTTTTATTTTTCCCTTTTCCATAAAAATCATTGTGTTCTGACAGAACATTATCTATTTCTAAAAGTGATTCATGATTTAGTGAATCCTCGGTTTTAGTTTCTTTTTTTTCCGACGGTACTTGTAACAAGTTTGTTTCATCTAAAGACGTGCAATTCGCATGTACTAATAGTTTTTTCAAAATATTATTAAATTGAAAACAGGTAGGATTATTACTATATCCTCCTTTACTCCTTACAGCACTAAAAAAAATCTCGAGATGATCCTGGGACAATTTGTATGTTAATAGGTAACCATTAAACGGTTTAATAAAAGTGTCGTAGATTCTCAAAACATTATTTAAAGAAATTATAAGTCTAACAAATCCAGTTTTTCTTGCACACTTGATGACTGGAGTGCCGTTTAAAATGCGTAAACCTTTAACATATTCAAGTATTTCACTAACTTTTTTTCTTACGTCATTAATATTATTTGCATCTAAGCCATTTTTAGATTTATTTTTATTATAATGCTCCCTTGAATTTAGAATATCAAAGCCTACATTTATACTCGAGCAAAACGTAGCTGTTCCTTCGACATTATGAAATTCAGGGCTTTGAATATCATTCTGCATGTATCATAAAGCAACGGTAGAGCTTTCACTTAACGTTTGGGCAGCTAGGCGAACATTCATTTTATTTTGCTCGAAATCTATGTGTTGTCGTCGGATTTTCGTATCTAAATGTAGTCCCTGGAAATCTTACATGTCGACTAACTTTTTCAAAAAATCCCATGAAATGATATTATCGTCAGCATGGTACATATCTTTTTTGGCAAAATCATTCCTAATTAACTTTAAAACGTGACAGCCATCTGGTAGAATGTATATCGGTTCTTTCGATATAGGGTGAAGAAAGTACGCATCCATGGGATTCTCTGCAAAAATCGTTGCTCTTAAATGCTTACACATGGTAAAATTGGATTGCAATCCATCAAAAGTTAAAGATGTAATATTAACTCCAGTTTCACTTAGCCGCATTAAAACTTCTTTTGTTAATTCGGCTTATTTTTGACCAGTCAGAGCTTTAACGAAGTAGTGAGAAACTGAAATTTTCCAGCCTCCGTTAATACAAACTAACATGAAAACTAATGCGTTTTCTGCTTCCAACATTTTATCTTTTTCAGTGTCTTCTCCAATATCTACATATCCATACTCTTTCCCATTTATCACTTCTACTTTCTTTTTTATCTTCATTTCATCCATACTTAAACTACATAATACCTCTGATTTGCTATTATTTATACTTTTATGATGTTCAACTTTGTGTTTAGTAGCATCAATGCACGCTTGACTTACAGCAGAAGAACAATTAATGTTTGCATACCATTGGCTAATATTCATAGGGTGTGGTAAACATTTCATAAAGGCTTTTCTAACATAATTATATGCTTTTGGCGAGTAAAAATGAAGAGTGGTAGCAAATGATTTTAAAGCAGGTGGAAATGGAGTTTTTGAGGATGGTTTACGTAGGAGTCTTCGGAAAATTTCGTAAGCGTGAGAAGGTAATGATTCCTATAATATGAAACGATGGATATATTAAAAAAAATATTATTATTCTGTTAAAGTATTGAAATTTTATTACTTTTTTATTAAAACGTAAAATAAAATTTCAATAGTTCTCAACGCTTATTTCAATACGCATTATTTTTTTTTAAAGAATTACTTTATATGTTTATTAGCTAAATTACAAGCAATAGTTTGTAATTTAGTTTATACATATAACAGTAAATTTTTAAATAAAATAATGCATTTCAAAATACCAATATTCAGTAAAATGTACGATTAGGAGGGTTAAATACATTTTAAAAGAATTTTTTTATTCAATATATTTAATGGTCCTTACAAAAATTGTATGATAAAAATATTTTATTAATAAATCGTAAAATTTAAAATTAAAATTTCTTACACTAAGTAGTAAGCTCTAGCCAGGAAAATTTTAAATATCAATCAATTATTAATAAATAGATGAATGAAATAGAAATCAATTTTGTTATTTAATTTCTTGAGAATTTAATTTAATATTTATTTATGTACTTTTTTTTACTTATATTGCCAATAGGGGGCGCATGCAATAGCTGCTCGGGTTTTACGTTTACCGTTTATTTTATATTTTTTGACTAATTATATCATTTTATTTGTACTCAGCGTGTATTAGTTTTATCTCCAAGTTTGACTACATCGAATAAACTCTTGGACTCAAACATCCGGGTCTGACTCAGTGGAAGTTTTGATTTCAACCGAAGACCCTGCGACCTAACCTCCAAATGTCGAAGTGCTCTTATTACGCATGCGGTGGCATCAACGAAAAACTCACATCATACTCCATTTGCAGTGCACAGTATCACCCATCATGTGCACAGAAATCGCGTTGTGATATCACTTACGAGGAAACCTGCATTTCAATTATATGCAAACAGTGCGCATCGAACATGATTGAGTCGTCATTTTCTAAAACCGTCCACGCTGCTGATAGGACCTCATTCACCATGGACATGTCGGACATAGCTGGTAGTTCTACGCTGCATGCACTAGGATATGGGTCGGACCCAACACTTCTTAATCAAATGCAACAAATGCTGTGCTCACAGACTCTTTCTTTAAAGACCTTTATTGGAGAGGAATTGCGTCCCGTGATGGAAAAGATTGATAAGTGTACCTCGGATGTTAAAGAGCTGAAGGCTCGTGTTTTAACTATTGAGAAAAATGGGAGCAATGCATCTGCCTCTTCTGCTGCAAACCCGAGTGCACTATCAACATTCTCCAGCCAAATTTACAATGAAATTAAAGACGTCGAAGCAAGAGTCAACAACCTCATGTTGTTTGGACTTAGTGAGTCTGGGAACTCGCAGAACATGGATAGCTCTGAGGTAAAATCAATCCTATCGATGATAGATGATCTATCAGTTACTGATATTAAGGTCAAGCGCACAGGTAAGCCTGCTGGCAACAAGAACCGTCCATTGTGTATTAAAATGAATTCAAGAAGTGATGTTTTTACGGCTATTGCCAAGGCAAAGTTGTTACCAGAAGAACTAAGACTATCCACGGATAAGACCAAGCTCCAGAGGGAAAATCTTACTGCCACTATTTTTTACATGAAGAGGCACAATGTTCTTCATCTTGACAACCCACTGCATGTCAAATATATTAATAACAGTCCCACCTTAATGGATTCCTTAGGTAAAGTTTTCAAGCCAAAAAACTAGAGGATCCCCTACGATGGAGAGTGAGTGTAAACTCAAGTGTACCTGCGACAAAGCATTTTTCCAACCTCACGTTATACTATCAAAATACTAGATCAATGGTAGGCAAACTGTCATCCTTTAAATCCAACTTTCATGTGATCACACCTGCACCTGACGTCCTGGCATTCACTGAAACATGGTTACGACCGGATATCCTATCCAGTGAACTAGAACTCAACAACTACAATGTGTACAGGAGAGACAGAGATTTACATGCCTGTGGTGTTTCAAGAGGTGGCGGCGTTCTAATTGCAGTGAACAAGAAACTCAACTCGTATAACATAGAAGTTGACACTACCACCGAGCAACTATTCGTCATCATCGAAGAACCTCACAAATAACTACTGGTTGGGACGTCATACTTCAAACCCTGCTCTCCCCAGGCAGTCTATCAGGAGCACACTGAATTGTTGGGAAACATTGTGGATAAATATAAGGTGCACAACATTATTATGGTTGGCGACTACAACCTACCCAATATCTCATGGGGCACTGGACCGTTGCGCTTTACCGCTGAAGAGTATGTCAGCCCAACTTTGAAGTCCTCGGCAACAACCATATGTGACACATATTCCTTTTTGAACGTGAAACAACACTTTGAAGCGCATCATTCCAAAGGGTATTCACTGGATCTCCTCTTCGCAACTCCGGGCTTAATCATCCAAATTGATCAATGTGAAGAGCTACTGCCCACGGATGAACACCATCGACCAGGATTGTTTTCCATCTTATGCGATAACACAACGCATTTTACCCCTACTACTCGAAAGCGAAACTACTATAATGCGGACTATGTAGCTATAAATAATTGCCTAGAGGGAATGGACTGAGATTGCTTATTGTCTGGTGAAGATTTGGATCATGCTGTACACCATTTTTACAACAAGTTAAATTCAGTTATTGAAAGGTACGTCCCCTGGAAAATAGACAGTCCCGGATCCTTCCCAATATGGTATGATTCGTCGCTGAAAAGTTTAGTTAGGGAAAAGAAATTGTGTCATTTTAAATATAAGAACACGTGTTCTCTAGATAACTACATATTCGTCAAAAAGTTGAGAGCCCAATGTATTAAACAGTCTAGACGGAAGTATAGGGAATCAGGCATTTCGGAGAACCCCAAGAAATTCTGGTCATACATAAAGAAGTTGTCCAATGACTCCGATTTACCTAAGTCTGCATCGTACAAGGATAAATGCGAGAATGGAAATGACGCAATAGTCAATTTGTTTTTAGAATACTTCTCGTCTGTCTACACGAGCCACTCATTACCTTGTATCTCTTTAGCTTCAGATTTCTTACATTCTTCAGACTTCAGTTTTACCTTCGAAAATGTGTTAGCATACTTGTTTGAGCTGAAGGATTCAGCAAACTCCGGCCCAGATGGCATTCCACCAATTTTTCTAAAACATTGTGCTCGCAGACTCTCAGTACCTTTAGCCATGCTGTTCAATAGATCAATTGTCTTAGGTTATTTCCCGGAGTGTTTTAAGTCTGTTTTTATACACCCGATTTTTAAAGGTGGAGATAAGCTAGAGGTGACAAATTACAGGCCTATATCCATCATGAATAGCATTGCAAAACTGTTCGATGCGATGGTTTATTCTAGGTTAATTTATCAGGTTTGTGATAAGATAATATTGGAACAGCATGGTTTTGTTCGAGGTAGGTCCACGTTGACTAACCTCCTTACATTCACAGAATACGTGCATAAGTCCTTAGAAAGATCACACCAGGTAGACGCTGTTTACATGGACTTCTCTAAGGCGTCCGACACGTTGAACCATGAGCTTCTCTTGTCAAAACTCTGGAACTTAGAACTTAGTAGCAATATCCACTCATGGTTTGCATCTTACCTTACTAACAGAACACAAAGTGTCTGTATCCGTAATGCTTGTTCCACCATGGTGCGCATAACATCTGGTGTTTCTCAAGGCTCACATCTTGGCCCTCTCTTCTTCTGCATCTATGTGAACGACTTACAATCAATTCTGAAATACTGTAGGTTTCTGCTCTACACAGATGATATCAAGATCTTTCACTCAATAGTTACTCCTATAGACGCATCCAATGACTGAGAAGTGCAATGCAATAACGTTTAACAGGCAAAAGTGAAGCATCCTATACAACTACGACATAGCTAAGATCCCATTACGTAGAGTAGATGTGGTTAAGGATCTGGGAGTGTATAGCTTATCGTTTGACACTCATATTGAGTGGGTAGTTTCTAAATCCTTACGAATGCTTGGCTTCGTTAAAAGGACCACTTAAGATTTTGTTAGTTCGAATACCATCCTTTCGCTCTATAAAACGCTGGTTCTTCCTAATATTATCTACTGCTGTCAAATCTGGAGACCATTTGGAGCCAATAAACTGCAAGCTCTTGAGTCTATACAACACAGGCTACTAAGATACTTGTCAGTAAAGAATAGGACCCCCATGAACTTTTTAGATCATAATTACGCTCCCCTTATGACTAGGTTTGGCATACTACCAATTGATAGATTACTTCACTACCATGACTGTCTACTGAGTTACAAACTAGTCAATGGACTCTTCAGTACAATTGACTTTACACATTTATTTACTCCGAGGATAATGTCTTACCCCATTCGCAATCCTCGTATCTTTCGTGACGTGACCTCGAAGTCCAACTTCTCATATTATGCTCCTGCAATGCACCTGCCTAGAATTTGGAATGCTCTAGACAACGAGGCTAGAGAATTACCTCTTGAACTTTCAAGGTTAACAAAAGGAGATCTCTGTAAGGCAATAATTAATTGTTAAAAATATTCATCTTTTTAAGTCAAAGAGTTTATTAGATTTAAGTATATTTTGAATGTTTTTGAATTTTGTTATACTATTTTATAACTTTGTACATAAATGCGCTCTTCTTCTATCACAAATTTTGTCGCATGCGCCACCCATACGAAATTATAATTATAATCTATTTTGTGTTGGGCCAATAAGCCCGTTAATAATAATAAATAAATAAAAAAAAATAAATGTACATTATTAAAACTGATATTTTACATTTTCATGACTAGAGATTTTATGCAGAATGAATAAAATATAAAATATAATAAAATATTTTTAATATAAAATATAAAACGATAAATGTACATGTACGAATACATTCCACGCACACCTGCATGATTCTCAATAGTTTGAATAATTAAAAGTAAAATACGGATTGATAAAAAATAATTTTAAATAAAAAAATGTATGTGTCATTAAAATATCAATCTTTGTCATCCTGTGTAGAATTAATTAATTATAATTCATCTTATTGGCAATTACTTTGCATGTTCGTTATTAAATTTTCCTCACTCACATCGACTACTTTCTCATTTATGTATTTATAATACTTGAGGTGTGATAGTAAAAAATTCCCTGTTTTTACTCCTTTTCTCCAGCGATAGAGTTTCATCTGTAAAGATTTATTTTTTCGACGATGAGTCATTATCTGTGCCTTTGCATTTCGCAAAATGTCTTTCACATCTTTTTTCACATCTAAACTCTCAACATCTATATTGATCACAGACTTAGACGAAAGCTTTGTAGTTTCATTATTCCTAAAAATTACACGAAAACATTACACTATTCAATGATTCATTACATGCATCATCAAAGTTTCATTTCTAAAATTAAAATTACCTTTTAGACACCTCTTTAATTGATGGTTCTGCTGTTGGAAACTATGGTACGTGAATGAAAGGACTTTCTTCAGTTAATTCTGCTTCAGAATTCGATAAACTATTGTTCGTTGTTTCATTTATACCAATTGTAATCTGTTCACTATCTATTGCTTCTACTAATGGTGAATTTGAACCATTTAAACTTGTATCTGCTTCGACAAACTGTTTTTCCCTGTAAATGATTATCTAATTAATAATATTTCTTTTATAACTATTTGTTATTACTTTCATGCAAAAGTACTTACAACTCATCATGTTCCAAGCTTGAAAATATTGATGGAGCAGATCCGTGTTTTAATTTTAAATTTTTACATAGGCGTGTGAAATGAAAACAATCGACCTTGAAATGTAAACTTCACACATACGAATATTTTGGCAATGACAAATCGCCAAACTCTGCTTTCAGTTGCTGTTTCCATTTTTCTCTCAAACCTTCATCTGCTGGAAAACTGTTTACAAAAGTATTAAATTAAAATAATTACAAAACACTAATAGAAGTAATAATGTTTATATAAAACGAATTATTTACGTGTGGAAAGTTTTCTTTAAACCTCCTATATCGTCGCTCCGCAGTTTGCAGGTAGGTACACAACATACTTTTGGCATATTTATTAATAATTTTATAAAAAATAATAAGAATAAACAATCAATGCAGCTTTTGTATGCTTGTTTTTTCTTTGAGGTTACATTAGATGCTCTTTCTGCTAGAAAGCGGAGGGAGTTGCGCTAGCCAATCATGTGCCTGCGCAAGAGAGAAAGGTGGGACCCAAACTATATCTTTCTCTGTTGCTTACTTGACTACACTGCCGCCATATGAGTGCTTCCTCCATGTAGTATATGCTCTAAGGTCGGAGATTACTCCGACTCGTGAAGCGTTGGAGCTACGAAGCTATGCGCTGTGAAATTCACTGCGTTTGGGCTTGGGGATTTTCCCGCTCGCTTTCACTGCGAAACATCGGAGCGTATAGCTTCGTAGCTCCGACGTCTCACGCATCGAAGTAATCTCCGATGTTATTTACTTCGAAATTCGATGTTTTGAGCAGCGAACTTTCGCAGTACTGAACGTCGAAGTAATCTCCGTCGTTATTTACTTCGAAACGTCGAATTGTACAGCTTCGTGAAAGCTTTCAAGTGTATGCGCTTAACAAGTTCGGTGTAGAGTTGCTTCCGCTGCAGCCGCTCGCTCGAGCAACCAAAGTGCGCGCTTCTAAGCGCGTAAAAATTATATGAATAAGAGCGACGAAGAAAGAAGACTGAAAACTTCAATCGCTATATATTAAAGAGAAGACCAAAACTAAAAAAATAGACATCTTAAGGAATTAAAAGACTCACGGATTTAAGTCCAACATTCTCGCTCGATAATCCGAATTTAAATTTTTAAAACTAATAATCAAAGAAACAATAAAAACCGTTACTTAACTAATTAACAACCAAAACCACGACCAAAGAGGGGAAAAGCTGTATGCGCTTAAACTAGGAAAATAGACCGAGTTAAACACAGACCGAAAGCGGAGGGGATTCTTTTATTAAACAATAAAAGAATCGAACGGAAAATTTTCAAAGTCAATTCGGACCGAAGTCAAGCACACCCAGCGAGCGCAAAGGACTGCGCTTATCGCGAGAGGTGTAGGGTTGCTTCCGCCGCGACTACTCGCTCGAGCGACCAAAGTGCGCGCTTCTAAGCGCGTAAAAATTATATGCATAAGAGCGAGAGAGAAGGAAGGCGAATTTATTAAGCGACCGAAAGACGATAAATAACCACAGCAACCTAGGAATACTATTAATACGTACGAACAATTGACCATGAGGACTATTAGAAATTATCAAAAACCACGACCGTTTAGAAATCCGATTTAATTATTTACTCAAATTGCCTAATACCGGAAAAAGAAATTTTAAATTAATCACCTTTATTTTTCGATCAAAATCTACGACGACCGATACAAACCAAAAATATTCAACTTTAAATGTGATGACCATTACTAATAAATACCCGGTTATTAAGAAGAGTTAAGCTTATATTTGTATTATTAAAAATCAATTTTAGATTATATTTGTATTATTAAAAATCAATCATTTTGCGCGGACACAAAAATTTAAAAACCAAAGATAGGTAATACATCAAACTAACATCAATTATTCAAAAAGATGATAAGCGCCACTGTTTCTAAGAACGTATGTATGTATGCGTGCGAAGCAAAGGTAGGTCCGAGAGGGGAAGTACGGCCGAAGCGCTGCGCTTCGGCAAGAAGGAAGAGAGTACGGAGGAAGAAAGGGAGGCAGCAAGGAGCGAAGCGCAACGTTTCTAAGTCAGGAAAGCGAATAGAGGGAGGAGCCAAGTACGAAAGTACTATTCTCCCCTATTTAAGATAAGACCCAAAAGCGCTCCCTCTCTTGGACCCACCGCCGCATTAGTACGAGCCGTGAGACCGAGCAGCGCACACCTCCGAGCCGAGTTGAAGTTAAAATCAGTTAAAAAAAAAACAGTTAGAATCGGAAACCGAGTTGAGGATAAAACTACTTGAGAATCAGAAGCCGAGTTGGAACCAAAAAGAGGCCTGTTTGATGAGAGGAAATGGGCGGGGTTATTTTGACAGAAGGTTTAAGGGGGTTATATACCGAATAAATTTCAAAAAACCAATTTTTTTTTATTTGACTTTTTAATTCTATACTTTATCCCAAACTTAGAAAAAAATTTTCATGCACAAATTTAAAAAATTTTAAAAGTTACGACTTAAAA
>JAWWEM010000044.1:10272443-10287523 GCA_035582935.1 Ormyrus thymus
AATTACCATGCAATGCTACATCATTATTGACAAATTTAGTTGGATATCACCTTTTAACGTATGCAGACGTTGAATACCAGCAGAGGTTTATGCATAATATATATTCCACGTTATGGAAATCGTTTATATTTGAAAATGGTAGATTTTCTACCGAAGAAATGGATCGTTTATTAAACTTGACTGTGGAATTTTGTAAATACATGCAGCATGGGATTTCTATGGTTACCTATTTTATCAGTGAATACTTATCGTACGGCATGGATGAATATAATACAAAGCTATTATCTTTGATGGAATGGGCTTGGATACCAGAATTACATGACTTTGTAATACAACATTTAAAAATAATGTTTTATGGTTCTTCGGTAAAAATGAAGTGTAAAATTATTAAAACATTGAGAATTGTTATATTAAATTTATTTGTTATGAGTGATAATGCATTTAAAGATAAGCCTTTCCCATTTCTGGGACAATCATTTGTTGGTAATTTTAATGAAAATATAAATTTAATTGAAAATGCATCAAGACAGTTAATAGTCGCTGCTTTAAATATACACACTCATAATTCAACTGTGATATCTGAAGCATTGTCGTTTTACGAACAAATTAATGTATTAAAAGTTAGTACAACAATTTCTTTTATAACTCTTGCACCATCAGCTGTTGTATACGGTTCTTTTGTGACCAACAGCTGTGCCTTATTGTCTAGAATATGTGCTTTATTATTACAAAACAGAAAGTACTTTAGAGAGCATACAGATCAAAACTCAATCAGAAATATTATTAAGCAGTTAATTGTGTATGCGGAAGATCTTGTGAGTGCCTTATGGTACGACAACTGTTTTACTAATAGGCATGCAAGCAATAGATACTTTTTGAAATTTTTGTCGGATGATGTAATTAAGAATTGTTCCAGAATCAAACTTGACAGTTTGTTCAACATTCGTAAACATTATGCAATGCTACCATATTTTTACGTTCTAAGTACAACTGGATTTACAATCAGGACAAAGGAAGATGCCTGCCGTGTATCAGCGCATTACTATGAGCCTGTTAATCAATTTTTAGTTGCATTCTTAAGCAATTGAATCTGTTGCAAAGTAAGCAAACATTTTTGTAAACATACTAGTTGCAATTTCAAAACAAATGAATTAATATAATATTTATTGCAAGAATTTATAAATATTTTAGTTTAAAAATTTTTCTTTAAAATTATAGCATTATTTTAATGAACTAAAAAGTTGTCATAAATAAATTGGTATTATTCTTATTTTAAGAAATTAAGGATTAGCAAATTAAGTATTGATTTGTATTTTATGATTAATTCATGAAAATGCAACAATTTAGAAAAAAATTTAAACTAGTTATATGTAATTTTTTATACTTAACTTTTTATAAAAATAAAAGTTAGGTATAAGAGTAATCTTTTAAATATTTTTAAGAATATTTTGTAAAGTATGACATGCAATATTTTAAGAATCAATTAAGAACTTGTATTATTGTGAAAAATAAAAACAACAATATATTTGTACCAATATTTTACTAATTGAATTTTTATTTACCATTTCTTTAAAATAATTATAATCAAACAAATTTAGGAAGGAAACCGGTACTTTCAAAGTATTATTTGGCAAGCTTGATACATTGTTACCAATTGCAGAACAGTGCAACCATCTTCAGTGTTATTCGCAAAATTTACGTCAAAAAAGTATTAAAAGTAAATAAAAATGCCAAATCTATAAATAAAAGCGTGCAGGCTTTATATTTTTTAGTTACTATACAAGTGATTTATAAAATTTCCAAATAAATTTTTTTTATTTAATTATAAAAATGTTGAGTACAGTTTTATTTATTAATAAACAAATGCTTAATATTGTCAAGATAAAAAATAATAGAACTTTTTTCCAATGGCTAGTAATAGCATTTAATAGGTAAGAATACAATTACAGATTTCTATAAACATTTTAAATATTCTAATGTTTACCATCAGAGTTGTTTGCTTACGTATTTAGCATTGACAAAAATAGAATTAAACAATTGGGTCCTGACAGAGTTTGTGCTGAATGGCTTTTGCGAAATGGAGCTGCAGTATTGTGGAAAGATCATAATGAGTACTTGACAGATTATAATAGTTTACCAAAAGAAACACTAACATTACACATACAAGCTGTTGATGCTACTGGTTCAGCGATCCATCATATAGGATTTCCACATTTTGGTGACTATATATCTTTATTAGACATTTAAGTACTCCCTATTTTTAAGTGTTTTTCAATATAAAGTATTTTTAAGAGGACTGTAAATACATAAAGGAAATGAAACTTGTTCAATGTGAATATATTGAAAATGATGCCATGACGTTATTAAAGCATGTAAAGAATACTTTAACAAGTCTTGAAGTGATAGATTGTAAAAATGTTTCTGATAAAGGATTGCTAGAATTGAAAATTTTAACGTATGTAAAAAGATAATCAGATCCTAGCATTTAAATTATATATAATATACATAATAAACTCTAATGGATTAATACATTTTTTTTAGAAATTTAAAGACTCTTAAGGTGGGTAAATTACCTTACGTTAAAGACCAGCAGCATGTTGTGTCAGAATTAACTGCTGCACTACCAAATTGTCAAATAACTTATAAGCAATAGGTTGCTTCATTTTTCTCGCAAGTGTATATACTAATGATTGTTTAACATTTATTTATGCAGAATTTTGTAAGTTTTAAAAATCTTATAAAAGTATTTTTAATAAAAAAAATTTATACAACACATTTTTAAAACTTTAAAACAATCAATTTTAATAAGATCTAAGATATTTTATTTTTTCCAATTTGAAATTTTTTTCAATTTCGCGGACGTTTTGCGGAAGTGCGAAAATATTCAGTTCTATTTCCTCCCTGCCGTGCGTTTTCGCGGGCAAAGATTGCCGGCTTCGATATAATTCGCGCGAAAAAGAGAATAACGAACGTTAACTGTCGGTGTATTATTAATTTATTCTACTAATTTCTTTATTAGTGTTTCGTAATAAATTGAATAAAAATGTCTTCAACCGATGAACGTGTACTGAGATTCGTCAAAATGACAGATAAAGCTTGGACCCCGAAAAAGGGATCACCCCTTTCAGCAGGTTATGACTTAAAGAGGTAATTTTAGTTTTTATATTCACTAAAATTGTTAGTTGTTGTTAGTCCCTTATTTTTTTCAAATACTTTATTTTAGTAGTTTCCAGTACTTATTTTTTATTCTTCGTTTTCGGTTTTTATTAATTATTTTTTACATTATAAAGTTTGTAAAGCAGCCAAGAAAGTGTTGTAACAAAAGGAATTTTAGAACAACGGTCTTGCATAGGTGCTAATTTAAAATAGTTTCGTAAATATTTTGTACTTTTTAATTATTTTATTTTTAGCGCTTATGACTGTGTAGTACCAGGAAGAGGAAAATTACTTGTCAAGACAGATTTGAAATTTGCTGTACCTGAAGGTACTTATGGCAGAGTTGCACCAAGATCTGGTCTGGCTTTAAAAAATTTTATAGATGTTGGTGCTGGTGTGGTTGATGCTGATTACAGGTAAACAATAAGCTTAATATGTTAACAATTTAATTCTACAAACATAAGTTGATCTTTAATACTTAATTATTTCAGGGGAGAAGTAGGAGTGGTGTTATTCAATCACAGTGACAATGAATTTGTTGTTAAAGCAGGAGATCGTATTGCTCAGTTTATTTGTGAAAAAATTGCTTATCCAAAGCTAACCGAGTGTAAATCACTGGATGATACAACAAGAGGAGAAGGTGGTTTTGGTTCTACTGGCATCAATTAAGTTTTTAAATCCTTGTTGCTGTATATTTTTTTTATTTTTTGAATTGTAATTTTAATAACTATTTTTAATAAAAATGTTTTTAATAGTTATTATAAATATATCTGAATAGTTTATTTACAATTATCTTACATGAAATATTTATCTAATCAATGAATAATGTGATTAATTTTTCACAAATTCAATTTGTTATAGAATCTTACATTTTTTAAATTTGGGCTAAACCAGTGCTTTGTGATTGAGTTTTAATCAACTGAAGTATTTGCTTAAAGTTTTCATGCTTTGCATCACCCACAAGTTTCAAAATGACATTTTCAGAAGTAGCAATGTGACATCCTATTTGTCTCATTCTCTATAATAACAAATTATACATTAATACAATTTAAAATGTCAAATATTTGAAATTTTTTGAAATATTACCTCTAAAGCAAGTAATCTATCTTCCTGAGTTCTAGAGGAGCAGCAGTCAGCTACAGTGTGAACTTCAAAACCATTTTGTCTTAAATCAATTGCAGTATTTTCAACGCAAACATGAGTCTCTATACCTAGCAGAATAATTGACGTGGGTGGTCCATTGCAAAGAGTTGCAAGTTCATTGCAAACCTATTGAGGAAAAAAGTGTTAATAATTACAGAAAAATGTCTTATATTTAAAAGAAATCAGTTTAAAAAAAAGGCAATTCAATACCTCAGGTATGTACATACTGAACTGAGTTTTTTCAAAAGGACCTTTGACATCACAAATATCAAGCAAAGATATTGTTTTTCCTAAACCCTTTGGATTTTGCTCAGTTGCAATCATTGGCACTTTCAATAGTTTACAAGCTTCAATCTACAAGTAAATTCCAGTCTCATAAATAATAAAACGACGCCTTATAATTTTATCAAGAAATTTTTACCAGTTTCTTAGAATTGTAAGCTATTTTGTCGAATTCATGTATGACTTTGGCAAATGCCTCCTGCATATCGCAAATCAGCAAAGCGGTTTTACCATTCTGCAGTACTACTTTGGCCGCATTTACAGACATTATTTCGGTCGAAAAATCTACCCACTGTACTTGCCGACTTACTTACAAAACGAATCAAAACTAATACTGGTCAGCTGATATGTGTAACGTATGTGACGTATGCGTTACTTTCATGAGAGCAAGGTTATTATATATATTGTCGTATCTATATATTATTACATATGATCTTTTCGCTGATTCACCTCTGCTATGTTAACGGAAGGACGTTTAAAATATAAATGGAGAGTATAATTGAAAATATAATTATTATTTTGAAGTATTTTTAATTTATTTAGAGATAAATATAAAAAAATTTTTTAAATTACTTTTTTAAATTACTTTTTTTAATTACATCTACAACAGTAATTACGTTATATTTTATTTCATGCCTGATGCTTTAACAATATTTTATTGCTTTTATTATTTTATAAAAAAAGATTTTTCTTGCTTTTTTCCAAGTGTTTTATAATTTATTATATTTTAGAAAATAAAGACGCTCAGTTCTGACTAATAATAATAATTTTCAATGCATTTTAAGAATGCTCAATGTACTCGGCTCCTAAATTGTTATTATAAATGCAAAAATTTCAAAAATTTTTGAAACGCTCCAAGAAAGGAATTAAAAAAAAGGATGAAACTAAACATTCAAAAACTTAAAAATGGTCTCCGCAAAGTTGAAAAGCTTGTTAAAACTCGCCGAAAATCCAAAAAATCGAGCAAAAATCAATAATGCCGACGGGGGGTCCGAGGCGTTTCCCACATGGCGCTGCCGGCGCGACGGCGGCGGCCAATACAGGCGGCACACATAACGGGGCGAAACGGGGCGAAAGCGAGCGCCGGGTGGCCACCTGTTCCCGTCGTCGTCGTCGTCGTCGTCGTCGTCATCGTCGGCATCGTCGGCATCGTCGGCGGCGTCGTCTCTCCCTCTGGTGATATTTGCGACCTGCAAGAGCACGGAGAGAGATGGTCGACCTGAGCGGCGGTCCCGAGGGCCCAATCGAGCACGGCTTCAGCAACGGCGTCTTCGTCATCCCCGCCGTCATCGTCATCAGCCTCTCCGGTACGCTTATAGAAGCTAATTCTTTGTAGTCGTGCCTTCTGCTGTGTTTTGGCTTCGATAGATTGTTTTCGACTGGATTTAGGGGTTTTCAAGGGCTTTTCCAGGGGAAGCTGATGGGTAACTTGGAGAATAAAAGTGAAGGAAACGCTGATGGGCAAGTGAGAATGTACCCTCTTGACACGGAGTTTTTGAAATTAGCCCGAAGCTCTGAGTCAGGAGCTTAATGGTACTTCTTTTTTTCTTTTGGAATAAGAGAAATATATAATAAGTTTTTAAGAAAAGCGAAACTGTTTATTTCTAGTTTAAGGTTTTATTAGGTAAATAAATTAGGCATGAGGTTTTTTATACCAAAGTAATCTTTAACAAATGCAAACTTAAAAACTCGATTATTTTATGAAAAAAAAGAACGTGATGCTCAAATAAATATTGCCTCTAATTAATTATTCTAATAAATTTAAGAAAGCAATAATATTACGCATGCATATGACAATAATTTAAAAATTAACAACTTGAAAAGCTACAATTATCTTACAAAACAAAGCTGATGGTCTGACTTATTGAAAAAATTCAAACAATAAACGACAGTGATCGGATGCTGTTTGTGCTCAGCGGCCGGGTGTACGTTTTTCGCGCTTTTTTTATTCGCGTTGAAAGTTCGCGACTTCACATTCGCCTTATGCAGGATCGATATCCTTGGATTGCCGACTGCGCGTCAAATAAACAAACAACTTTTTTATTTACACTTAAGACGGAAAGGCAAGAACAGTATAAATATACTAAAAAGGATCCTCGTATATTTTATTTTATTTTTAGCGTTTTTTTTTTTTTCTTAATTCCTTTCCGATAAACCTTTTAAGAAATATTGATCGAGATATATTGTTGTTGTTTTATGCAAATGTTTTACGTCAGTGTTTGAGTAATCCAGGAATGAAGTACTCAAGTTGACGGCGTCATACTGACTAGTCAGTCATTATATGAATTGTATTTGTACTATATTATGTGTACGTAATGGACTGGTAGTAATTTTTTTCATTAAAACTTGCTTACAGTCAGGAGATAAAAATATGGCTCTTCTTACAATATAATATATGTATACCAAAACAATCTTATATTATTATATAATATTTAAAATCATCGTTCTCTTGAAAAAATGTTTTTACCCGAAACGCACTTGAAATGTAAAACTATTATTTAGCAAAGCTTAAAAAAATGAGGAGGAAAAGCACGTATTCCCTATAGTCTATTCGGGAGCGAAATCTGCACCTCTAATAATCTCCAACGTAGCCAACGGCGGCGGGCTTTTCAAACTCTTTCCTCTCAGCACGCATCTCGGAGGAGTCAACGACTCCCTTCACTCTCTCACGTCGACGATGCGCCACGTATGCCGCAGTTTGGCGCGGCCCGTTAGTCTCGGCCAACACACACGCGACCGGCGTGGCGTCGCTCCGCCAATCGCGGCGGCTCCTCTGCCAGATGGAAGCGCCCGGAGATCGGCAAGCTCCGCAGTCCCGCTGCTCCTATCTTCTCGGCGCCACGTCGTTGTCTCGGAGGGTCGAACTCGTTGCTGCTCTCGGATAGGTATTTCTGGGAACCTTTTGGGAGGTGGGAAGGATTGAGCGAGAGTTTTTCGATTTAGAGTTCAGGCAAATTTCTTGGATCAGCTGCTATAAGACACGGGAGAGGGAAAGCTTGTTAGGCTGTAGGTTGATCGTTGTTTATACTTTTTATTCGGGCAAGTTACAAACAACGTGCGAGTACATCATTTCAAGTATTGTAATTTAAGTCAACAGCTACCTTGGAAAATGCATGACAGAAAATAATATTATCTCGGAAAGATAAACAAAGTTTACAGGTTTAAACGCATTATTTAATCGTCTAAATTATATCAAGATCCGACTTTTGTTAACAAATATTGAAACAAGACAAAAGTTCAAGTACATCGAGCCATATATTGTTTAAAGATTAGGAAAAGGGGGAAGACCATACGACTACACAGATTACATTTTATATAAAGTGACACGTCGCATAGTTCTTACATATAAATTTTTCAAACGTCGTGCTCAATAGTCAATAATAATGAAGCTGCATTTATCTTTCCGTCTCGCTTAACGCATGAGCTTAAATTCACGTCCCAAGATAAGATAAACAGTGCGGGCTGGAGTCGTCCATGGGAAAGCGCGCGATGATCTTTGACAGATTTATAATTTTTTAAATTAAATTTAAAAATAAAAACGCTACGCAATTTTTTAGATAGTAGGGAAGTTATATTAACAAAATTGTTTTTGTGAGTGATAATATATATATACATATATATATATATATACACACACGCTTTGTTTAATTTTCATTTTGCTTACGATATTCACATTTCAAATTCAATCAATCAATAATATTTTAGATGCATTTCTTAAACACTTCGTTTTCTGTGAATTTAAAAAATTTTGAGAATTCTTACATTTTCTATGACAAATAAAACAAGCTTTCCAAAACAAACTATCGACTGCGGAAGCAGTCGTATTCTGCAACTATACAGTTTAAAAATAACATTTCTTGAAACAAGAGCACGAGATAAAAATAAATTCACTTTTGAAATAAGTGTCTTCTTAGAAAAGAAACTCTTTTAAAGAGGAAATGCTGATATACAAAATTAAAAAATCTACTTTCACCCCGAATAAATTCTAAACACTGCTTTAAATAAAAATGTTTACAACAATTTTGGTTCGCCATGCATGAAAAACGAAATTACAAACTCATTCTCTCTTTTCATCCCTACAACGTCTTAATTAACAAGAAGACTAAGATTTTTCACCTCGAGAATACCCTCGAAAAAGCTTCTGCTCCGACAACTCGAAACAAACTCTCGCTCAAGCCAATCCCAGCTAAAGACGAGATGAAAACTAACCCAGCTTTGGGCCCCCAGAGCCAAAGATGATGTCGCTGCTGCTGTTAACTCTGCGAAGCCTGCTGGTATCAGCAACCTCCGTGGAGGACGCTGAGGACGGGGTGGAGGTGGAGGACGAGGCGCCGACGAGCTTCCCAGGCGGCAAGATGCCTTCGGCAGAGGAGCTCCTCGGCATGCTCGACTCCATGACCGGCCTGTCCGATGAGGATCGCGAGGCTCTGAGGCAGGACTTGCTTAAGCAGGCCTCTGGCGGCGCGGGAAACTTTGACGCTCCGGCTCCAAACGTCGCTACGTCCTTCTTCACCTCGCAGCTCTTCATTTTGTTGGCGATGCTGACGCTCCTTACTTTGATCTTTGGTAATTTTCTTTAACGGCTTGGGAGTTGATGATGGCTTTCGTCGAGAGTTTCCTGACGAGGCCGCAACTTTTCAGAGATAGCAAGTGGCGGGAATGCTGCTTTCTTTCATTTTTATTCAACATATCAACAATTTTATTTTTAAGCTATAAATTTTCTGCTTTATTCAAGAAATATCTGATAAAGATATGCTTTGCCCTTCACTTAAAATTTCAGTCTTATCATTCAAAATATTTAATGAAAAAGTATTTTTTAGTCGCCTAATTGAGGATGTCAAGAGATAAATACACGTTATCCGACTTAATGTTATTTTTAATCATCGTAATCGATTTGCTGAATCGCCCACTTCTTATTTTTCTCTTGTATCAACATACGACTTATATACAGCCAAAAACGAAGCATTCAAAGCATTACGTAACGTCCTTCAAGAATACCTGAATTACCTTTCACAAGAGACTTTGCTTTTATTATTAGTAATCAGTCAGTCGCACAGCTTAGTCCAATGATTTAACTCATTGTGTCTTAATTATTTTTTACGGTGCATAGCTCAACTTTAAAAATTTTTCAAACCGATAAATAACCATTTTTGCGGATACAAAGCTTTACTCTAAAAACTCTGAAAAATCTGTTTCGTAGTTTTAAATTTCCTCGTTATTTAAAGTGAAGCATCGATTAAAAAAAAAAAAAAAATACTACTTCAATTGAGCAATAACAAATATTCCAAAACATCATGTCACAAGAATTTCTCAAAAAGTTAATAAAAACCCTCAAGTTGTCTCCGGAAAAGCAGGTCAAATTCGCCAGCTTAATTGCCAAGTACAACAATCTAAACGACGATGAAAAGGCAGAGTTCCTCGCCATGGCGGGAGGCGACATCAAAGGCGCAATCAAGAAACTCGCGTCTGATAACCGATTCTTATGGCTCGATGTTTCTCATTATGCGGCTACTGTGTTCGCTGTGCTGTGTCTTCTCATGTGTTTCGGTAGAATTTTTCGTTGAAGCCTGATGATTTCGTTCCCAAATTGTTCTAACAACAGTGCTTCCGTAAATCTTAAGCTTATAATTTTCACGATTAATCGTTCAACTTTTTACTATTCAGAACAACTACTTGTAATTTGTTCCAAGAAATCCAGTAAAAATTGATAGTAAGCACAACAATAGCAAACAACTAACGCGATAGAAAAAAATAATTGTAATAATTAACATGAATACAGAAGAATAACGTAAAAAAAGTATCAAATGCATTGAGTTTATAATCGTCTCTGAAATGAATAATTATAAAAATTGATTTTCTATTGATTTATTTATAATTATATATACAGCGTGATAATTCTTTACATAAACAATCTTTAGCAATACATTGTTCCTTATTGTCACAATAATAATAATAATTTAGTTTCAATAAACTACTTGAAAAATATCATTATTAGATATATCAAACTTTATACTAATTTGCATTCAATCCTTATTTATTGATGTATAATTTTTAGACACAATGATGAAATTTAAAAGACCCAGTCTATATAAACCATTTATTTTTAAAATTTACGTAAAAAAACGTTCTTGCAATATAATCGATACAAAATATTTTATTGACTTTTTCTTTGCAATTTTATGTTTCAGTTTTCTTCGGCTACAAATTATACAAAAGTTTATCCGAACGGGAGAGGAAGCGAGAAGAAAAGAAGAAAAACAAGCAGATGAAGAAGAAAAAGTAACTTGAGGTCGACTCGAAGAACAGCACGTTTTGTGAGAACTAAAGTTGCATTTTTTGATGAAAGTTTATGAACAGTGACTGGTGTACAATAAAACAACATTCCTTATATTTAATTTTAACAATATTTTGTTATTAAAAGATAAATATATTTATAAGAAAAGTTGTTACTTTATTAAGATACCTTAAAATCGCCTCCGCGTGTGCATATATTCAAAGGATTGTGGTAGGATTTGAAAAAGAATGAAAATAAAAACGATATTCAGCACAAAAAATATTTATTGCACTAAGCATAAGCGCATAATGTGGTTGCAGACATCCTCGAAGGAGTTTTACCTTACACCACGCGATTGCTTTACCATGCAATACTTGATTATTACATATAAGAAAGGGAGACTTTCAGAAATACAGAAAATAATAAATTCTTTATAACGCATGCATGTGTTTACTACACTAATATAATTTTATCCACTTTTTGGCTTTAATAAACTAAAAATACGTAAGAACTGAAAGAAAAAAATATAACGCATCAGCATTATAATGCTTGTGTGCAAACAGTGTGCAAAAACTTATACCGTAAGTAAAAGGTTAAAATAAAAGATCGATCGAATTGATTCATTAAGTGCAATCTAAAAAATACAACGCCTAAATTTTACGCTACACATACATTTCGTTGGCACAATTTTTACCATCATTTTTTTAAACAAATTGATAGGAAAATAAATCCTATACACATGCGTCTGACTACGTCAGTGACAATCTAGCAACGACTTTTGTGATCATAATATATTAATATAATACATAAACAGTATCACTTCTTTATTTTTCCTTCTAAATCACCTCTGGCATGGCTTGCACACTCAAAGAGTCTAAAGATTCTGGATACATAATTGAGACGCGCACAGATCGACGAATAGTAAACAATGGTACCAAATAAAGTTATTAGATAAAAGATTATGCAAACACCAAACGATGGCTCGCAATAGAATTAAAATTAATTAATAACGTTAATAGATTCTTTTTATCAACTAATAAAAAAATTAACACAAGTTTCTTTTTTATCTACAAAAAAAAAGGAAAAAAAAATAAAGACATGCACATAGAGGGGCAACTAGTTGCCTTTAACATAGTTTATTTGTAAATAAACGAACAAGGGCTAAGAGGAATAAATTTTCTAAATTTATCATCACCTCAATTTCATTTTTGCATTTGCATCATCTTCCGATTATCAAAATCGGTGCAATCCGTTTTTTTCGAAATACACTAAAATTAATTAATAAAGAATATAATTAAATTAAATTCGACTAGAGGAATAATCTAGTGGAATCCTATAAAGATCTTTCTGTCTCTTTTCCGTCTTCTGATCAAATATCAACGGATTGCTCTCTCACGTACCTTCGCTGAAATTTTTTTTTTATACGAAAATCAACTCAACGCGTCAAGAATTCTATTTAAATAAATGTTGAAATGCCTCGTTGTATATGTTGTCTGTTGCGCTTGTGTTTACTCCTCTCTATTTCTCTATCACTTTTTCAAGCGCTTAATGGGTAGAGGGTTTCAGCAGAAGCTTGTAGCGGTCAGTGCCGGGTTCTGAAATTAAAAAAAATATAAACATTAATTATCATGTAAAAATTGATTTTAAAACTAATAAAGTTTCACTATTTATTTTTGAGTAATGCAGAATAAGTAGAACTGAAATTTCAAGGATTTGTGACTCATTGTTGCCTTACAGCTTTCGAAATCAAGATATAAATCACTCATCATTTGATCAATTTATACGAATTATTTTTGCACGCACGTTTAAATGGCATTAGTAAAAAGAAAAACAAAAAAAAAAAAAAAACAATTGACGCTATGAGAGTCAAAATTGTAGTTTATCACGTTTTCAAATGTCACGTTTAAGAAAGTTATAATATTTATTGCATATATTTTGAACGATGAATCTGCGAATCAATTTATTGTGAAATATGATCCACTTTGTGGAAGCTGCATGTAAAAAGTGCAAGTGCAAACGTGAGAAATCAAAGTTATTGTCAATAAAACTATTGCAAATGAAGAATGCCGATGAATCAAATTACTATGGATAACTGCAATAGCAGTATCTTAAAGGACTTTGAATGTAAACCATGAAAGAGCCATTTACAATTATTTATTAAAAAATAATTTATAGGGCTTCAGGGAAATGCATCATTATTATTTACTTGGATTAAAATTTTACTATTTTGCAAAGAGAATCAAATTGCGCGTTAAAAACGTCGTTTATTGTAAGCGATATTTCATTTGAAAACTAATAGTTATTTTTGTGCGAAACTGATTAATCTTTTCAAATTAATGTATTAATATATAATAACTAAATTTAATTTAGAAACAATTTCAAGCAATTAAGATTTGTCAATGCATTGTACTTTTATATAGTAATTTAATCAATGAACAACAACTTGGCAAACAAGTATTTTACTCTAATAATACGACTGTAAAAATAGAGTTGGTATGTTCGTTTATGTACAGCAACAACGCAAATTAAACTATTTTCATGCGCAAAAGGTTTCAGAAGTTTATAAAGGCTTAAAAACTGAGTTGGCTGCGCTTATCTGCCGTTTTATCACCGCACAACTGGAAGCAAAAGAAAGATTAGCGCAAAGTATGTTGCTTTACATTGTTGATTTATAAAAACGAATTTAAAAACTTTACGCGAGAAGAAACTGGGTTAAAAAGTAATTGCGGAATTGATGATGAAAATTTCTCACGTCTTTATTCACATCTCCACATCGTAATTTTACGTATTTATTAAGTTATTATTATATAATTTGACTCACTTAAGCAATGACCAAATGTACAACGTGCAATCTGATAAGACGAAAAAGGGTTGGGTTAAAAGATTTAAAAACAAATTGAAACCTAGATGTAAGTCAGCTCGAACATCTGTATACAGAAAACTGTATTTTCTTCCCTCTCGCTTACCTTTGATGGTCTCGACGAGGAACATGCTCTCGTCCTTCATATTAGCAACGAGCTCGTTGGTAACAAGAATATGAATGCCCTGTGGTCCGAACAGCAAGAGCGAATGCAGCCGCTCGCGGGGCAGGTTGAGGGCGCCGAGTAGTTTGCTGGTGAGCGAGCCACTGGTCAGGCTGTCGAGGTAAACGGCTCTCCAGAGGCCGGCGTTCGCCTCGACCGCAAAGTAGAGGCTGAGCTTCGGCTGGGGCGCCTTGGCGTGCAAAGCGTTGAAGAGCCTGATGCCGTCGGCCAGGCCGCAGATCTGGATGAGGTCGTCGCGCGACAGCCGCAGGATGTCCGATGCCGAGAAGCTTGCGAACGTCGACTCGAACGCGTGGAAGCGCCGGGACCGCAGCCAGGAGCTCGTTCGCGCCGCGTTTGCGTCCGCTGGCAATTCCGTCGAGCAAGGCGCTAGCTGTTTGTTCAATAAAATCTTTATTAGTCCACTTTCGTCCTTTTCTCTTTCCCTCCTCTAGGCTAATTAAGCATTTTCAATCACTCATTTCCCCTGGCCCAAAAGCTTTAACAAAATTATATGTACTCAAGTTTGGAGATGAAAAAATGTATCAAGTTTTTCCTTAAACAAGACTTTGTAATAAAGACGCTTTATACATATAAAACATGGCTTATTGGATGTGTACGATTTAGCAATTCTTATATATGCAATGGCAATTTCGTATACTGCATTATTAACTTTATTCATAAAATCTTCATTACCACCAAGTTTAAATTTCAAATTAAAGACTTGCATTCCAGTGATAAAGTATCATTGAAGCATCCGTTAAAAATTATAGCATTTGTATCGGAATCCCTCCCAGGTGGTTAGCTCCTCACGAGCAGCTTGATACTCACGTTAATTTCAGCGCAGGTCTGCTCGGGCAGGATGGCGGCTGGCGAGGGCAGAGCGGGAGCGGCCCCGATGTCCTCCTTGATGGGGTCAGCGGCGGGGACGATGGGCACGATGCCGGAGCTCGTGGAAAGGGCGAGGGGCGCCGCCACCGGGGAGCTGCTCCCGCTGATGGCCGCCCGGCTTTGCGGGGATCTGCGCAAATCGAACCAGTTGTTAGCTTACTTTCGACTTGCGGAGCCGCGTTTTCGTTTCAGCCAGGACGGAATAACGTTTGGCTTTGAGTGAGGCGCGAGACAACCCTGGTAGAAAATAAAGTAGTCCTGCTGGTTAAAATATTAAGCACTGCCTAATTTTTTTAAGCTACTCATTTGAT
>JAWWEM010000044.1:10293866-10315551 GCA_035582935.1 Ormyrus thymus
ATTAAAGTCGAAAATTGTAGATACGAGAAGAAAAATAATATTTACTATTCAAATATTAAAAATCCTTTTTTTTCTTCCCATATCTCAAGTTACGATACAGAATAGTAATTTTTACTCCTTTTTTTCTCTCAGTGTATTATAGTTCCCGAAGAAATTGGGGATATTTCTGATGCAATGTCTCAGGCTCGTTACTTTTACTCAGAGCATCATCCATTATTGGTTGAAAGTTAACTCATCGACCTTTGAGATTACACCTTATCCAAGAAGTTACATAAAGCACCGAAACCCAGCCGACCCCTTCTCCCCGGGCAAAAAAGAGCATCGCTCGAGCGATTTCTCCTCGTCGGCGCGCATAATAATAGCGCGCGTCGTCAGAAAAAAGCGTAGCCTAAGCAAGCGAAGTACAGTGCGGCGCCCGACGCACGTAGAGGAGCGACATCCCCGCCTCCTCCCCGCGAAGCAGTAGCAGTAGCAGCAGTAGCAGCAGTAAGCAGCAGAAGAGTCCGGCGAGAAAGCAAGCGCGCTCTCTCGGAGAAAGCGCTGTCCGGCACTAGTCTGTCGGCGCTCGAGCCCAGCGGATGTCCGCGCGGTCGGAGCGAGTCAAGGATGCGCGTCCTCGCGGCGCTGATGCCGCTGCTGCTGCTGCTGGCCGCCGTCCGCTCCTCCAGGCTGGCTGCTTTCGTGCGCGACGAGAGCTTCGTCGTCAGGGAGAACAGAGCCATTGGAGGCGGCGGCCCCAGGAGTCCCAATGCGATCGCCGCCGATTCCAGATTCGCCGGTGATTACTATCAGGACGATGAGCAGGGACTGAGCTTGGACGAGGGCGAAGAGGACGAGGAGTACAGGCTGAGCAGCTTCCTGGACGAGCTCGAGCAGAGGAAGAAGCTGCAGCAGCAGCAGCAGGAGGACCGCTACCAGAGTCACAGAAGGGGCCGCAGGAGGAAGCTCAGCAGCCACGAGCAAGGGATGCTGCTGGTGGAGGCGCTCGGCAAGAGGCAGAGGAATTTCACCGGCCTCGGGGATAACAGGGGCCACCATCCGCAGGGCGACGTGCAGCACGGAATCATGGAGATGCTTGGAAGAAGTACGTTGAGTTTCGAGTGATGCTGGAGTTGAGCATTGTGTCAGTTATAACGATTTTTTTCGTGATTCTTGTTTTTAGTGTTTGTTCATTCATTGCATTTATTTGCTGAGACGCGCATTGTAGATTCAGGTACTCTTTTTAGAGAACGTTTAAAAAAATTCATTGATGAATAAGTTTAAGAAAAATTATTATATACTACTGTAGTACCCTGTGAGAAAACTTGCCTATATATAGATTTGTAGGTGCATAGATTTGTTTACATTTTTGCGTCTCAAATGTAAACAAACTATTGTATATGGAAGTTTCTTAAAAGTTTAAAAAATTTTTTATATTTTTTTAATACGATATAACTACAATTATGTAGTTACACAGTTTTTATGGCAAAAGCCGGTCCACAAAATTATGTTTACTCAACAAGTTTTGATAAGCAAAGGCTAATCCTTTGTAACAATGTCGCCTCACTCAGCCGTCAGGCTAAAGTAGAATTTCATGCCGAATTAACTGAAAATTTAATGGCGCTAAAGTAGGCCGAGAGAAAAGCGTTAAAATTAACACGTTTTTCCCGGAAGTGTACCAAACGAAGACAATCTCGCTCGTTACCCGTCTCGGGGCATCTCAGCTGAGAGAAGCGAGCCGATCGCCGCTGCATTTCGGTGCAGTGCCGGTGAAATTAAAGGAGCCGCGCAGGGAAAAACTTTCACGCTCGTTCGTGAGTCCTAAATTTCACTTACGCGAGTCCCATTCGGAAGGAAAGTGACTGCGCCGCATGGACACTCGTTTACTCGGAGAAACAGAGCAGACCGTTCACTGTGTGTGTATGTGTGGGTGTCGTTGTTTCGCGCCTCGGTGAGCCGGCGTTTTCGACAATCTTTTCCGAGGCTCCCGTTTTAATTAATCGTGGCCGGCGCTGATTTCGGCGTGTTTTGTCATTCTGATTGTCGGGAGCCGATGCAGTTTCTCTCGGGGATTTTAGTACTTTTTTAAGAGTAGAAACTCTTTTCTGTTTGCAGCTTTCTTTTCAGCAGGGATAGGAAAGTTGCAAATTATGAGTTGATGGTGGCTTGCACTTCATTTAAAAGTAGTTTAAACGCTTTTTGAGATAAAAATAATTGAATGTTGGGTATAAGATTAAAATATAAATTACATGAGCCTTTAGGCGTTGAAAAGTACAGTTAGGTAATTTTCTTTATGATTTTCTTGTTCTACAATGACATTTAATCACAGGTTTATATAACAAAGCTTTAATAATAACTAATTTTTGAATCTATATATTTCTCCGTGTATAAATGATTGCGCAGTAAGATTATTATTAGAAGCTATGCGCGACCCAACTAAATCTTATTCGAATTTTTAAGTTACCATAAGCTTCATCAAATTACCTATAAAATCTGAAGAAACTCTTTCTGTCTTTTTAACTTGCAGTGATTCCCCAGACGTGTAAGTACAAAGGCGCGAAATTCGAATGCGGCCTGAGCATCAGCTGTGTTCTGGGAGGCGGCAGGCCGGTCGATCTCTGCTCGGGCGGTATGATATGGAGTTGCTGTGTCGACGACGACGACATACCCGACAAGATTCAGAAGCCCAGCAGCGTAGGACTTTTGCAAAATGCCAGTGAGTTTTCTTTTGTACCTTAGTTTTACTTGTAAAAACGTTGAAAATTAATACTTGTAGAATTTTAATATTTCACGCATGTCCTGTGACCTCGAAACTGAATTGACGATCACACACCTGATCGAATCTTAATCTCAAATCGATTAAAATCCTTGCTAAGTAGAGCGTTTTCATTTCCTTCGTAGTCGTAGAAAAGTAGTCAAGGTGGTAATTAAATATCGTGCATGAAGATCGCTTGATTGCACTTAGAAATTGATTCGTACTCGTTGACAAAATGACCTTCACCAAATTTTCTAAAAATTTTTTTCTACTTATTAACTTGTACGATATATATTAGCCCATCATTCCCACACATTTCCGAGGACCCCCGAAACCGTTTAGCTTTAACCCCCGATGAAAAGTACCCCTGAAACGTGGCCGAAAAATTGACGAAAAACCGGCGGCCAAAAAGCCCCAAGACTGAGTGCTCGAGTGCGGCTTTTAGCCTTCACCCTGGGCCAGTCTCACCGACCAGTCTACCTGGACGACGACGTGAGCGTCTATGGCGCAGGTCTCGGCCCGGCTTACGCCTCGAGCTCGCACCACCAGCAGGAGGTGAGCCAGCGGCCAGCTCCGCCGCCGAAGCCGCAACCGATCGATTATCCCCAGGAGGACTTTGGCGACGGCAACAACCTCGACGCGCAGATACACCTGGCCGGCAACGCCAGATACCGTGGTAATCAGTGCTGCGCATCGCGGCCTGTTTGCACTCGAGTCTGCGGCTTTGATCACGATGCGCTCTTTCAGTAGTTCTGTCGTCTTGCATCTGCTTTTCGTTTTTTTCCTCTAGCAATCGAAAGATAAACTCGGCTTATTAGGAATTTTAGCCTTTCGACTGCAAATAAAAAAGTTCGTGCTTTAACTAGTAGGGAATGCACTAATTTCTTTTGGGTCATTTATTTCTTTTATGGATGTTAAAGTTATGATTTTATAAGTACTACAAGTTTGGCTAAATTCTTACAAATTTCATCGCTATAGACAGTTAATTAACAGTCTGATCGATAAATCAACTCTCAGTAATTTAATAAAAAACAGTTAGTAAAATACAGTAATTTCTATATGAAAGATTTCATTCTGCGTACATAGAAAACAAGAAAATGGAAATCAGTTGCACATGACACTAAAAGACGAGCGGCAGACGTTTTCAAAGCTCATAACAGAGAAAATCACTAAATAAAAAAAAACCAAGGCAAATTGGATCACCGAGCACTAAACAATAATTTTTTCAACAAAACTGGAGAAAATTTGTAAAAGCACTGTGGGTTCGCACCAAACCACTTCACTTTGACTGGACAAAAATACTGCTGGTAAGAAGACAATCGCTGGAAAAGAAGATTGTAGAGCAACTTGAAAAATACTATAAAATCGATAAATGACATAATTTTACGACTATTTTTGTATACATAAGAAGATGCGGAAGAAGTTAAAAAACAATGTATAGAATAGGAAGACGATCGCACTCAAAATCGCTTTGATCACTTGACGTTCACATACGATATCACGCAAAGCCTCTCTCTGAGTTTCAACTACCAATACAAGCAAACATTTAACATACGTGCTTTTTTTATTTCTAGGTTGCGGCGAATTGTATACTAGAAGCAACAGGATAGTCGGTGGTCACAGTACAAGTTTCGGCAGTCATCCATGGCAGGTGAATACGAACGTAACCATTATTTCCTTAAAAAATGCAAATATCCGTCTTTCTGGGTTTTTTAATCGTCCAAACAAACCGTATAATTACCCTCCACCTTCCGAATCTCCCCAAGTTCCCCGACAGCACCAACAGACGCTTAACTCTCGATTCTTTGGCAGGCGGCCATAATCAAGTCGGGCTTCCTCACGAAGAAGCTGTCGTGCGGCGGTGCGCTGCTCAACAACCGCTGGGTCATCACGGCGGCCCACTGCGTAGCCACGTAAGTGCACTCGCGTCCATGAAGCACTCGGCTTAGCAGCCGGTAACGAGGCCCCCTTGTTTGCATTAGCGGGAAAATTCATTCCGCTTACTGGCTAATTCGCTCGCGAGATCGTTTGGCTCGATTGGCTAATTGGCTGGAATTGCCAGGGATTTGGAGCTTCGGCTGATGGAGTGGCTTGGACTCTCGGTGGAGGGTTTACGGGTTATTGGCAGATAGATAAAAGCTTGTAAAGACGAGTTTCACTAAAACAAAGCATAAATCGAGCAATTTTTTAGCTTAAAGTTTAAAAATTCACTTGAAGCACTTCAAAATACTTAGCAATTTTTTATTAAAACTACAGCACTTCCCAGTTAACTAAAATAAAACTAAAAATAAACATTGAAAATATTTACCGTCATCGTCACCCTTGATTTCTGCTGCTCGTTACGCGTTTACGTACGTGTATACGCCTGCAGGAGTTAAACGCCGTTATTAGTCATGAAGGTAGTTGGCGCGTCGTCGCGCCGCCTCGTGCATTATTCAAGTGCTGATTTCATCCCTGCCAGCATTCGGATGCCCTCTTGACTTTCGCTACGAGCGAATTTAGTGAAAGTCGATAATTTTCATTGCTCTCTTTTGTCAAAGAGGGATGATAGATTTAGAGAAATTTATATAAGTAGGGACTTTGTTCATTGCATTGTGCCTTACTCTGTGAATCTTAATTTTGTGGAAAGTTACTGCTTTTTTATTTTGCCCGGAGCATGCAAATTTGAACGAATTCTTAATTTTGTATTTAAGTTAATATACTAACATTACTTGCTTCTTTTAGTTTTCTATAACATCTATAAGAATATTAAATGTCTTGATTTGTGTTGTTTAATAATGAATGTATTTAAACTATAATTTAAATATCGCTTCTCTTAATTATCGAATACCTAATTAAATATGAAAAAATCTAAATCATGTAATATTTAATTATTAAATTATGAAAAACAACATTTAATAATTAATAAAAGCTTTGCAAGTAATAAAAATAGTCAGATTTCGAATTTGAATAACGATTTTGCACGTGTGTATGCCTGCAGGACCCCGAATAACAATCTGAAAGTGAGACTCGGCGAATGGGATGTCAGGGATGCCTCGGAGCGGCTGCTGCACGAGGAATTCGCCATTGAGAGGAAGGAGGTCGGTCTGCACTGATGAATTATATTTTAATGCGAATTCCTGAAATTCGCGGGTGTAAAGCGCCCGAGACTTATTGTATCTCCCAGGACGTCTTCAATTCTCATATCGCAAATCCTGCCGCTCTTGTAATACGGAACTTTTAGCGAATTTCTGCCCTTTGCTTCGGGGGTTATTCGAGAAAATACCTTTTCAGAATTAAAATTTACTTTATACAATTTTTTATTAAACGAATGATAATACTTTCAACTGTATAATAATTCTTCTCAAGAAAATAAATTCAAGACTTGCGTAATTTTTGCTATTTTTTTAAGTTAAGTTTAAAATTGTGCACTAACAAGATTGCAACTTACCGAGGCGTTTTCGAAAACCGTAGGTGCATCCCCAGTACTCGCCGACGGACTTCCGGAACGACGTGGCGCTGGTCAAGCTGTCGCGGACAGTGGCGTTCAAGCAGCACATAGTACCGGTTTGCCTACCAGCTAGGAGTCTGAAGCTGCAGGGCCGCACGGCGACAGTCGCCGGCTGGGGCCGAACGAGGCACGGACAGACCTCCGCGCCTACCGTCCTCCAAGAAGTCGACGTCGAGGTACTTTCTTTATGGGAGAGAATGATCCTTTTCGAGTTTTTTTTATCGATAATTGGTCGCTTTTTAAATGAGCGTGGATTCAAGATTAAGAGATAGAGATGTCGGTAGAGTATGATCATTTGAATTTAAAGTAGATTGCGAGAAATTTTTAATAATAAGCTTCTTAGCATTCACTGTCGAGAAGAAATTTGGTCACAGTAAACGCTCGCACTCCTTATTATCGCAAATGATCTTGGAAAAGCATATAATAGTAAACAATGTAAAAGCACGTAATTGACAAGTACTTGGATTTTGCAGATGAAGGATACAACTATTATTGAGCAATATGAAATTCGTCTAAACATTGGGCTCAAAAACCCATAAAAGCGGCCAGTTTCACTTTCAAAGCAAGAAAAGTAAACAGCAGCAAATCCGCAAAACAATGACGCTTACGCCTCTCTTCTCCTCTCATTAGCATCCCGAAAATTCCGGCAGTTTCACCGGCGATCTGCGTGCGTGACGCGCTCGCAAGTGAAACTGTCCGTTCGTTATGGCGAGTGCGTAGCGAGCGAAAAGTGAAAGTGGCTCCGATGATCATTGTCGCGCCTCCGCTTTGACGAAAGGGAAACGGCGAGAAGGAGCCGCTTATCTTCTGGCTTTCTTTCTAGGTCATTCCTAACGATCGGTGCCAAAGGTGGTTCAGGGCGGCTGGTCGCCGCGAGACTATTCACGACGTTTTTCTCTGCGCTGGATACAAGGAAGGTGGCCGAGATTCCTGCCAGGTGAGTCGGTTTATCAATCGGCGAGTTTTGCTGCTATTGTTAAAAGTTGCTAAACAAGTTGCTAAAATCGAGGACTTTCTGAAAATCTGAATACTTTTACCTTTGAACAGTCAACTAAAAACATACTTGCTATGAAATCAATGCATTATTTTTTCAGAGTCAAATTAAACTAGTCAAGAGGACTATTTAAGTGATTAAATTCATGTCATGTTTTGTCAACTTACAGCTAATAAAGAAATATTAAAGCGAATTTTCAATTGACTATTCATAATAGGTAGAGAACATCAATTTTCATTACTTTTTACAAAGTTGAAAAAGGGCATTAAGAGCACAAAGAAAAATCACATCATCAAACTCTTCTATTCACCTATTCCTGATTTATTCATCTCCACTCAAAGTTCGAGCCAATCAATAACCCAACTTCACTCTCCGTAACTTGAGCGATCTTCGTCTAACTTTCGAACTTCTCTCCAGGGCGATTCAGGTGGACCCCTGACGATGTCGGTTGAAGGTAGACACGTGCTGATCGGCCTCGTCTCCTGGGGAATCGGCTGCGGCCGCGAACACCTTCCAGGGGTCTACACCAACATTCAGAAATTTGTGCCTTGGATTGACAAGGTCATGAGCTAAGAAAACGGGTCAAGACGACCATTGAAGGACGAAAACCGGCGTCGGCGGGATCGACGCTTGTAGAAAATGTTTGACGAACGTTGCTCCATTGATTGCAGGAGACGTTCGGCTTTTCTTCTTGACTTTGACCTGACTTTATTTTGAGACGTTTGTGCAATGTAGTGTAATTTATTTTGTAGAGAATTGATTTTTAGTAGTGAAGTAATTTGAAAGGCATAAATTGGCCGGTTTAACGAAGCAGTTTCTGGACAGGTTGGAGACTGGCTACATTAATCAATTTTCTAAATTTAGTGCTGAATTTTTCATTGAATTTTTCGAATTGTTATTAGTTCTTCAAAGTGTATATTGGAAATGAATAGTGATGTAACGTTCATTGCAACGTTTCTATAGTATTTACTAAGCACTGATGTGCTCATGCTGGTGGTAAAGTTTAACCAATTTTATTATGATTCAGTCTTGCAAAAGAACGTTTTCGTAGTGGTGTAGAAACCCGGTTGTACTTACAATATGTATCCGTAAGACATTTCTTATGGATCTAAAGTCCATTTTTCAGCGGATTCCAACTACGAACGACGTAAGGTCCCCATAAAGTTACCAAAGCTTTTTATTTAATTACTTTTTAGACTGACAATCAACCATCGACGACGATCCATTATCATGAAGCTTTTTCATGTTTCTCTTAGAAATATCTAAAGCAGAAACTGAATGAAAAGAATGTAAGAGATACTTAAGAAAAATCAAAATGTACAAGTGAATGAAGTCGTACAAAATCATTTTATTTATTGAAAACGTATTACTTTAATTCGATATTTCTATGTACATACGTCATTATGGAAGTTTATCTTATCGTACTTTGCATCAAATTGAGATATCTAAAACGATAAAAAAAGTATATGTATTTTTATGCGTTTAATATAACGTTGTACTGTAATTTATAAATATTTTGTAAAACTCTTCTTATTTTTAGAAATAAAATGTGCAAAATAAAATGTGCAAACGTAATCACTAATTATCTGCAAATTAAACCATTTGAAGAATTTAAACAAGTATTACAGTAAAACTTGGATATCTGGAAAGGATTCCGAGAATATTTCTGAAAACCAGTGAATAGTATTTAAAGATGTTTATTTACGTGTTCAAGTTTTAGAAAATATTTTCTAACGAAACTATTCTGTAATCTACTGTTCTTAATTATTTTGACAACAAATACTTCATAATTTATTTTTGTACAATAGTTTGTTATTATATGCATGCAGTATAACTGTACATAAAAGGACAAGGCATGGAAAAGAAGGTCAAATAAAGACGCAAAATTTGAGAGCTGCTAACAAATTTAATAAATTTAATGTTAGAGCCATTATAGAGTAACATTTTCCTCGTAACAAACGTTGTGCTTCTTTCTAAAATATAAAGACGATCTCAAATCACATTCTATTTACATCGAAACTGTATGTATAACATTACAAGTTACGTGTCGCACACGTTTACAAGGTTATGAATTCCATACCGCGATTTCTCACTTTATGCTTTTGTTTTCACATATTTATTTTTTTTAAATCCTTATTTAATTAGTTTTATATTTTCGTTTGTTTCTCCAGTTCTCGCATTCGTGCATTCGTGTCTTAAAGAATTGGTTTTAATGTCACTTTTTCGCCCGAGTTTCATGTTAGGTGTATGTGAGCTTCATTTTTTCGTTTCATTTTTCCTATTCAAACACAGTATTCAAACGTTTTCTTCATAGTTTTTTCCTTGCTATTCTTACGTCCATTAAATTACGATAGTTGTTCCCTTAGTAGGAGACTCTCCCTACGAGTTATTTATTTCTTTAAATATCTTTAGTATTTTTTACTTTACTTACGACTGCCCAAATATAGTTAATCCATATATAAACACAGACGATGTTCAGTATAACGAAAAAATCGCTCTTCTTTCATAGTCCTTTATAGTTCATTCTCCACATTGTCCATTTCAAGAATTTTCGTAAAATTAAATTTCAGCATTGCAACACTCAAGAATGAGATATCCATTTAAAAAATGAAGTCAGATTAAGTAATGGATATTCAGAAACTGGACGACATGGAGGCAGAAAGCTAGTTATTAACGTAACAAATGCATTGCAATTATAAAAACCATAGATCGAAGCATCGTTAATTAGGCGGTAAACGCATCAGTAATGCAAAGGATGTATACAATGGCGCACTCTATCATATTCGCTTGACTAAATTTGTCTTTCTTAATTGGACTGAACTTTTTAATGGGGGAATTAAACTGTTTCATTTTGACGAAAGCAGCAAGGTTGTCTTCGTCAAAGACAAAAAACCTTTTATATTTATAATATATCTTACATTCTATTTTCCTTTAAAGCAGTTTTTGGTGTTCGACTTAATTTTCTCTTATTTATTTTCTGAAAATCCTAACGGTTTTACCAAAAAACTTCGAGTGCATGGCAACAATACTATCATAATCATAATAATAATTATATTCATTCTTATATAAATTACTTATATCATAAATAATAATAGCAATTATATTTTTAATAAACTTTCAATAATAAGAATAACTGTAATAACAATTAACATGATTTCCATCTCGTTCGCAAATACCTTCTTCGAACATCAATATACTAATAAAACTCTCAACAATGTCATTTATTTTCCAAGCAATGATGTAAAAATTAATAAATAAAACAATAGGCGCAAGGAGTTGTTGCTTAGGTGATAAATCACGTGGTTCGTGGTTGAAATAAACCCGATTTAACAATTAAAACAATAAATAACCAACGAACGAGATGAAAAAAACGTCCACTCGCTTAACTTCGAGAAGAGCATAAGTGATTCGTCGTTCCTCGCGTTTCCTAGTACATTTTGTGCCTCGTCAACGATATTACAAACATTTTCACAAAACTATTTCAGTAAATCATCTTGTTTACCATCTTTTTCATTCACCGAGGAAAAATAATCGCTATTTTTCGAATGAACGCTGCGTTTCGACTTTTCCGCGCGCATACATTATTATTGCACTCACGCACACACACATGAACGTTGCATTTCTCTCTCGCAGAAATAGCCTGACGCCGATTGACTATGATAAGAAAGGTAAAGAGATAGAGATAAAGATAACGAGGGAGTGATTAATTAATAGAGAGAGAGATTGAGAAGAGGTAGAGAAGAAAATTGGAAATCCTTTGAACGTAGGTTTGGGAATTTTTCGTTTAAATATAATAAGGATAAGGATAGGATTTATTTTGTTTAATTTATTCGCTTTTATGTATTATGTTAAATTTTCTTCTTTCTTTATTATAATCATTATTATTATAATTATTATTTATTTCGTTAAATGTTCTAAAGAGTGCTAATCACGACGAAATTCCTCAAGACGCCACGCTGTCTTGCACGAATTTCGAGGCTGCTTTTATTTATTTTTTCCTTAAAAAGGTATACTTTCAATGAAAAACTCATGTAAAAGTGCTTTCTCAATTCTTTTTCGTCTATCACCTATATAGTATAGATTTGTATACGAATCTGCTTTAACGATTGGTCGTTTTTTCATTTTTATTATTTTATTTACCTCTTTTTTTGGGTTTGGTTAATTATATTTTTTTCGTTTAATTTAACAACTAATATAGCTGCATTTTCTCTCCTTTCTCGAATCATATAATTATAGAGTTTACTCTTCTTTTATTCATCATTTCGCATCTCTCCCATGACACCAAGTAGGTGTTTATTATATACGTCTTTCAACTTATCTCCCCCATTTTCCTTATATATTATAATTATTCCTCATTAATAATCATAGTCAAACTGTCGAAATATCCCTACAACTACCCCTACGTGTTCTAGGTATTAACTAATGCAAGTAGTAGCAATAGTCGTAATATCATTTTTTTGCATTCCTTTTATAGTAATAACAACAACGGTAATCATAAATATATTTATATATTTATATGTATATGCATAGCCCTAATCGTAATGTTTTATCTCTTTATTTTCTTTTTCGTATAAATGGTTGAAATGATGTTAATATATAGAATTTGTAATATTTTTCTCATTTTGTTTCATTGTTAGCGTTTCTCTCACACCCCACTTTATTAGTTATATAATTTATTCGCTATCGCGGTAGAATTCTGGTGTTTTTTCAATTCAACTTCAGAATATAGTGTAAAAGAGGTAAAATCGTGAGTAAAGATCTACTATTAGGATACGTGTTGTAGCCTAATATTTACTTAAAATATAGTATCAATTTTATAAAAAACGTTTTATATTTTACAAATGGAATAAAAATATTTAAAAGGCTGATTATTTTAAATTAACTGTACAGTAGATTGTTTTTATCGTACAAGCTCTCGAATATAATAAATATTTTTCTATATTCTAAATTAAAAATACACCAGAAATAAACCCTTAATTTATATATATATATATATATATATATATACATATACATATATATTCATTTTTTCCCCGTCGTTATAGTTAAACATTTTTCTTTAGCTTATTTTCGTCTTGTTCAATTATTTTCCTCTGATTCATATACAATATATAATATATAATATATATTTTACGTACATAATAATTACGTTATATATTTAGCTCGCCAGTGTGAAGTGTCACAAACTCATACAGAACCAGTTTTAAACGTGTTTATGTATTTATGTTAATAATGGGCATTAAGAACATCCTTGTTAAAGGCTACCGACGGTATTTTTAATGCGTCTTACATCCTTTTCTTGTACATTCTACGCCTTGCCTTACTCCGCTACTTTCTATATTAGTTGTTTTCTTTCTTGCTTTACACCTTTCTCTTCTTGTCTACAAAACCGTAATAGGAAGGAAAATTAAGTACCTAAACGACTAGTACCGAATTGCATTTTGAGCACTCAGAGATAGATATTTATACGTGTATAGAATTTTCATAATGTTTTTAAATAGTTTTAGTATTTTTAATGATGATTAATTATTATTAATACGTGTAATTCTTTCAATTATCCCAATTAGAAATATTATTAGATTTTCATTCTTAAAGCAGCTAAATTTTCGAAATATTTTAGACTTTAGTACCTCGAATAATATCCATTATTTAATAAGCATTGAAAAAAGTAATTAGGTTTATAATAACTTTAAATATATTGTAAATTTCAAATATCAAGTTCTCCTAATTGAAAAAAGACCAACTATAAAAACTTAATTATCTCTTTTTAAATATATTTCGTAAATAACTTCTTAAAAATTAAAAATTTAAAAATAATGTCGTTATTTAATTCTCTGAGTGCATGCGTTTTTCGAATTTGCACTTCCTCGACTCTTCGTGCCCCGTTTACGCTCGTTGAATTACTAAAGATAATAACACTAAGAATCTCGTCCTCAGTTAAAACTATGGTCATCGATACCGCCCTTCTCTTTTATTACAAAACGGACATGCTCGCGAGCATAGGAAAACGTCGGCGGCGGTTTTGGTATATTATTTAAAGATCGGCAAGTTGAAGTTAATTCGATTGTTGTATTTTAGATTAGTAAGAGGATTCTACGGGCTATAAAACTAATTTTTAGAAAACTGCTGTACAGTACTTGAATTTTTAAAGAAAGAATCTAGTTAGTTATGAATGTTTCTTATATAAAATTGTTTACAATAAATGAAATTTATTCATTTTTCCATTTCCAGATTAAAAAAGTAATGCCGATCTTATCCCTTATGTTTGTTACATTTGTTTATTTATTTTTGGTGTTCATCAATATTTTTCTTATTTAGGTCTTAATAATTAAAGTTGAACGAGTTTGAATACGTTTTTATACGCTAAAAGTTGTTTCTTTGTCATTAGTTTTTGGCATATTTACATAACAAGATCTAGATCAACTGCTTATTAAGTGTCCTGCTCTTTATATAAACGAAATAAAAATTTTTTTAAAACATTATAAATAGTTTTCAATTTTACTCTACATATTATAACTATTTGTAAAAATATTTTTCTAATACAAGAAAAATGAGAAAAAAATGTAATAAATTAACAAACTTTGTCACACCGCCTCGCCGTTTCTCGTAAGCACGTATCCGTTTAGAAGAATGAGTCGATGTCTTTAATAAATAATTCGTAAATATCTTTCGTCAACGAGTTATGTGTATGAGTGTCAGAGTGTACTTGAAATTACGTTATAAATATTAATCTCTTGCTACATCTTCAATATTACTGGCTAAGTTTCTTATTTTTCTTTACCTAAATAATTAAATTTAATATCGAGAGTTTTTCGTTTGCACTTCAGCGCTTTGTCGTGTTTCTTTATTTCTCATATAGTTGGCATGTGGTCTTCCTGGCACTATAATGCACTTTCAAGAAATCTATATAAAAATATCGCGCGTGGTTGTCATGTCCAGTGCGTGTTAATTTGTTTTTTTTGAGATTCGAGAGACAGAATCGTAATGACGTTGCAGTGTATTTAAAAAATCGTCTTATTGAATCTGTGCGTATGAATTCTTTTAGTCAGAAAACAATGCAAGGCCAATCGTTCACTGAAGTTACAAATCTGATTTATTGAAAAAAATTGATTTTTCAGTATTAATATTCCTTAGGACTTCAATAAGAAGATGTTTTAAATTCGCATATCGATCAACCTTGCTTTATTCGTAATTATTAATATTTTTCATATCACTCCTTTTTCGCTCGGTGTATTTTTATTATTTTGGTCCCGTTTCGCCATAATGTTTCGCGAAACTTTTGCCTGTCGCAAAAGCAGTATTATCCCTCTGAAAAGTGACGGACAAGACGATTTGTTGTTTTTTTTATATTATTATTTTTTTTTAAAGCAAATAGGTCCCAGCGTATATTTTTTTTAAATTTTTTCTTCGAAATTTCGTTTTTTAAACCCAACCTCAGAGAGGTCGAGCGTCTTTCGCTTTAATATTCCGTTGTCTTGATGCACGTCGCGACTTATCCTTGACTTGCTGCGATATTTTACACGTTTCTAATGTGAAAATGCAAGTACTGTAATTACGTTGATGAGACTGCGGACCAAATTGCACTCTGCATGTATAAAAAAAGTAATTAAAAAATAAAGTGTTGAAATATCTTTTTACTCAATTTGTTACTGATTAATTGAAATCTCAGAATTGTTTAAACAGTTTTAAGTTTTCATTAAATCCTACAATTAAGTTTGCCAGCTGTTTTGTCCCCCTAGAAAATTCAACATTAGACGTTACTTCATTACGCTGAGGTGTAATTAAAGCATAATTTTCTACCGGTTCTTTGTCCCAGAAAACTTAATAGGAAATTTAGCGGATTATCTGCCGCGAAAACAGTCGTCATCAAAATAATAAAGCGCGTTCAGGTCCGCGTGAAATGCGCGGGAGTTCGACGAGAACAATGACAATGTGCACGTTTGTTCGCTGACTGCTACCATAATTACTCGACGGAGTATAATAGAGGCGACTAGAGAGTTATTTAAGAGTCGAGAGAGAAAGTCAAGGGTCAGAGGAAAGGAGAAGGAGGATTTCGAGGATCTTAAAGAAGACGTTTCAAACGCTTGTCGCGCTTTTCTGCCGAAAGGAAGAAACAAGATTTCTACCTCCCCCAGTTTTTACCTAGTTTTTTTTTCGTTTTACCTACGGTTTTGACGACCAGGGATAGTGTCGATTGCATTGCTGTATAATTGGTTTCTTTCATTTTTCGATGAAAGGTGTATTGAGCTTTAAAACGGTCGATCAATCATGCTGATAAACGATGAAAGTAATCAGTCGTTAACGAATTTAAAGGAATCTATTGAAATGATGAGTGAATCGGCATTACTATTAATATCGTAACGTTTAGCAGCAGCAACCTAAGTACACACAGTAACAGAACTTTCATTCGATCGACTACAAATTTAAAGTAATACATTTGAATTTACTTTCTTCTTACACGCGACATGTCTTACAATTACATTCTAAATGATTTTTCTGAATAACTTTGATTAATTGATACGATTGAATGATGAAAAATGCGCCCTCTATCTTAAACGTAACCTATCGCAGCTGAACCTCCAACTTAGTTTCTTCTAGTTCGCGTCGGCGCGCTTCTTTAGTTTTCATGCAGTTTTGAAGCGATGAATTTCTTAAAACCTATTATGCTACGGACGTTAAAGCGAATAAGATCACTTTTTCTCCGATCGGCGCAAATTTTTTGTTATTGAGACTTGCGCGCGTTCGAACACTTGGAGGCGTGCGTACAGTCTTAAAGACTCTGTCGGTATAGTAGATTATCACCCTACTAAGACATTTAATAAAAATTAATTTACGTATTTCTAATGCAATTGATAAAAAAAAAGAAGTTTCTTATCTTTTGTAAAAAAAGGGAAACTCAATTTCAAAAGAATGGAATGTTGCTGGAAAAATTTTTGAAAAAGAGTAATCAAAATAATAATTACGCAATTATTCTACTATAATAACAGAATCTTCACAGACGCATGTTTTTCTGGCTAGCATTACATTGATTTATCTGATATGTACGCGATGAATGCACTCCAAGGCTTGCCCTAAATAATCAATTCCGTCTACAAAAATTTTCTTCATCTGCTGAGTTTCTATAATTAAAACTTCTTTAATGATCACTTTTCATTTTCTTAGATCACCTATTACGAAAAAAGGCAAAATACACTACGTGCACTTTTTGTTTTCATATATATATATATATATATATTTGTCACACTACTCCGCACACGTTATCTTCGTTTCTTCTTCCTTTCTGTCACGTTTTTGCTCTGGTTTTCTTCTCTTCTTTTTTTTATAAATATCGTATTAATGTCTACAAACAGTGGAATCGTTGTCGAGCACACCGTAACTCGAGGCGTTGTACACACACATCTTCGTTTACATATGTCCTTAGATTAATAGTACGTCGATCAGGCACGCAAGTTGGGCAGGTAGCAGCTCGCAGCAAGTGGAAGATTTTACGCACACACACTCGGCGATTCCGAACCGTTTCCTAATGATATCGCTCTCATTTCTAATTATTCTGTTTTAATTTCAAATTTTAAAAACTTTTACTAAAAGTGGTAGAAGAGAAGCAAAAGTCGTCAACAAGCAAAGAAAGAGATTTTATAATAATTTCTACGAAATTGGACCCTAATTACTTTCCGTTTTGTAAAGAATTTTAAGAAGAAAAATAGTTGACGAAGAAAAGTTTCGAAAGAAACGTATGAATCAAGTTGCAATTCTTAACTGTGCATGCAGGACTTAAATTACTAAGGATAAAGAAAAATCGTTGACTAGAAACGTTCCAAGTACTAGATCTTTGGCAAAGCTTTACTTTAAAGTAATCTAGAGTCACTTTAAAAACGTACTAAATCTTACTTTTCTTCACGTAACTTACGGATAGCTTGAAGATAATCACTAAAGAAGAAATAAGGCGAATAAAAGTGAATTTCTGAATGCTGAGCAAAGTGAAACTTTAGCATGAATTTCTAAATTAACGAAAAAGTCTTGGAAAGAAAGTCATACTTGCCATCGGGGCAATAAGCAACTCTGCCGGGTTTCGGAATTGGCAGTTTCGAGAAAAAGTTCGCCACCTAGAGGGAATAGCTGAGAAAATAGGCCCTCTATCGGAGTGCCAAGTGCCAAGACAGCTACGGAACAAAGAAATAAAAAAGCAATTACGGGAAAGGGAAGAACGGCTCATAGAAAAAAATCGACTTGTCGCACACTCGATTGTCTTTATCACTCGGAGAAGGATGTCGGCTCGGTCGCAGGGTGTCCGCCTCGGTCTTCCGGCTCAATAGGAGTGCTGCGGCTGCAGCGACGAGGCTCAGCTGTGCGGCGAGGTGTCCGAGCCCTGGCTGGTGCCGAGGCCCGCGATGCCGGACTGCTGCTGCTGCTGCTGCCTGGAGGTACTCGCGTGCTGGGACTGCTGGGACTGCCGGCCGCTGCCCGTCTCGGGCACCAGGTGGGGCGTCCTGCTCGAGACGGGCGGCAGCACCGGCGAGGCGGGCCACGGGTGCAGCGACACGGTGCCCGGGCCACTGGGGACGCTGCGCGAGTGCGGCAGCAGGCTGTTGCCGCTGACGTTGACGTTGACCAGAGGCTGCTGCTGCTGCTGCTGCTGCTGCAGCATCGCCGTCGGGGCGAGGATCGAGCCGCTGGCGCTGATGCCCGCGAAGCCCGGGAAGCTGGCCGCGGTGCTGCTCGTCGTTGAGCCCATGCCGACCCCTCCCAGAAGGGCGCCGCTGCCGCCGGCGACGCCACCTGGCACGCCGCTCGCTGGAGTAGGTGCGAGGCTCCCAGCCGCCGTGTCCGGGTGCAGGAAGTTCCGCCTCTGCTCCATGCGCTCGGAGTGCTGGGCTATGCAGCGCGTCAGCGCCTCCGGCAGCATCTCGAGCTGCTCCTGCAGCGCGGTTAGCTTCTCCTCGAGCCCGACCAGACGCTCCTCCAGGGCGTCGTGCCGAGTGCTCATGTCCGACACTATCTCGTACACAGTGTTCTGCGTCTGGGAGGCAGAAATTTAAACATATATTCATTTTCATCTCGAATAATACTCCAAGTTTCTTTAGTAAAAACCCATCCGATTATAATAATAAATTGTTTAAAACCTGCAAGCACCATTCTTGATTAAAAAAAACATAAAAGAGTCCATTCTTATATCTGATTATAGATTATCAATAATATTCATACCAACAAAAGGTAAAAAAGCTGAGCTTTAGAAGCAAGTAATATTTCAAATTTATTTAAAGCCTTCTATATTTAAAGCCCAGTCAATTGATTTTCCCCTCTGATTCACCGGTAATTACTGTTAGCGGCATTTGTCTTCGAGATTTATATTATTCTTAGATGAATAGCTTTGTTTATGGAGGCAATTTCCTCCTGCGTCTTCATCTAGCTGTCAGCGACATGCAACGCAGCTCGGCTAAACGCCTTCAGCGTTTTATGAACGCGTTCTATTTTTGAGATTATAAATGATTCAAATTAACTCGGCAATATTTAAAAGTTTTTACGTTTTAAATATCTGTCGTTTTGTTTTACTGACTTGAGCAAACTCACTTTTATTCAGTTAAAATATAATCTTGTTAATCAATTTCTGCAGTTAGTTTACCCGCAGTTCGTAATGAATTTTGAAGCCCCGAGCAAAACTTGACAAACATACTGCGCGTTCATTTACACGCGTAATTGTTATCACTATTTGCTTTATTCGAATTGCACGGAAAATAATTAATCCGGACCCGAATTTTAATGCTGCCGAATTAGTGCAGTCTTGTTTTCGCACGCAAATGAACCTTAATTTCCGGCAAATAAAATAGTGCATCTTGATTCGCGCTCCGAAATTTACGAACTGGGTATTTCGCGGGGCGATAATGACTCCGTTAAAAAAGTTAACCGATAAATCTGAGCTCATTACAAAGGCTTTTTCTCGAGTTAAGAGCAAGGGAAGGAAGGCCGCAGCGTTGATGGCTTTGAAACACTGCTCGCGCTTAACGGCTAAGAGAGTTTTTCTCACTTTCTGGCGTCGTTTGCGCGAAATCGAGGGAGGGAACTTCGAGGGAGAGAACTTGTACGCGAATAAATCTCGGCTGAGACTTAGCCTCCCCTCTCCCCCGCCTGCTGCGAGTAAATAGATAAGTGCGCGGATTACCTTGGCCATATCCGTTATTGTGTTGGCGTTGTCCATGAGCTTCCGCTGGTCCATTTTGACCTTCCGCAATCTGGTTTTCAAAGTGAAAAGTGCCGAATTAATTATAAATCTTTGATGACTTCTTCTGTCGTTTGGTCAATATAGCTTGTAAATGCATGCATTGCATTTTTTTAATATTTTGGATGATTCATTTTTGAAATAGCTTTGTTCATTTGAAAAGATTCTGTTAGAAACTCGGTTTAATAGCGGTTTGACTAAGAAATTTTTAAACAGTCTATTAAATGAAATTTTCAATATTTTTAAATTGGTGTCTTCAACTTTTCTCAATTCGTGTCCCGCTGATGTATACTAACCATTTAGTTATAGTTCATAAATTATTCATGTAATCATTTGCATAATTTCAGTAAACTTACATTTCTCGTAAAACAAGACATTTAATGTAACAAATTAATAAAGTCTAAGCACATAATAGTTTAGTACCAAATTACTAAACTACTAACTGCAGCACTATAAAATAATGGTTAGAAATCAGTCGAAAATTCTTTTTCTGCTTAATGTCAATAAACACTCGTATCTTTAAATTTGAAAAAATGGGAGATTCCTCTCAATTGTCACAAAGTGCAGAATGCCAAAATGCGCAGCTAATATACTCACGCATAAATGGCCAAGAGAAACTTCCGCTGATGAGTGCGCACGCGTCCCGGATTGACTCTCTTGACGAGGCGCGTGTGCTTGTAGATGAGCCACGTCTCCCTCAGCACGTTCGCCGCCGCGTTTTTTAGCTAAGAAAACGGAAAAGCACGGAGTCAGGGCAAACTTCTGTTGTTGGAAAAACGCCTTTTTCGATTAAACTTTGCCGTGCTGCAATGCTTCTCCGAGGACGTTTTTTTGCCGGGGAGGGGAGAGCGAAGGACGCGTTCGGTTGTGGAAGTAACGGCTGTGTGGGAAGCTGTCGCTTGGGTGAGGATGCCGAAGGTGAGGATTGATTCTACGAATAAATGATGCGAGGTTTAAAGTTTGACGATGCGACTTTTTACGGATCTGGTAAGCAGGTGGTAGAATTCAAAAATTAAACTTTTATTTTATTATGGTACGAGTTATTACAAAAAGACCGTGACTTCTTTTTTTTGTGAGTAATTAATTTGATGGAATTAGTCTTACTATCAATTATTTAAATGAGATATTTTATAAGGTTAGATTATACCAAAACTTCTTTAATCTCTAAAGCCACAAAATAGTTGAAAATTAAGTTTAACGTAATAATCTCTAATCTACGTTCGTCTACGTTTAAAGCTGAACATTAAACATAATAGAAATGACGATATATGCTAGTAAGTATAAAGTTTCAAGTACCTTATGGGAATTCATTTTAAAATAACAAATAGAAATAACTTTTAAAAATGTTTTACAATACCAAAATATCAGAATCGAAAGACTATCTCCTTCGAAAAAGTAAGAGCAAAACTCTGTCCGATCAATCGCATCACTCGTTCAAAAATCCATCTCCGCAAGTTTAAAAAGCGCGGAAGAAAGCGCCATTACTCGAGGCGTTCCATTAAAGTTTGCGCCTTTCTCGGCTAAGAAAGGAAAGGCACTCACCCTCTTCGTCAGCTGCGTGTCCATCATGAAATTGTGGACGTGCTTCTCGGCCCTTGTCAGCTCCAGCTTCCTCGAGACGACGGCGACCAGCAGCGCCGTGCAGCCTGCGCCCTTTTCGTCGAACAGAAAGCGGAAAGCTTTACGGGGGCTGCTGCTTTATTGCGCGCTTTTTTATGCCCGATTGAGCTGCTTTTTTCCAGCCCTCGTTTTGGCTGACTTTATCTTTGTGGGAGTTTTTTTCGATTGGGGAGGGAGGGGGGTTGCTTTTGTGGGCAATTTATTTCGAGGCAGTTTTTACGGTTTATTGAGTGAGATTGAATGCAGTCGGTATTTATGTTTATTGTTTTGGTGGTGATCATATGTGTAATTATGGAGTTTGCGGGTACTCTTTGCGGATTTTTTATTGGTAATATTAAAATTTTTTAGTTTATTTTCATTCCACTTCACTTATCTATAAATATGTCTAGAAGCTGAGTGAGAGAATATAAGAAATAGCACGCATCGATAAAGCAAAGAAAATGCCAAAAAATATATGAAGCTTAATAATTATTTTTCAACGATTTTAGATGAAAATCATTCTACAGTTCTCTATTATGCTGTACCTCTTCCCTGGTGGAAACTGAAAACATTTTTTAAGTAGAAATTGGCCATTTTTTAATCGCAAAGTAGTTTATGGCTAGAAAAGGGGAATAAAATGCGGCAATTTTTCGC
>JAWWEM010000044.1:10349564-10362232 GCA_035582935.1 Ormyrus thymus
GAGAGAGAGAGAGAGAGAGAGAGAGAGAGAGAGAGAGAGAGAGAGAGAGAGAGAGCGAGAGAGAGAGAGAGAGAGAGCTATGCGCGGGCTATGCGCATCGATTTAACCGCGCCACGAAAATGCACCCCCGTACCGCCGCCGATCGCCACTCGAACAATCGCTCCGATTGAGTCTACGTTCTGATGACGCGACGATGGATCGAAGCTCGTGGAATTCAGCAAATGGAGTTTTCTTTCCTCATGTCAATCTAAATTTTGGTTCTTTTGCTTTGGCATAAGTATTATTTTAGCTTTTCTGAATATTGGAAAAAGTAGAATTATAAATCAGTGCATTATGTAGTTTGCAATAGAAATGATATATGAGATGGATAGTAATATGTGACTGAAATAATTATTTTCAAAAATACTCAATATTTTGTAAAATAGAATATGGAGCGTGGACTGAACCTTCGTGTCATCGCTAAAATTCTTTTGATACATAATTTTATATTATTTTTCGTTTGTCTAAATAAATTATTGGACTGAACTATAGTTTAAATTTACTTGGCAATTTGATCAACTTTTTAAAATAATTCTTTTGAAATTCCTCCTGAATATGGATAGATTAGTTCGGCTAGACATTCATCGCAGAAACGAATTGTAGGAGAAATGATATGAGCCGTAACTTGGTTGAATAGACAGCTCCTTCTTTTGATCTTGTTCTTTCGCAAATACTGATTTGTTCACATTCATACGTACTTTTTAGCAATTCTATTCAATTTTTTCCGCGGTAACTATTTTCGGATTCTTACTCTACGAATTGTTAAAATAACAACCAATATTCTAATTATAGAAGAAATCCTCTTTTGCATTGCAGCATTTTCAAAGTAAACTCCAATTGATAAACTTAATTAACGAGAAACTTTACTTATTTGCACGGTCGAAAATTCCTTTGTCACCTCGTGAATATATTTCGACGGCACTATTGTCTTTAGCGACGAGTAATTTTCGAAAAGAGTGTCAGAACCCAGCAGCGATAATTCCTTTCGCACCGGCGAACGTCTATTCAAAAGTCAAAATTAATGAAGCTCATGCGTAGATGTCAAGTTCAATGAACCTCACTTGGACATTCGTACAATCTACTTCTACTACTTCATAACGAATGACTTCCCAATTCCTACTGTTTACTTTCGCTGAAACTCATTAAATGCGGTACCTGACCTGTGCTAAATTCATAAATTCGCTCTCGATCCTAAGTTTGAAAATTGCCTATACGAATGTTTGAATTCCGTCTCATAATAATCTCTAAAAAATCAATTTAATTTAAGTGGTACTTTATAAATGTAATCATTAATGGATTTAAAAGGAGTAAAGTGGTTAAATTGTTAAATTATCAGTGAAATAATTAATGGATTGCTAATGCAGTACTGATAAGAATAACAATGCATTAGTTTCCATCCCATCAGTTAAGTGCCTATTTCATTTTTGACGGAAAATTTGGTTCTGTTGTTCTCAAAATAGGTAAAAATTGGAATTTATTTCATTATACACCCATTTTTATAATATTATTGTTAATCAATAAGATACAAGTTTTCCTTTCAAACAATTTGTTTGAATGTTATGTAATAATTTTACGTATATAATGCAACTTACCTATTTATTTCTGATGTACATCATTTTCAATTTGTAAATAACAAGAGGTACTAATATAAATTGCTTTGGTATTAATGCAGGTTGTATAATAATAACGTAGCTTAAAAACTAGCTTTTCATTCATGTATGAGAATAACATTTGGACAAAACATATTAAATTGAAATTTTGGTGCCTAACCAAAAATACATTGGAATCATGTAACATTGGGTCGTTAACATTTTATCGATATTTCATTTCTATTTATATCGTATTAATTTTCATAAAAAAGTAAAGCATTAAAGAAACTAAAGTATTGATATTGGAATATCAGGTCTCATGCTTTCTTTACAAAAGCAACACCTAAAAAATATTAGGGCTATAAATACAATAATAACCAGTAAAAACGTTTTGTTCAAAGAATCTTAAAATACAATGTTATCATAAAAATATAAGCCTGTGATTATCAGCATCTAACTACACGTGGATGGTGTAGAAACGCGTGTACGTGCCATGGGATAAAGATAATAATACACAATCGCAAAACGAATCTACACTCTTCATTGCTTCATTGCATTATCAGCTTCATCTTCGGTCTCATAAAACCAGCAGCAGCTCCATGATTCAAAATTACTTGTGCAGGCGTGAGGAAATCTAACAGCATCCAAAAAAGGGTTAATACGTAAGGTGGTGGTTTCATATCTCTCGGTGCAGCTATTTATTGCCCAAAAACACGTGTTCCATCGAATCAGTATCACCAATGTGGCTGTGTATATATGTATGTATTTGTGCGTGGTTGGTGCGTGTGGTTGGTTCCAAATTTTGGACATAAACATCTCGTGAACTCGCACTGTAAAACACGCGGTTTCCAGCTTATATAACAGGGAAAGAGTAAAAAGAAGGTAGGTATAGATATATATATATATACAGGGGGGTGGGTGAGCTCTGCTCGCACGGACTTGAAATTCAGCGCTAAAATAGTACGAGCGGTAGAAAGCTACTTGAGCACGAGTAAATTGTTTTACTGGTTTTCGAAATGTGAGATTTGTCATGTAGCATTAATTCTACTTAAATTTAATTTCTATAAATGTACAGTATTTACAAATTTCAAATTTAGTGATATATCGGAGGATCGGTTGGTTTTGTAGAATTTAAAAATTGTTCATTAGCTTTATTAAATGTCCTTGAATGTAAAAGTTGATAAGTTGCTTAATAAAGTTTAGAATTTTTATTGAAATAGTTACAAGCTGCAAGATCTTATGATTTTAACCAAAAGTTATGTAAAAAGAGTATATAATAAATCGTTTAGTTTTCATTGACTTTCAATTTAACAAACTAATCTCAGACACTTGCACATGTAGATGCATAAAAATCAAGTATCTTACCTACCGTTTGGAGTATTAACAAGAACACTTGGCGCGGACAAAGTAAGTTTGAAACTTCCGTTACTAAAGAGTAAAGTCACGAGTGTATCCCTGTCAGATCCCAAAAGCGCTGCAAGGCATTTCAACGAGGTAAAAATGATTGCACACACAACAGGTGCTTTGGGCGCGTGATGTATAATAACAACGACAGGCATCATTTCAAAATGCAGGTTCTCTGTGTTATGCACTCAATCCGAATAAATAACAACGTGGGGGATTAAAAATGCGCAAAAATACAAGTGTGTGTAAGCGAGCACGTGACTGAGGTCCAATACCAGGTGAACGTGTGAATATTTTTACAGGAAAAATAAACAAACGAAAAATGGAAGGGCCCTCGACTATTTCGTTCGTTTTCCTTCAAAATTCAAAGCCACGCTTTGATTTTTGAATTTCGAGCTGAAGCGTGTAGAGGAATCCCCCGAGTTTTGAGGGGTCTCTTGACGGAGCGATTCGATGAGAAAATCCATGAAATAAGCGTAATCAAGCTGTGCGTGAGTTACGCTGAAATTCGTAATCTTCGTTTTACTCGTGGATAAATCTATTTTGTGGGTATACAAGAGGTTTTTTCCAGTCGTTATTGAGTCACTTTTTTCGTTTATCAAATATTCGAAACAGACGAAACTAACAAGAGATGTTAATAGTAAGTGCTTTCAATTTCGCTTTGAAGATGAGTTTTTTGGGCTAATATTCAAGCTACACGTTCGATATTAAAATATGAAGTTTAATTAAAACATGCTGCCATCGATGAAAAGCGGACCGATTTTCAATGCATATTTAAAAGCTTGAAGATACAATACAAGTTTTGTATAGAAAACGAATTTTACCACGATAGATAAAAAAAACTGCGCGTACGCGAAAGACAAACTTTATATATCTTTGATAAAACTGTAACAATAAAAGTATAGAAACAACGTTCATTAAAAAGTCCAATTACGAACAAAGAGCTCTCGAACAAAGGAAATCGAACGCACACGCACTCATCTTCCTTGTATTGTTCTTCGTTTTATAGCTTCCACTTCTTTCTCCCGATGAAAACTTCATCGCCGCCCGACCGTTCGGAGCAAAAAGCTCCTTTGGTTTCGCGTGCGGCAATAGTAAATTTTTCCCCTGCGTTTTTATCGACGTGCGCAACAAAGTGTGCAAGTGAAAGCTTGCGTTCCTTTTTTTCCTTTTCCTTCTTGAGAGAACGTCTTCGACTGCCGCGGCATTCGATCACGGCGCTTTTATCGTTGTTTTCCCGTCTTATTTTGTTCCGACAGCCAATAGCGCCAACTTTTTTCTTCCTCCGGCTCTCTCTTGCATGTTATCTGCCTTTTACGACTTCGGAACTTTCAGCTCGCACTTATTTTATGCTTTTGTTTATCGCGGTCGACGCATATTTTTTTATTTCTACCGTTACCGGTCCGGAATTGCCTGCGAGTTTTTACGTTTCTAAACTGTTTTACCGACCGTTGATAACTCATCGGAAAGCTTTAAATTGACGCAGCTTTACAAAACGATTTTAGCGATTTCTTTCTTTAAAATCAGCTTTTAGAGCAGAATTTCAGCGGGTAACATCGTATTTTCTCATTAGCAGCAGTATTAATCGCGGCATCATTGAAATCCGATTTGCTTAATGAATTTCATAATTACAGACCAGTAATATCGCGCGGCGATTTTGCTTACATGTTTACGTGGCGTTTACGCTTTGGCGGAAATTCACGCAATTACCGAGCGGCGACTAGGTTAAATTGTTGCACTTGCCCTGGAGCACTGGGGAGGGGCGTTCCATAAGCGCAGGAGCTTAATCTGGGTCTCTTGTCAGTTTCGTAAAGCCCCTTAGCGGCCAGACGAGGGAGAGCGTTAAAGCACTATCTTATACTCTGATCGGATATCCAGGAATAAGGATCTTTCTCTCCCTCCCGGAGTGGTATTGTTCGAGGCCGGGCGATTTTAGGGGCTCCGCTCTACACGCTCTCATATAGTCGATGGGTGCATCCGTCTGCTCCTTTATTCGCGTGAGGAAAGAACCGTCGTGGATTGTTCAGGAGGATTTACGGAGGCGTAAATGCTAATTTGAGGATATGCGCTTTTGTATTTTTTCCTTGAGAATCGTTGCAGCGTGTCATGCAGTGTTGTTAACTAGCAAAGTCTTTTGCCTTGGCAGCGGGCCAAGCGTTTTTCTTGGGCAAAAAGTTTCGGAAGTTAAAACCGGATCCTCCCCGATAACGCTTCGAAAATATTTCTTAATAATTTATCTGTTTTGGCCACTCCACAACCTTCTTGCATAATAACTTCCGTAAATAAAGAACTAAATTTAAAAGCACGTAATGCACGAGGTGCGATCCAGTTAGTATTGCCCAAGTGAAATGGTGCGTAAAGAGTTTATCAAGTTCGTTCCATTACGTCAAATTAACATCCTCCTCGATCAATTCTCCTGAGCATAATTATTGTACAAGTGCTCGAATCCACATCCAGTCCTGCTTTCCCGCTCGATTCCCCAGGCAAAAAGGATTAGTCAGCCAGCACGTCCGAGCTTCGACGACATGAATTAAAAATACCCGATCGTTAAAGCTCCTTACGTGATGGACGAATGCTTATCAGTCGGTGCATGCTTTACCAAACTATAACGTACACACTCTCATCCAAACATCTACTCGTTCCGGTGAATGCAACTCTGTGTCCTCGTGTGTGTATCTGTGTAAACGTGTGTTCATTGCGTCAGGATGCTCAGAACAAGGATCCCCACCGCTTTGACGTAGTTGACGGTCTCGGCGGTGGCCTCGGTGAGAGCGCGTCTGAGTCTCGACCTCCGCGCCTGAGCCAGAGTCCTCGGGCAGAGCAAGACACCCTGGCCGCCACCGGACTGGGAGCCTCCGCCACCGGAACTGCCACTCCCGGAACCGCCGTGCTGCTGCTGCTGCTGCTGCTGCTGCTGATGCTGATGCTGATGCGAGGGTGGAGGCGGCGTCGTTGCTGTCATCGGAGACGACTTGCACCACCAGGGATACTGGAGTCCACCGACCCTCGTTAGCTTTGCCTGGCGTATTTGCGGCTTTTTTCGTGCAGTGAGAGCGATGGGAGATAGTTTTGGCGGTTCTTTTCAGATTCTTTAGTGGCACGAGGGGAGAGTGAGGGCTCTACGCGTGGCTGGGCTGCATTAAACGAAGCTACGATTCCTGGCCGTCAAAGTTTTAATTTTGGAGCACAGTGCAGTTGGATTAGGAGAAAATCCAAGAGATGAAAGTTAAGACCGGTTTTCTGAGAGATCAGAGTGCAACCAGTAAATTAAAGTTAGAGTGTCATTCTATAGCTTAACTGTGCCTAACCAGATAATAGTATTGAAATTTGAATTTTTTTCATAAATAAATAATTATTGGAAATTAATTATTTACAACTAGATCATTAGTATTTAGTTATGAACGTAAAATTACATTGATAAAAGGTAAGATAAAGGATTTTATTGTTCAATACGTAGAAATTATCATCACAAATAGACTACACAGTACTTTTAGAAATTGTACGTCATTTTGCCGTAAAGAATAATACAATTGAACTTTGACGCAATGAAATCATAGTTTCGATCAATTATCCTTTGGTAATATTTCTTTGGTAATAAATGACGATATGCTAGGTTTAATATTCTACTGCATTGACACACACGCATGATGTACTGCTGCTTTTAGATTATTTCGTAATTTTTCAAAATTCCAGGGATTCTTTAATACGAATTTCTTCACTTATTTTGTAAACTTTTAAGTGAAAAAATAAATTTTCATTGAAATGCTCTTAAAAAATATAAAAATACATATTTTACAAATTTTTCATTCTTACAAATTAAATAAAATACTAACATATTGGTGTGAATATAAGATACAATTTGTGCTCTAATTTAGGGCGTTATTGACGACACATTAAAGAATCTTGGGAAGAAAAACTATCCAGTGCTCATGTTTAAATAGAAGCAAAATATTATTAAAAATAAATGGATCTAAAATATCTTTGATATCCGTCCAAATACCTCAGAATAAAATATCAATAAAAAAGTGTAAAATGTCGAATAATATTCTTAAGTGCATGTACAGTTGAATAAACATTATAAACAGTAAAGACACAGAAAGAATAGATTACTGCGCAATGCGATCGTTAGTAGACGGTACATGCGTGCGTTACAAGTTAGAAGAAGATTGCCAGGGGGAGGATATAGAAGGCGATACGTATGTGTAGAATGGGTGGTGCGCCTCGGAAAAGAAGCTACTGAAGGGTAAAAAAGAGAGGATCGCCGGCACAGACACCTTTTCTTCCCTTTCGTTATCGCTAAAGAGACAAAAGCGCCGCAGAGAGAAAAGGAGGAAGCGGAAAAACGCGCGCCTCTTTCCCGCGGAAAAACGCTACGTTATCTCGGCTTCCCGCGGGAGTTTCCTCTTTTCCACACACGCGAGGAAAAAGTTGTACAATGCAGCGGACTTGCATTGCTTCGTTGGCTCGTGTCCCTCGACGACGCTGCGCGGCAAGTCGCAGTCAAAGTCGTTGTTGACAGTTTCGTCACATTCGAGACTTTTAATTATCATTCTCCTTTGATTTTGCTTCGGCTACTTTAATATTTTTTATTTTGTATTTTTTTGTGCACTGTAGATAATTATAAATAAGTTTTAAATATAGTTTTTTCACGATTTGATAGTTGAAACTAAATTGTTTAAAATAGTTCTTTTAGACTTATTTCACTGAGATATCAATATAGTGTTTAAATAATTACAATTAAAAAAAATAACATTTTAAATATTTCTTTTTCACTCTCTATTTTTTAGAGAGTAACAATAACCCAATATAAAATATTCTCTCAAAGATACGAAAACCTTATTAAAAAAAACAGATCTACTCAAGGTTACATTACATATAACTCGAACCGCTACAAAAAATTCCACAAAAAATACAAAGAATGACTTTTAAAAACGTCTCAATAAGTACAACCGTCATGTGAGCTTTACCTACGTGTGGTCTAAGTACATCCGTCATGTGAGTTTCATCTACATGTGTTCGTGCAACCTCGTCGGTGTTGGTGTAAGCTAAACGACGAAGCCAAGTAATAAAAGGTCCGTAAAAAAAGGTCGACGCACACCTGCTCGAGCGCCACTCGGACACGAAATCATTTGCAGATTTTCATGACCGCAGTTCGCGAGGTCGGTTATAACCGTTTTATGAACTTTAGACGCTAACGTCTACTTTTTCACCCAACAACTACCACACGATTTTTATGATTTACTCATTAATTGTTACCGCCGATCCGGTTTAAAATTGTGTACAATTGTAGAAATGCCGTTTATCTATAATATATATATATATATGTAATCCAACTTTCCGAGTGAACTTTTTAATCTTTAGGCTGCCGGCGATTTCCGGTCAAAAAGTGAGTATTTTTGAGGAAGATTAAGCTACCTTATAACGACTAGTGAGTGAGGTATTTCCGCAAATTTTTGGCCAACCCCATACGGAACGTCGTCAGAAATTTTAAGCCTTTCTTTAAGTCTAGCACAGGACGTCTGAACGACCGGCCCCAAACGGGCAGCCTTAGAGGTTGAATAATATTTCCAAAGTATAATGCTTACTCTATATGTAGTTACGGTAATCCAGAACAGTCGAGCAATTTCACATTATTTAAAATTCACGGAACATTCAATCAAACTTATAACTGCAGCTACTTTTCAAAATTTGCAGCATTTCGAAATCGACTATTTACAAAAAAAGATCTGGAAGCGTTCGAAGTTAGCACATGGCAGGTGTGCCTCGGAATACCGCGAAAGCGAACAGCGTCTAATTTTCCCCTTTGCTCGTTTAGCAGGAGCACGTTGCCTTTTTACAAACTCACATTTTTTGCATCGCGCAATCTCACTTTTCTCTCACTCGTGCGAATTGCGCGTGAAAATTCATCGGCACGCGTGCACGAACTTTTGCGGTTGATTGAAAGCTTTAGCAGCCAGTGCGGAAGGGAGAGTTCGAAAGCTCGTTTGATTTCGACGGAGAGAGGGAGCTGCCAGGTTTTCAGAGAGCCGAAATTTCATCGGTAATTTACACCGCTGCCATTTCAATAATTTTACGTACGTTGCTGGGGAATTTTTCGAACTCTTATTTCCTAGAGTCTACAAGGGAGTTTTCGTGCCGAGAGAAAGCAAAGATTACTTCGTATGGAATGCTGCTTGCTTCTTTTCATTCTTTCGAAATTATGTATTATTGTTCGGTTCTGATGCTGCTTCAATTGTAATATTGCGTGTTATGCATATTTATGATAACAACTGTGTGAATATAAAAGTTTCTTTTTAGTTAGGAATAATAAATTTCATTTAATTTTGGTAAAAATCTATGAATATGTTTGAATTTATAATGAAATTTACGAATGAATAAAAAATTTATTTCATAAACTTGTTATACTTTTAATATAATTTTTGCATTAATCAATAAACTAGTCAATGAGGTTCATGTTTAAAGGCGATTATTGCAATCAGATTAAGAAAGCATAAAGAATGAAATGAAAGCCGAAAGAAATCGATAGAAGAGACTGCTTAAAAATTTTTAATCTGATTAAGTTTCAAATTACGTTTCAACAACTTGGAATGGTTTTCAGCAATTACACCGCATTCGTAGCTTTTAATTGTTTCCTTCCGCTTCAATTATCGCATTCCCGAACTTACAAAGAGTTTTCGTCCGAATGCTTTCGAAAACTGCGCTTGGAGATACTCGCAACAACACGTTCTGTATGGTGTCGAAGGTTACTTTTGGATTGCAGTCTGTCATATATGCGAAAAGTATTAAATTTTTAGGAGCTACTGGCATTCATTATACAGCTACCCGTTCATTATAGAAGCTAAATTTTACTTTGTATCGATAAATGTAAATAAATTTTACTTTGTATCGATAAAAGTATAAAATATCGATGGTTATTTTATACCTCAATATATTTTATAAAACGAATTTTGTGAGCTACAAAGTCTTAAAGTTTATTAATTATTTTAAGAGCAGAGAATAAAAATAAAGTTTCATATTCAGTAATTAATTAGAACTAACATTATATTATTCTAACAGAACTATACATAAATATTGATAATTAACGATTTCTTAAAAAATGTTGTGTAATTTTAAGTTTAATAAACTAGGATGAATTCCATTTTTTGATAATATTTATACTTTTAATGCAACAAAAGAAATATTGGAATTACTAGCCCTCGTTCAAGGAGTACGTCTAGACAGGCAGAGCATAAACCAAAAAGAACTCTTTCCACATTACGTTCTGCACGACAGACGAACGCTGGCCAACGAAATACCGTCTCGTTTTGGCCGCGAGCGAAAGCTCCCTCTCTCCTCGCGCGAAGCCGAGGTGGGGTGGCAATGGGGGATGAACCCTAGTGGGGGGACGGCGCGCGCAATTACGATCACGTGACGCCTCGCGTGTCTGTGCACTCTAAGTGTGTCCCAGTGTGAGTCAGAGGCAAAGAAAGAAAGGAGGGTAGGGAGACGCACACAAATAGAGTAGGGTAGGGGGTGAATAGTTCAGGGGGTAAGTAGGCTTGCTAGCTTCAGAAAATGCAGAGCAGCGTTTTTACCTGTCGGAACTGGCGGATGCCGCCATTGATCCTGAGCGAGTCGGCGGCGATACCGGCGATACCGTCGCCGGGTTCTCGCAGCTGCCGCAGCGAGGCGGCGCTGGGCGTGACGGTGATGCCGGTGGCGCTGCCGCTGCCGCCGCCAGCGTGCAGCGGGCAGCTGCAACCCCCCGAGCAGCAGCAACAGCAGCCGCCCGTCGACGCCGCTTCCGGCTGCGAGCTCTGTCGTATCATGCGCCCGGCTGTTGGAGATGTCGTCACCAGCACCGCCGGTGGTAGGGTTCCACCCGAGCCACCCATCGGGACGTAGCCGCTGCCCCCGTGGATGCTCGACGAGAGGTGATGACCCGATGCCTGGCATGGGCAGCAGTGGTGTCCGCCGCTTCGAACGCTCTCCCTGGAACACGTTGAGCACACACTTTTTTATAAGATGTAGACGACTGTTCGAGCTAGGGCGTGAATGGGGTAGATTTTAGCGAAATTGGTTTCTTTCACGTTGCAAAATTAAATACCCATGATGAGCTTCGTGAGTTAAAGAGAAATGTTTTTTTTTTTTATTGAAATCTAAGGGAAATTATTAAGATTTTATTGTGCGTTTGATATCAGTGATAGATGTCAAGTTTAGTCAGGCATGAAAAAGAATAGTGTTTTTATAGTTTTGAAATATTTTCTTACCATTTCAAAAAGATCGATACGAGTTTTTACCAATTTTACTATAATCTACCCTCAAGGCGATGGATATATCTCGAACATTACAAAACTTCAAATGTCTTTATAATTATAGTGGCAATATACACAGTTTATCTAGAACTGTACATAATATTTGAACTTGATCATTACTTGGCATAAAAAGAACATTTTTGTTATTAAATATTAAAAATAATAATAAAATGTTGTTAAAATAAGCAAGCTGCAAAGAACAATGAGAAACGCCGACCCTGATGTAGTAGAAGCAAAGAAAAATAGCCATTTCAAAGTGAAAAGTAATGTGTTTACGTTATCTTCTCATAGTTTCCAGCTTGCTTTACCTGTTTACTTTTATATAGAATTTCAGAGAGATGACTTTTTGTCAGGCCACTTTTGTTTTGAGAGGACTCATAAACAAATTTCATTACTTAATAAAAACTGTTTAATTACCTTGCTCATATACATAATTTCAAAATAATTAACATGTTTCATGATTTATTCATTTAACAAAGTACCTTTGTTTTTAGGAATACATTTAGAGCAAAATGTGCAGAAAAACTGATAAAAAATAGATAGCTTGTTTACTGTGCGTGCATTTTTATAGTTTCAATTTAATTGATAAAAATGTAGTTTATAATTTAAGCGCTACCAGAAATTCAAGCAAATACTGATTTTAAACAAGATATTTTTTTTATATTTTAAAAGCAAGTTTAAGTTTATCTAGAATATACAATAAAATTTGAAAAAAGAAAATTTCAACTTTGTGAAACGAAAACTCGTGCTAATAATTTAATTTTAAGACTACTTGTAGTGAACAGTTAATTTTCTTCTCAAACACATTTATAGCAACAAATTATGAAAATATATTGTTAAAAATCATTTAAGTAGTTCAGGTATGAAAAGTTGTAAAAAATTTCACAGATAATAGGTGGACATTATTTATTTTTGAATTTCAAAATGTATCTACCGCCTCAGTGGTTAATAGGGAGAGGAAGGAGAGATTAGTATTTTTCTAACTATAGAGATAAGTTACTACATTATTCTAATAGCATTTACTATTAACTAAAATATCTGGCGAAAAGAAGGAATATTGCTAAAAGAGTTAAGAAAGTAAATACAAGAGGTAATAAAGTTTTAGGGATCCATCAATCAGTTTACCTTATCTCTATATTATACAGGACTTCGATATTTTCGTGATGGATATTTTTTCAAAAGAGAATGATTTATGTGCAATATTATTTATTCACCAGTGCAAACTAAGCATCAATCAAGACTTCTGCGAAAAACTTTTCGATCATAATCATTGTTAGGGCATACATGAGGGCCTGATCCGATGCCTTAAAATAAACTTGTGGCCCTTATAAGGCGTTTAGCG
>JAWWEM010000044.1:10369304-10394190 GCA_035582935.1 Ormyrus thymus
TGTACGAAAATTTGTATGGAAATCTAGCGAGAATTTATTGTCCAATCTGGCCAGAATGCTGAAATCTATCTAGATTCCAGCAATATTATCGGAAAATTGCTACCAGGGCATCAATTAAAATGTTTAAGCATTTTCATTGATATTGAGTTCTGATAGATCGATTTAAATTTTTCACTTAATATTTTTATTTAAAACTTTGTGTAAAAATAGTACTATATAAGTGTATAGTTTCTAACGTCAAATTTTAATGTTAGCATAAATTAAAGGTAAAGTCTAACTTATTGGGAACATGTAGCGCGCGAAGCGCGCATGAATGCACCTAGTTAGCATAACGATTTATTCTGAATCCATAACCTGGGAACCAAAGCATAAAAATTTCGAGAAAACTAACACAATCGCCAAATCATTTCTCAATCTCTCACATCATAAAACTTTATTAACGCCTCCAAAAAAAACCAAGCAAAGAAACTTAATCAAACACCCTTTGCAATTCCCAGAAAGCGAAAAAACAAATCTCCATAACAACTTCATCACTAAAATATTTCTCGCTTTCCCACAATAAAAGCAACATACATAAATCATCGCAGCTCACCCGAAAGATGGAAAAATCCCTGCAAAATCAATCCCACTCCCGTAGCCGAATAGCGAAAAAACAAACTCTCAGCAGCGGAAAAAAAAGAACGCGCCGTTCGTGTGCGCACAAAAGACAGAGACGTTAAAGCGGATAAGTGGCGTGGGGTTCGTACGTATTCGGAAGGGGCGTGCGCCAAGTAATGGTCCTACGGCAGCATGATCCCCTTTGAACCGAGTCACGTGCCCGGAGTTGGGCTCGCGTGTTTTCCTCCTCCCCCTGCTAGCTGCTGCCTTTGGCTCCAGGAGAAATGCGAGGGAGATTTGGATTTGTATGGATAAAATTTCTATAGTTCCTTTGCAGCGAAACTGCTATCGTTTTTCGAGGATAAAGATTGGAGGTGCGTGCGAGGAATTGCTTGGTTTAAAAACTAAATTCTGTGATTAAATGGATGCATTTGTTAGTGCGCTTGAAAGATGAAGTAACTTTTCACGAAAATTTTGACATCTTGGAAATAAATGACCAAGTATAATATGAACCTTCGAGCTCTCTGATGAAAAACTGCGAGTTACTCGAAAAAGTGAACGCCGTTGGGACGCCAATCGGCAGTGGCAAGAAAGCGACTCGCAGAAACGAGCCGCTCGCAGCATGGAAGACGGGCGGCGCGTGACCATTATTCAGGCAGCAGCAGGCGCGTACGTGCCCCGAGCGTACGTACGACTCGAGTGCTCCTTTATGTCCTGAAACAATGCACGGCCACCGATACTCCACCTACGCGGACCGCGACACGTGGGAAACTTTTTTCTCCCGGGCTACGCCGAATGGGCTATTCTTTTTGCGGAAGACACTTGACGCTTTCGCCGCTTGGAGGATGGCTTTCTCCAAGTTTTAAAGGGATGGGAATCGCGTTTGAGATTTAGTCGGTTGTGAGATGAAATTCTAGCTTGGCATGTCTTTAGCTCGCAAATTAGTTAGCGAACTAATACGCATTTCCCGAAAGAACTTTTTAAAAATCCAGTAATTTACTACAATTAATAATGCGTATTCCCTACAGTGATAATTTCGAGAAGGCTCCTTCGATCATTTTTATTGAAAAATATTTTACACTACGTTACAGCTAACGTTTTCACTGTAAAACCCATAGGCGCTTTAAACCTTATCCTCCTGTGAAACCACATAATTAAGATCTTATTTCAGCGCTTACCTCCCCCTGATTCAATGAAGCTCGCAGCTCGGCTACCTTTACCAGTCGGCAAAACGGCGATCGTTAACTTTGATCTAATCCAACAACGGGTAATCCTCTTGTTCTTTCGTCTCGAGCGTTCGGCTGACCTTAAATTCGCCCCTACTCCCATCGAGTCGGCAGGGGGTGTATATAAAACTGCGATATCCCGGGGTCTATTAGAGGCGCGCGAACCTTCCTTCGGGCACGTGTCGGCGCAAGTGGGCAAATTGCCATAATTCTGGCCACGAACGACGTCGCGTCGTCCGCGTTTTTTGTCTCGTCCCCTACCGGCTCCTCCTTCTTTTTGATGATATCCTGCGATGGAAAGAGAAACGTATTGTAGCTGAACAGAGGGTGTTGGAGTTGCAGGAAATTGACGTCGTTTAGAAAAATATCGCGTGTTACCATTAGCCAACTTAATCATTCACGGCTATTCGGATTGTATTAAGTAACAGTTTTAAAGATTTATATGAATGTAAGGTTTAGTTTTTTCGAAAATTCTTCTCTCCCGCACGCGCAAGTTATTATGAAAACCGGCAAGCCCTCACTCTGCACGTTTCTATTTTCCTTCCTAGATAATCCAGCGCCAGCTTGGCCTCTCCCAGCGCCTTATCAGCCTCCGCCAAAAGAAGGCTCCTATCAGAACGGCAACAATAACTCGATCTCGGGCTTTCCAGCTTGGAGTCCTCACTCTCGGTGTGGGCGGCTAACGAGTAGCGACCTGTGGCCTCTCTCTGGTGGTCCTCCGGGGGTCGCCCCGGGGGGGTCCATTGATCACGCGCGAGGCTACTCGGACCCGCCTCCTTTCCCCCGTCGACGCGTCCTCGTACGCGAGACGATGAGAAATCGCGGGAGGACCCCTGATTACCGCTCATTTCGCCGCAAATGAGAGGCCCCGGGAGAAGTGCGAACTCGCCTGATGGAGGATAATGTTATTGCTTCATTATTTCAGGGACGGGGCTGGGAATTAATCTTCTGTCGAACGAATTGAACGTGGATGATTATTTAGGTAGATTTAAAAGGGTTGAAGGCCTCATTTTCTATAATAACGTCCAAGTGTGCAAATATGTGTATAAACAGTCTTTTTGTCGTAGGTAACCATTCACTTTGGAGAACGACTATTGAATCATTTATACGTGGACTGGTTTTCTTGTCGTAATCTATTACTTGGCATCACTGGTAAACAAAATTTAATATTCGTTTAAAGAATGAGCAACGATTTAAGACTCGAAACGAAAGTTTGCGAATTAGCACGTACTGTGGAAAGCCACCCCTTTGTCCGCGCCCACGCGGGTATCGCGATCGCGTGCTTGAAAGGAGAGGATCGTTTACGCGCGGCGCCGATTTTTAGCGTCGGCGCGACTCTCGATAATGACGCATTCAAGCCGATCGCTTCTTTAAAATAGCTTTATTAAGGGTTATACGCCTCCGGCCCTGCCGGTTCAAGACAATGCCGGGACTCATATTCGCTCTTATCGCTCCGTCATGCTCTCCTCACTCTCTCGCTCTTTCTTTCAACTTAGGTTGTTATTACTTTTCTGATTAACTTCAGTTTTAGTCATTTTTTGGCCAAGGTTACGGGGCTTTAATTAACAAAAAATTTATTTAAATTATATGCATTATAATAGATAAATATTGAAAGCGAATGTATTTCTGAAACAAGTGTACCAAGCAAACTCTGAACTAGTCTTTTGTGGATTTTTTCTAACTCTGGCTCACGCAGTAATAAATCAATGCGTAACTCCTCAGTCGCGCGTGGGTACACACCAGACAGAGCGTCCACACGATCGTCCATACTTCTCCGAAAGGCAGATCGAGCTAGAAAAAAGCACGAAACAACGGACCGTCCAGGAATCCTTCCTGAGAATCCTCGGCGACTTGGCTCACTCTTGTTATTGATTGAAAACTAGGAAAGATATCCCCCGCGATAAAGAGTCGCGCGCCCGAAAAGTTCAGCAGCCTTACCCAATTAAGGAGGATCCGTCCCATTCCTGCGGTAGCCGAGGCACGTTAATTAAAAAAGAAGCGCGTCGTTTCGCTGACCTGATTTTACCTCCGCGTAGAAATATCGTTTTGCGCGAACATTCTTCGCTGCTGCTTTTCGAGGAACCGAGGAAGGAGCGCGAGGGCGATTTAATGAGAAGGAACGAGGCGAGGCTTGACGGAAGAACCCGTAATGGTGATTGTAGGAGTGGTCGCCGCTGATTTAGGACCGAGTAATCACTGTGATTTCGAGATTAGCGCGACGAGCGTTTAGCAAATCTATTAGGGTATTGCAGGGAGTCTCAGCTCAAGAATGCCTGCTTCTTCTTCTTGTAATTAAGGAACGTGTTTCGTTCAAAATTACATCTTATTCTCTCTTTAATAAGTAATAATCATTTGTATTGTGCCTTGCCTAGTCATATTTAATGGCGTCAAATCAGATTCTAATGCCTTTTCGCTAAGTTCAAAATTCCAAAATGCGAATCTTTTGCTTTTAGTGCAGTTTAATTTCTAAATAATTAAATCTTTTTTCTTCCTGAAATGATAAAAAAAAACACTGTTGATGCAATCAACTAGACTGCGTCAATTATGGTACAAAATTAATTAACATAACAGTTATGATAACACTGGGTTCGATTACAAACTATAATGGACACGCTTGATAAAAAAAGAAAAACACCCCTCAGATACCGATTACTTAATCCAGCTCAGTAGACAAAGAAGTGGCAAAAGACAGTGGAAAAATTAGCGGCAAAGCGCGAGTCGCTAAAAGCAAGAAAGCCAACCCTACCAAGAATAGAGGGAATTTAGTCGCAAAAGCAAAGGCTAAAACACAGCAGAAGGCCTTCGCCGGTCTAAAACTCGTTTTCGTTTTTGTCGCTAATTAGGCCCGTCGTTGCGTTTCTGGGTCCAGAAGCAGTAGTAGCCTCTTTGCTCTAGCATCGTCAACGTCGCGCGTCCGCGCACTTGTAGCCATCGGAAGGGTACATAAATCCGATCGGCCGGAGCGTGAATCTAATGCTCGGTGGGCGGCCATATTGGATCGTGATACGGAGCCGCAATTAAGGCCCGAGTAGGCCACCCGGGCGAGCGTCGAGATAAGGTTAGTCCTCTCTCTCTCTCTCTCTCTCTTCGCCTCTTCTCTATAACTTCTTCTATCTCCTTTCGCTGCTCACTTGCTCTCGTGCGCGGGCTTTTATTTCGCTCTCGCTCGCTGCTCGATTGTTGCGAGGGAGATGACTTGACCCCGGGAGGAAGAATGAGTGTTGCAAGGTCGAGTCACGAGTAAGGAAAAACTTGGGATGCTGAACTTTCTTATTGATCTTTCATTGTTTCCGGTTGTTGCGGGTTCTGGATTATGACGATGGACCACCTATTTATCAAAGTTTTATTTTCTAACATTTTAATTTAGTTGACGCAGTAATGATACATGAAAACTCACTCTATTGAAGATGGATGAAAGATAAATGAAGAAAAGATCATGATTTCTTTAAATTCGAATGTTCCATTTTGGAAACAACCATCAAATAATGCAATTATGTAGCACAGTACTTTTGTATCTATAATGCACACAATACGTTTACATTTTAAGAGTACGCCACACATGTTTAACCGGTACTACTCTTTACCGACTCACTTGAAACGACTTAACCACTCCTTTAATGCTATTTTATTATCGACAGCAAGCATTCCGTGCTCTTTATGCTCATCGTACAGATTGTCGTCGCACCCAAATCACATTTAATTGAGACCTTGGCCATCGGAAAGCCTCGAAAATCGATCCGCGCGTGTCTTTTCACATCCGTTATCCAAAAATCTCAGCCTCCGTTTCCGTCCGATCAGATAAATCACATGCAAATCCCGTCTCCCTCTCGAAAAAAGCAGCAGCAGCGGGCTTAGCGCCCTAATGAAGATTAAGGAACGGGCGAAATAGAGAAGTCGAGAGAAGTCTAGGAAAAAGTCGGCCGCTAACGAGGAGAATTCCCGAATTGACGGGGCCTGCTGGATTTCTCCGCATATTTCGAGTGTCAACTCTCCGTAGGAGGTCCGCTCGAGTCACGGTAGCTTCGTTCGGGCTTCCGGAATTTCGCGCCTTAATTGATCGGGGACGATAAATATTTTTGCGCAATTTCACGCTACGACAAAGCCCTCTTCGCTTTGTCCCCTCCTCCTCTTCTGCTTCTTCTTCATCTCCTCCTCTGCAGCTCTTTAGAGGGGCCTCATCTTTCAGGGCCCTTCGGGGCAGACGCCCCCTCGCAGACACGAAACGATCTGCGAGCGAGAGTCGGGCTTGTTGCCGCGCGAGAGGAGATATAAATCACCGCGTCATAAACAACCAATATTTCTCGTCGAATGTTTACCGAGTACGCTTTAAATGCCTTGTTAAAACAAACCTACGTCTTTTCCCTTCTTCTTCGCCTGCTGCTCCGTCTGTCTTTCTCCTCTTCCCTTGGCTTTCCTACGTTTTCTGTCGCGCTTCTTCGCTTCGACTTTTTGTCCTTTTGCCAGGCCGAAGGCGATGGGTTCTGGTGGATATTGCTAAATTTTAAGTAAGCCCGCCGAGAGAGGTTCATCAATAAAGGCTGAGATTCAAATTGAAAAAATTCAATGCTTCTTTTAATAATTTAGTGCTTGTAATTATTTCTTGACAGAATCGACTTTTGCTCTGAACATTTTTTGCAAAATAACTTCATTTCAGATTGAAACATTTAACGCAAGACTCGCGTAATATACAATCTAACGAAAACTGCTTAATGAGTTTGGCTTAAATTTACAATATTGCGGAAAAGTTTTAAATTCATTGATTTAAAAACTGTTTTTATTGATGGAGTGATTATAGCTATGTATTTCTTAAAAATCTTTGAATATGATAAAAAATGTATCGGTGTTGAAAAAAGACCGAAGTGTATATTCCTTCTTACAGAAAACTTTAAAAGTAATTGATCAAGATTGTATTTCATTGAGGTCATTTGTTAGTATTATTCCTTACGTGATATATTACTGTTATCTGATCTTCATCAAGTTTCTAATATCACCAACTAGTCAGACATTCGAGACATTGTTACTTTCAAAAGTAACTAACCTCCGCAAATTCAATTCTTAAGCTTAAATGATAACAATACGTAATACTTGCACAGAGCAGAGCAAATATTTACTTTTTAAGCGACTAATTACAGGCACAATTTGTCCTTCTTCGTTCCCCGCAGCAAATTAAATAACAAAGCCCGAGCCAGCAATAAGTATAAATAACAAGCCTCCTTATTTCAAGACTTACAGATCGGCCGATCCCCAGCCAAAGCAACTTTTGCTCGGGACTGTCGCGGCTGAATTTCAATATTGATGAATCGGCGAGTCGACGGCCTCGGGCCCGAATCGTTTCTCGAAATGAAAAAGCCGCCTGGCCGTGAATAATATCCAGGATTATAATGCGTGGTAATAGCGTTCTACCTATCGCGCAATTATCGCGAAATTTACTGGCCGCGATTATTCGCGCCGTTTTCTCACTTATACCCGAGAAATGGGCTCCTTTTTTCCCTGAGTTATTGAATTGATGGATCCTGGGATTGTCTTTGCACTCGATTTTGCCTCGTGGGCGTTGTTTCGAGGACAAAGGAATTAAATGTTGCTCGTGAATAACGACGGGTCTAATTTTCGATTTTTATTATTGCAGGTGTTTCTTATCTAGTGCTCGTAGCGCGGGATTTATGGTTATTATTGTTGCTAGATGATTGTTTTTATACTGTGCGTCCTTACTGTTATTGTTTGACAGGGACATTTATCTCGACGTTGGCAGAGTTTCAGATCGTTATTGCGTGGGTTCATAGTTCTTCGATCTCGTTGTTCAGTGCCAAAATTAATAATTCAGATTCAGATTCAAAATCATGTCACTATTTATTTCAAACAATACCTTTGGTTGAGAAAAGTAAGAAAGTTTTCATTACTAATTCTGACGTAAATAACCTATTTTGTAATAAATATAAACAATTATATTAGAGGTAGCAGCAGCATGTTCGTCTGCATCTTTCGAATAAATTTAAAACTCTTCAATTTGAAAGCTTAAAATTGTACTATAAATTTCAAGCAACTAAAATTTTTCTAATTAATTAAAGACATATGATCAAGACGTTAACTACTCCAGTTTCACCTCGAATCGCTATTCTCTCAGCCATCATTCGCTACGCAAAAGAAAACCTTATAAATTAAAAACTTAATGACGCATTGTAGCATCGAAGAAAATAAAAGGCCCGAGCAAACAATTAATAATTCATACCTAAAGTAATTCACCCGAGGCTTTCACCTTTTCATCCTGAAGTTATCCTTTATTGCCTTGGCTCTTTTATTCTCGTTTCACGCTTGCACAACTACTTTATTCGCTGTGCGAGACGTAAGTTCTGAATCGTAGTTATTGATAAATCGTTCCCCGATCCCGTTCTGCGCGGCTCGTAAGAGGATTGAGTTAGATTTCGCTCAGGGCTGCGGCGCCGGAATAAAAAGGGAGTTATGGTCGTGCCGTACCGGAACAGTCAATGAGAACCGCATTAACTGGGCCGCTGAGAGATGTTGCCTCGAAATTTTAATGTGCTGCTAGGATGGATCGTATTTTCAATTATTCCTTGCGTGTATCTGTGCGTTTGTAAGGAAAATCTAATTTCTTATTTTTTTCAACATTACATTTTTAATAATATAGTTTTTATTTCCTAACTTTAATAAATCAAATAATTTTTTAAAAAAACACTTCTGATGAGACGGTCCTTAGCCTTCAATTTCTAACAACTTAGCTTCCAAATTTTTACATTACTTCCCTGGTAGAAATCTTACTCAGTTTTTGACTAATGAATAGCCAGAAATGCGATTTCTGGTTTAGTTTTGGCTAGTCGCTAGCTAAGCATTGCGTATTTTCATCACGCTTTTGAAGCAGAATATGGTTGCTTTCTATTTAGTGACCAATTTTAAATAAATTTATAAATAAAGGAAGAAATAAATAAATAAATTAATTAATAAATGTTTTTTTATTTAAAATCATATTAATTAACGTAGTTTGAAAAATTAAAAAATGAGTTTTTAAGAGGTAATGTAATCAACAGAGGGTAACCTGTAGCCGTCAGCACTGTTCACAAACGAATGCTTAGCCAGAAATTAAAAAATATAAATCTAATGAGTAGCTTAAAAAAGTTAGGCAGTGTTTAATATTTTAACCAGCAGGACTGCTTTATTTTCTACCAGGGTTCATTTATTTCTTAGGCCAAAATTCAAAACTTTTCAAGCCCAAGATTAACGTAAAAGATCGCAGAAAGTGAGAGGACACGCAGCATGTACGAGTTGTGGGCGGAGATCTCGTACGGTTCAGGATCATCGTCAAGATTGAGTTATAGCTCGAGAGCAGACTGCTGACTTCCTCTCTCTCTCTCTCTCTCTCTCTCTCTCTCTCTCTCTCTATCTCATTCTGTCGGGTCTCGCGCGATGAAATCGCCGATAGACGAGTCTGCGCAAACTACGTACCTGCGCGAAAGTTAACTCGACGCCTTCGTGCAAGGTGCGTTCGGTTCGCCTATTATTTGCCTACTTTGTAAAAGCTAGCCTGGCTAGATAAACTGGAGTTGATTGCTTATTTTCTGCAGCTTTTCGAACTTTAAGCTTTTATAAAGTATACAGCTTTAAAAGCGACTAATACTAAAAATTAAACAGTGGAAGAACGTACGCATTAATTTTAGTTTCATTTAAATTTTAAATGTTTTTAGATTTATAATAAAAGGCTGGGAAGCAAATCACCCTTTTAAGCTTCAATAACAAATTCACTTACATCTAACTCACTGTATGCTATTAAATTCTAAATTAAAAAACTTGGATCCCTGGAACCGCAGATGTTTTTAGAATGTTCGTAGCAAAAGTCGATATTTTCAATATTATAGTACAGCTGATTAAAAGCATTCGTCTTCTAGCAACCCTTGACAAAAGTGAAAAATCTTCAAGATAACGCACCGAGCAAAGATCAATCGTTTTTGGTTCCCGCGTCCTTGGCGCGACTCGGACCTTCTTCCCCCAGGGCGACCTTTGTGTCCTGCGGTACAGTTCGTGCGGCACACAATGGCCGCGCTTGTGCTCTTCAGTGTCTTTTCCCAGGAGCGCGACTCGCCTTCTCTCTGCAATTCCGAATCGATCGTATCTACCGGACCGTGGAATTCACGAGCGCGGTGCAGTAAAGAGCGAGAGAGAGAGAGAGATAAGGCCGGAAAAATTCGTGAGGCGATTGTTCCTTCGTTTTGTTTTGCGCTGTGAGGGAGGAAACTGGAGTGTAGCTTTGCGAGAAAACGGTTGGTCGAGTTTAGATTAATTTGGAATAGGGATCGAAGCAATAGGAAAAGCAGGCGGCAAAAATTCCTTTCTTAGAAAAATTCCAAGTTTTTAATTATAAAACAAAATTTTCAATCGTTTTATGCAAAGGAATTATTTTTATTCAGAAAAAAGAAAAAGGTTAGTTGCTTTAGTCTCTTATGCAAACGAATTATTCTACTCCATTTTATGCAGAAAAGTGCCTGCACAACAATGCACCCATTAAAGTCAGTATTATAATTTTGCACAGAAAAAGGGCGATTCCTATAAATTACCTACCCGTGAAAAGAGTTTTATCACCAATTACAATATAACAATCTACTTCCCCAGCAAAACTCGCATTATACATGACACGGAAAAGCCCAGAAATAAACCTCTCAACCTCCTCGCATTTCCTCCTCTCGCTCAAGGCAGCTCGGCTACATTATTTACAAGGGTGAGGGCTCCCTCCCTCCCCTGGGCAGACAATGCGGCTCTCGCGACCATCTTTCCTCGTTCTCCTTTTCTCTCTCCCCCCGTTTTTTTGTCCCTCCGCCGCTCCATATGGAACAGTCGTCCGCCTCCCGAAGGACGTCCCCAAAGGTAGCTTCTTCCACCTTTTAAAATCCAGCGGTCCCACGAGAGAGACACCTGGATTTATCTTCCGAGCGCCGATGCCGCTTCTTTGTCGCGCGATTTTATATTGTCTTTAAAGGGTTGCTCTTTGCATGCTTCGCCTTAGCTTCTGCAGAAGCATCATGATGCTTCTTTTCGAGGAGAGCGGGAAGGAGTCATCGCGGTTTCATAAATTTATTCGCTTCTTTTCTGCACGGTTGGAAGTGTCTTGTTGGCTTGTCGGAGGGAATAATCGAATGTTCTGTGTGACATTCGTTTGAGTCATTATTTTATTGATATTTACCTTTTCATTTCAGCAGTGAATTCCCTTGTGCTCGCTTTAATAGAATTATTTTGATCATCATTATGAAAGTCATTATGAAAAACAGTTAAAAAAATTCTATTTAAAAGCTCAATTTCGCAAAGATTCCGAGCTCCTCGCCAATTCCCGTGCTCAGCCAAGCAACGCGTTCTTTCTTCCTCGAGGGATTTTCGTGGGTTACCCTCGTATCAAAGAAGACTCAGGAGCAGCAGCCGAAGAAGAAGGAGCGAAGGAGGCAGAATAACGAAACGTCGAGGAAAAAAAAAGGAAAAAAGGCCCGGCGGTGGGGAGTCGGAGTTGCGCACAGCGTTACAACCCAGGGAGAATCTAAAGAAAGATTCTCTCCTTAGCCTTCGCCTTCCCGGTGCGTCGTCGCGTCGATAGCGAGCGGTTTGTTCGATGCCGGGAGAGCTACCGAGTCCCTGTATAAAGCAACTCGACACCGCTATCGCGCAGGGAGAGGAGGGAAGGTCCTCCTTTTTTCACGAATTATCCAACCGGCGCATCGCTTATTCGTGTTATCCACTTTTTAACCTTTTTCGAGAGAGAGAGAGAGAGGTGAGGCAGAGGGAGATTCTTTGTTCGCGATGGTGGTTTCTGCGAAAAGAATGGCCAGAGCTTCCTCGATCTTGAGCTGGTCAGGTGGTTTTTTGCTCGCTTTAAAAAAAAACGCTGAATAATAAGCTTTTTAAATAATAATAATAATAATAAGATTGTTAACAATGATTTCATTCCATTATTATTTTTTTTTCTCATTTTTCATCAGTACCTTTAATTTTGTATTACAAAAATCGTTAAAAAGATATAAATATTTTATTATAAATATTCTATTTTATTTATTATTCTAAAATCTCATCGAACATATTTTATAAATATTTTATAAAAATTTTGAATTTTTATATCCGTTAGCAGCTCTCCCTCTCGCTCTCTCGCTTTGCTCCCGAGCTATGGTGGCACGTACGAATTTATGCCTCTCGCTTTTTTTTTACCAGACAGTTCAAAGGAGAACTCAAATGATATTTGCAGGAGAGGAGCTAGCCAAAATATGTCAAAATATGCCAAATGTGTCAAACGGTTATAAAAAGTTATAAATATTTTATAACTTTTTATACAACCAATTATTTATAATTGGTTTATAAACATAATATAAAATGAACTTTATATTCATTATATATAAAGGTTGTAAATTATTTTTACCTGGGCATTTTCAGTAAATTTAATATTGATTTATTTAGCATCACTCGGGTAACTTATTTCAGAATTTTACATCGCTTAGTTCCACTGAACGCCCAAAGACTGCAATTAAATATACAAAGGAGACTCCCGACAATAAACAAAAGGACTGAAAAAATACTCGGAGCAGCGCAACAATTGAAGCGTCGAAAATCCTTGTCATATTTATTGCGGACATTAGTTTCGAAGCAAACGACGGCCGGAGCATTTCGCGTGCGAGAAACGAAAGAGAAAAAGCTCGGCGGAGCGTCCCGGGGCGAAATCTCGGCGAAAAACTCGCTCCCGTTTTGTATTCCAGAGTGTATAAATTAGAGGCGGAGGAATTGAGATGAGAGCCGCGTACGTCAGGCGAATCATTTTAATGGATTGCGGTGAATTGGCTTTTTTCGTCGCGAGCCGCCGCGATCCCGTAACAGGCAGGAGAGGAATAAGATGAACCCGAGTAAAAAGATCTGGATGATAAATTTTTCGCTCTGTGCCGAGGAGAACCTCTTAAAGTTTCAAATTTTCTAATTTCTGTAAGAGAAGAATGCACTCGGGAAAGAGAATAGGCGGCGAAATTCGAAGAGCAGATGCTCATCGACTTATCTGGCCGCATAAAAGAAAAAGGGCGAAAGAGGGCGAAAGAGGGCGAAAGAGGGCGAAAGAGGGCACATATTGAAAAGCAGGTATAGTCGAGTGCTCGATAAGCGAGGGGGCGAGCAAAAGGAGTCGTGAACATTCGCGCATTATCGTGTGGACGAATCGTCGGCCGGACACACCGCTATACATATAGGCTCTGGCATGTAAGAAAGAACGGAGTGAGAGAATATACCAGGATCGGCTTTCACGGCAACATTGCACTGCACCGCGCGACGATGAAAAAAAACTGCGCCTCGTTCTTCTTCTTCGTCGCGATGTGTCGCTGCGTTCGCCGATTCTCTGCTTCCTCTTCTTCTGCTTCTTCTTCTGCTTCTTCTTCTGCTTCTTCTTCGACTGCCTTGGACTTGGATGCTCCGATCGCTTCCAAGGCGGAAGAAGATAAAGTGAGAAAATGTGGCGAGAAGGTCGAGGTAAAAATAAGAAGAGGCGCAAGGTGCTGTTCAAAAGAAAACAGGGACTCTTGGAAGAGGCTTGCAGGAAATTGAATTTGAAAATGATAAATTGCTGGAGTAAACGTAGGAAACGAAATATTAACAATTTCAAACTCATTTAGTTTTTTTTTTCATTTCAAATAAGAAACGTAAAGTTGAAAAGATACTCTTTTATGATAGATGAAATTTAGCCGTACTGCTTAAAAATAGTGAAAATCAGGTTTGAAGAAAAATTGCCTTTAACTTGTAAAATTTTACTAAGCCAATTGATATTTCTTAGCCTCTCGGAGAGTAAATCCCTTACAGAATCAGAAGCAAAGAAGTCAGACCAATAGCAGGAAGCACCGGGACAAGGAATAACATAACATGGCGATTCTCGGCCGCAGAAAAAGCGGAATCGCGAATCGAGGAGAAGAGAAAGAGAGAAAGAAGGACGCTCGTGAGAAAGATAAAGGGAGCGACTCGGAGTAGGAGGGGCGCGGTCCGCTGCGTTCCGCGGCGCGACGTTTGACAGAACAAAAGACCATCGACCGCCTTTCTTTTCCCCCTTGCCGAACGCATCCTTATACACTCGCCATTCTCCCTGCACGACCGAAATGGCGTACTTTCTTTGCCAACGCCGACCGCCGTTTGTTTATACCTGAATCGGTAAGGGGCCTAACTGTTTTTTCCGAATTCGATCGGTTCTCAAGTCCGGAGAAAGTTTCGCGAGGGTTTTGCTGCTTTTTCGAAGCTCGGCCCTTGCAAGATGGGCTAGAATCGGAGTTGTTGCACGTTAAATGCAGCCAAGTTGCTGGGCTCAAATCTAGGCAATGCAATACAAGCTGCACTGATTTCTAAATACCCGACATATTTTTTATATTCACAGCCCTCATTTCCTCTTATTTATTATCCAATTATAATAAAAATCTAAATTTACCCAATATTCTTTGAACCGATTTCTTTTATTAATTTAACAGGAAGTTGGTTTTTCAAAATTTATGCAGCTGCCAAATTACAACTGCATGTATATAGTAATTTGCTGCATGCTTAGCTTTAAAGCTTTATCTACAAGATTCAAGCTCCTTAACTTCCGTGCATCACAATAAATGGCATAATAAATTCCATATTTTATGAGATTGTTTATTTTTTATATTTAACATTTGATAGTATAAGAGAGCATATTATTATCTACTCTTCTTAAAAGTTTAATTTCATCGACTTTTATTATTAATATAAATATGTAACAAACGTCCTTGCTTTTATAAAGATGAAACAGTTTAGATAAAATATCTTCTAAAATAATAAGTCACGATCTCATAACTTAGAAATTTTTACCAGAATAAATAAATATTTTGCAAAACGATTTTGGGTTAGCATGAATCTTATAACGAGTTTTCTGGCATTAAAAGGCATATACAATGGGAAAAATAAATTTAACAATTTTCTTGTTACAGCTTGACCAATGAATTTCTTTTCGTCCGCAAGTTTACGAGCTCGGATCGAGTGCACCGTTATTATACCATTCCCCTCTCCACGAAAAACTGGCATTTCCAAGTTTAGCGGGTAAAAAGCTGCCACGGCGTATGCAAAGCAGAGGCTCGCCTTTTCGGGCGCCGATTATTATATATGCCCGAGACTCATTAAATATTAACGAGAGGCTCAATTTCTTCATTTCGCTGATGACTGCCCTCGAAAACACACACTCGCTTCTCTATTACGAGCTCATTTGCCTTTTTTTCCTCCCTAGTTTTCCCTCCTCCTCTGTCTTTTGGTCGCGGAACCGCATATAGATTGAAAATTAACTTATACGAGCGCCGGCGAAATATACGGCCTGCGCTCTCTCTCTCTCTCTCTCTTGCTCCTTTTTCTCTCTCCGTCAGCGAAGGAAAGAAGCTGAGGGAGAGAGAGGAGGAAGGATGTAAATATAGGATAACTCGCCTTCTTGCGAGGCTCGCGACGTTAAATCTTTAAATACCCAATTTGATGCTAATTAGCCACTTGGCTCGCTTCGCACTTTTCCCTTTTCCTCTCTTCGTCCTTCTCCCGCTCGAGTTCTGTCTTTCTACGGCTTAGGGTTATTGGCAAGCACGGCGACCTTCGTTTATTGTAACCTTCTGCCAACGGTACGTACCTGCGCGAATGAATTTATTTCGTTCAAGGTGCCGTTAATATTTCCTCTGTACGGAGCTCTACCACGTAATATGAGATCATTCTTTTTTTCTTAGATTATGTAATACTTAGGATTGTAAATGTACTGCTACGGCTAATCTGCTGGGCTGATTAACTTCATAGTTCAAATTATCTTTCAAGTTTCTACAGAAAAATGAAAAATACACAGCTTTATTATTTTTTATGAATACCTTTATTTCAGCACTTTAGTAATATTTAGATTTTTTAGCCATCCTGATTGCTATTAGATGGCACGTGGCAATAATAATGCGTAAATCATAATCATAATCACCCGAATATCTTTCAAAGCTTTCATTTATTGACAACAAATAAATAGTTTAAATTATAATACATGATAATCCTTACTAATGGAATTACAATATTTTACACATTACACTACTTATCATAAAACGTTATATAAAATTTGACGGATCAAATAAAATTGCATCAATTTCCTTAAAACTCAAAAAAAATCTCCTCGATTACTTTACTTAGGAACGGTTTTTTACGCGTGTTTCCAAATAATCTTCTCTCCAAGCTTTATTGCTGCATTATTCACTGACGATTAGACAATGTTAAGCTTTACGTCGCTAACACCTCGCTATTTATATTTACAGAATGCCAACATCGACACACGAAATAAAAAAAAATGCACGTACTTCTCGTTCCACTTGCACATTGTTTGGCCCGCTACAATAAGTGAGATTATCATGCACGAGTACTACCGTACACTCTAGTCGTTTAATTATATATACTCCTCGTTTTTTTGTAAAATTGGCACGTTGCTAAAAAAATCCATACGATTAGAAAAAGTATCTACAGCTTGGCGGCGTGACCGCTCGCCCTTATTCTTAAGAAAACTATCACCTAAGCCTTTGGTAATTCGGATATGCATGGAACTATATTTCATCATCACTTGACTTTTCGACGAGAGTCTTATCGACGGAAAAGTACTTTAATGTTAGACTAACTCTATTTCCGCCACTTATTATTCTTTGTTATGTGTGTGGAAGCAACTCTAACTAATCAACGATTAAATAACTTAAAATCATATTCTATTAGCCATTCCAAATGTAAATTTATAAAGTTTTCAACTTTTTCATCGTTGCGAAATAGTGGATTCAAATTTCGAGCTAGAAACATCTTTCGGTTTAATGCGTTAAAAATCTCGTTACGAAAATCTCTTAATATTCAAAACCTTGAGCAAAATATAAAAGTTTTCTTTTCGTTAATCACTAAAATCGTGACATCATTGTAGCTTTTGACAGAAAATCTCAGTAAAATCTAAAATGAACCAGAAATTAACGAGACTCTCACGGTGATGCTCCAACTAATACTGATGATGGCAGTCGTCACAGGCAGTCATCACTCCACCTTCGGCACACATAACTTAAAAATAACGAAAGCAAATCTGCCATTTGCCTGTCAGTCTTTCAGCGGTCTGCACATAACTCAAAAGACACGATAAATCTGGCCCAAACAACATTATATACTTCTGAATAAAAAACAAAACACTAGAAATAAATCGGTATACTATAGCATAGAGCCACATCCCCTGCTGCAGTACACTGTCAACCGGCGTCCACAGCAGCGGCCTTCCTCCCGCATCAGTAGAGGTCGGAGAAGGAGACCTGCGAGTTGTGCAGGTGGTGCAGCGCGTGCAGCTCCTCCATGGACGTCGACGGCATGCTGTTGCTGTCGGCTAGGAGGCTGGCGCCGCCGGCCCCCAGCCCGGCTGGCGAACCTCCGCCAGTGCTCGAGGAGGCTGGGGTGCCTGGGCAGCCGCCCACGCTGCCACCGCCGCCGGCACCGCCGCCGCCCTCCTGGCGCATCATGTTGCGCCGCCACTTGGCCCTGGCGTTTTGGAACCAGACCTGATGAGGGGCGAGAGCACCAAGTTAGTTTGCGCTTTCAGCTCAGGATTCAATATATATCAGTGGATGTCTTTGAAATTAATCATTCTAATAGATCAATTGTCCGAATCTTGTTTTAATGAGGAAGCTTATACTTAACTCTAGATCGACATTTAAAAGGCTGGGAAGATTGCAGATTTTTTCTAATTATTTTCAGGACTCAAGACACGAACCATATACACTCATTTAATTTCAATTGCAGCTATATTTTTTTTAATGCAAGTAAATCGCTTTGATTTAGTCAATCATTTCACTTGAAAATCATCTCACCTGCAGAACCCTTTTCGACAGCCCCGTCTTTTGTGCCAGTTGCTTGAGGTCTTTGGCATCCGGATTCTGATTAATGGCGAAGTAGCTCTTCATCGTGCGCAGCTGATGATGCTTGAAGCTCGTGCGCATGCGCTTAGTACGTTGACTTTGATGCACTTGACTACCTGGTGAACCCACTGACGCATCATACGCTGCCAAAGACTCCATCGACGAAGACAGTTCCGTTGGATGAAGTAACTCTGAGATGAAAACAGGAATACCAATTTTTTATACATTTTCGAATGTTCTATAGTAATATGTCTATAGTATTACAATCAAATTATTTACAGTTTCAAAAAACAAAATACTGTATTATTCTGGTACAGTTAATAATAAGATTAGTAACTTCACAAGGCAGGCTGTATATAAAAAATGCAATTCCTAAAAAGTTTTTCTCGGACAAAGTACATAATTCATCCGACTGCACAAAGGACACACGCAACTAAACAATAGCAAAGCTAGAAACAAACTGATGAAAAATGAAAGCGCGCCGAAAGCAGTAGCAGCAGCAGCAGCCGAACGAGTGCTGTGCTCGAGAAGAACCGTTCAAGTCTGAAGAGTTTCACCTTACTTTCCCGTTGAAAAAAAGCTCGGCGCAGTTCGGTGCAGTCTTTAGCTATTCTTTTCAAGTGCGTCGCGGGGCCGCTTAATTGCAGGCGCTGCTTTTAATAAAGCAAAGGCGGGAGGGACGATAGTCCGTTGTTTCCAGACTATCGAGCAGACGCGAAACCGGGCCGGATTGTTATTTGCCCACTTGAGGACGACGAGTACACAGAATAGTCGCCGAGCTCGGCAAATACTCGCGATATCGCGCTCGGCCAGAGCAAATTCAGTCGACCCCCTTTTTGTATGCGCTTTCTTTTCTTTGCACTCGGCTTGCCTCCTTTCTTCTTCCTCCCTCTTCCGTCTATAAGACTCGAGCTTTCCTCGTGTCTGCACGTAAGCGCGCCAATGTTTGTGTTTATTGGACTTTATACGCGGGGCTCTTAGCGCAAAAGTAAAATAGGCAAAAAGATTATCTATAGTATGCATCGATTAGAACGTTACGCTACGTTTCATTAAAAGTAGCTTGATTTATTGCTCTTTAGCTAATTTCGAATGGCTCTTGGAAAAATGTAGCTTTTCAGCTGCTTATTCGACCACCCATAAAGAAAAAGTAAAAGAAGCTAAAAAATGAATCCAGCTTGGTGAATTGTCGAAAAAAGCAGCCACGACACATGTTTAAGCATCGAAATCGAGCTCACTCATAATTCAGCAAAAAACGCATCTAAAAAAAGCTCACCCCTACACCGCTGTATTTTTTCTCGCCCTGCCGACTGGCTCTTCCATGTTTGCTAAAGATTTAGAGCCGCTCGAGCCCTTGGCGTTTCTATATTTCCTTTCCTCTTTTTCATTCTACCCGACTGACTCCTGATCCGCTCAATTACGCGACTGGCCGCGCCGCGTGTTTGCCGTCCGTCTCTGTCTTTACAGCGGCAGCGAGATCCGTACCTGCCAATTACTTACGCCCCTTTTATCGACGGCAAACAGAATCGATAAATTTGCAAACATCGCCGATGCGTATCCCTCTCCTGCCTGCCTTATGTTTCGCGTGCGGATTCGCTAGGGCGAACAGTTCTTTTTTTGGCTCTGCTCGGTTGCGCCTTTCGTTTTTCGATCTGTAATGCGCACTGAGCTGTGTCAAGCATTTTTAACTGTTTGAGTAAATTTTGTATTTACGGAGGCTAGATTTATGGAGCTTATCGCAAACATACACTGCAAAATTGGGATGTTTTTACTTTTTTATGAGAAAATACAAGAGAATGAAAATTTTTAAACTTAAAATTAATCTGGTACAAATGAGGAAAATAATATTTGAATTAAAAAATAAAGAAGCTGTGAAAGAACAAGTTTTTACACGACTCCCTTTAAATTCACATCTCCTCGGGAGAATTTTCAGTGCCTCTTCTTTCCCCGGCGAGTGACATCACGCCGGCAATACAAATCCGCATCCCCTCTTGGAATTCCGCGAAAAGCATCATTCATACAAGAAAATTCATGTTGCTCCTTTTCGCTTCCTGCATACAAGCCTCTCCACTCGGTCCGTATCGCAAGAAACCTCCATCTCTCTCGGTCATACAAAAACGGAGCAACAAAGCATCCAAGAGCCTCGCGATCGAACAGAATGCACGACGAGCACGACGACTCCGCGGCTTTTGGCGGCGAGATCTCCTCCGTGGAAGCGGCCGGCAAAAAAGTCGGCCAATTATATACAAAAACAGCGAGACGGAAATGCGTCTCTCGTAAATCCCTCCCTTTCTTACGGCTCGTCAAATCGCGCGCGTAAGCGATCGAGCAAAATGACGAGCGGCTGCTCGGGGAATTTTTCGCCGAGTCGGCTTTTGAAGCGTTTTTCACCGCGCGCTCGGAGAAAATTGACGCGCGCCGAGAGCTCGCGAAATCACCCCGGCAAATGAAAAATTCTAGGTATCAAGTGTCGACAGAGATGAGAAAATATGGCGACGACATGCTAAGCAAGATGGAGGCATTTTTTTCGGCTGCTGCGCGATCATGGCTCGAGTGAATGAGAATAAACTTTTCATTACTGGTAGTTTTCCATGTTTTTTAAGTAGTGCGACTTAAAAAAGTTATTTTTTGCTAAATCTTTTCCTTACTTAGTTCTTTTGTCAATTTCATTGTTCAATTCAATTCAATCGACTTTCACGAGAACCGAGATTAATTTAATTAGATAAATTTTAAACAATGTCTTTAGACAAAACGGAAGAAGTAAATCTTTGGCAAAAAGGGCAAATCTTGTTAAACATTGAAAAAATACATCCTTAGCGTAAATATTGTTTGAAGAAAACGGTTTCCGAATAGCAAAGTAAGCTTCAGCTTTTCAAGATGCATTCGATCTTTGTTTATGCATCGAAAACGAGGCAGAAAATGGATTCAGCGCTCGGACTTTTTCGGCCTCACGCACGGATAAAATCGTATAATTTATTTAAACAAAAGCGATTTCTCTCTTTGGGTATCGAAAAGCGATTTCTCCCGCATTCCTTCCATATTTCTCGGCGACGTGCGCGCATCTATCACCATTTGCACGCTCGCGCAGTCGCATCAGCAATTGTAATACCCCGCGCGCTCTCCCGCAAAAATTCCCCCATCCCGATAGATCGATCTCTCCCTCCGCGCGAGAGCGGAATTTCGCAAGCAGTGTGTGTGTGTAGCCGCGCAGATCGACACCGAAAAAGAGAAACGCGCCGCGAGGCAAGAGAGATTGCGAGAGAATTTAAGGGGCTGCTAGTCGCCGAGACTTTTTCGTAAGTGAAAAAAGGAAAATTCACTCGAGTTTGGCGGAGCGGTTCAGCTGCTCTCGGTGAATAAATAACGCTGCGGAGATATCTTTTAGAGAAATTCGATTTCTAGAGTGCGCTTTCTAAAGAATTGCAGCGCATTTTTCGAATTGTTCGGTGCTGATGATTAAGGACCCATTAAGAATGGCAGTAAGACGAAAAGAAAAATATTCATTCGCATACGTAAAGAAATTTTGAATTCTTTTGGCGAAAAATTGAAAGTCGCCGCCAGCAGATCCTCGACGTTATTTCCGGGCCAAAAAGGCAGCGGCGCCCAGAGACGTGTCATCAGAATTTCCGTCGTGTCCGCGTATATAGATGCCGCCGCGAATCGAGCTTTGGAGAAGAAGAAACGAAACGGAGGAAGAATGGGGAAAGGCGGCTCGGAGACAGTGATAGATGGGTATCGGCGGCGAGATGCATCGATTGGTCGAGTCGCGCACGGAAAAGAATGCCGCCGCGGACCAATGCGTGCTCGCCGAGACCGGAATGGCCGCTCGCCTGCCGAGGCAGGCCGGCTCTTTTCTCGCTCTCTGTCGCCGAGACACTCCGAGCGAGGCTTGCTTCTGCACGGTATAATGGAATTGCCGCTCGCTCAAAATTTTTCGAGCGGACAGATGCCGTTATTATTTACAGTGTTGTATTAATATGTTCGAAATGACAGTAGTCTTTGTTGGCCCGTCCATTCAGGGGGTCGAGCGTAGGGCGTGCAGTTCGCGCGACTTGTCGAGATAACGCAGGCACCTCTGCGTCACGCGTTCTAGTCGTTATTACAGCCCTCGCGGAGCCGAGGACGATGATCGATCGGCCGGCCGCCTTTGCGAACGTATCTCGAGGCGAAAGAAAAATGCTCTAAGAATGCCGAGCAGAAAATCGAGACCAGGCCGCATTCTTTTGATAATCAGTGCAAGTTTTTCTCGGACGGGAGAATGGAAGTTATGATTTAGAAGTCCGGATCGGAATTTTAATTTGACAACTTGAATGCAGTAATACGTGTTTTGAAAGAATTTCCAGTTATTAATCATTCCTCGGCAAGTGCTGCAATTCTAGCAATAAAGTCGAGAGCAGAAGCTGCGCTTCACCAGTGAACAGCTCACCAAGAGCACCTGCAGCGAGCCTCATAGTGACGGGCAGCTCCGAGCCAGCGACTTCGGAGAGCTTCCTCTTCCTCGGGCGCCCCTTCTGTACGCCTCCAGTGTTGCCGCCGCTGGACGTGATGGGGCTGTGCTCCGCGGCGCTGTAGTACCCAGGCAGGGGCGACACCCCCGGCGATCCCAAGTCCTCCACGCTGCCCGACGTGCTGCCGTAGTCCGTTGCGCAGCAGATCAGCTCGTAGTGCGGCCTGTACCGTTCAACGATGTTAATGGCGCTCGAAATCATAAAGTTGAAAGAGCAATTAGGTAGGATAAGAAGAAGCTACGTTTCGCTCGCGATCGTATTAAGAATGTACGAAAGCGGCTACTTTTTCTCGAAATTAAAAAGAATGCCCGCGACATTAATTATTGCCATCTGTGAAATAAATTAAGCTCAAAAGATCACCGATCACGCAGGTGTCATTACCGTCTTGGCTCCTTAAAAAGCCCCTCAACCGGCCCGCAAAAACTCTAAAGAGCGTCTATCGCGGGAGCATTACCGCAAAACTCGTAATCGAATCGGCGTGCATCGTCGCAAAACACCTGTAGCTCATAAATTACCCGCTAACGGCGCAATTACGGCTCTTAATTGTTTTCCCCTCGGCGTTTTCTTGCTCCCGAAAATCCCCGGTAACGGGCCGCGTTTTTGCCGGAGCGTCATACCTGCAATAAACGAGTCCGTCCCTCTGTCCGAAATGGTCGCCCTTGTTGAGCGGCGTGCCGCACGAGGCGCACGTGAAGCAGGCCACGTGGTAGACCAGGTCCCGCGCACGCATCACCAATTCCGTGGCGGAGATACCCGCGCGGCAGCGGGAGCACCGAGACACCGCGAACAGCCTGCGGAGAAGAGAGTTGGCTTGGCTTTTTGCTCATGGGAGAGAAAGAGCTTGACGGACTGGACGGAGATTGATTGGAGTAACTGTTTTTCGTGGAATGCCACGGGTTTTGTGATAAATTTTCGTTTTTGGCATGTCGAAGCAGAAGCGGATTAATGAATTATGGAATTTCGCAACAAGTAAAAATGGTGTATTCGGCGGTGTTTCAGTAATTTAAAATGCTGTTTGACTAAATTTATGAATGCACTTATTATTAGTTGTAATGTACGCAAGCAGAAGCTTCTAAGTATTCTTTTTCTTCGCCTCTGAATCCCAAGTTCCAGCAAAGATCCAACATAGAAGAGGTAAGAAAATGCCTCTAAACGTATGCCTACCTGTGCACCAGGGACAAAGAGCCCAGTGTACAAACAGAAGAAAGTTAAGATAAGGACAAAGGGGATAAGCGCGGCCGTCTCTGTTACTGAATCTATCGAGGCTGCATTGTAAGAGAGCAGGCGAAGGAGCGAAAAAAAGCAAGGAAGAGAGAGCAGAGCACTTCGATGCATATTGCATGGACCGTCTCGCTCCCTCTCTCTCTCTCTCTCTCTTTCTCTCTCTCGTTGTTTTCTCCCCGTAACGAAGCAGAACCGCGCCAAGATACGCGCGGAGATGCTTCCTGCTTCTCCCTCCCCGAGCATTCGTTAGGTGCACGTATGTAAGCCGCTCGAACGCTGGAGCCGTCAATTCCAGCGACGGCCTACTTTTATTGTCCCCTTCGTGCAGCGTAGCGTAATCGGCGATTTTTCTGCCGAGAGAGCTCGTGTGGGTGGATTACGGCTGGACTAGTTTTCGCGCGATATTTGCATAGAGGTAAAGAGACTGTTTTATTGGACGAGATGGAAAAGTGTCACTGTGCTGTCAGAGGTATAAAGTATGTTTCTGCAAGAGTGGTTCTTTTTTCGGTTGGTTATTGGTTATTGGAAAGATCAGCAGGTGCTGATAGAATCGGCAAATGGAAAACTCAATCGTCAAATAAGATATAAGAGCGGCCATGTAGGAATATGGTAACTAATAGTTCCAATTCATTTCCATTCATTTTAAGCAGTAAACGAGATTGCGAGTCCCACCCAGGTTGCATTTAGCATCTACTTTGAAAATAAATTTAATGACTTGAAATTGAAAAATTTTTGTAATTTTCATCTCGAAGCAGACCTAAAATGCACTCGAGTGTGCGTGAATGTCGCTGCAGCAGGTGGCCATTAGTAGACATTTTGTGTGGTCCCAAAATGCTACTATGCAAATTTGACTCTACCGCCATAAATACTCTGAGATGGCTCTTACATTAATTTCTTACATTTGATCCTTTTTGATTCGTACACTCTTTAAATTAACTTTTGCTGTTCGTACAATTTTGCAATTAAGTTAACGGAACAAAGCTTCATTCATGATTTTCTCAGTCTAGAAAATTTTTGCTTCATCTTTTGTGTTCAAAAGTGAATTATACTTAAAGCGTCTTATCATTCTCACTGTATTATTAAAGTTAAAATGCTCTGCGAGAGTACAGTTTTCATTATCAAGAAAACTGTTTATCCAAAGTACAGTTTTTGATACGTGTTGTTTACGAGAAAGCGCGTTATAACTCGGCTACGGAGGATTAAAAAAATTAAAGTAGCATTAACGTTTTCTTGTAGTTTTCTAAGCAAGCCATAAAAAGTCAGCCATAAAAAGTTGTTTCCCCCGGCATTACCTGTAATAATCCTCCTTGCAGTAGATATTTCCATCCCTGGCGAAGCAAGTGAGCTCGGCGGCGAGGGGCAGCCTGCAGTGGCAGCACCGAAGACATCCGCAGTGCCAGGGCCGGTCGGCGGCGCGGAGGTACCAGCGCTCGGCGATCTCCTG
>JAWWEM010000044.1:10394687-10415647 GCA_035582935.1 Ormyrus thymus
GTGGTGGCTTTACTAGACAGTATGGCAATTTTTACAAGATTATTTGTAATTTTTACTATATTATTCTCTCAGTGTACGAAAGCAAGCGCAATAGAATAAAAACTATTCTAGAGAAAAATAATGATTCATCAGCTTTTTTTCCTTCCCATAGATACACAGATAAATTTCCGAAAGTGCCTGAAACTTGATGAAAAAAGCGTCAAAATTCCCTGGCTCCTTTCCCTCAGCAAACGTTGAAAGTTCAGGCAGAAATAAAAAGTTCCGTCGGCAAAAAGGCGCCTCGGGAAAAAAACTCCCCGCGACGGGGAAACACTTCCTCGAAGGGAGCAGAGCAGCAGCGAAAGGTGCTTCGGGTATTCTTAACACGAGCTCGGCTTAATTACGATCGACGCTCGCTTATGTATGTAGGAACGCGCGAGAAACCGGATATGCCGTCGCCGGCGATCCTCCTCCTACTCCTCCTCGGCGGGGAATTACGGCGCGCGCGAGTGAATCTATGAATGAAACCGATTCACCTCCTCTCTCTCTCTCTCGCTCTCTCCCGTTAATGCCTAGTAAATACCCAAGCTGGTAGTAAATCAGTTGCGAATCGGCCGGTAGCTAATTAGTGGGACCTTCGCCTTCTCTTTCTCTCTTTCTCGCGGCTGCGCTTTCCTTACTCGCTTTTTACTTTCAGCGGCGCAATCTGAACTTTTCAGTTTTTGCTCTCGTACTTTCTTTGCTGCTGCCACCGCTTTGAACTTTTTTCCCGGCTTTTTGCTCACTATGTTTATGGCGCGTACTTGGGAGTTTCTTTCTAGACGGGCGCCGACGCATCGGTATCGAACTGTTTATTGACTTTGCAGCTGATAATTTCTGTTTATCGAATTGAGCTCTTTTTCGGTTTGAGAATGATTTTTGCTTCTTTTTTAAGCACCTTTGAGTACTTTTTGCTAATTTTGCTTTCATTTTCATGCTTCATCGTAAAATCTACTTAAATAAGCTCACTCGAATTTCAGTTATGAACTATTTTCATTTTCAAAATATTTACTTGAAATAGAAAATAATGAGCCCGCATATTTTCAAAAACCAGTTTCTGCTCAAAGCAAGCAAACATGAAAATATTTAATGCTGAAAAGCTGTTGTGCAAATGTGCTTAAACAAGAGCAGTTAAATACATGTTCAGTATAAATTTACATTCATTAATCTTGTAACTCTTTATATACTACATTAGTTCGATATATCATTCTTTTTTAAAATTTTTTAAATTATTCATTTCTATTTAATTTATTACGGCATTGGAGTAACAATGCACATTTTTCAAACACTGGCTGGAATTTCTTTGTTTGAATATTATCGATCTTGAATTTCCGTCTTTGCGCCCTTATTGTCTGAAAATCTGTCAACAATAAAAGATTCAATCACCTACATATCTTCGTTACTTAGATTGCGTAACCGAGGCGTCGACGTAAATCATTTTTCAACCTGCTACCGATGGAAGGAGAACGAGAAGCAAAATATTTCGACCCGGAATTTTCTGAAGATTAGACGGCAAAGATAGAGAGTACAGGTTAGGTAAAGAAGGAATATGAAATACCGCGCTCTTGCTTTGATGCATCCTTTCATTCATTATTCACTCGATTATACACATTCCTGGGAGTTGCCTTCTGTTGCGCGTTCGGTGTAAATTTTCATAGGTAGTGAACGTCCGAATATAATTATAGTTAATTGAATAAGATTAGTGGGCACAGAATTTTTTGATCCCGATGCTTTTGTGGTTACTTAAGAGCAGATAAGAGGCTACGAAAGCATCTAAAAGTTGCATTAATTATTTGCAAGAGATTTCTGCAACTAAAATCTACGGTTATTTACCGTTTAAATGGCACGAATATTAGAAATGTAATAAAAAATATATAATACTAATAGACAAATGAAAAATTTAACAAACAAATCGTATGCTAATCATTTTCGTAAAATTTATTTGAGCTATATTAAGTAAGTGATAAGTATAGTTGCAAGCAGTTGTCGTCCTATCAACTAAAGATAAGGAAGTCGTAGGAAATAAATGAAAATTATAAACCAAAGTGCAATTAAATAATTATAGCGATGTTCATTTAATTACTATCTTAAATGCTATATGTTTTATCTCAGATCCTAATGTCATCATTACATCTGATGCTCAAGTACGCCAACGCCGGAAACGGGAATAACCTGACGTAAGTGGAATTCACAAAACGCGTATGGTTCTGTAAATCAAGAAATTATCGTAGACTCGTGCGTAAATCCTCGTACCTTGAAGAAAATTCAAATCAATTCCAAAAATCCCGAAAAAAGCACCACCGCCATAAGTAGATTCCCCAGTAAAGGTCCCCTCTGAAAAAATAAATCAAGCCCTAATCGATCGCAAGACCTCAGGGCCGGTAAGTCAGATATCCCGCGATTCTCCTCGAAAAGGACTCCCTAGATTCCTCTCGGGAGACACAAACCTCAGGCAAAAGGAGCAAGCAGAGCTAACTAGAGAGAAGCAGCCGTGGGTGTAAGAGGGAAGTAGGACGCCCCCGGTGTTTTCGGGGCCCGCCGTATGTCACCGCGCCGAGAAATTTTAACGATCGGCCTCTCTTTCGTCCCTTCTTCTCCGCCGGGGCCTACCTGGATTGACCGGATGCGGGAGAGCGCGACCATAGGAAGGAGAGGCGAATTCCGAGCGATGCCCTTCGACGAACGATGGGGGAGAGAGAGGGTTAAGACGAGGAGCGGCCGAATGATGTAGCTGCCTGATTAGCACTTCGTATCGATTTTTTCCTCAAATTTTTCTTTCTTGGAGGAAAATTCAGGATCAGGTACGCGTTTTTATTGTATACCCGGGAATTTTATTCATAGAAATAGTATTTAATCGAGCTTTATTATTACATTTTCAATGGAAATAAACACTATAAATGTTTTATACAGGTAATTAATGATCGAAGAAGGGAGATTTTATTGACCAATAATTGTGCTTATTAATTTGTAATAAATCTCTATGACTCACTTCATTAGTGTATCACGAAACAAGAAAAATAATCAGTTAGAAAGTGCTACTGCTATCATCGCACACGTACGTTTTATCAAAACCCACTAAATAGAACATTAGCATTTTTCAAGATTACAACTTATCTACAAGTAGGCACTTCATTAATAATTCGCTTAATAATTTCGTTATGATCACTCTTTATTCAATTATGTAAAATGTTGTAGCTGTTACATATTTAACTGGATTATCAAAGCGTAAATTTGCATTCCGTTGTTAATTTTATTTCGCCGTTATTAGTCACATACCAACTTTGAATTAAATATTTCATTGAAGGTGAAACCGACGTAGAGTAATGAATGATCTTTCATAAAGCTATTAATATTACATCATGATTAAGAAAAATAATTGTTGATGTGTGAGACGATTAGGTACACAAAAATTTCATTAAATAACATCATTCGTGGTCTTCGTGCGTAAAACGAATAGACTTTCTTATTGCCGTTTCTGAAACAATATCTCATCTTTTTATCTTGTGGCGAATTCATTCCATGTCACTGTATATGCCATCAGTATTGAAAAGTTTGAGCACACACTTAATTAACAGGATATTTTGCGGCAAGTATGTATATCCGATATTGACAGGATGTTTCATTGAACAGTGACTTATAAAAGTATGGATTATCTGAAAATTCACAGACGTCTACCGAAAGTTTTCAGCGAGAGCGTGCTTAAAAATTGCCCAGCATTCTCAGAGCGGCCGAAAGGAGCTCTCGGCTTGCACCTTGCGCTTCGATCGGTCGTACCAGTTTTTTCGCCGGCGAACCAGTTTTTGGATAAAATCAGCGAAGCTTTCTCTCGTCTAACTCACCCCAGCCTCATCTACTTACCAGAGCTCGGCTCGTCGTACCTCGGCTCCCTCCGCAGCGGAGACCTTCACGGGGCACAGAAAAACTCGCGTCGCGCACTGACCGCCGAATATCGATAAACAAACCTTCGGGAAAAAGGAAGCCGAAGCGTCGCGGAAGCTGTCAGAGCGACGCTGCCGCGAGAGAAAGAGGAGAGAAGCTGCGCGGCTCGGCGACACACGAGTATACGCGGCCGAGGCGCAGCGCCGGTGGTGCTCTCTCTCCTCTAGATAAAACGCCAGACGAGGAGAGAGAGAGAGAGAGAGAGCAACGCTCATTGTCGGGGGCGCGAGTCTCTCTCTCCGTCTTTCGAGCGGGAGGAGGGAGCTCCACGGGGGTGGGGTCTACGCCGGGTGGGGACCGGAGGGTGGAGGCGTCGCGGCGCCCGGCGTCTGCGCGTGGCGGAACCTCGCGATGGCGCACGCGCCGGCTACCCGGATGCTGCGGAGGGGAACGGAGCTGCTGGCGCCGGGGCTCCATTTTTTTCACGACTGCCGAGCTGCGCTAAAAAGGATAGTCACGCGGGGAGCATTCGGCTTCTGGGGAATCGTTCTGGGCATTCGTGGGAGGATTATTCTTTTATGACAGGAATAGATTTTCGAGTAAAAGAGTATGATACTTCTGGTGTAACGATGCTTTTAATCCCAATGCATTTTACAGTGACGATCGACGCGCAGTCGATGTACAATTTAATTAGCGTAAGCATATTTTAAATAGATTATATTTTACTATTAAATGATTAAATAAATTTGTTCTCGTTAAAATTGAAAGTGCTAATTATCAGGCCACTAAAAATAATGTTACAGCAATAAAATTAGTATAAAGAACCTATAAACTCAAAGTATTATTGCAGCAATAAACGTACAACAATAATCCCCAGATAAAAATAATAAATCTAGCAGCAGCTGTAGCTTAGTATCAGAAAGAAACTAACGATAACTATACCTGCACACGATGATTACATGAACATGTCGTTACCCGCGGAGGAAAATAACTCCACTTAGGCTGAATGGTCTTGAGCCCGTTACTCTCCCGCAATCGCATCCCTCCGAAATTCCATTAATCATCTCGTGTGCAGCTTTTCCCTAATCTCCCTGAAAACGCAGCGGCTATCGGAAAGAAGCTCGCGTTTTATCGGTGCGGGGTCTTTGCGCTATCCGCAATAATAGATAGCGCGAGTCTCTCCGGTGCCTTAACGAGTAAATAAATGATACGTGTAATGCCGACCGCATCGGAAATGATATAATGTAATTCCTCGGCCGCACGCGATACTCCCGTAGCCTTGGGCAACCGCCACCTTAATCCGATCTACGTGCATGCTTGCCGCTGCTGCCGCTGAGTACCTTGCGAGCCGGCTGCCTTTTTGCCTGGTATCTGCCTGTGCTTTGGAAATGGCTTTTCAATAATAAAGACAATTGGGGAAAATGATTAAGGCTTTCATGTGCAGATATGGCTGGAGAGTGTCGTTATTTTCTTCCAATTAATCCAATTAAACAGTGCTTGCGTTTGACTTCCAGACTACTTTGTCTGCGGAAAAACGAATTGGAGCTTTCTTATTTTTGTTTTTTTATAGGCTTATTCAGTACAATAGTAGGTAAAAATTTGCTGACATCTTTATCTTGTAAGAATAAAATTTATAACTCAAAATTATAATTCAAGTACACTTCCTATTTAAACTTTCTATTTCAACTATCTTATTAATTTAAACTCATTTGATTCTAATCTATTACTTACTACACTTGCTTTTCGCCTCACAGTTCTCAGTATAAATACCATAATTATCACTCAATACTCTGAAACCTTAAAAATGTATTCACAAACGAAAAGGACCTCTTAACTATAAAAAGCATCCCACAAAAACAATTAAATTTTTAAGAGAATCTAATGCTGCCAAGACCTCCCAACCCAAGTGCCTCCCAAAAGCTACCCCCTCCACCCTCTCAAAACACAAGCAAAAAGTCCCGGCATTATCACATTGAAGCTTTACTCATCGGCAAAAAGCTCCTCATCCGTTCTTTGTCCCCTACAAGCCACCTCGTGTCGTACAAGTCTCGCATTGAAAGACTCCGCATTGTGAACATGTCGAAATTTGACGAGAGAGAGGAGAGGGGGGTATCTCGAAAAAAGGAGAGAGGCGCGCTTGCGCGTGCGCGGCGAGGCGCGGCTTGGGCCGCTCGATACCTCCGCCGAGAGAGAGAAAGAGAGAGCGACCAATGAAATCGAGAGTCCCCGATAAAGTCGCCGGGCGATTGGTCGCGCTCCGCTTCCCTGCTTCCCCCTTTCGAGAGAGAGAGAAAGAGAGAGAGGCGCCCCTTTTTTGCTCGTCTTCCGCGGAGGAGAGGACGCGGTTTTACCTGCAGCCCGACGCGAGAGAATTTTCGCTGTCTTATTCGAGCCGCGCTTCAATGGCTTTTCCAGCCGATTTTCACTTTCGTCGACGCTTTTTTAACGGGGCTGCCTTTCATCATCTTGGCTGAGAGGATTATTCCGGCCTTTTGTACAAGGCAATGAGCACTTGTCTCATGTGTATTTACTTTTTCTACGACGCTCTGTTTCGAGTTTTCAACTTGCTTCATAAATGCCTTTCTTGCTTCTTTTTTGAAAGTTGCTAAGGGCTTTCATAGTAATCTATCAAAAGTATTTTTATCCAGCGCTAATGTCTATACGTAATTGCAATTAAAGCTGACAGAGCAGCACTGAAAGTATTGAAAACTGTTAGTTTGGTGGATTAAACATTACAAAGACAACTGGATTTTCATATAATTTTAATAGTTTTATTTCTATATGTACTTATACTTGTAAATAAATTCTTTCTTTTTTTAATCAACGTGCATTTTATTTCTCTTCTTCGTTTCTCACGGACCGACTCGGGATGCGGATAAGTGTGGCGGATGCTCATGAATAGTAGGTGGTTTGAATCAAAAAAGAAAAGACGAAAATCGTGGAAGAAAGGGCCATTGACTTTTCTTCCTTCCTTGCTTTTTCGATAGACTCTCGAGCCGTATTTAACAGAGTTATCTTATTAGTTAGTAAATTATGAAAAATATTAGTTTACTAATTAAAAACTTTAATACATGAAAATTTATCTATTTAATATAACCGATGTTACTAAACTATTGCACTGATTATATCTGCCCATAAAAAAAGTACTTTAAATTGATGACACTTGATTTTATGTATTCTAATAAAGAAAGATTAAAAAAAAATGTAATTGAAAGCAACATCAGCTTAGCTAAATCGCAGCTGAAGAACGCGGCAAAGGAAACGAAGCGCTTATCACCCGGAGTTACAATTAAAGAAAGCAGATGGCTGATAGCGGAGACAATGCGCACACGTGTACGCGGCGAAATGAAGAGATTCGCGAGAACGCGGCTGCACGCCAGGAGTTAGCGGTACGCCCAAAGCGGCATTATGCAAAAGCGCTGCCAGGGACACGAGTTATCTCCGGGCTTAAATAGGAGCCAAGATCTAACGGCCCGCTTCCGCGACAGAGATGTAGCTCGTGTCAAGGCTAAAGCTTCATTTGGCTATCGCTCGAAATTTCCGAGGTGGCGTGGCCAATCGCCATTGATTTTTCAAGCGAGTGCGGAGCTTACTAAGCTCGGCGAAGCCTCAATCAAGTTGTAATCTTCCTGAAGATACAGAAGAAATTTAGTAGTGATTACTTCTTTTTCCCGTAGAAATATGGGGTGCAATTTTAATCAGCTTACACGAATTTCCTTCAATTTTATTATCAATAATTAATAGCACTTTTAAATTATTTGACTTAAATAAATAAATGAAATTGATCTTAAATTCAGTTGCCCTGCTTAGAAGCCGAAAAGTCCTTTGATAAGAAATATTGCAAATCAGACTAACCCACTATGCTAATTACTTGGACTGCAAACTGCTGCAAATATAAACATTTCACAAAAGAACAGCTTACATGCTCGGCAGCAGTAAAATCAAAGGCTGCCCGCTATAAATACGCGAGGAAGTCGAGAATAATCCAATCTGACCGCGTCGACGATTTTCGCGAACGCAGGTAAGTAAGGGACGTACATAAGTACGTCTCTCGCGCCTAGAACTGCCTCGTTTAGCAACGTCCACGTCCAAGTCGCTCGCCGCCGTCGTAAAACCTACACGAGCCATTGCCTCCGACACGCTCCTAAACCCTTTTTTCGTAAGCATCGTGAATTTCTCTTTTAGAGTATTGCAAAGAAATGATTTCATTTCTTTTTTAATAATAACTTTGTCTTCGGTCCTAGCATCATTTATAAGAGAAATTGATTATCAAACTGATTATCAACTAAGTTTCATTTCTTAAATTATTTTGGATTTATTTAATAATTTTTCATAATAAACTACAAATAAATAATTACTTCATTTCAGAGTTTTAATAACAATGTAATAAAAGGGCAAAATAATAAAACTATTATGACTCTATATACCTCTTTACTAGAAGATTATCTTGTGCATTTATTACTTTTTTATAAGGACATGTCAATGACAATAGAATCACTCGAAAATCGATAAGCTTACGTCAAGCTTTCTTTTCTTCTCTGCAATTCCTCTCCCCCACCGACAATCCTAGACCGGAAGCAAAAGAAATCGGAAAGTATCCGTTACCTCATAGCATCGCGTCATTGCAATGATTGCGGCTCGGCAATTGGCTGCATAATTTCAATTCTAAATTCGCTGTTCTTCCTATCGTCGTTCATCTCTCTCTCTCTCTTGCTCGCGTTTTGTGGGAACGAGGAAAGCGAGTGCGGGCGCGCGCAAACAATGCGCCTTAACGTTAAAGAGATTTGTTTCTACGAGTCGCTTCCGGCTCGGCGCAGCCGCGTAACGGCTCCCGCGCGGATTCTTTCGCGAGACGATTTACCTCTACCGGTGCGTCTCTCTGCCCGAGCTATAAAGCGATACCGCTGAGATTTTCGAGGCCGCTGGGAAAACGATGCGCGTGCCGCGGCGCATTATCGAAAATTGCGAGCTCTGCATTTCTTCGGACGTAATGCGCGTTGCGTAATAGGATTAGGTAGTAATTCTTGGAGATGAGGACTGCTTTGTTTTGGTGAGAACGATTTTCTTAGGGGGTTAATCAAGCAAATGATTGAGGTTCAACAGCAGTTTCTCGTATTTTTGATTCATTACGTTTTATGCAACTATAGCTCAGTAATCAAGAATATTTAGAATGCTAGAATAAACTTTTAATATCAGTGAAAAATGGTCTAGGCCAGTCAGACATACTTGGAAAGAGTTGTAACGGATTTATGTAGTACATAAAGAAATATAAGAAATACATGCTAGATTAAAAACTACGTATTTCTTTAATTTATATAGTTGACGATACATGTGTCCGAAACCTTGAAATCTCAAATCATTCTACGGCGAGTATCTAATACTTTACTCCAATTCCATCTAGCAGCAGTGGATCCAGCCAAGCCGTCTTAAAAAATTTGCGGCCCAAAACTTGCCTAAATGTAAATAGGCTGGTTATTGCTCTCTCAACTGGGACGTCAATCTCAGTCCCCCAGAAAAGGGAGTATACACTATAATATCGTCGGCTGGCCGACGTAGCGGCACGCGGCAACCGCTACTCTGCCGCTTATCTGATGCGCGCGTATCTGCCGCGAGCGCTGCTTCCGGTCCCTCTGTGTGCGTACCTACGTACTTACTCTCGCGCGATTATCGCGTAGACTTGACGGAAAAATCGTGTCCCTGGTAAGCCTGAGCTTCTCGACTTCGTTTCTCTTTGACTGCGCTGGACGAGCCGTCGTGCAGCTTCTTCCTGTCTTTCTTTTGGGAGAGATTATCGCCGATGCTTCTGCACTTTCTTTGAGTTTACTTTCGACGGTCGTTAGTCGTGGCGCTGTGTTTCTTTAAAAAAGTAAAAGTTAAAAGCTGAAGACCAGAAAATCGTATAGTAGTAAAAATGTATTCAGATCAAAATAAGAAATAACATTTAAGTAATTTTGAAATTATTCATACCTTCAAACAAATTGAAATGTTTATCTAATTTAAAAAAAAATGTATAAAATACAATCTTCTTTAAAAGGTTTTCAAAACATATTGCGTTTAAAAATGACTCAAGCGTGCGCTGTTTTTTAGTTCAAAAATAGCTGAAAGTGCGTATTTGTCGTCTAGACAAATAGTAAAACACCTTTATGAAAGATTATACGAGTTTTTCTGCGACAAGCTTAAACTCACTGAATTCATCTTCTGAAATTGAAACTCAAAAGAGAAACAGAAAAAGAAAATACGCGAGGGAGGGAGCAAAAGAAAGCATCGACCTATCTTCAGAAGGAATTATAAAAGAAGCCGCTTTGTTTTCTTTTCATCCCTCACTTATAAGAGAATTATAAGCGTACTTTTTCATTTAAATATTCAGAGCACCGCTTATTTACAAAGGAAAATTCTTTTCTTTTAAAATTGAAATACTTGATGTGCAGTGAATAATTGAATAATAAATTAAATATAAAAATAAACTTACTTTGTAAGAAGTAAATAGTCAAGCTTATTATATCAGAAAAGTCATAATTTTATATCTTGCCATAAAGTAGAAACTTATATCGAGAAATGGTAAAAATAAAAAAGGACAGAACAATCGTGAAATATGTCAACGTTTCACCCGGAGTAAAACGAAGAAAGCTATAAATCGATAACTTTCATCCGGCCTTTTCTCAGACATCAGCAGGTATATCGCAAGCAACGTCAGTCGTCGTCCACTGAGACATTTCAGCGGTCTTATCAGGGCTCCCTTGTTCCTCGACTTGTTCTTCATTCTCGTTCTTCATCGACGACGGCGGGAACCAGTTTGCTCGCTTGCGCGTGGTGCGACTTCCTATGGTCGCATCGGAGCATCGCCTTATCCGCGCGCACGCGTGCCGCTAATTAATGTTAAAGATGACTAATTGATCTGTTATTCGAGCCCCGTACGATCCTTTTTTCTCGCGCGCTTTTTAGGTCAATGCTGGACTGATGGATACGCGGCAATTAATCAGTTCCGAGCCGAGCGAGCGAAGATACGAGCCGGGAAATTCGGTCGTTCTCACGGAGTGCCCCGTCGATCTGCGCTTTCTTGGTTACCGTCGTTCAAATTGGAGGACTGGATATCAAGTGGTTATGGAGAAATGGAATACGTAAAAGACTATTTCTTGTTATGAAAAAAATGTAGCGGGACCGATAAGGTGTTGCGCTTTTTATTCCGTTTATTCTCGAGCTCTCGTTTTTACGACTTTAGACAATTAAATTCTGTGTCCAGGTTAGCCCAAATAAAATATGTATTGAAAATAAATCTTATATGTACTAACTCAATATTTATAAAAAATAGTTAAAATGATTACTTACTTTATTATTTGATGAAAAAAAATTTAATTTTTTTTCATTTAAAAGATCCTTCGGAAAAGAAAACATGAACGATTTCTCCAATTAATGAGAAAATCAAGGAAAACGGAATTCAAATCTGTCGGATAAAAACCTCTATCAACGTTCCCATATTTGTTTTTTCAATAAATATCTTTTGATTTAAATCTTGAGAAAAAAGTGGAAACAGTAATAATCTATGCTCAAATCGAGTAGAATCGAAGTAAAGCACACAAGCTACTGAATATACGACTTAACAATTTACAATTCCTCAACAAAGTACATCAACTTCGAAAAAGTGTACCTCGCGAAAAGCAAGAAGAGACTTGCGGGGGCAAACCCGTAGGCCAGTTTAGCCAATAAATTAAAGTCCGGCCTCTACAATAGAAAAATATCAAAGCGTTAAATCACCCGAAAGGAAGGTTTCGTCAAAAAGTAATTTGCTTGCTTCCCTCTCGCTCGCTCTCGTATAATATTTCACCGGGGCAAAAAAGCACCTCGCTCGCTGCTTTCGCGCGCGAGTCGATTCTGATTGGCGCTGGGCTCGGACGTTTACTGCGGGCGCCTCGGCGCACAACATCCTGCCATCAATATTGCTCGTTGACAACTCTCGAGATCTCTAGGAGAGTATGTGTGTACGAGGGCGCCCGAGGCCACGGATTTCGCGAGATAGAATATTACATTTTGTTCAGCGCTCTCTCTCTCTCTCTCTCTCTCTTTCTCTCTCTCGTTGTCTTCTTTCTGCTGGGTCGGAGCAGTCCGTTAGATTCGTTTTCTTTCTTCGGCCGAAGGTATCACCGTATTTATATGCTGGGGGTATTGCGCTGCGAGCGTTGTTTGTTAGAGGTAAAGTGCAGAGGGGATAAAAATAGATGTACAGTAACTGCTGAACCAGTTTTCCAGAGCTGCGTGCTTCAGCCGGAAGAAAAGTGATTTTGACCAAAGTATACGAAATGTATTGATTGTTAGCAAAGTAGTAATAGATGAAAACGAAACGATTGCGATACTTTATTCGAAACAGTAATTTTAAAATTAAAAGTAAATTACGTTTTGACATAATTTTCATACTTGTGCGCGCAAAGATCGTCCAGCAAAACGAATAGCCATTGTTTACGAAAAGCTAATCCAGTGGAGCCGAAAAAAGACTGTCAAACCTACATCTTGACACAGCGCGGTCCTCAATCCTTCGCCGGGCAAAATTGAAAACCTCAGCTGTGAAAGTTCAATCTCCATTTCTCAGAAGTCGGACAATGCTTTCGCTCAAAAAGTCTCGCGAGTAACGTTAACGCCCATAAAACGTCCGGGGCTGAAAATTAAATGCAAAATTGCCTTTCAAAAGCCAATAGATTTTCGCTGGGCAAACTCATTTTGCATACATGCAACCTAGCCCGGGATTATACGATTCAAGAGGGGGGAGGGCGAGAGTGACGTATGGGTCTCTCCGGTAAATAAACTATTAATATATTGTGATGGTGTGTATATAAGCTCTCGGCTCGGTGCGCATTCCTAACCATATTGGTTTTGCCCGCCGGTGAAGAAGAGGAGGAGGAAGGAGAGCCGGCGCCTCCATCCCGCAGCAGCGTTGGCTCCTCCGAGGAGAGGCAGAGATTTACGAAGCGCAGAACAAATACGTAAATTACCCGACTGAATTAATGGAGCTGAGCATAACGACCTTTTCGATTCACGCGTCGACGCGTCACCCTCTCTCTCTCTCTCTCTCTCTCTCTCTCTCTCTCTCTCTCACTCTCTCTCTTCGGCTGCCTCGAAATCTTCTTCTTTCCTTTCAAATTTTACCTTTGGGCTTCTCTTTGCAGATGGGTTTTCGAGCTTTCTTTTTCGGCGATTCATCTTCGACGCTTCCTCTGATTATTTTAAAAACTTTGATGTATAGTAAATCACTTATAGCAATTTAGCATACAAATGTTTGTTTTAGCAATAGCATTTAGTCTATTTCAACCATTTTTAATCAATATGGTATATTTTTTTCAAAATAAGTCAATGCTTTGAACACTAGTTTTAAAATGGTAAGTTATACTTTCATAAAAAATATTTATAATTAATGAATGAGACGCTTTTGTAAATTTTTAAATAAACTGATTTCACTGACTTTTTTACGAACATAAATCATCTGCGCATTCGGAGGTTCTACCCCTGATAGTTTCTTAACAATGAAAAAACTAGAGTAACACATCCTCCACAAGCCGTCTCCGCCCCTTAACCGCAATACCTATAAGAGTCAATACAAAAAAGTCTTGACCGCAAGGCTGTCGGTGAACGATAAAAATCGGTAGCAGTAGCCGACGCCCGGTAAAACAAACCTGCGCCGACGTGCCGTGTCCCTCGCGTGCTGAGCAATAATTGCCCGAGTAATACCCGATCATTGGCTGGCTCGAAAAAAGCAGAGGCCTTGCGGACGAAATCCGGGATTCGCGGAAAGACCACCTTGGGCGCGAACAATTAGGCTTAGGCGCCGACAAACGCGAGTAATAACAACGTAACGACAGCGAGGTGATCCCGATTACAGCTTGCGTGCGTGTCCCTTTCTTTCCGCGCGTATATCTCTCTAATTACTTCCTTCGCTGTGCCGGAGCAATGCCGTTACGTACCCGATTAGATAGGACGGAAAGGAATCGGCGCATTACAAGCGAGATTGCCGAATTACGCGATACGGAGGCGCTATCGTGCGGGGGCGTGTTATTTTAGCGCTAATTTGTGATAGGGAGTCTTGACATTGAGGAGAGCTGCGATTACTTTATTTTTCACTGGTGGGGTTCTTTAAGCCTTGGAGGCCACGAAACTTGTTGCAGCGGAATTGGCAGATTGAGATTGATTAATAAAATATCGGTGTTCCTTAAATAAAAGTTTTGAAAAGATGTCTAGAAAAATTTGACGTAGGTAACCAAGCTATAAAATATTTTTTCCCCGACATATTTTCGAATTTTAGATAGCTATAACAGATCGAGGAATCGTAACTCCAGAATAGTAACCGTCAGCGTAACAACTTGGCATTTGCATTCTCCGAGCCGCCTTTTTCCAGCTGGCGCGGCGAGTCGAACAAAATATCAAGCGCTCCTGCCGTTTATTTTCTCTCTCGTCGTCGCCGCGGCATTTTTTCTCAGACTCCGCCGCTCGTATTTTACTATTTATCACCGCGACTCTCGAGGAGTCCCGTATACAGTAAGTGACAGACTCGGCTACCGCCGCATAACTCGGCCGCCGAAGAATTCGCCCGGTAATAGCCGATGAGTCTCGGTTATTAAACCTTTGATGTTTCGGGAGCAAAGGAAGAAAAGGAAGTTCAAGATGCAAAGTGCAGAGCTGCGACTATTAGAAAAGTCGGGGGAAGTTGAAGCAAGGCTAATTTATGGATTTATTTATGGCGGTGATTAAAGGATGAAATGTTTATACGTGGCTCGTAAATTATTCTAGTCCAGGATTTTGACCCAATTCGCTGTCTAGGATTGTGTGTTTTATCGTGTCGCCAGTCGTCTGAATTTTTATTGATCAATTTGATTCCAATTAGACTGTTTTATCGGCGTTTTATAGTTTTCAAAGAATAACATTTAGAACTTTCTATCTTTTATTTGACAATGTAGTAAAAATCATTTTACTTTGTTCCGTACGTCTATAAAAACACTTAATTTATGGAAGTTAAAAATAACTTCTGCACCTGCAGGTTACTAAAACTTCTGTCTTCTCTTACTGCAAATTAATGTTAGGTATAGCAATATTTTTGGTAGGCGAAGCTAAAGTTCGACATACATGTGGTAGCGTAGACAGAAATGTGAAAAATAGTTTTCTTTTTAGCTTTAAATCTAAAGAATCATTAAATCACTAATTTCTGAAAAAGAATCATTAAAAAATAAGCGAAAAGTTGAAAAAGTTTATGTCTTAATTATTTATTGCTTCCTTTCGAATGACAGATTAAACTTGGAAAATATGTAAAAAAAATATAAACTTCCATTTACGTGAATAATAAATTAACCTCAGATCCTTAACTGCGCTGAAAAACAAAAAGCTCCGAATTTTAGTACTCGCGTCCTCACCAACCGCAGCTTCCTCTCTATCAAAGATGAAAATAGATAAGCCGAAATTCTCTGCCTCAGCAGCAAATAAAGAAAATAACCAGGGGATCCGTCGGCTCTGAAAAGTGGCATCCCGTCGGCAGCTTCCTCTCTCTCTTTCTCGTCGATTAAATACCCAGCGGTCGAAGATTTTTTAATGTCACCTCGAGGGGGGAGATACATTAAAAGGTAGTTTAGAGATGACTGGACGGGACTACCGATGACTCGTGTACGCGATGCTTATATCTATATATAACTCGGCATCTCGACGACATTATATTCCATGCTGACAGATTTTTTTCGAGAGAGAGAAGCTGCCGCGGTATCTCTGCTAGTCATCCTCGTCGAGGTTCCTTTGAAGGCCTCCTCGACGGGCCGAAGATGAAAGATGAAAATCGAGGGTAATTCAACGTTCTTTGAGGTACGCAGAGAACGCACAAGTGAAAATTGATTTATAGAAGGATTCTTTGCGCTTGTTTTTGCATGAATTTTAATTTTATTCTGACGAAGGACGGTCCTCTTCCATTTTTCATTGATTTATTTTTAATCGCATTGCCGGTACTTGTTCATTTAATACAAAATCTAGCAACTGTTTTTGAATTTACTGAAAAATGGAATTATTTGATGTATGATAAGGAACCGGCGTAAATTTGGATTCCATCAATTGTTCACATTTCTTCCTCTTTTAATTCATAAGTCAATTCATAAAAAGTGTCTTCTCAAGTAAATTATTGCTCGAGTAATGTTATTCACAAATAAGCAACGTGGGAAACGAAAGTTGTTAGGTCTTGTATCTTCAAGGATAATTTACTACTTTAGCCAAATGTGAGAAACTCTTATTTTCCATTAGATTCGTGAGTCACAAATAAAGAATATGTTAATTTGGCTGTAAAAAATTTAGGTTATGTCACATTCTTTAAGTACTGATAAAAACGCCTGAATATTAAAAACAGTCCGCTTCAATTTAAAAAATCATTATTCTCCAAGCTTGCATTTGCTTATCCGAACTAAAAATTATTCCACAACTTTTGCTAAATAAGGCATAAAAACAATGAGCAAAACTCGAATCCCATCATGAAAACAAGAGCAGCCCTCATCGGCCGTCGAAGGCAGCCAACCGTTAATAGACCTCGATAAAAATCTCAATCAGGCAAATATAATCGAGGCGCACATCTCGGGAGCGATAAGGAGAAAGGGAGAAAAAAGAGAGCAGAGTGACGTTAGTTTTCTCGCATGCTCTCGCCAAACAAATCGTCCAAAAGTCATATCCCAGGGCGTTTTGACCTCGCGAGGCGGCGGCCCCTTTGAGCGGCGATTTCGTGCCTGCGGGTGAGCAAGTCTTCCTCCGTCTCCCTCCTCTTTCTCTCGATCGGATTTCAACCAGCCAAATGATCATCCTTCCGATGAGAGTCATGCTCCCGGAGAAGGAAAGAATCTCTGGCTACTTTATGTGGACTTGTTCGTTGGTATATTCAAACCACTAGTTGAATTGTTGTATAACGCGGTGGAAGCTTATACTTTATTCCATAGCTGCGGATGCAGTCGAGTAGTGCAGCAGTGCAAAATTATGGTGGAGACCGACGCAAAATAGTTTACTTGTTTTAAGACTTTGAAGAAATGATTTTGCTCTTAAATAATTCAAGCTTATTTTAAATTTTTAAATAATTGAAATGAAACTTTATTTTAGCATACAATTTTTATTACTTAATACATCTGGAAGAGCTTTTTATCTTTATTTTAATCATTAAACATTTATATTTACAGTTATAATACTTTTCTAAATCTATTTTATAAAATCTATTTTACTTATAATAATATAGATAATACAGAGTACTTAGAAAATATTGTTAGCTATTAAAAAATTTCGAGAGTTTAGTTATAAATCTGGAACTAAAAGATTTTCAATTACGAGTAAATGACTCTTGTTTGAAAATACACCAGCCGAGAAAACAGTTACGTTAGCAATATTGAAACGTAATCAACGAAGGTGAAGTCCACTTCAGGGTGGCCGGGACCAGAAGCTGATCTATCAGGTGGGCTTCTTAGGAGGAAACAAGCCTGTATCAGAACACTGCTGCCTTTGTATTCGGATTTTTAAAGAAAAGAAACTATCATCAGTGGTTTTGAAACGATACTTGCATCAGTTAATTGAAAATGTCTATTGGTTCTAGTTCTTTTTTTGAACAGAAAATTGCCTTATCTTTGGGATTAATTAATTTATAATGAAATATACCACTGTTTAGTAAACATTCTTTGTGGAATTTCCAGTGCTTATCAATTTGAATTATCCTAGAGAATAATTCACTTCGTTCAAAGAGAATATTAACTATTTTACTGATCTAGATCGCGTGAATTTGTTCGACATACTATAACGTTTCGGCATTCAAATCTGACAGTGTATTCGGGTACACAATTGAAAACCGCAAGCATGCATGAAATTATTGCAAAACACTTTGAGTACATAGAACAACAGATGTGCAGAGTGTTTATGCTAACTTGTTACTAAAATTTCACGCAAATATGATTACAAACGTTTCTGTGGGTTAATTAAATCAATGTGAAAAACACAGATTGTACAGAATTTTAATTAATAAAAGTGCTGCATTTAAATTTGGAACAAATAAATAAGAATAAACTTAAGCAAACGTAAAGTCACCGAAATCAATTCAATTCCAGCAATAAATTTAATTGAGACGATCAATCAGAATTTAAGTTTTGCCGCAAGTTTTAAGATTAATCGAACAGATCCAGTTTTGTAATTGTAGATATCACTTTGCGTGGCGTAAGTTTGATGAAACAAACAAGTAACTTTTGCACAACGAATAGTGTTTTATTTAAATGTATTTTTTTGCTTCATTCAATAGCTGTCGAAATGAATTTTATTTCAATCTTTGAAATGCAGCACTGCTCCTTAATTCCTAAATTCCTTCGCAAAACCCAAAAAGTGAGCATGAATTTTCCACCTTTGGTAACTTTCCTCTCATTCCAGCAGCCACCGCAGCGTTTCCCTCAGCCGACGCAGCAGAACTCTCGCAACAACGCGGCTTGTCCGATCGCCGCTTGTTCAGCGCCTCGCGTAAGCAGAAAATATCAAGAGAAGCTCTCGCTGCGTAATCCATATTCCGCGCGGAAGGTATCCAGGAGATCTCTCACTTGGCAGGAGGCTTGGATCGTTATACATGCAAGTCACGCGTCGCCGGCGAACGTCAGGACGACAAAAGGCGCTAACGAACGACTACCAGTGCTGAAGGGATGCTGGCGCGCAGTCGTCGAGTTCACTCTAGGTGTCTTTTGTCAGGCTCGGGCAAGGACGCGCGCTGTACTTTGGAATTAAGATGCGAGGTTCCGATACTCTCGCTGTGTGTTTGCGCATGTGTGGGTGGAAGTGAGATTGATGTGCTGAAGTGTGATTAATTAATAAAAAAATTAATAAAAAATTATGGCATTTATTTTTATTGTTTTACGTACCATTGATTTACGTACAATAAATTAGAATTATGAAAAACAATAATACGTAATCAAATTTTCATCAAAAAATATAATCGTACCAAGAGGAATATTAAAAAATGACCAATTTCATTGCAAATAACTTTTATTACAACTAGTGTAAGTAAACAGTTACATAACACAATTTAACGGTCCCAATGCAGTAAGATAAAAAATTGGTTTATTATTCTACTGCCGTTCTTATGTCAACGCCATCAAGACCCGTTAGTAAACGTTTCTCTACACCTTTCCAAACAAGGCAGGAACTACAGCCCCATCCAAGCCCACAAAAGCCCTAGAAAACAATCAGCCCGCATCCCTAAACCCATCTCATGCTCCTTCCATTTCTCATCGATACGCCGATGACTTTGCAGACGCGATCATCGAATGGTCGCAATATTTGGCGAATGCACAATGCGGCGCGGATTTTCATAGAGTCCTCGTCGGAGGAAAAAAAAAGAGCCGCGTGATTTATGGCGCCGTGATGATTCGACGGATGCTAAATACCGGCTTTTGAGCTGGTAGGAGCAACGGCAGCGAAAGAGGATCATCAATCAGAGGCCTTCCGGTTGTCTCGCCAAGCCCGGAACAAGAACTCGACGTTGCGCTTGAGATCGAGATGAAGACCTAACCTGGAGAGCGAGATGTGAAAAGACTTTTCCTGATTGTGGCTATGGGAAGGAAAGCTGGTTTTATTGAGTAACGCATTGTTGCGTCATGACAAAAGTGGAGTTTCGAGTTGATTTCCGTTTGATAAAGTTGAGGTCTGATGTTCGGTTCACAGTTTAAATTAGTCTACTTTTTTACATTAAATAAATTGTTAAAATATTTTTTTAGTATATATACATATTAGTTACCTGAGATAATTAAAAATATAATAATTACAGATTTTTGTGAAATATGAGTAGGTTGTTGATTTTTATTATTACATTTTACATTCATGCATTGACATCATGATATATATTAATCTCAAAATAGAAAGTAAAAAAAATATGTCCGTTTGTTACATTTAATCCTTTCAATCCTGAATCATTAGCTTTTTTAAAACCATTATAAACGACAACCTACAGTTGCATACGCATATTGAAACTCAAAAGGCCAGATGACCTTCCAAATCGTCATTCATCTCCGGTAATTGTCGAATCTGTTTCTGTACGCAACACTTGCTGTATCGCTCGCTTCGATTTCCGATTTGCACCCTTTGAACAAACATGCAGCGTGTTTGGGGAAAAGATTAGAGAGCCTCTGTCTGTTGCGCTGCCCCGCGGCTTTGTTATCCGAGGATCAAAGCGTCAACAAGTCACCTCTCGACTCCTATCTTGTTTAGCTTATTAATCCGCAGCTTGGCATTTATTTGTAGACTACATTTTTTTTACTAGCAACAGAGCTGGATAATAAAGGAAACTGTATTTTTAAGGTTGAATTTTTTACTTTTCGGCATTTTATAAAACATGTATTTAATTCTCCGTATATTACATAAACAACAATTAGAACGAGTATTTTAAGCACGAGATTCTAAATATTAATATTAATTAATTTTAATATATTATTCCTCAGGGTACAATATCTAATAATAAAAATTTCGAAGTCCCACTTACTGAGCATCATAGTAGAGTTCTTTCTTGTCCCACAAAGTACACAGCTTATTATCTCGTCATCTATCCAAAATCCCAGCTACACTCAAACGATATGTTCGTATCTAACACCTAACGACTAGTTCATTCTATGCATCCTTACCCCCCAAGACACAGAAGGGGGTCATACATCCACGTCGTCACTGAGAGAGGGCGAGAGAGAGAGAGAGAGAGAGAGAGAATTTCGCAGGTGTTCGCATGTAGAGTCCGTCTCGATTTAAGCAACGATAAGGGCAGAAAATCATCGAGTGCAAAAAACGTCGAATGCGCACAGGGGCGTAAATAAAAGGCGTCTAGGGGAGGCTTTGCGATGCTTCGCCTCAACGATGGAGCATAACGAGGTGAATGGAGTCGCTGATCAAAATATTTTTCAAAGAGATTTTACGCGTAAGTGTGCTGAGTAATTGATAGTTTATAAAGGTAGCTAAATTTCTATCTGCTGCAGATCTTTTTTGGTATGGTTAAGGGGATCTCGGACAGATTCGTCACAACGCGTAACTTTACAGCACGGCCCATCTGGCTTATGTTTATCTTTCGT
>JAWWEM010000044.1:10415747-10427992 GCA_035582935.1 Ormyrus thymus
CCTTAAAATTGCTTTAATCAAGAAAAATACACATTGTACTGTGACCGTCAATTTTTACTCCGACATCCCCTTAAGGGCGTCTGACTAGAAATCATCAGATTCCCTCTGGGAGCGTAGGTTCGAGTCCTACCGACTACGAACGTTTTTTTAAATTTTATTCCTTACATTTTGCATAATTTTAAAATAATTATAAGTGACCTTTCGTTGCAGCCAATGAATTATTATACATCAGCAAATATTCATTACAAGAATTTTTCATATAATAAGTTACAAAAATTTTAAATTCTATTTATTCTTGTGGAAAAATAAGAATATTACATAAAAAATTAAATATGTTTGTTTTATATACTTTTTCCTTAATCTAATCACAGTATTTCAGATATAAGTATCTTTAAAAACCACGTGGTGCATTATATTTCGTGAATGATAGCAATTTTGCTTGAAACAGCATGCCAATCGCCACGAAAACTTTGAACAAATATGAATTCATATACATTCATAATTATACGGCCTAATCAGGAAATACTGATAAGGCCCACGTGACTTTCCCAGGTGCCACGATAAACTTTCTAGTCGAGCATAAGCAGCAGTCGTGGCCGAGTGGTTAAGGCGTCTGACTAGAAATCAGATTCCCTCTGGGAGCGTAGGTTCGAGTCCTACCGACTGCGAAATTTTTTTTTTCGATTTCGTACTCAATATTCTTTCTCAGCTTCTTGTTACAACACTAATTTTTATGTTTTCTACTTACCATTTTGGTAAAACCCACCTTATCGGAGTAATTGCAGATAGTATTACTATTATTTGACAAATTTGTAATGCTATCGCGTACTTGACACATAGTTTTGTCGCATTATTAATTAAAGTGTTGTAGCCAGGAACTATATTAGTATCGCAGATCAACAACATATTATGACAAACGATAGTATAAAAGACATATAATCAATCTTGTATGATATGAAAGTAATTTATGCTCGAACCAGAGTCCAAGCAATTTTGTAATATTTCATTTGAAGAAATAAAATATTGAGAATTCTTTCTTTCTTTTTTTTTTGTTATTATCTAAATTTTTTTAACACAAGTGAAACTATAAATTTTATTTTTAGAATAAAAACAAATATTGAAAAAATAATTTAACTAGAAGTGCATTCTGCATGTGAAGGGAAACTCAAATAAGAATGCAAAATTTTTCTTGAGATCGAATGATAATAAGAACTAATTGTTGATTTAAAATCAAGTACATGAATGTAAAGTTTGATAAGAAGATATTATTAAAATAATCTTGAGTTTTTCCAGACAATTTTAAAAGAAAACTGAATTCAAGGCTACTGGTGGTTGAATATGCATTCCTAATGATTATAGCATTGTATCGGTCAAGTAATATAAATTAGTTAAAAGAAATGATTTTTATATTATATCCTTTCCTTTCTTGCCTTCCAAACCCTGTAAAGATCTAACGTACTAATATTTTAAATAAAGCTACTAATCAATAAAATAGCACACTGCAGTGAAAAACTCGTAATCGACGTGCAAATAATAAAACTCTCAAGCCATTAAAGCCAGGCTGTTTGCCAAAGGACCAGCAGCCCCTAAGTGTTAAATCTCCAGCGAGATCAAGACATACTCCGCAGCGAGAGACGCAGGAGCCAGCAGGATTCGTCACGGGCTCCCGGCGCACTCGAGTCGGCGCACAATACAAGTCAACACGGCTGTCTGCGTAATGAAGTACTTTCCGAAGGGTCGGCGCACGCGCGAGGGGTGCCCTCGTAATTGGGGGGCACCGCCGCAACCCCCCAGAGGGAATCCCCGAGCATATGCTTCGCGTAATCCCGCCGGCGCTGGTAATAGATAAATAAAGCTCGTGTTTTTCCCAAGCCGCTCTCGTGGGGATCGCGCCCGGCTAGGAGTGACACTTTTTCGGAAAGGAAAATTGCCCTGTTAACGAGATGCTAAGGATATTTATTACGATTGCTTGAGGATGCAGATCAAGATTTTGGGCAGATGATAGTTCTGACGTTTGCCTGGAGGGAGGATGAAGAAGGGACTGATGTGGTTTTCGAACTGTTTTAATCAAGCGGAGAGATCTCGTATTAAATATTACATTATTTCAATTACCAAAATTGCATAAATAATACAGTCTAATGTAATGCATTTTGTTGCAATTCTATAATTTTATTATTATTATTGATCAATTTTAATGGCAATTTTTAATGTGAAATTAAATGTAAAGTTAAAGCTACACCGGCAGTAAGTGAATCACTGAGCGAACTGATTGTTACCATTAATCACCCCGGAATTTCTAGCCGCGTGGTCTTTTTTCTCTCGCCATCGAGTGCATCCCAAAAAACCTCAGCAAGACAAAAAACCCAGAATTTATAGGCCGCATGGAAAAAAAACACTTCGCAACCCCTTCCGCGCATCGACTCGTCACGCCGCCGACGTTACAGAAATTTTTACTCAGGGCGCGACGCAATTAGACGGAGTCGCGCGCACTTATTCTTCCTTCCCTTTTGTGCTCGCCTTTTTTCTTGCCGCGCTTGCGCAATAATTTTCAGGAGCTCTCATGGCTTTTACAGTTCATTGTCCAACCGGCAGATGTTGTGCTTATTCTAATGTTTTAGTCACTGCTTATGCGAATTAATCCGTGTAATTTTTGCGCCGAGGGTCGAGGAAAACGACGTTTACGAGGCGTTGAGTACCGCCTTTTATTGTCTTTTATGGGAGATTCTGTGGGGTGGTTAATGGCTGATGATATAATTAAGTTGGGCTTGTAGTTACTTGCTTTTTGCTATTGTGGCTGCAGATTAATGCCTGACGTGTACGAGTACTGCAATGAAATTTATATGACTTTTTATGTATTTTTACAATGCGGCTTCTATAAAAACTATTACAAATGGCTAAATTAATATGAAGTACAGCGTAACCATAATTTTCTTAAAAGAGAATGATGTGGTTGTCACTTTTAATATTTATACTTATAATGTATATACGTTAGTCAGTAATGTATTTCTATGCGGTTGTAAAGCTAATATTATGCACAAGTATTAAAGGCGACTTTTCAGAAAATTTGCCAAGATTTAAAAATAAGTAATTAAGCAGTGGTAAAATGATCGAAGAACTTGTGAGCATTCGTTGACTTATTAAACTTTTCTAAGTTTTTACAACTGGTATATGTAAGGTAGCAAAGCAAAGCAACGTCCTGCAGCAGCAGCAGCAAAGCAGGAAAGCAGGAAAGCAGGAAAGCGCAAAAAGGAAGAAAGCGAGCTGCCAGGCGCACCGGGCCGCTCTCTTCCACGTGACTTCCACGCGCTCGTTAGTGTCAGTTTCGTGCGTGAAATCGAAAGTCGCAGGGGTTGCGCCTGCGGGGGAGTGCCAGACGACGAGCGGGGGAGGCTAAAGGAAAGAGCGATGGCGGAGTGTCGCTGGAGGGGTTGGCCGCTGGCTTTTTGCTGCTGGTTCGTTGCAAACTTCGGACTAGAAGATTATTGGTAGAGATGTCGGCGTAAACAACTTGCCGAGAATTCGCAGGTATTCGCGTCGTCAGTATTGCCGCAGTATTGTAATCTAATCTGATCTGATCAGATAATTTATCCTTTGTAGGCTGTTTTATTTCTATTCTGTAATGTAGAGTTGAATGATCTAGCTATTGTGATTGCAATAAGTGTACAACTTAATTTAGTCGACTGTTAAAGGTAAAGGTGAAGCTCCAATTATTACTTCGATTTTTACCGTTTTTTGAATTGATCCTAAATATACAGTTCTATTTGGGGTTATGCACTCGACAGTAAAAAGACTGCATTAAATCTCTTATCAAAAATATAATTAAAATTGTAACGCTACCCAGAACTTATTACTTAAAAAAAGCATCCAAACTTTCATAATCCTTGATCTAAAAAAGCGCTCCGACACCTAGGAAAATCCCGTCAAGCCAAAAAACGACCTTAGCAATAAGCGACAAGCGCAATTATTACCGAAATCCTGCCGCTAAAAATCGAGCTGCCCTTAGTAAAGATTAAAAAGCCGGTGTCTGCGAGAGGGCAGGCAAGGAAACGTGCGCCGAGGGAGGCTGGAAGCGGCGCTAATTGGACTCTGGCCAGCGAAAATCGCCTCCCTTGTTCTTCGAGCCCGATTCCGTCCCCCTCCGGCATCTTCCTCCTTTTTTCCTATCAATCATCGATGTGACAGATAAGTCATACGTGGCCGCGCGGCCCCCCTTCTTACGCTCCTTCCTTTCTGTTTATGCGTTTAACGCTGATGTCTATCTTTTCGACGCGAACGCGGGAGTTGAATCTTTTTTCTTTGCTTTATAATTAACTCTTTTGCGAGGAAAGGGCTGTTCCGAAATGTTGCTTACTTGTTGGCTTTGCATTGAAAATGTGAACATTCGTGAATTTAGCTGAAGATATCAAAGAATTAGTTTAAAAATTAGTATAGAAAAAAATAGTTGAGAAAGCTGCAAGTACAAAAAATGAAAACTTTTTGATGATTCCAAGATATATTTTTCTGTTTTCTCTTATAATTGTCCTGTTTCTTCATTTTGTCCATCTTCAACGAAATCATTTTATAAAAAAATATTTGCTCAATTATTTTATAAAAAAAGTCTAAAAAAATACAAAGTATTCATAAAAATCTCCGCATGACTCCACCACAATTCATCCCATCCAAGCGCGCAAAATAAAGCAGTTATATCAGCGTCATTCAATCCGCATCTCTCTCGTCCTCCTCATTATGTGGAACCTCCCCACCGTGTCACCCGGCAAAACTATCAGTTTATAACTCTGCCTCACCCTCGGGCACCATTAACAAGCCGAAAATCGCAGCCCCGCCCCTTCCCAAGCTAAACTCAGGCACGCGCGACTCGATTTATCGCGATTTTCTAGTCGGTTACTCGCGCTCGGTTTATTGAATTGCGGCGAGGAGGAGTTATTTTAATTGCGACGGCTGGCGCAAGTGATTTATTTACTTTTGAGAGGCAGCCGTAGCGGCCGGTATTTATAAAGCCGGTGAGTGTATCGCGAAATTTTCACTGGACGACGTGAAAAGTGCAATCGGACGAATGCTTTATCGCAGCTATTTATTTTGCTGGCCTGCGGGAGTTGCGCCGATTTATGTATAGAGCGGATGCGCCGATGTTGACAGTTGCTTATAAAAAAGCGCAACTGCTTGACACGTTTGTGTGGCGATTTCTAACGCGTTCTGACGTTCATGGCGACGATGCTAGTTGTTGGAAGTAACAAATGTATCGATGCGTTTACACGCTGCAACTTGAAATATGAAGATTTCTACGGAAACTAAGGCTAATGGTCACAATCAGTGTGTCAAATGAATTGTATACATTTCATTCGTTCGTGTACCTTAATTTAGTAAGTAAATAATTGTGATTAGCTATTCTATTTTGAATAATAACTGAAAAAAAACTTTTCTTTTCTCACGTTCGCAATAACAAAAGATACATTTTTAAAAGGAAGAAAAATATTTGAAAATCCAAAATACGAAAAAACGAAAAGCATGAATTTTGCAATGCGCATCCGAAAATCCGTCGGAACGAGCCGATCGGTTTTTGCCCGGGGCTAATTTTCCCGAGCGTTTGCTTTGCATTCGATTTGCGAAAATAAGCCGGCATTTAGTCGATTGACCGCGGGAGATGTGTAACAAGCGTGACAAACAAATGCACATCAGTGATGCTCTCTGCGCCCGCTAATTGATTGACCGTCCAGTCAAATAATACATCCATTTCGTTCCGGCGCATTTGCCGCATCGCGGAGCAGCCGCTTCTCCCCCTTCCTCCCTCTTTCCTACCCGATTTTCTGCTCTCTTTTATTCTCTGCGTAAGTGTCTGTGTTACGGCTAGACTTTTTGCTGGCTTTAATTGTAGTCAGAGACTGGTAATTGCTTTTTTTAGAGGAGGTAAAAAGTTGTTTTGCTGGTGAAATCATGTGCGTTTGAAGACAAAATTAATATGGGAAATGATTCAGAATTTACGTTTAACTTCCTATTTTTTAATTATGCATTAGGCTACTTTTTAATCGAAAAATAAAATAAATACTGAAAACTTTTATAACTACACTTTCGTAAACTACAATCCGTGGTAACAATTTACGTTCCTTGTAAGTCTGTAAATTGTTACTACGTTTGTTATTCAACACTCAATTGCGATGCTATTTTATAACGACACTATTATTAAAATCTGCTTCTGTTCTTTTCTGTGATGACTGGCCAAGTATACAGAGACACTTGAGATAATAAAGACCTCAGTGTTTGTAACAATTGTGTTCTTGGCTTTGATTCAATAAGAAATAGAATATCTGTGTATTTTCTCATCTTGCAGATGCCTATTAAATTCAACCTAGAAAATCAATTCTTTGTACATTTTGATACGGAGTGGACACCCGGAGAACAAATCCTCAGTCATAAATTCATTTCTTCAAAAGTCTAAGCTTAGACTCTACCCATTTATCTAAAAATATGAAAAATTACGGATGCCCGATAGAATTTTGACTTTAATTGGGTTAAATAAAGAATTTAATAAATCTTTACATTTCACAAATAAATTGAAAAATTAATAATATAAATAATTTACAAAACTCTTATTTGTGCTGTATTTTGAAACACTTGTGTTAAAATAATTCTTTTTTTACTGACAAGGAGTACACTCTCCTTGTATTTGATATTTGATTATTTAAATTTTAAGAATCTCGATATATTCATTTTTCAGTATCTTGAAAAGGAACATTGGTTGGCAGAAACGTTGATGATAAATAAAGAGTAATTTGGCAGCAGTTACCATTAAATTTTATTCACTGCTCAGCATTATTCACAACTGTCAGTAACATCGTTTTAATAACAAGCTACACCAGTACCTATATGTATACACCGCCCTTAGGCATAGAAAAATAATAGATAAAAGAGTCAGGAGTACTGTTTTAATCGCAACCAATATTGAAACATCACTTTCGATAGCATCGTATTACAGTGTACAGCAACACTCCAAACCGCAGGTAGTGTCTCATCATTCCAAAACTCGCGGGAAATCCAAGACACCTCGCACTGCTACCTCAACCCGACTGATCCTTACTGCATCGAATATCGCATTTATGTAAACAGACTTGCACGCAGACGAGCGGAGAGCTCAGGAGGCGTTTTTGTGCGTTCCTCGAGCGATCAGCTCTCGGGTTTCGACGCGGGCTTTTGTGAAACCAGGCGCGAGGACGAGCTCGAGGGGAGGCCGACTAATTGCGTATTCATCGGTGTAATGGGGTATTACGCGCGTCCGACTCGGTGAACCGATTCTTGATGCTGAGTTGAAATCGAGAGCGACTGGCACAGTGACACCGGCAGGTGCATCGGTGCTTCTTGTTCTGGAGCTGCTAGGCAGGACGATGGAATATGCCAATTTTTCAGATCAGAGCTGCTGGAAAATGGCTTTATTTTGAATTTTATGTTTACAGGAAAGTTTAAAAGAATTAATATTTCAGATTTTCATGCAAATCTGTGAAGCATAAAGCATTTATTCATTCAAATAAACTGCTCTTTGAATGAAAAGTTGATACTCTCATAGCTCCTTATCGCACCTCTCTTCCTCTAATTTGCGACATTCGCGCAACGGGGGCGCATTAAATTTGCCGCGATTTTCAAATTAAAGCTGAAAAGAAAAAGCTCTAAGCCAAGCGTGCGTTTAGGTTCAACGGCGGGGGCCCTTAAATAAAGCTCGGAAACGTAACGAAGACATCAGGCGAACCAACAACATCGTTAGCTCTATTTTTTCATCTCTCTCTCTCCCCCTTTGTAGGCGAAACGACAGTTTGTTATTTTAAAAATCCCTCTCTGGCTGCTCCTCCACGGCGAAACTTGACACAGGCCGTTGTTAGAATGGCCTCTTTTCTTTCCCTCTTTGTCGTCCTTTCGCCCCGCTCGTTTGCTCTTCGCTCGTTTCTACCCCCTTATCGTTCTCTTTCTGGCTCTGCGCGCGCTCGAGGAAAAGCCCGAGCTGAGAGGGGGGAGAGGCCGCTGCGCCGAGGAATAAAATTACCTTCGTTACGCGAAACGCCAACTCCCCCGCGATGTGTTCTCTGTCTCGCTCGGCCCTTTCCTTTCTTTCCCGCTACCTACCCCTTCGAGCTCTGCGTCTGCTTTGTTTTTTACGAACCACTAGGCTCCTTATCCTTTCTTCGATCGAATTATTTATCTAGCGCTTGCAACTCTATTCTTTCTATGTATACCTTCTAAATATATTCTGTTAGAAAAACTTGCGCCTTCTTTTGTATTCATTCTCAGTAATACATTGTTACACAATTCATTGCTATTATTAAACATGATTTCATAAGACGTACATTGCTTTTCATTATATTATCATTCACGTTATCCTAATCTTTATACTGAAACTCTTAAAAACAGACTGTACGTCTCGATACTTTGGGTTCAAAACGAGGCGTCTCTCTTCACTGAAAAGCTTGTCGCGTTTGCTAAAATCACCCCGAGCTGCGTGGATTTTCACGCCAATTAAGTGCACATGCACCACGACGTCACTTGTACGAGTTCAAGTGCGTAATGTCGCCGCCCTTGGACTCATGAAATTTTTCATGAAATATTTCAAAATTATTTGTTTCTTAGTGGTTTTAGTATCAAAATATATTTTACGCAACAAAAAAATGTTATTATATTGAAGATTTAATAATATTATTGAAAAAAGCCAGCATGGTTTAGATAAACTTCTGACGTATTTGAAAAGTATTAAAACGTTTAAAATTTTCAGTGAAATATAATCTGTATATAGTTTAAAACTACTAAGCTTTATTTACAAGACTGTATATGAGAATTCACAATAACCTCCACTCCCGAAGCAGCTCCACCCCAGCAAAGTAGCTGACGCCTAGCCCTCCTCCCGCCCTCCCCGTAAATATTTTTCGAATTTCACGGCTGCGCAGGCCGCCGCTTACGCCATACGTCTTACTCGGCAGCGGGGCTGACCGATTTCGCACTAATGAGTGTCCCGCGCATAATACCCGCGAAGGGCCGCTTTTGCTCCCTCTCGCGCTCATTGTTCTCCCCGATCGCACGAGCGTAAATATTCCGCATGGAAAACAAGTTCCATTGTATGTAGCGGCCGAGCATTGTCACGACCGCAACAATGGCCCATGCTAATTTATGGGGCTAGAAAGGGCAGCCGCGGTTCTCGCTGCGGCGAGGATTCTTTTCTGACCGGCTGCTCGGAGTGGAGCTACCCCTTTTTCTGGCATTCGTTGGGCTTTTTTTGGGAAAGCGCTTTGCTGCCCGCAAGCCACGTGGAGGTAGATATAGATTTTATGCATATTTCATGTCCAAAACAACTCTGCCAATTGATTTATAATAGCTCATTGATCTGATCATGCAGAACATTTTATTAATTTTCAAAAATGACTACAGCCTGCAATCTTTACGTCCTTATTGAATTGATCAAAGCTCCTGTCAAGAAGCACCTCGCCCTGCACTCTTCAGCTGATCGCTTACTCACCGATGGCATCATAACGCGGATGAAAAAGCGCCTCCGTAACGCATCTATCCGTCCATCCGTCAGATCGCCGGCGATAAAGCTCGGAACAAAGCGGTGCACCCGCTCCTAGCGAATCTCCTATTAGAGTCCGCGCACCTGCTCGCGCTTATCCGCGCAAATCCGGCTCGGGAGTTTTGACAGCGCGAGCCGCGGCACAATGCCAGCCGAGCCCATTAGTCGCGCGCGAGCTGCGTCGCCTCGCATTATGGGCACCCTTTCGCCGGCCAGGTGGACGATCGGGAGGCTGTAAGGATGGCGGCGCGGATCGAGAGATCGGGGGCGAGCTCTTTATCGGCCGTTGCCTGGACGGGAGATGCCTGATTTGGGGGAAATTCGATCTTGTAATTTCTAGCTTTTAACTCTTTGTGTGGTTTGGATGCGAGACATTTATAGAGCAAAGACTTTTCAAACAATTCCAAATTTCTATCTACTCTGTAACCAATGCTTCGCATGATGTACTGTTCTATTATTTAAAAAAAGGTTCTCTCCGTGCAATATTGCGTTAAATTTTCATAGCATAAATTTGGTCTATTCAAAGCATATTATATACTAAACAACATGTCCAATTAAAATCTTTATTTTATTTCAAAATAAATTTGAAAAAAATTCCAAATATTCATTGATGCAAAAGAATTAATAAATAAAATAGTTTTACCACGAATTCTTTTAGAGATAAATATTGCTCCGATAGAAAATGTTCCAATTAAAATTAAACATATTTAATATTCTATTGAATATTCCATATAATATTTTCAGTTCTAACATTCCATTGAAACCAACAGATAAACACCGTACGAATTACAATTAAATTGCAGCACTATTAAATTATTCAATCGTAGCGTTATATACCAAAACGGAGAGTTTTTTTCGTGAGTTGACCCTCGGAGCCAACACAATGTAGCTTTGAAGCGTGAAAAGGAGTGCGACCGAATGCGGGGACGCAAAAAGGGCGGGTCTCACTTTCGTAATCGGAGATGACTACTTCAGCGCGCTCTGAACACATTTTGTAATTCGATCCTTCGGTCATCAGCTTTTTCTACTTACACGCTTTTTTCACTTTTTTTAGCTCTGTTTGGGTGCTTTTGGAATTACTACCAGACCTCGAACAAGAGATCTAAAATTTTTAGTGTCTTTTTATAGGTGCATTTAGCAGTTGTAAAACAGTGTGTACAGAGGAGATTTCTGAGTAAAGCAATCATCGTCTCAGCGTTACATAATACAATAAAATTATTTTTTATACTCAGAAATTCAATTCAATATTTATCAGGAGTCACTTGTCGACATCACCATTCAATGAGTAAAATTTCCAATTAGATCGCTTGTAAGCCAGTACCTTGTAATTAAGTACCTCAAGCTATCAGTTAATTAAATGATTTAAAGCCCAAACCTCTCACAAATGAAAATCTCCATCATCAAACCATTAATCAAAGGCAAACGAATCCCGAAAAGCTCCGCTCTCCCCTCATTCTAATAATAAACAATTATAAATCTCCTCCACCCTCCGAGCCTACAAAGCAGTAGCCGCGCGTTCGGCGTTCGAGCGCCGCAGATGGATGTCGCGCTCCGGAAAAGAGAGCTGCGGTGGCGGCGACCGGGCTAATGACGCGTGCGAGGCGTGTCTCAGAATTCGAGCTATTTTCAAGCGTTCGTGAGAAGCCGCATTTATCAAGCGCAGACCTCTGCCGGAAGCTGCCCCGCTGGACCGCCTCTCACGTGCGGATGATGATTATTGCGTCGGCGCGACGAGATTCGCTCCTTTTTTGCCTTCCCGGCTGGCTGTTTTCGAGCGGTGGGTAAGCCTTTGAGTTTTGCTAACCTTAATTGGGGAGAAGGACCGGACGATTTCTGTTTTGCGATTGATTTCTGAGATTCATTGAAATGGTAAAAGTAGAACATAGTAGCGAATAAAGTAGTGTAAAAGTTTACCAATTTTCAAAGAACCTTCGAATTTTGTTGCTGAGAAAGTTAAGAAAAAGCATTTAAAATGAGAATTAAAGGCAGCGAAAGATTCGTGCCACACCTGCACCTAATATATCCATCACTATCCCACATGAAAGGCCCGAGCCCGAAAAATTTCCGAAAACATTTTCACTGAAACGATCAATGATCGCGGTGAACAACTCTCTTCCGGTACAACAAACCGCCAACAAGCCCTCTCCCTGTCGTAATTTACCAAGGCCAGATGTGTAATCACCGCAATCCTCGGCAAGGAAAGAAAGAGGCATCGGGGCAGACGGATCGCGTGTCAGCCACGCACAGCCCCTGGCGCCAGCGTGAAACCTTTGACACACGACACCGGCAGGTCCTCTCCGCGGATCTCTTTCTCGCCGAGCTGCCGGGATCTGCTTCCTGCTGCTTTTTTCTCAGATCTGCCCGAGCTTTTTTGGGACAGGTAGCCGCTCGCTTTTTTTCTGCTTTCCTTGCCGGTGTTTGGAAAGTAGCCTTGTGGGAGAAAGTAATCGCTCGAAGTGGGAGTTTCTTCGGTGTAGTTTTTTATTTCGGCGCAATTGGAGAATGTTACTTCTGGCTTTTTTAACGTTATTAAATTCATGATTGTACTAAAAAAAATTATACTGAAGGCGAGTTTAATGCTTATGGATTTTTGAAAAACAAGTTCCTAGATTATATATGTATGTATATATGTATATACAGGGTGTTCCAAAAGTATGGATCCACCTAAATAACTTTCCAGGGTCGCATTTTCCGGAAAAATGGTTCA
>JAWWEM010000044.1:10428092-10468426 GCA_035582935.1 Ormyrus thymus
TCTGAACCATTTTTCCGGAAAATGCGACCCTGGAAAATTATTTAGGTGGATCCATACTTTTGGAACACCCTGTATATATATATATATAGAATAAAGGTTTCTCTAAAATTTGGAAGAAAATTCATTCAAGTTTGGATCTTAGACAAGGAAATGTAATAAAACTTGTACTTTATTCCCCTTTTATGTGAAAAGGAAAACTCCCCGAGTCCATAAAATAAACAATAGCTTTCCTCACAGCCACTAGAAACTAGAAAAGCCCTCCTCAAATTCCCCAAAGCCCCCGCTTCATAATCGTTTAGGCCAGCAGCCTCCCGAATCGGGCAAAAATCAGCGCACTCCCAGACAAAGCCCCGCGATCATTACCCGTGCAGAGGGTCCAGCTTGGACGTCCCGCTGCTGCTCGCGTGCATTCACGCCGCGTCGAATCGACGACGGGGACGATAGGATCGATGAAAGAAAAGGCCCGCACACAACGACCGGGCGAGAATCTCACCTGCGGCGGCCGACGCCGCGGGGCGCGGGACTACCCGTCAGCGGCCGACCTCTTAATGCGGCCCACACGTGTGGGTATGCCTCGGTGAGTTTTCGGCCGGATTTGCTGTTGGGGCCGATTGATTTTCGATCGAGGGGGGAGTCTGCGCCGAGGTCGGCCATCGGTAAGGAGAGGTTGCATCGTGTCATTCAACAGTGGAAGGGGATAGGCCTTCTTATTCTCTTTTTTCTCTTCTCTTATATGTATAAAAAAGTCGTGACCGGATGTTGTGAAGCCAAGATAGACGTTATGATGTGATTGCTTCATATGGCATGCGTCTAAAATGTTCTTTTGATTTCTTGCTTTTGTTTTAAGCTTAAAAGTTATAGGGTGTCATACTAAATGTGTTACATGAATTTATATAAAATTAATAAATTTCTAACATACATAACAATATTCTGACATTATGTTAAAAAAGAATTATTTTAATTATTTTATACATTATATTTTTCAGGACGGTAAATATTCCAATAACGAAATGTTCTTTAAATTTTGGAACAGTAGTTAGTTCTAACCGGTTCTAACTCTAGTTTAATTGATAATAAAACTCATCCGAGTTGTGATAGTCAACGTGTACAAGAGATAGATAAGATTTGAATATTATTCTAAATTGGTAATATTAGAGATCATAACTAACAATTATTTAAATTTTTTTACAAAGGAATGTTATTAATAGAATAAAAGAATCGATTAATCAAACATTAAATAGCAAATAATCAATACAAATCGACATTTAATTGCAGCATGATATAACTTTAAATCGCATTACTTTTGAATCACTTGCAGATGAAGCTAACAGTTCTCTAAAGTAATGAATCCGCAAAAACGTTAAACTCAACATCTCAGATTATTAATAGTTGTGTTTATCGTCCGAGGCCTTATCTCGGAGCGAATCCGACTTGTCAGAACTCCGGAGGCGAATCGTTTTTCTCGCGCCCCCGCCGGACAGTAAACGCGGACTCATAATACGAGAGTGACTTGTGTAACAATGGAGAGGAGCAAAACGAGCGCTCGCTTATCGTTATCCTCCGCGACGTCGTACAAGATAATGCTCTTTACCGAGGATCTCCGATGCGCAAACGCGGGGGCGCATCTGCGCATGCGCCGTTGCTGCTAAGGCAATGATTCTAGGAGAATGTTGTGGCATTAAAATTTGTAGGTATGTGCTTTGTGTATCCGAGGGGTAGGTTAGGTGAAACAAGAGAATGAACAAATTTACTTTTCTTGTTCGACTTCTTTGATTAAATTAAAATTTTTAATTACTGATTAAATCTTGGACATATTTACATTATATTATTATACGTGAGTGGACCAGGAGGTATTTTATTTTTAATTAATCGAAACAAAAAATAAAAGATTCACGCGAATCATAATATAATGTGATAAATCGTAGTAATATTGAATATCAAGGATAACGGACGAAAGGTAATTGGATTTCAATTGCTTTTGTATATCATTCACTATTTGTTACTTAGAAAAACTGTCTTGAGTTAAATTATTAAATTGAGAGTGAGAAAATACGTGCATATAATACAAAATAAGTACTAGTTGAACTTTATGTATTACGATTACTCATCTATCTATTTTATTCCTCTTTCCAAGCACTATCGCCTTTTTGAATCACTCCATTAAAAGATTAATTCCCAGGAACTAACTAGAAGCATTAATATACTTACCGAATGATTAACTACGGCCAATAACAATATCGCAGCCCGTAGCACAAGAAAGTTGCAGAGCCCTCGCGCGAAAAGTTCTCTCTTGGCCCTCGCCGCGTGGGCCCGGGAGGCATCGGGGCCCGAGACGCTATCCACCACCCACGTGCCGGCGCAAAACGTTCGCTCCCAACGAAACGAACTCGCTCGGCGAATCGAGATTTACGGTCCGCTTGAATTATGACCTCCCCAAGCACGCATAAACGAGAGCGGCGGGCCCGATTTTTGCGCGTCTAGCGTGGAAATGCCCGGATTTCGCGGGCCCGCCTATAAATAACGTTTTATGGATTCCAGGGAAGCTCAGCGCTGACTGATGCGCTTTTAATGAATTCGGGCCTTTATTAGGCTAATTTTCAGCTTATCCGGAGACTTTGTGCGAGACGATAGGAACTGCCGGTTAATGGCAGGGGAAGATAGTTCTCGAAAGTGGATCTGATTTATGGAATCGAGTGTTTAAAAGTAGGTGGAATGCCGAGTCGCTTTGATTTTATGAGCGAGTTTTACGAGATTCCGAGGTGCCGAGCTTTGTTTAACTGAATGAAAAAGTCCATTGGAACTCGGGGTTTGAAGCTCGTTCATCAAAGACTTGTTTGCTACTGTCATTAATATATCCTCAAATCTTTTATGTGCTGCGAAAGAATCCTTTCCAATACACACTCTTTATGCATGATTTATTTTAATCGTCTTTATATCATTTATAAGCTTCAAAACTTGACTTTTTTTCATCTCCAATTTACAGTAGTATAACGACAATGAAATCTGTTCAAATACTATTAAATCTTTGGCAGTCGCAAAACTCATCCTACAAAAGGCCTCGCACCCAAATCGGTCATCCTTAGCCTGCCCTCTCACCGATAACCTTTCCTATTAAACGAGCGATAAAGCGCTTGAGAAAAAGCGCGATCGGGGCAAACGTGGCCTGCAGCTTCCCAAAAGCTGGCCTCCAGATGCCGGCGGCGCTAAGCGCCTGCGCATATCATTACGGCGGGGCGCGCCTACATCCGATTTCTGCCGAGCAGCGACGCGCGACGCGGACCACCCGCGCGAGAGACGCCGGGACGCGGTGCTGATTGAGATATTGAGGCTTATTATTGGCTCCTTGCTTCGCTAAGGTGGCTTTGGGCGCGGAGAAGGTTTTGTTAGGCGAGAGAAATTGGGAGAGAGCTTTTGTGCTGCATGGGGATGAAAGTAGCGGTATGTTAAAAAATAAATATTGTTATTTCTGCATTTTAAGTGTTGCATGACTCATTATCACTTTGTACGCCTTCCATCAAAAGTATTTTAATAAGCGTTTTCTTTTTTTTTGTAAATAAATGTTACATAAAGCCCAATAATAAAAAAATTTCTAAGATTGAAGAAGCAATTGTGCAGGCCAACATATGCAGAGACTGCACTAATTTTATCGAAATGTAAACGATTTTACACCCTCCTGAGAAATTTCTGCCATTATGACGATTCTGTACACAATAAGCGATGAATTACATCTTGAAATTGCAACTGTAAGTCGAAGAATGAACGCCACAGAGATATATAAGGCAGTTTGCACTTTTCAGACTGTAGCTTCCCTATGAAGCTATCAGCACTTGGCCACAAAGTTAGCCGGAGCTTTCAGCACAGCTCCTCTCCTTATCCAACGACATGGCAAAAGGGAGAAAGACGAGGCGACAGAATAAGCGGGAGGGAGAGAGAAAGTCCGGCGCCATTGTGCTGCCAATCTCGCTCGGCTTTGCCTCCTAGCATCGGGGGCCGGAAGAGTCTCGCGGCTTGTCTCCGACTAGAGTTACGCGCGGCGCGCACTTGCGTGCGCTCAAATGCGCATGCCCCGGATTAACGCGGAATAATCTCGTTTCGCTCTTCCGCGTTTGGGACTGCCGCCGCCGAGGAATCAATTGATTCGCCGGCATTTTTCGCCATCTGATTGGCCGTAATTTATATCCTGTCGAGCGCCACAATGCCAGACTGCGGGCACCTGCGAGAGGTGTGCTGCGAGTCGGTGAAACGCGAGAGGAGCAAAAATTCCGATTGTTTGAGGGTTTAGTTGGTTTAATTGATTTTCGTCGGGAAGGCATAATTTAAAGGTTAATATGACGGCTTTGCTTTGAGAAAGCTGCACGTTTTCAAGGAGGTTTATTAACTAATAGATTTTGTGACAGGGAAACTTTTGTTACAGCAGTAGCAATTTTCATTGTTTCGCAATAAAGCATCTTTCACTTGGATTTTAGTCTTCAGAAATGTAATTAGTCAGTATACAATAGAAATGAAATTGATAGATAGCGGTTCCGTTGATTAATGCAGATTAAAAATGAGATGCATGCTGAATAAAAATAAGATTTCCTTGGGATTTGTTTAGAATGCTTTATTATAACATTAATTTCCAACTACAAGTATTTTATAATTGAAAAGTTTAATTATGGCCTTTTTTCTGCTTTTATGTATAAAAAAGTACTAATGATAATACACAATACAATTTTATTTAGAAAAACTAATAACGTTCAAAGCAAATAAATAATGAGCCGCATATATGAAGGCAATCATTTTAAAAGTAGAAATGAAAAAGCAAATCGAAGCAAGCAACTAATCCCCGACAAAAGCAGGCCTTAACAAACACCTGAGAACAAATGCGTGAAAGAGAGACGTAAGAAAGTGATGCCGAGGAGTATCATGCGTGTACTCGCCTCAGCACAGAACCTCCGGCTTAAAGAAAGCAAGAAGGCGGTGCGGGCAGATGAGGGAGAGGCGAGCGAGCCAGGCTATAAATTCAGAGCAACGGCAAACAGAGAGAGGGAGAAAGAGTGTATCAAGAACTCGAAACTCTAAATCATGGGGAGAACGAGAGAGGGAGAGATCGGGACTCGCGCCTGTCTAAATAAATAAACAAATGCAGATTAGCCTCTCGGGCCAGGCGCCGGTAAATCATCCAGAAACTCATTACGAAGCGCCGCTCGGGAGTGACTTACCCCGAAAAGCTCGATTCCATTAAGTTTGCAAGCGCGTCGATGTTATTAACGATCGGCCCGAATTCATTGCTGTCCGATTGCTTGATGTCTCGAGGTAAGTGGAAAGTAATCCCTGGTAATTCAAGTGTAATGATGAGTTATTTATGACGGGTTGCTTGTTTTTGCTTCGCGAATTTGGTTTGGCTGTGAAAATGCGAATTGAGTGGTTGGATTAGGCGAGTGGTGATAGGATCACATAATTTCAATAGAATCAAAAAAGTTTTGTGGAACGCCAAGTAACGAAAGTAATCGATTCCCGAAAGCGTTTATTAAACTTTGCACGTATGAACTTTTCTAAATTTTGGCCCGCAAATACAAACCAGTTGTCTTTCAAGTGCCCCATGTAACGCGGATATGCAACTCAGCAAAACTGAATACAAGAAAAAATAACAGTTTTCGGCAAAACAGGCAAATGATGAAAACCGAGCCAAAAAGCGACAATTGCAACAGAAGCACGTGTCGCAGCATTCCGGGGCTCAATTTATACAATACTCAAAAAAGTCGCGGTGTCGCAGGATTTAATTAAAAAACTGGGAGGAGGGAGCTTGTGTAAGCTTACGCGGGCCGTTAGCTCGTTTTCAAGAGCGACGCGTGGCTCTCAATTAAGCCGGAGAGCGAGCCAGTTATCGAGGCATCGTGTTCATCAACTCGCTCGCTAATTGCGCAATGATAACGCGCTCGAAAAAATTCATAGCCGGAATCGACAGATTATAACGAGGCAGTATTATTCTTGCCAGTCTGGAGAGGTGGAAGGTTGCGAGGAATAGTTCGTTATTAAAATTTCGCCATTTTATTTTAGGTGTTCCGAATTCCCTGGAATTGAGCATTGGTGGAAAAGTTAGCGAGTCGTTAACAAGCTTCTGTAAGCAGTTTTTATATTGAAAGTGTCAGTGCACCAAATGCGACGGACTAATTTCATTTATCACCTGCAAAGTTAGATTGAACAAACTTTTAATGATAATATCTATCGTGGGCGTTAAATAAAAAGAAGAACTGACAGTTTTCTAAGATTATTTTTACAGAAAGAGTGCAAATTGCATTTTTTTCGCAGATCCAAGAGATTCCTCGGAAAGTAATTAAAGCCTCCTCTCCCAGCAAAGCAGGCCACCTCCGGGCCTTGCCTCGTCATCGCGTTAGCGCACCTGCAACAAGGAAGCGGAAGCTCCTAGCAGTGAGAAGGGGGGGCGTCGTCGCGCGTCGCAGGCGAAAGCACAGCACAGCAGCCGAACACGTGTAGGAAAGCGTGAGGAGCGAGCGAGGCGCGAGACTAACGAGCGCGTCCGGCCCATAATCCGCCAATTAACGGGCCATGAGTCTTGCCCGATCGAGCGCGTCAATTAATTTAAATTCCGGCCGAGCCGCTCTGCTTTAGATTTTGCGAGGCAGGTGCCTCTGTCACGCGCTCCGGGGAGTGGCTGGAGGGCGGAGATGACGGCCGGATTTTTGGCTACGGCGGATGCGAGGCCGAGGCACTGTTGCGATTTAAGTGTCTTAGATGCCTTGGGCTTTCCTATTCGATGGAAAGTTTGGAGATGGTGCCAGTAGGTTTTAATGGAAAGTTTACTTGGATATTGGCTGTTTAAATCTTCTTTGAATAAGATACCTCTAAAGATTAATTTTAATTTGTAGCTCTTCTAAAAGAATGTACGTTAAAAGAGAAAAATTGTTTTAGCATCATCGATAAGAATAAATAGAAACGACTTCTGTGAAAAAGCAGAGAACGATTCTTTAGTCTCTCAAAGACCTCGTTTTCCCTCGTCTAAATCGGAGCAGTGTGCTTGTGGCGAATTTCTGGAATCCGGGGCTGTTTGTCACCCTCTGGCGCTGCCGCGGGAAGTACAAGAAATAAGAGGAAAAAAGAGCTTTAGCTCATGTCGTAGAAGAGAAATGTGCGGTTAAAAGTGGCTGGCACGAAAGCTATATCTTCCTCAAATCTATTCTTCTTTTTTATATTAGTAGCATTCTTTTATTATTTACTATTGAATCTTATAAAGATTTTGACGTCCACTAAAATAGAAAAGAATGGAAGATTCCGCTGGATTGTCTTATCCGTCCGTCTAAAAAAGTGCGATTAAAAAGCAGGACAAGCGGCGACACGGAAAAAGAGGAAGCAAGATTTCGAGCTCGGCGACGACTCGATGACGGCTGGCGAGTTCTTTTTTGAGGTCACACACGACGAGCGAGAGATGATCTCCGTCGTCTCTCGGCGTGTCAACGTCTCGTTCACGCTCGGATGCTGTTTGACAATCGCGGGCCTTCTCTAGACCGGCGACGATAAATTCACCGGGCTGCACTTGCGATCTTCCCGCCTTCTTTTTACTTGTCTTTTACGTTCGGATGTTTTTGCATTTGCCGGCAGGGTACTAAACTTATTATTGCCTTTTTCTCGCGATTTTCGGTTTAAGAAGTTGTCCTTGTTTTTCGAGTAGAACCAAGATATTTTCAAAATGTAAAACGTTAGTCGAGCTGTTTATTCAAATCATTAAATTTCGGGCCTTACTTTCAGTAAAAGTCTCAAATCTGATTAGAAGCGTTTTCTTCTTTCTGACGAATAAAAAAAATTCTTCATCCTTGAACGGTACCCAAAAACGTTTCCTCAGCTTCTCACACTCGTCAAGCCATCCCCAGAAAGATTCATCCAGCAATCCTCGCTGTTGGCCCAATATAAATGAGGACTTCCTCAACAAAGTGATAGCTAAAGAACGATCACCTGCTCTCTCCCCGTTGTTTCCTTATCTCCTCGCGCGTCCTTCCCATCCAGCAAGACAGCCCGAAGAAAAAGTCGCGATGTCGTCGCATGTCCCGGGCCAGCGGCGCATCGATCATCCGCGTTATCGACATCTCGGGATCCATCGCGGATCTGTTTGCTCTAAGCCATCCTGGGCCTACGTCACGCCTCATCGGGCCCGAGAATAAGTGCCCGGCCTATGCGAAGGGAACGGGACGACGGAATGAGAGATGAGCGTTCACGCACGCAAGCGAGTATTATGACGCCGGAGATAAGGAATTCGGAAGAGAAGGATTTCGGTTTTATTGTCTGTACCGCTCGTTCGGTTTCGGCCTTTTATCTGTTGTTTTCGGCTTTTCTTACTAGTAGAGGTGCTTTAGAGACCTTTCTTTTTAATTGAATCGGTTGCTTCTTTCTATTTCTATTTAATTATCAGGTTAAACGTTATTTTTTTTCAAGTAACTGTGTTGAAGAAATAATTTGTCGTTCATTATAGATTTCCAATAGAGCGCGGTTCGAAGTTTTTCAAGCGGAAAGGAGAATAAGAACGAAGTCAGAACTTCCCCTCGTTAAGGCCAAGTGGCTGGCTTCGCAAGTACTTAAAGAACCCTCTAAGGCAAGTGTTTGGAAGGAAATACTTTACTTTTACATTCATTTATAATTTTAGATTTAAAACTTATATTAAAGTAATTTCGTCTGTTTGAACAGTTAGTTGAAAGACAATAGGTAAATATTCTAGCGAAGAGAATAAATCAATTCTGTAAGATAAAAAATAAAAAATGTAAGAGCCTCCTGCGTGTGCAAACATCTCAACTCCTGGACATGAAAGCATCATCTTCCGCCAGATCGACTTGTCAAAAAGAGCTCACGCACTTGGATTCTTTCCGCTCGGAGCTCGGCTCGGCATTCAGCAAGGGGCCAGAGTCCGCTTCTCTCCGGGCTTGTCCCGAGTGAAAGATTAATTGCCTGGCAGCTTTTTGCCCCGGCGAGTCTTGCGCCGAGGCCTCGTTTTACCTTTAGCATTTCGTTTTCTCCGCGAGCCGCGCCGCTGGAAATGGGAAAAAGAAATCGCCGCTGTCCCCCTTTTAGATGGGAAAATTCATACCGCTGCGACGATATTTCATACGGCGATGTCGGTTGCGCTTGTCGCTGCTGTTGCACAATGCCCCGGCAAATCTGGAGCGCCGATGGAGAGACTAGTTTTGCCGCTGGCTGGGGATCAAGTTTTCATTGGTCGGTAGGTGCTGGGCTATGGTTCAGGTGCTCAGCAGGCTTTTCTTTAGATTTTCATTATTGTTCGAAAGGTACTTTGCTACCTTTTTATATTTTCCATTTTGTTCAACCTCAGAGATCTAAACTAATAAAGTCGTAAAACATTATTTTCAAAATTTATCATTCACATTAAGTTATATTTCACTAAGTTCAGTACAGTTACTACTTTTTTTTATTCCAAAGATTATTTTATTATCATATAATTCTGTACTTTTATTAATTTACTTTTTCAAATTTATGATTTTATCAAGCCACTTAACATCCTTAATTTTTTGTTCTAAGATGAACGCGTACGCCTGTAATAAAATAGGATAATGAAGGTAAAATAAAGAGACTACGCAGTTTGATATATGGTTGTGAAAATATATTCAATGAAAAATAAAAAGAAGACGGAAAAAGATAGTTATCCTGCAAAAAAGTGTGACGATGAGACGTTTCTGTTTTTCGTTACAGATGCTATTAGGAGCGTACGATGACAGAAGATACGAAGACGTACAATGCAACGCGAAAAAGAGAAGGAAAGTAAATTGTAAATCTTAATTGCCGGTTTACCTTCACTAGAATGTGATATCGCTAAATTCCTTAATTCAAGAGGAACCTTACTTTATCGCCTCCGTCAATTCACCATATGTTTACGCGTTATTCTTTACTTTATTCATGAACTTTCTATTTACAATTACGCGCCTGCAGATGGCGCTGTACTGCGATGGATGCCGGCTGACCAGCGCCATCTATAGGTGTCGATTATTACTTCGTCATAAATATAGTTTCACTTGAAAATAACTCTATAATTACAGGTATTTCGTCGGGCAGCTTCGTCTGCGGTCGTTCTTTGAGAACAAACAGCTTCGAAGGTGTCCTTCACATCGTCGACGCTGTGATAATTTTTCTTTATCCGGGTGTCGCACACTTACGTGACTGTACACTTTTTTACACCCACGCTGAATAATAAATACAGTCGACTTGCCGTCGATTTCGGACGCGCCTCTCCATACAATATATATTATATATAGTACAATGCCTCGGAGGTTAGCCTTTTTACATCGTGCAGGGATCCGGTAGTTACGTCATTATAACGTTCTTCTCGTGATTACTCGTGTAAAGAGATTGCAAGAAATTTTACGTTTTCCAAAGGAATATTCTGTCGGAGGATGCTGCATTCACTAAGCCGACCTTGACGACACTTTACCAATATGCAATACCGTCTTTTAGATAGGCGTTAAACACTGTGAATAATAAAAACACTCTTTTACATTTGCATCAATAATGATCAATAAATAAATAACTACACGAGAATTACATCGAGTACCGCCCTTATTATCCAGATCAGCGCTAATCAACTACTACGGAAAAAATTAGACAATGCCAAAAAATGCAATCGCCAGAATTTTCAGTCCCACCAACCGATCACATCCCTTTTACTCTCACCCTTACACTAATCACATTAGTCTCTGGAACTAAACGGTTTGGCATTCGGAGCCGAGATTCTAAGCACACCATTCGTTTGATTCACAATCAGAAGTCCAGATATTCCTGGCACTCGAAAATTTATCACAAACCCTCGCCCTCGATTCACTCCCGCTCTTCGACAATTCTTCCAACAATTTGTCTACAAGTAGGTGCTTGCTAAATTTCCGGAACAAACTAATCGTAGAAAATATAGTGGCAGGGAGGGGGTTAAAAGTTTCTCGCGCCGTATTTACAAAGTCTCAATAAATTAGTCGCTTCACCCAGCCAGAGTATACGAGGTTCACGCGCAGTCGAGAGAGCCGAGGGAGGCAGGACTGTGGGGCCCGCCGAGCACGAAAGGTGGGCTCATCGGTGGGCCGCCGCTGCCGGCACTGCTGCCGTACAGCTCGAGTTCGCTCAAGCTGCCGGAGTCGACGCCGCCGGAAAGTCCGCTGCCACCGCACTTGTCCGATTTGCCTTCCTGCTTTAGCACCATGCGCCGCCATTTTGCTCGGGCGTTCTGGAACCACACCTGAAACAGAGGGAGAACGTTGCTTCGTTACGGTGCTTTCAACTGGCCTCGCATTGCATGGAAAATTATCACAAATGGTTCCTTCAAATTCTGAGAGAAATAATTTTTAGTTTTCAGTTTGAAAAAAGTCATTTGTGGGCAAGTTTTTTTCATCTCAATAGTGAAATCATTATGTTACTTTAATGTTTTTGCTTTGGCTTCTCAATTGATTGAAAGTGTTTTCTGGAAAAGCTTCACTTAAGACGCATTAAGAAATGTAGTTTTAAAATACCTAAAAAGGCAAGTAGATTTGAAACTAGATTTTTCTGCGCTTTTCCAGTAACAGTATTTTTAGAAAAGAAGAATGTTTAGTGGTATAATTACATTGAAATTTGACTGTTTAGACTAAACGTGCATAATTTGATGATTCTAATAAATGTTGTAATATTTATTTTCTACTCGTGGACAAGATTTTCTAACAACTGTTTGAAATTAGAAACCTTTAAACATTAGATATTTTCTCAAAAGTCTTTTCTGCAAATACCGAAAATATTCACTCGTACTTTATAAGGAAACAGCAACGAAAGTCGTCAAAAGATCGAAAATCCTGATTGTTCGCGCAAACTCGACAAAAGAAACTCGCAAACCTTCTCCACTTTCCACATCTCCTAGTATGCAAATAAAGCCCGAGCTCAGCGCTCCCAAGCCGACCGCGAAAAAGAGCGAACCGCGCGATAGGCAGTGGCACTAAAGTTCTGCCGGCAGAATCGCCGTGAATCGGGATCTCCTTCCCCGAAGTTTCGTTCCATCTTATCGCTCGGAGGAAGCATTGTTCCATCACGCCGGCGCGGCAGCAGCAGCAGCAGCAACGGCTCTTTCTTTGCCCCTTCCTCTCTCGGTACGCGGCGCACGGGAGAGAATCGAATAAAAGATCGCGTAACACGGCAGCCGTCGCCATTTTGAAGATGCTCGCTCCTCCCTCGGCAGTGCTGCTGAGGAGCTGCTCTCCGAGAGAGGATTGCGGGGGAGGAGAGAGCATTGATTTATTGCCGAGTTGATTGGCGGAATTGTTGGGGAGATTCTAGGAGTCGTCGAGAAATGACTTTTTTCAGTGGGAAAGAGAGAGGGAATTTTCAGGGGTTTAGAAAGATTAAATTAATTGAATTGTCAATTTTTTCAAGTGAAAATTAATAAGACACTGATAAGGAGAATTTAAAATAACGAATTTATACAAATGACGAGTTTATTCACTTTCTAGCTAAAAAATGTTCAATAAATTACAATATCGGCAGCATAGAAAGCAGCAAGAAAACTCTGGGAACAAAAACTTGTTACTCCAAATAAACGAGACAGACCGTGAAGAATAGATCCTCTACGGAAAACTTGGGAGAGGAGAGAAAAAAGTCTGAACTCCAAAGTGAAAGAGAGGACGTAAAAAAGAGCGAGCAAAAATAGATGCAAAAAAGAGCGAGAGAGAGAGAGAAATATCTCCCCTCGAACGCGAACAAACGTACAGATGTATATGTATAGGTGGGGCTCGCGAGGGGCGGGAGGAGGAAGCCTCGAGAAAGCGAAGCGAGGAAACTCGGCGTGCGCGCGTACATCCGTACATGCAGAACCGGAGCGTCTCGCGATCAATATCTGGCAAGATGGCGCGCGACGCGCATCCAAGACTCCGTGCGACGAAACGAATACAATGGCTTTTCTCTCTCCCCCGGAGAGGCTATTTTTTTCTCCTTTTGCGCCGCCGCTGCCGAGCTCTTTTACTTCCTTTTGTTTCGACTCTGCGCCAGACGAGGCCAGGCTTGCCGCACGGATCTAAGGGGATTTTCAACCGATTTTTATGCTGATTCTCGTGCAAGTCTTTTACTAGAAAATCTATTCGACGTTTAGTCGGCAAAACCAGTTTTTACAGCGATAGGAAATTCACTCTTTCACAGAAAGTTTCTCGTCATTTTAAGGTTAGAGGGGTATAAAAATGATTTTTAACCTAAATAAAAAAGAATAATTCAAAAATAATTCAATTTTAAATGCAATAAAACGTGATAAATGATGTATGAGCAACTTTCAACGCGTTTCAAATGCTTTACATGCTATTTTTGATACTTCTAGATTTGATGAACGCATATTTTTTTATTCTGTAATAAATTTTACACGATCGAATGAAATAACAAAACTATTTAAACTTGATGTGAAAGCTTCCGTTTAAAAGTCTCGATATCCAATACTCCTCGGAGCAGCCTCGGCCATTGTGCGTCGGTCTTTGAAATGGCGAAAAACGAATTCCGCTTGGGTTCTCGATCTCTGCCAAAAAACAGGCACCCGTTGGACCAGTCGCCGCTTTGCCGCTCGCAGAGAAAGCTCTCGGACAGCTCGGCGACGCGCCGTCGCCGCCGTCGAGAAAAAGCCGGCCGCGCGATGGCCGTCGGTATATGAACGGGTTTCGCCGATCGTTTTTGCGCCCGAAGAAATGGAGACGCATGAAACATTTATTCTACCGCGGAATCTCGCTTTTTGTCCAGCAGCTGAGCTTGCTGGATGGAAGATGGCTGAGTTATGAGAGCGCAGGTTCGAGCTTCAGAGGCTTTGCGTGGGAGAAAGTGTGAAGAGAAATTCATTTTTTCTTTTTTTTTGATAATGACAGAGTGCTCTTTTAGGCGAGACGCGTTTCGAGAAAGCAATAGTTGGCTCGCTGGTAATTGAGTTTAATTATGCGTGAATTAGCTTATCGTAATTGGACATCCACTTTTTTGAAATTTATTGCGAGTAATTTTGAAATTGAGCTAAATAATATTGAAGAATAATTTATGGCACTGCAAGTGATGGCACGAGATTTTTTACTTTATAGTTACGAATAGCCACAGTTCGATCAGAAAATGAATTTTGAGGAGATGTTCGAGAATTTTTTCACGAGAACGTCAGCAATGATACTTTTACTCAAAAAGAAGCTTGAAATTGTCGGAGAAAAAATAAGAGGCCCACTCCATCCGTCAAGCGAAAAGCGAGATTTCCCGCGAAAAGCGAACTTTTGAGTCTCCGCGGCACTCGAAGAAAAATCATACACGCGCGACGGCTTTGAAGTCTGGTCGGCATCGGCGAAAAAGAAACTCCCCAGAAAGCATCTCGGCATAACGCGCAGCGGCACGGGATAATTGGGGCAAACTCGGCCGGGCAAAAAAACCGACACAATTAAAGGAGCCGCTCTCTCTCTCTCTCTTGCTCCTGCCGCGCGCGTCGCTTGATTTATGCGCGCGCCACGTGTAGGTGAGCACTTGCTCGAGTGCGCGCGAAACACCGTTTCGGATTGACGAAGTGCGAGGGAAACGAGAAAAGCGACCGCCGACGACGGAAATATCGCGCGCCTCTCAAAGGCCCCTGCGACGCGAGAGAGTTCGCGCGCTAATTGGAGGAAGAATATATATACGCCCCGGCGAATATTTTTATCCGGCGCGTCTTTCTGGGCTTTGCTGACCTTTTTGGGCAGACTATTGGGGAGGCTAGGCAACAAAGAATCACCGAGTGCAACGGACTGGGTTAACCGTTTTTCACACACGCGACCGGGCTGTTTTGATTTTTTTAAATTTTTCAAAAATTGTTATAAAATGTTGAGACGTGTCTGCTCTTTTAATTTTTCACCAAGATCCACGATCTGATGCTGTGAAAACACGGATGTTCCGCGTTATATGGCTTATTAATTATATTAAACTTTATTACACAAGTCTAGTGATTTTTTGGCATCGACAGCAAGCGGCAGCAAAGAAAGAGAAAAAAGAGCAGCGACTCACCTGCAGAACCCTCTTGGGTAGTCCGGTCTTCTGCGAGAGCTGCTTGAGGTCCTTGGCGTCGGGGTTGTGGTTGATGGCGAAGTAGCTCTTCATCGTCCTCAGCTGGTGGTGCTTGAAGCTCGTGCGCATGCGCTTGGTGCGGCTATTCGAGCCCGGCATGCCCGGCGTGTTGGGCCCACCCCTGCCGAACGGCATGTCGATGTAATCCGCGTTCAGATCTGTAATTACAAACAATACACACGACGTGATTTAGCTTGCTCTGGGAAATAGCCTTACGACGTAAGTTTTAACTACTGAATTTATTAATTTCATGAATAATACATTTCTTTCTTCCGCGAACCAGATTCACTCGGTGTCATTCGGTTAATTACATTTAACGATATTAAATCTCATTAATTTTGTTTAAAACTTTTAAAATATTATTGCGTAAGCTTAATTGCCAGTACATTTACTTATTTATAAATGAATCATGTCTTCCATCTACACTTTCTCATTTTAAACTGATGCACATTCAGCAACAAGACTACGAGCACGCTTATCCTTCTAATTCATCAGAAATCCAAAGCGAAGCAATGAAAAACGCTGCCCTCGCCTGCGACCCGACAAAAATTCGAACAATTGAATGACAAAGCGAGCAGGTAAGAACGAAACCATCTCGAAAATCCGTCCGCGTACCTTCGCCTCTAGGCTCGCGAGCGACTCCTGCGACGCGCCGTGTAATTCTCGATGCGTATCGCGACTCATTAGCTCCTGGAGCGCATACTGCGATCCCTACGTACGTCCTGGGGAGGTGGGGGAGAGACAACGTTTACAAGACCAATTACGAGTCTAGGAGGCAAATAGTTCGCTGGCACGATACATAGAGGAGAGACACACACGCGACCGCTGTCGATAATTGCCTCTTTGATCCTCATTGTACACGCTGCTGCTACGTGCAGACGGCTACCCGAGATATGCGTCGGATTTATTGAGATGTTGCGCTTTCGGATGCGGATAGACTTTGTTGATGAGAGCCCGACGATGTAGCCGGGGAATGAAGCTAATTTCTTTTCGTTGCTTTGCGCTTGGCTAATGCTTCTCGTGTAGTCTCAGCCGTCTAGCCTACCCTGCTTGATGCTCTGCCTTTGTAAATTCATAAATGGACAAGATTTGCAATGGCTTATAGACCGCGTGATAGCGTTTTACGTAAGCACTTATTAATGGAAATGAAGAAATTAAAAATCTTAAAATTTCACGTGAAGCTATCAATTTGATTTTAATTCCACGTCGAGCACGTTCCTTTAGATGAATAAACGAATCGTTACGTTTTCCGCGACCCTGAAACACAGTGAACCAATCAGCATAAAGCATTTCTCTCAAAAGACAATCTCCACCTGTCTGAAAATCCACTCGATATTTCTCGAAAGCTCGCGCTCGCATTAGCAACGGATAACGCAGAAAGCAAGGCATAACTCCTCCTCCGGCGCATGCAGCGCCTCCAAGTACGCCGGGCTTCTCGCTCGCGCGCCGGACTGGTTTCGCGTTCGCGCATTACCGCGCTAATTCGCTCGGGGCTTGAATTATAATTCTCCGCGGCGCTCGGCGTCGCATAATTGAGCAATCGAATGCCGAGATCCCGAGCGATACAGGCCGCCGCTCGGTGGAAGCGTTATCTCCCGAGGCGATCGACGAGGAAAAATCCGACCGTTTCACGCTTTGATAGACCACAGGTGCATCGAGGAAAGCCACTTTTGGAAGGCTGATTTGTCGGTGTTATTATTTGACATCTTTTAGGTGGCTGTATAACTCACGGTTTCTCGTTTATAAAGTTTCCAAGCTTAAAATGCAGTTGAAACATTTAGCGCATAAAACTAAGCAAAAGTCAAGACATTATTAATAAAGAGCCACATCTGCCTCCGTAATAGCTCCTATTAAGAAACGTCAAAGACGCCTATCCCTCAAACTCTCTACTTGAAATTCCGAGTCCCCCGAGCAGCTCTCCTCATTAGCATAAAAAATCAACGGCACTATTCGCCGCTCGGCTCTGAGGTCGCCGCTCGGCAGTTCCCACGCTCGCGGAGATCATCTGCGCCCACGCAGCGACACGCGATTCGGTGGATTTATCCCGGGCGGACAAATTTTATCGGGCCCGCGGTGGCAAACACCGCGCGCCCACGCGCCCCTATAAATCAGCCGGCGATCTGGATCCGCGCCTCTCTTTCTCCATTTTTAAGGCCGCTCCGGCGCGGGAGTTCTTGCTCCTTTTTCGCCTCTCTCGCTCCTGCTTTTGCTCGATGCGAGCCTGCGATTTCGATTTCTGCTTTTAAGGCTGCAATGCCTAGCTTTCTTTACGGGGCTCTTTGCTTTTCGTCCGAGTTCAATTTCGAGATTGAAGAAAACATTTTCTAACTCTAAAAAATTGGCGAAAGAATTTTATTATTCATTATGGAACTTTCTTTTTTAGTATCGTGCGTGTATTTTTTTCAGTGCCCTCACGCTCGAGTCCGACTCCTCGTCCGAAAAAAGGAGCAAAAAACAGTTTCTTCGCGTCAAGTTTTACACGTACGGATAAAAAGAATTTCTAATATCGGACGATCGTAGCTTCAGGCACCTGATGTTCATTCTGTCACTGTTTACATAATTAAATTTCGCGTGTTTCCTTTGACGGCTATATCAGAGCCTTTAATCTAATGATATGCACTCAACGTTCTTTAATATACGTAGCATATTTAAGGCAGAGTAAAGGAGTGTATCGAATAAACGTGTCAGATGAAAAGCGTTTTTTCTTCAATATTTCGCCCCGAAGATACTCGTGAATTATAACAAAATTCTCAAAGGAAAAAGGAGTAATCAATTGTTCTTTAATTACCTCGCATTACCAAAAGAAAATATCTCCTTCATTTTAAATACATGACTAAGATCGAACGGTATGCAACTCATATTTCAACGATATATAGAGCACTACAACATATTTAAACTTAGCCCAATGACAGTTGGCCAATCAGCAAGTACTCTGCTTGCATTTATCTTTGGAAAATATCGCATTGCAACCGCTCGGCGCAGGAGTAAAGAAAATAAAAAAGTTTCACTGACACGACTCACCAAGGCTGGCGGTCATAGCCTCGAGATCCTTGGGTTTCCTCTTCCTGGGCCGACCCTTCTGCCTGGGCGCGGGCACGTTCGCGACGGCGGCGGCCACCGTGACCGCGGCGGCCGCGACGACGGGCGAGGCCCCGTTGAAGTAGGGCATCTTGGGGGGCGAGGCGCCGCCGCCCGAGTGATCGGGCAGGGGCCCGGCGGGCGTGGCGGGCTGCAGCGAGACGGGGCTGGGCTGCTGCGGCTGCGGCGGCGGCGGCGGGCCCCGGTGGTGCGCGTACAGGTGGTGCGGGTGGTGCAGGAACTCCGGGGACGGGAAGCTCTGGCCCGGGTAGTGCGGCCCCGGCGGGTAGACCGGCACCGGCGGGCTCTGCGAGGGGTGCAGCTCGGCGCCCAGCTCGTAGTGCAGCCGGCACAGGACCGTGCCGTCGCGCATGCCGAAGTGGTCCCCCTTCGTCAGAGGCACGGCGCAGGCTGCGCACGAGAAGCAGCGCACGTGGAAGACCAGCTCGCGGGCGCGCATCACCAGCTCGGAGGCCAGGATCGCCGCTTGGCAGCGCGCACAGCGCTTCATGCTGCCGAACATCCTGCAATCAGACGAGAAAACCACTTGTTAAAAAATACTGTCTTTCATATTTTCGAAGCATATTCTAACATAACAGCTGCTTTGCATATTCTAACATAAAGCAGATTGAACTATTTTACATGAGGTTGCAGCGAAAGAGTATCAAGCGAAATACATTGTACGAGGCAGATGATCAAGCTGTCTGAAAAAAGAAGCAAGTCCCAGCGGAGTCGACGAAATACAACGAAATACAACGTCCATATCCGGTGCGGGCAAAACAGGAGCAACACAAAAAGCAGGGAGAGCGAAAGAGAAAGAGGCTAAAGATTGGCCGCGGAGCGCAATATATTTGGAAGCAGATTATACGTGGGCAGGTAGACCGGCTGGTAGCCAGCGGAGGAAGATATCGGCGAGATAATGCGCCGGTAATGGAGACTGCTGGGTGCCGTTAATGCAGTAGCGATGTCAAGCCCTCGCGCGCAACTCCGCGCACATTTACATATTTCTCTCTCCCTCTCTCTCCCTCTCTCTGTTTCCTCCTGCCTCCCTTATCCCCCGTCCTTAAATTCGTAAGCGCGACGATAGCGACGTACTTAGATCGCTTTCGGTGAGTGTGTTTTTATCGGCACGATTGCGCGCCGATTCGGACGCCCGCTTTCGAGAGCCGCTTCGCTTCTTCGTTTTTCGCCGCCGAGATGATTTTCATGTTGCTTGAGGAGCTTTGTAATATATGCAAGGTTAATTCGCTTTCGCGATATTGCCGAATGCGATCGTTTTTCATAATAAAACGAGGAGAGCTTGGCGTAATTGAATAAAGTGCTATCGCGGAGGATAGAATCGTAATTAGATTCCAGTAGGAGAAGCATTTTGATGCACTTACTTTTAAGCCGATTCCTTTTGCTTTTTCAAAATTTCTTGTTTCAATAAGTGCTGAATTTTAATCGCTTTTCATTACTTTCAACAATATGCTACTTTCTGTTGGGCGCATATTTTTACTCAGAGTTGTTTAATTGAATAAACGAAATGTTAATATTTTACTAATTAGATTACTTCATTCCAATCAATTTACGTTTATCTCTAGTTAACGGTAAAACTATAACAAATAACGACGGCCATTAGCTAAAGTAAAAGTATTTTTCCTAAAAAGTAACCGTCATTTTACTATCATTTTGCTTTTAAAAATGCAAGACCTCAATGCTGCGAAGCACACAATTCCCCGCTAAATTTCACACGAAGAGAACAGCCCTGAGCGTAGATCGGCGGTGGGAAAGGCGCCAAAAATCGGCGCTCGCGCGTATTGGTACGCGGCTCGTAATAGGCCGTCATTAATTATAGGCAGCACCCCGCGGACGACGACGGCGGCGGCGAAGCGCTGCACCAGCACACCCCTTTTTCCCATCTATGTATCCGCAGCGTCCCGCAGCGCTTCTCGCGCCTCCTCTCCAGGTACATTATACCCGCAGCGCGTTACACTCGCAGTACGCTTCCGTACGGTTTTCGACGTTACCGTTGGGATATTTTTTTGCGAGATTTCCAATGTGGAATTGCGTTTTAAATGAGCAAATTCTTTACCGTATCCCAAAATGCTCTTTGAAGTAAAAATCAGTCAACTTTGAATATCTTGATATTTTTAGCCTTCGTCGGGCGCCATTTTGACGTACTTCTTTTGTATTCGATTACTGAATTATACATCGTGCATGTTTTAAAGCAGCCGCTTTTACATTCTTTTAAAGATCTCACGAGCTATGAATAAGGTGCAATCAACCGTAAAATCACAGACCCGAAACACGCTTTATACAGAATCATCTGTCGTCTCTTTACAAACTACTGAGTCTACACACTGGTGTGTAAGTAGGTTTTCTCAAATACGGATTAGCACTTGTCCCTCGTGAAAAGTCTTGTGTGGTTTTCGACAACTAAAGAATAAAAAATTGTCAAAAGGGGGCAAGAACGAAAAAGTGGCATGAATGGAAAGTCGTCTGTTAATCTAACGGATTTGGGCCCATTGACTCTGCGGATCCTCTTGCGGGCCGATGCATTCGAGGGAGAATATTTTGAATCATCGCTTCCTATTTCTTTTTTACCCATCATAATTTTAGTCTTTTTAAAAACGAGTCTTATAATTAAGAAAAGCAAGAATGCACATAAAATAAATTTACACGAAAGTAAAATGTTGGCGCCCAACCGTCAAGAAGCACATAAAATTTAAAGACACTGCTAAACTGAGCAAATAGCATCTCGCAATTAACAGGCATTTTTCCCATTCCCCGGCAGTTTCCTCCAGAAAGAAGGCGTGAAGTATGTTAAATATTTGCAGGCCGGCGACAATGAGACTGGCGGGCTTTGGTCGCCGCCCATGAAATAAAGCGCTCCTCCGAAGGGGGACGGGTGCGAACGCGCGGCAAGCGGTCCATAAAGGATCTCTCCGCGGCGGATTCCTCGCAACATTGTGCAACGATGTAACGCATATGGCCGCGTCTTGTAAAGCTCTGCGGGTGCACGAGAAGCGTTTAGAGGAAACGGCCGCCGGATAAATAGACCGACGCTCCTTCGCTCTTTGTTCGCTTTTGATATTATACGCCGGGCCCTGTCGAATTTCTCGCCTAGCTGGAGAATTAGAGGGAGGGATTTTCGGGCCGGCTGTGATGCGATTTTCGGCTTTGACGTGTTATTGGAAAGTTGTTTGGGGTTGCGCTGGACCTGGTTCTATTGGAAATGTCATTTGTATTTCGATCTTCAACAAAGAAACGAACTTCAAAACACGTCCTTTTCCATTTGGTATTACGCCAATTGAACTTTTTACAAAAAAATTTAAAACATCTTCCGCATATAATCGGAGATACTCGCATACGGCCTCACGAACAATCTTACAAGCCTCGACAAATTCATCTCTGATTTACCCAAGAGCATTCCTCACGTCCTAAGCGCGCGTACTCACCCCGCGAAGCGCGAATTTTAATAAAGTGCAGCCGCCGGCACGTAGAATTTCATGAAAAATAGCGTTTCGTCGCGGGAGCAGAGAAAAAGCGACGAGTGCGAGGCAAGAAAGAGACGGGCTATAAAAATTCGCGCGGACCTGCGTACGCGTAAAAGGCGCATAAATAATGGCGGAGTAACTCAATGCTACAATCTAGATTAATGCCGTCGCTCGAGCACTATAATACAGAACGCAGTCCCACGCATTGCCGTCGCTGCCGCCGCGCGAGAAACTGGATTTTTGCGGACGAAAAAAGAGAGACGCGCACGCAGTTGACGATATGCGCTCTTTTTTCGAGAGCGGCAAAGTTCGAAAGTGAAAAGTTTTTTGCGCTCGTTTTTTCCCAACGCTCAGTATTTATCGAGTGAGCGAGGAAACATTTCTAAGCCGGAAATTTCGAGATAATGCGGAGAAACACAACTTTTTTAAGCCTCTTGTAAGTGGCTGTTGTTCTAAATATCTTTAGAATCAAAAGAGCAAAGTTTCTTTTCTATACCACTCCCTACTGGCCTGCTCCATGAATCCTCAACTGCAGCAAATGAATTTATCAAGCTCGAAGCTTGCGATCCATTTTCTCAAAAACCTCAAATTTCACGCATAAAGAAGGAGCAGCAGCAGCAGAAGAAGAAGAAGGAGCGAGAGGGAGAGAGCGGGGGCAGGACTTAATCCGCGCGAAACCCGATACTCCGCGGCTCGGAGATATGCTTTATGCGGTGACACTCGCGCGAGCCGGACACACGACTCCTCGCGTCGCTTACAAAGTGGAACCCCTGCCGCGAGTACGCCGAATCCTCTTAGCAGACGCTCCTGCTCCTGCTGCCGTTGCGTGCGCTTCTCGCTTCTGGCTGCGCGCCTCGCTCTCCGGGGAACGGCAACTTTCTTTTTCGCCTTCTTTATCGCGTCATTTGCTTTTCTAACAATTTTCGCTTCCGATGCTTGCTAAATATTTACTTTTACTATTTCTGTTATGCAGGCTATTGTTTCCGAGCAGCGATTTTCATTTTCTGCCGGCGAAGATTATTTTTTAAATGTATTTTTCTGTAGTTTTACTTAACGTTCAAACTGAGCAAAACATTGAGTAAACGTTTCAAACATTTATTTCTTGGTATAGTTTCAAGTGAATATTCAACTTGTAAGTATTCACTAAATTAAAGTCAGATGTAACATTTTCCTTTCCTGATTAAAACTTGAAATCTTAATTTTCAATTAACCAAACAGTGTTTCTTCATAAATTTGACTTGTTTATTTAAAAATCATACGCATTTTCAAGATTCTGAAATGAATGAAATAATATGTATTTTATGTTAAAATGAATAAAATATATAATTAGCCTTTATTCGCGATTATGGCGACTTTTACACCGATCTTCATTTAACAACATGAAAAGAGTATTTTATTGAATATTCATTCAGTGAAATTATTTTTAAACAAGCCATCCGGTGTACTTTACAGCGATATTACACAATACTCGGCCGTTAAAATTCGTAATAGCAATATACAATCATTTAAAAGCCACAAATCATCTCCATAAAAAAGCCGGCGAATCCACATGAATCTTGAATTTCATCAGTTCCTCTAAAAATAAAGCGCTCTAAAAAAGCCACTCGTCTCTTCGCTCTCAGCACGACTTCGTCCGTCAAGCTCGGCCCTTAACAATAATTTTGCGCCCGCGACGTTTTATCGTCCGACTTGCGTTTCGATTTTTTAAGGGGCCGTATATTCGTTTATAGTCGGGATTTGCAGCCTCGTAAAGGCCGTTGCCGCGAACGCGGAGAAACGAGCGCAACGGGTAGCCGAGAGAATGCGATTATGCGCCGCGGGTTTTAATGAAAATTCGTAAGTCCGAGAGACGTTTACGGTTTTGCAGCGAGGATAAAGTGAAGGGAGGAACGCTGGAAATAGTTTGCCACTTTTTGCGCTTTTATGCCGAGTTTCATGTTTGTGCAAAGGGACTTTTTCACATTGTTTAGAAAAATTTTATTCCTGCTTTTAGAGAGTTGAGGAAAAAGTCAAGAAGTTTAAATTTTTTTCATCTGCCCTTCTTTCGCGCAACTTTCGCGACGTTTCTTACCAGTTTTTAGATTCTTGAATAAGAGAAACCTTTTATTTCTAGTTGTAAGTATTGTCCGATTCACTTTTTATAAATATTTGTTTAATTATTTAGTTGGGCGTAGAAATTATACTGTTCCTCTAGCACTTTAGATTGGACGTATATTTGACCCAAAAAGCCTGCTGCTCTGTACTGTTCAATCAACACCTTTAGCATTTAATGACGCCGTTTTCGCCGTTAAAACAGAAGGGAGCCTTAGCACCGCTCTTCAATCAAGGAATAAACAAAGAAGACTGCGGCTTCCATTGCGTCGCTTTGTCGCCTGGAACCTCGCCGCCTTTCTCACAGCGACGCAGCTCGGCTTTTCTTCCGTTCTCACCTCGATCTCTCCGCCTCTCCCTCTCTCTCTTATCTGAGCAACACGGCCGCGCACCGGCCGTTAAGACGTAATGATATATAAAGTATCGCGTGCAGGTGTCACCGCTACAAATGCTCTCGTTCGTTTTATCTCGGCCAGGATCTCGAGCCGCCGGCTAATCCCCTTCAAGCATTCATCACTTTGGTGAAAAGCCCGAAGCGAGCTTTATATTCTCCTTTCTTATAAATTCATATCTGCGAACGTGAGAAAGAAAAATTGCCGGGAGGAGGAAGAAAGGATATCGAGTCGTTCCTGGCTGTGACGAGGAGCTTCATTTTAATAATAATTGGGCTTTTCGCGGCAGGTTGAGCATCCGCTTTTATGCGTTATAAATATTGCGCGGGAGCTATTTTTAGAATGCCGTGCATTAATATTCATACGCAGAGTATGCTCCTGATAATATCAAATTTATTAAGGTTATTCGAGGCAATTATTCTTAAAAGCTTAGCAATTTCAAACTTTCTTTTCCAATTTTAGGTAAAGTTTCCTTGAATTTAGCAGATTTCTTACTCCGCACCTCAATTGCCGAGCTCGAAGGTACTCGGGGCAAAGCCTTTCTCGAAACGCCCAAAAATCTCTGAATTATTTAAACCCGAGGGAAAGAAAAGTGAAAGCAAGCGAGCTCACACGCGAGAGTCAAAATTAAGGGGGCTTTCGCATCAGCGCCTCGGCGAGTGGTAATTGAGCCATAACCTTCTCTCGGCGAACGCACAAATATTTCAGCGCTCGCGCCGGGAGCCGCGCTCATAATTTAGCGCTCATAATTAAGATGCGCGGAGGCTCGCCGACATGAAAAAGCCTCTGTCTCGCTCCCACTCCAGTTTGACAAACGATTTTCTACGCGCAGCCAGAGTAAAATATACTCAAGCAGAAGCTTTGATTTCTGGGAAGAAAGAGAGACAAAGAGACAGAGAGAAAGAGAGAGAGAGAGAGAGACGGAAGAAGCGGATTTTTGGAGATTTGTGGCACTTCGATTCGCGCGGGACTTTGAATTCTTCTTTTTCGAATTTATTTATCGGCGGTCTTGGCAACTTATTCTTTACGGTAGCTATTTCATGTGGAATTACTGCAAGGATTCGAGTTTCAGATGAAGTAGATACATGTATGGAGATTTCTTAATCAAGAAGAACCATTTATAGATAAAATTTACTTTTCACCATCACAATACATACAAGAAGTTGGAGAGCTGCAGATAAAACTATAAATAAGTACTTGGCATTTTTACGATTTAGTACAAATAGCAGTTTTTTGAAAGATGTAATCTTAATTTACGGAATTCAAAGAAAGATTTTTACTCTTTGCTAAGAAGCCTTGTTAAAAACTCGATAGTTTAAATATAATTTTGCCTTTTTTAGATAGAAAAAATAATAAACTTATAAATGATGGTAAAACTAAAAATTAAGCTAACGTTCTTGTTTAATTTGCATTTTTTCCGTTTTATTTGTTCTAACAAGAAATTAAATTAGTTTTTATTCTATACAATTAAGATAGCAAAAGCAAGTACATAAAGTGGAAAATTCGTGTATTTTATATAGACATTAGGTTAATGAAAACACTACGATCATTTCAAGCGATAAACTCCTAACGCCCAGATAAGCACAGACAGATCTGATTTATAGGCAATTTATTGTAGTATGTATTTCAAAAAATCAGACTGCGAACAGAATTTCAATGCTTTCTATTCCAAGAATCCATCAAACATAGAAATCCCCAGGTGAATTTATTCTTACCGAATAACTCAGAAGCATTTCTACTGAAACAAGTAACTGTTTTTAAAGCCGCCTATCAAAACCGAATCTCACACATTTAATTAAAATAAATTAACGACTCGACCGGCGAATCTCAATTTCGAAAAATTCAAAACTCATCAATTCGCGGACGCCGATGCTTTAATTGCGTTATAATTATCCTCGCGGCGTGCATTACATAATATAATTAAGGGACAATTAGCATTGTAAAATTTACAACTTTGTCGGGCTCGAGCAACAGCCTGTAAAGCAGCGGCGCGCGTACATACATACATACATACATACATACGTACACATCTAAACGAAAAGCGTATCGTTCGGCGAATTAACATTTTCATGGCGATTAGACGCTGATAAATATTTAGCCGTTCGGACGAATATAACGAGACAGTAAAATTTCGTACGATACGACCGGCGCTGATATCTAATCAAAAGCGGCTCGTATTGAGCCGAGTCGTATATAATATATATCGGAGATACGTATACATATAACGCAAGCAATTGCACCCGTCCGTAGACCGTAATTTATGCGCGACAATTAGCGGATTATTTATGGTCTAAGGAGCCAAGGAAAAAGTGTCCCAAGCACGTATGAGCTTTTCGATCGGATTTGGATTTTTAGAGGAAAGCCGACTCCTGCCGGTTGTCGTTAGTTCGAGGTGAAAGGATGCCTAAAAATCTCGCGAAATTATCATTATATATATAATTAGGCTTCTTTTTTCTGTCGCCATTTTAAGTGAGTATCGAGGAAAGTTGACGTTTCATTTTAATTATTTTTGGAAAACACTTTTGGTGAGTTGATTTAATATACTGACTTGTTGAAGGCAATTAAAATTAAATTTCATGTATAAATTTGACACCACATTCGTTGCAATTATTGACTAATAAGAAAATTATAATTTCTGATAATAATTTAAATAAACACTTTAATATGAAAGTCGCTATTATTATAGGCCTTTTTATCTATTTTTATGCATGGTTATAGAAAATTTTAATTTTATCTTGAAAAAGATTCCCATCAGCATAAAGTGTAATTTATATTTTTCAGCATTACTATTTATCAACGTGATAAATTTCAATATTAAATGAGTGCATTCAAAAGCATCTAATATATTACTTCGATATTTTAAGCTGCTTTCAAAGCCACCAGCATAAAATACTTAAAGAGCTAAAGAAAAAAATAAAGCCTGCATGCCCCATCGTCGCTAATAGTTAATTCCTCACTTCCTCCAAAGCAAGCAACCAAAACGGGAGAAAAACAAACAAATGCATTTTTCCGCAAAGCCGGAGAAACGGTGCGGTGGCCACGCGATATTTCCTCCCGCGCCTCGGCTCGTAATACGCATCTTTAATTCAATTTAAGGTACAATTTAACGCGGCCGTGGCGGCGACGTATCATCAAGAATCGGACACGCCTGGCGGAGCTTGGCTTTCTGGCGCGACGGGCAGAAAAAGCAGCGGAATAAATCCAGGAAGAAGCTCACGGCCGCCGCCGCCGCCGCCGCCGACGCCGACGTTCGGGTAACGATCTCTTTACGCGCAAGCAATTTTTACGAGCGAGCCACCCGGCCGGCCCGAGACGTCACGCGAGGTGACGAGTCCCCCTCTCCCTCCCACCCTCAGCTCTTTTCCTGTCTAATAAATTACGCTTTTTCCCACTTGCAGATGAGATATTCGGAAAAAGTAGCTGTGATGGAGAGCCACTGGCTTATTTTGTCGTTATTCCTGAACTGACGAATGTAAGAAAGTAGCAGGCTCATTTAAGTGGGATATAATTGTTCTACCATTTTTTCTGCCGAAGCGTCTTTATAATATTAATCAATGTTTGAACAATGCGTCTCAACTCATTTATTTTCTCATTTCTAAAGAGGTGAATCATCCACAACTATAATAGAATTGTTTGCTGTAATAAGCTTTACAATGTGAATTTTGCAAATTTCTTTTGCAGCTTGAAGATTTGGGCGAACCGAGCCAAGAAAACGTCGCATAATTTATAGTATACTGCAAACCAATGACGATTATTTAGAAAATTACTATTTTAACATTACGTGAATAGACTATAAATATCTGTAATTTGGTACAAATAGACCCTATGTGGTTTAACTCATTCACTTTCTTCGAGTTTTTTACATGCAAATCAACTAATATTGATGAAAGGCTGCACATAATAAATATTTATTAGTGCTGCAATTTATTTCTAAGATGTAAAAAAGGTGATTTGTAACGATATGCAGTGATCCCATTAAACTTACATATAAAAAAGATCATAAATTAAGAAATTGAAGGCAATAAAAATTTTTTCCAACAAAGGAGCACGATATGCATCAGCAATCATTACAATCATCACCGTTCAAAAAAGTACTTAACAGTAGCTTTCTCGAAAAAAGTTTGCGTGCCAACACTTGCAAAAAGAATGATCGCCCCTCGCAAAGAACAAGTAGCTCCCGAAGCCTCAAAGAAACTACCGCCTTTCTCGCAATTGCCAAACCTCCCAATTGTCCGCAATTTTTTCCAGCCGTCCCGTTTTTTCCCTCAATAATGACTCCTCTTTCTCGAAAATGACGGCAAATCTAGTTACAGATCTGGGCGCACGCGATGTCGCCTAATAACGAGCGAGAAAGACAGATAAGGCGGTGTATCGTGACGGGATGTGTCACAAGTTGGGCGTCAGGCTTTTTTCTCGCGCTGCAATTTCACCTGGTGCTTTATGGCGGCTGTTGACGATCAAGATGCGCGACTAAATGACACCTAGCTGCAGCGGCACGCGCTTGTATCTCGGTATTTATCTCCGGAGGCAGCGAGGCAGACACTCCGCCGAGGCATGTTGCACGAAGCTTATTTATCGCGAAAGGGGAAAGCTTAAATCTCGCCCTGAACGAAATGCGATTTGCGAATGTCCGAGATGCTATCTCTGCTTTTTGAGGATGAATTTTTGCTTGCATTCTTCAGTGCTTATTTGCTCAAATTTTACATCCTTTATGAAGAAGCTGATTTATTTGCACCCGACTTTTACGAATGAAATATTACAACTTGGACGAGCTGCTTTTTTTAATAATCTTAAAGAAACTTTGGCTCAAGCAGCAACGGTTAAAGAAATCGATGATAGATAAATATAATTCATAGAGAAGTAATCTGAAATCAGCACTCGTGGCAGAGTACAAAGCCCTACCGAAAAACTCTCCTCCACTCGACGGAGAACAATGGAGCAGAGAAATGTCCGGATAATCAAAGGTAGCAAGTGCTACACAGTGCAAGACAGGGTCAGGTCTCTCGTCCTTGAGCTCAAGGGTTAGAGGTGTACACGTCCGCAGCGAGGAAGAGACGGTCCGCGAAGCGCCTGCAGATAGACGGTGATTTACTTATCGGATATCGACGCTCCGCCGGAGGTAAATGGCCGAGTCGTGACCATTAGTCCGTGCGATTCTCGTCCTTGCGATTCGACCCAAAGACAGAGAGAGGGAGAGAGAGAGACGAGAGCTTCGGTGGGTAAGGAAGAAATCGCCGATACGAAGAAGACGCGCTGTGTGGGGCCTTCGCTCCTTCCTTCTCTGAACTGCGATTCACCCCCTCTTTCTCTCTCCGCCACCCTTCGACGTTCACTTGCGAGCGGAGCCATGAGAAATCGGCCCTTCTCTCGGCGACCTCGAATCACGATCCGCAGATTCCCAGGAAAATTAATATGGCCAGGGAGGCCAATCTTCGGATGACAATGACAAAACAATCGTTTCTAATGCGATGTAAAGACTCTTGTGGAGAAATGAGGCACCGATCATCGAGGCCCAAGTTTGCAGGTTAGATGCATGATACTTCTTTGTACGGCGTTTGTCAAATTGACGTGGCGTGACACGTGACGTAACGCTCAACTTCGTATTTAAAAAAGCATTAATTTCACGAGTTTGACGAGTAAATAAAAAGCAAAATAAACTATCCTCGCTTATACCAAGTAAGGAAAGACACTTAACCCATCCTTAAAAGCGATAAGAAAGAGGTAAGAAAGAAGGGAGATGAAGGCTGAAAGGATGCGCGCTTTTTCCTCGACAGCGTGGAATTTGGCTTTGCGGCGCGTCAGTAGGAGGCGGCTCTTTTAAATGAAGATTAAAGGCGCTTTTCCAGCGGCGGATAGGGACAGAGAATTTCCGCGTCCGCGCAATTGTTCCCGCGAATGGAAATGGCCGGAGAGAGGCGAACGTGAGAGAATTCTGATTAAGAGCCCCGAGAGCGGGATGTGCGCGAGAAAGCCGAGCTCGACGCCGAGGCCGTTTATGGTGATATATAACAATGGCATCGGCTAAACGACTTCATTTCGAAGCTAGTAGAGTATACCGGCAATTTGTAGCCGCACGATTATGGCGCTGCGAGGAAAAATCCTGGCCTTTATGACTGCTAATTAACGCGCGATGCGCAGCAAAACTATGAGGAATGTCATTTTAACAATTGCCTATAGAGCTATTTAATCCTTCACCTTGAATGCTTGGATTCCTCTTGTAGTAAAAAGCGATTTTAAGAGTTACGGCTCGGGATATTATGATTATTAATTGAGCTCTATAATTTCTTACGCCCGGTCATGAATATTGAGGATGCTATTGAATAACGACGTCAATAAAAACTTCCCGATAGGTCGGTGCATTTCGATTATATTTAAATGCGGCTTCTTATGCAGCGCATGTCGCATAAAAAAGTGCACAAGTAACATAAGCGCTACTTACGATCTTACGAAAAAAACCTACTCGACAGCTTTAGGAGAACGTAAAAACGCATTCGTACGCAGATGATCTAATATGGAAGAATATTAGTATAAGTTTTATTGCTTTTCTGTCAAATGCAATGGAAAACAAATTGCGCGTAAAGATCATTTTTTATTTTTACTTTTATCACATTTTTCTTCAAATAAGTAAGCTTATTTGGGGGTTCAATCGAAAGATGCTTTGCTTGCATGTTGAATAGATCGAAATTTCTAATGATTTTGTGTCACCATCGATGAAATGTAGATATTTTTTCTGAAAATAAGAAAGCATCGTCGCAGGAATGAAGCCAAGCTCAACTCACCGATAGTAGTCCTTTTTGCAGTAGATATTGCCATCCCTACTAAAGCAAGTGACCTCGCTCTCAAGTCCTTGCCGGCAGTGCGAGCACTGGAGACAACTGGCGTGCCACCTCCTGTCGACGGCTTGCAAATAAAAGCGATCGGATATCCTTAGTCCGCAGCCAGCGCAGACCACCGGCGGGTCCTGGTCAGCGTGGGACGGTGGCGTCGACGGGGGCTCGAGCTTGGGTATCGCGTGCATAACCCCGTGCTCCGAGCCCTGCTGCTGTTGCTGCTGCTGCTGATGCTGATGCTCCGACTGTGCCTGCTGCACCTGCGATTGCTGCAGAATCGTTTGCTGGTGGTGGTGATGGTGGTGATGATGGTGGTGATGGTGGTGGTGGCCCGCCGGAACGCTGAGGTCGTTCGGATGCTCGTAGTTGTTGTTCCGGTACTCTGAATCTGTGGATTTGGGAGAGAGGAATTCATTATCTTTCTTTCTTCTTTCTTTTTTGCTCGAATTTAAGTTCGTTGATAATTAATCAGAGCACTGAGATATGATTAGTTACAGGATTAACTTCTTTCAAGTAGAATATACTTCAAGTGGTTTCAAAAAAGAGAACCTATGCCAACAAATACCACAGTTCCCCAAATAAAATTCAAACTTAATCGAGAGAATTGTGAGAAACCTCGCCATAATCCCACTGCAGTGCAGAATTAATTTCTCGCATAAATGTAACGTTACATCAGTGTCGACTTCTTTCATCCTCAGCGCGGCTCTAAGCAGCCATTATAAAAAAAACTCACGCAACTCCCCGAGTCAAACACTTCATGAGAACCATTTCGAATCTCTTTATACCTTTCACTCCCTCCCCACGCGACAAAATCGCTTAGAGCTATGAAAAATCCGAGGAATATGCAAGCGCCACGTGAATCCCTTACTCCCCGCGGAGAAGATCTTAGGGGGCAACCGAAATTGTCGCCAAGTACATTGTAGTTACGCTCATTACGCTCTTACGGATACTAGACTCGCCAGGATGTAAACAACAATGTTAACAAGCACTTAGTTGGCGTTTTTGCATCGACTTGTTGAATGCGTATTCGGTTAAGCGGCTACCGAATGAGAAACGTTGAAAATTTTATTCCCGCTAAGTTATTTCAATGCAGGTAAATCACTTCTGTCAAGGAACAAGAAATTCGGATCTGCATACGCTATTGCTTTCTTGTTTCTGACAGTAAAATTAATGTCTCTGCGAACTTGATTTTATTGCTCAAATTTTAAGACCGTACAGATAATATTTGCTTCAATGCTAATAAAGTATATACTGAATATTCTATTTCGAATCGGCCGCTAACAAGGAACGTTTTGGGAATGCGGATTGTGGATTTTGGTAAAACATCCGGACGCGCTTTTATATACAAAGTCACGAAGGCTAAAGCTGCCTGTCATTCTGTATAATAATATTTAAGGTTGATTACGTCGCATAATTTATGACCTCTCAATCTTAAAAACAACTTGATTTTCAAGATTTCTAGAAATCACAACCTAAAGCACTCGAAATATATATTGAGCTTGTTCAATAAGCTTGAAAGTAGATTATAAATAAAACCATAAAATAATGCTCAATGTCCTAATCAATACCTTAATTATTGATAAAAACATTTTTTGAACAAAGAATATTTCTGCAAGGCTTTGCTCACTACGCATTCATTAAAAGAAATAATAAAAAAACGGGTTCTACATTGAAACGTTTGGTATTAAAGATCAATAAAAAGAGAATTTATTTTGTAAGAATTGAGTATTAACTATAAAGCATGAAAATTCCAAATGAAGTATCCCACAAAGCATCTAAATCGCAGTGTATGAAAAAAGTGGCAAGGAAGGAGCTCTGTTCGTGTGAACCGACAAGCCCCAGCGCCCTCGACCGCAGGACACTACCTACCTCCCGGAGATCCATAATCCCTGGAGTCATAGGGGGTAGCGCTCGTGTCGTAGCAATTATTGTTAGTCCCGCAGTGCGTCGGGTGCAGGCTCGTGTGACTGGGCTGGGCGCACGACTGCTGGTGCTGCTGGTGCTGCTGCTGCTGCTGTTGCTGCTGCTGCTGCTGCTGCTGCTGTGGCGTGGGACTCGAGGGTAGCGTCGTGGGCCTCGCGGCGTCGCCCATCGACGCCGGCAGGCACGGACTCAGGTCGCGCGTTTGGTCTGAGCCCACCGTGCCCATCACCACCCCCGCGCCACCCCCGCCCACCCCGGGCCCTCCCTGGCAACTCAGCGACAGACCGCTACCTCGCTCCTGCGAGCTCGCCGGCTGCTGAAACAGAAAACATTTCGACATTTTTATGTGGACTCAATGGGATTTCAGCTTTTCGAATAGATATTTCGATACTTGCGAAAGATTCGAGTGTACCTACAGTTTTATGTTCAAGTACTGTTGCATGTATATAAAGAGCATTCGTGCTTCGCTCGTTTTTCACCGATTATCAAAATTTAATCGACTTTCTTTTGAAAGTGAGCTTGAAAGGATGAATGATTAGCTGTTTTTTGGTTTGTGCAAAAAGTGAAAGATTAACTTATTTTTAAATTTGATTGCATAATTATTTCTTGGAATACCTTGTATTGATTCATAATTGAGCGTCGAGTTATTATAAAAACGTGTTTGAAAAAAGCGGACTGCAGTTTATATCAAGCGAGTAACTTGCAGATAATATTTGTATCAATTCCAGTGTTCACCAAAAAATTGATGACTTTACAGAAACTCTTGATATTGCAACAAAGAAGTAAATGCAAAAACAAATACCCTAGAATGCTTACTTTGAATATCCTTTTTTTAACGATGAGTGCAGAAAAGATAAGTTCTTAAAAATCAACACTCTGAGTAAAAAAACCAAGTTTAAATATCCTAACGCGATGATATAAACCAAGTCTCTACTCAAGCAATGACAAAATAAGTAAAAAACATCGCTTTCTCACTCTTGCCGAAGAAGCAACCTTAGCATCCTCGCTTCCCTCCCCGCAATAGACCCGCGCAAAAAAGGTGGAAGCAGTGCATCACGACGGCAAGAAGAGTCGCGCTCACTGAAAGACGGGCTGTCGCCGATCAGCGACCTCTTAATTTTCGATCCCGATCCGCGGCGATGCGTGTCGCTGAACGGACTCAGCCTTCAATTAAACTCGCCGATACGGAGGCGCGATAAGCCGATTTTTCGCCGCCGGGCTAATTTCATCGATCGCCAGGTCCGGATGAGTGGGGTCGATCGCTTCGACGGGCAAACCAGAGATTATAACTGGAGAGGATCATCTCTGTCCGAGTGCCGCTTCGAGGGGACAAGTGCTTTGGAAATTTCAATTAGGTGTGTCAAGAACTTTTCGAGTTTGAAAATTCTAGCAACGAGGTCGAGAAGTTGTTGCGTTAGCTCTAAAATGAAAATATGTTTAAACTTGGAATTAAATTTCAATTTTTTTCTGCAATAATCAGAATTTTCACTGTAAATAACAAATTTTTTGTTTTCGTGACAATCGAAGTTTACTTTGATTCGACTAAAATATTTAACCCTTGAATGTAATTTAAATGAAGAAAATACTTGAAATAACAAGCATCCTCGAATCCACTAAGCTACTGATCACGTAAGTAAGTCAGTACAGATATTACACCTGATAGCCAGCGCGAGATTTAATCATAGAAGCGATTGAACACTCAATTGGTATGAGTTCAAAGTATTCAAGCATCGCGGTGGAAAGGAGCTAAAACGAAGGGGAAATCGGCTTTGGAAGTTTGCATCGATTGAACAGATCAGTGAACTGCCACCTCGGCGCGGCTTCGAAAAACTCGCGCTGCCTGATGGCGCAATGATTCCTGCCTGCATCTCTCTTGCTCCCTCAATCGAACAAGGACGAAAAGTCAGTTGCCGGCGTCGATGAATGAAACGGGTCCTCGCAAAAACTCAAGAGGAAGGAGTAGAGGCTGAGAGAGCAAAATCGACTGCTGTTTATTCGAAACGTTTTTCTTTAGCCGCTCGAGTACCTCATTGTGAGATTTAAATGAAAATTTCAGCCTTTTTTAACTATGTATTTTATAAAAAGAAAGTATCTTTTATTGCATTACCGTAACGAAATGTGGATTTTTTGCGGCTCGGCTAATATATCGCTTACTACATATATTCATAACTGAATCTAATATTTATCAAAAACAGCTGTAGAAAATGCATTTTTGCGAAATACATTATACAATGACAAAGCAAGCCGCGTTTTTCTTTGAAAATCCGGTTAAACGTTGGCAAGACTTCTTGCGCCTACTTTTTCCTAAGCTCCCGTTCAATTTTCCCAACTTTCATAAAGCAAAAGAAGTCCGCTCCCAGCATTTCTAAAACCTCAGCATCCTTAAATTACCTCCTCTCCGGCAGCAGCGTGTAGCTTATTCTCTGGAGCTCTCGCGACAGGCTCGCCGGCTACCGCACGTACGAAGCGGAGAAAGAGACGGCAATGGCGCATGCGCTGTCAGCCCTATAAGGAGTCTCCGTCGACCAATGACCAGGGAGAGAGAACGCAGCTCGTTTCAGATGTCAGCGCACACGTTGTGCGGCTCCCGACATAAATTATCGTCGTCGCAGCCGAGCGCCGGCAGCTAGAAGCGAAACTGCTAACCAATGCCGCGCGCCGACGTTTGTGTGAGTGCGTAGAGCGGACCGGTCCTCTCTCTCTCTCTCTCTCTCCACCTCTCAAGCCGGGCTTCTGGCTGTAGAATCCGGACGGTGGCTGCGAAGCTCTGCTGAGGATAGAGCTTGATATCTGGGGATGCGATTTGCGAGGGAGGGATTTAGATAAAGGCGGTTTGTTGCGAGTAGCGGCCTGAGAAAGTGGTTTCATCGATGCCAATTTTCTGAGTTTGGCGAAAAGTAAGATTCGTAAAGAGTAAAATCGTCTCAACGGATTTCTTTGGGCATTTATTTGTTATATTAATCGGTGCTATATTCTATAAATTAAAGTTCATTAACATTTTTAAAAGAAGCAGGACATCTACTACAGACTCGAAGCAGAGCAATCGATTCCCACCGAAAACCTGCCAGAGTGTTTCCCAAACGACACAAACTATATCGGTCCTCGCTTTGCGCAAGATCTTCTCTCTTCTCCGGCTCAGCGGAAAATGTCGCCCGGCTTGGCGTTCGCGAAAAGCGTTGCGTCAAGCCTGAAAAAAAGGCCATTTCAGGCCTCTGGCAACGCAGCGTGAGCCGCATTATTATGAAACAAAACGCATCGGTTACAAGAGCCGGCCAATTAATGCGGACAGTGTCCGGCGAATTCTGATAAGTCGGAAAGAACGGGGCCCGAGTGTTGGAAGTCGATCGGCTTTTTGTTTCGAAAATTTCTTGTTTTCGTTCGATTTACTGCAAGTAGCTTCCTTTTTAAACGGTTTTTTTAGTAGGGACAGGTTGCTTTATCATAGCCCTCGCTGATTAAAATTGTTAGTGATGGGTATAAATTAATTTTGTATACAAGGTTTGATAGTGCGTTAGCTGCGCCTCTTATTGTGCAACGTAAACTTCTCTTTAACTTCCAATTATGTCACATTCTGTCGTAGTTTTTTAAATCCATAAAAAAGTCGACGCTTTTTACTTTATCAACGCCGTCACTCATTTAAAAACAGAGAAAAAAAATTGATAGAGAGAATCCAGAAAAATACAATATTTATTTTCATCAAAAGCTTTAGAAAAATGTTATGCTCTTATAAAGTAGAGTTATTGTACTTTATCCTGCTTTGTAATTATATTTAGTTATAAAAACTGAAAACACAACTAGTACTAAATTCTATTCTTTTTTCCTGATAAATGCGTTAAATAGCTTAAGTTTATTTACATAGGAAACTCTGGTATATAACTAATCACTCGCTTATCGCCTTATCTAAAAATGATACAACATTAGGTCGCGACTTTATTCACTAGGAAACGAGACTATTTGTCGCTATCTACAGCTCGATTTAAAAATAATTCCACTTCAAGGAAGGTCGTTTAAAGTGAACTAACCCAATTTCAGACAGCAGACATACCTAAGCATACCTAACCCTCCCCAAGGCCAAGAATGCTTTCCCTCGAGGCAAAAACCGGGCTCATCGATCAAGCGATCATCTCGGCTTATTTTTTTTCGTCCCTTTGATCAGCGGCATGGACCAGGCCTGACACTGACACAAAACCGAGTGGACAGCGCGTGAGAGTACGCGGCCCGGCGCTATCAGCTTCCTCGGTTAGGAGCGCGAGCGCGCGCCTACGATAAAGATAACAAACGGCCCGACTTGTTTCTCGCCTCGCCCTCTAATTCTCTTTTTCTGTTGCCGGCAGCAAGAGGCTTGTTATTATTTATCACCACGGGGCGCTGAACATTCTAGAGCGCCGACTTTGCTCCTTATTATTCAACAATAAGACTTTTCTGAGGCGAGAACGGTTCTTGTGTTTCAATGGCGGATAAAAATTGCATTTTTCTCATTGTAAATAAGCGACTCGATATTTTATTTCATACATAGGTTTTTTCCAACTTTTCTTTTTTAGGATTTTAGTGCGCACTCTGGGTATCATATCTATAATACATATTAGATGCATAAAATTTCCTCCTATAAATCATTGTCATGAAGAAGCCTGAAGATAAATTTTAAAAGACACCGTAGCTTTTGAAATATTCTTTAAGAGTGATTGTATTTGCAAAAGCTCTGTTTAGAAGCCTGAAAGAATCTGAAAATGATAAAAATGTAGCTTGAACTAAACTTTTCACACTTGTCTTCATCCGTTTGCTATATTCAATATCAATTTAATAGGAAAATTTAAAAAAACGAACGTCAAACGCGTGAATGCCTTTGTATCGTCTATCTGTTCTTGTCGAAAATAATCTGACCCGCTGTTTCAGCATCCCACGTAGCAACTCTAGCGAAACCTCCCGAAATTACGCAGCTCGATAACAGCACTATCAGCTCGCTTCATTACAACACCGTCATTCCCACATTTATATAAGCTCCTTTATTTGTAGATTTATCACCGGCACTCTCAGTCTCTCTCTCTCTCTCTCTCTCTCTCTCTTTCTCTTTCGTTCGTGCGTAGGCGTTCGATAGTCGCTTGATACCCTGCGAAAAAAGGACGCTCGCACATAAACGTATCGAACGAGGCGACTACTCCGTACATACATACAACGGCTCCCGAGCGACACGATGTTGCTACCGGCAGGATCGTAAATATTCCGAGGATACTCTCGTGTGCTTCTTCCACTTTACAGCCGCTTGTGTTATTGCTCCTTTTGCCAGTCCGAGTGAATTACGCTTTTCGGTTGAGGATGGGTTTATATCGATTGAATTAGGAGGGAGTTTGAGGAAAACTGCGGGATTAATGCTTATGAGGGTAGTTTTGGGATTACTCAAATTAATAAACACTATTAGCTGCTGGTTGTCGGAGAAGTGGTTGATGTTGATATTATCGGAGATGAGGCTTCGTGCTGAACAAATATTTATAGGAGCTACTGATAGTTGTGGTAATTTATAAGTGTAAGGTGCCCCCGCTTATAATGTTTATTGAGAAAACTTGGGAGATTAAATGCTTAAGGACACGAAAAACACTGGCTAACATTAAACTTATTAGCTGAATCTTATCTTGGATTTATTGACTAATTATTAACTGCTGATGGAACTATTTTACATGGAGTTACAATTAGTACCTGCAACTAATCAAATCTCCAGCAAGTAAATTTAGTTAGCAACAAAATTTTCTTATATGGATTATAAATTCAGGGTTTAAAAATGCTTTTATGCTTTGGTGACTTTTAATATCTTAAAAATATAAAGAGTAGAGACTCTCTTCGTCAAAGAAAGAAATTACTTACACTTTTGTAATTTACACCCAAGTAAGAATATAACCATAATTTTATTGATGTTGAACTTTAAATTTTACCCTTCCACATGAACAATTTCCGACAGTCCGTTAGCTCATTCACAGACCAATAACTCGAAATACCTTACAACCGCGCAAAATCGATTTTCAAAAACTCAGCTCCCAGGCCAGATCATTTCTATATATCAAGAAAACCGGAAAGACGCTGCTACAAGCCCCCGGTCTTATAACAAGGAAGAGAGAAGCGAAAGAAGCAAGCGATTTGCTTTCGGTGGGAACGAGAGAGAGAGAGAGAGAGAGAGAGAGAAAGAGGGAGCAGAGCTCGTTGGCCATTTCTTCGTTTCTGCCTCGGCTTGTTCTTGTTGCGGTCGCGTATAGGTGCGCCTTTTTTCTTTTTCCTTCTGCTACGCCGCTCGTATTTTAAGGCGAGGAGTGTAATATCCGCGGACGCGTCGCTCTCGACCGACCCGTAATTAAAGGCCCTTGCGCACTTACGCAATTTACTCGTCCGTACCTAATTGCTCCTCCCTTCTACGTTAGCTTTTGTTGGGTGGTGAGGCGAAGTTTTGCTTAAGTTTTCCGGGATTAAGTGATTTTCAGAAGTCGCCTGATGCGTTTATTTAGATTTATTTTGGAATGCTGCGTTCATTCAGGGGTTTTAAATTATTGCACTTTGAATTACATTTACTTCGTTAGGGAAATTGGATAGAATTTTCAGTTATTTGAAATATTTGTTCAAATAAATGCAACCTGCTTGCTGCAAAACAATAAATTTTACTAAGTAATAGGATTAATAAACGGATTCATTTCGTAAAAAGTGTATATTTCTCAGTTTATTAAAGAAGATATAAGATATATTATAAATTAAAGTTATAAAAATTTAATTAAACAAACTATATCGTCAAGTTTCTTGTTCTATAAAGCTGCATACTTTTCCGCAAAATATATTTTACGCGCCGAGCATTAAACGCGTAATTACACAATATATTAATATAATAACCGGCGCAAAAACAAACAGTTTCAGTCCGAGTAAAACTTAATATAAAATAATACAATAAAAAGTTGGAGCTGACGCAGAGGAATAAAATCGGCGCGTCATCGCAGTAAAAAGATTGGCGAGTAAAAAATTTTATTTTCAATTCATTTTTACGAAGCGAATAATCGCCAAAGGCGCGCGCTGCCATCGCCGAGCGAGGAAAGGATAAAGTCGAGCTTTATATTGAGCGGCGCGACCGTTATAGAAAATAAAAGGACCGGCACAATAGCCGCGCGCCCGATTTTCGGAATGCAAATTTATCCTGGCTTTCGTCATAAAATTTAATAATAGAAACGAAATTTCTGCCTTCTTTCGTTTATCGCCGCTTCCACGGCTCTTCTCGACGAGCGGCATTAAAGAAGTGTAAATTTTGAGCATCACGCTTGGAAGAAGGCCGCCCGGGAAGAGCCCCGAGTTCGTGCGCCCATCGGACGCCGGATCTGTGTGCGGCTAGTCGTTCCTGCCCTTAAGGCCATCTCACACTTCCGCACGATGTGCGAGCGCTTTTGGGCGGATAAATACACGGAGAAAAATTTTCTAGAAAAAATTACAATAGTACATTTTAATTTGATCACAGACTGTAAAAATCCGAAAAA
>JAWWEM010000044.1:10499580-10525575 GCA_035582935.1 Ormyrus thymus
TTTACTTACTGCGCTAGTAAATTTTATATGATTACGTTACTTAACTTTTTAAGCAAGATTTACTTAAAATTTCAGTAAATTTTACTAGCGATTTTTCTCCGTGTATGCAAGACAATATTCAATTAGATTAATAATACGTATTACTAAATTACTTAGGTTGACTGGTAAAGATCGAGTGATTCTAGTCTTCGGGATTTTGAAACCAAGTTGCTTGCTATTTGGGTAACAATTTTTATTTTATGCATTTCAATTCTGAAAACTGAAAAGAATGACTAAATATGTTAAAAATGTTGGTTCGTTCTATAAAATAACTTGTACTATCTTAACGCATCACAACAGCTCGAAAAACAGCATTGTTCCGACCAATAATCTCAATAAAGCCAGCATATCCTGGCACAAAGCCGCCGAAAGAAGAAAAACTCGCAGCTCAAAACGCTCCACTAACCAGCTCGCTCACATGCTGCGCACAATATTCAGCATCGTCCCCCGGCCGCAAAAAGCATCTCTTCTCTCTTTTCCTCCTATCGAAACCGCGTTATTATCATTTTCACGATGCAGGCCACGCGCCTGAGTCACGTGCATCGCCGCCGCCGCCGCCGCCGCCACGTGAAGAATCGACAAAGGGGTGGCCGTCAATGCGACTCGGCCAGCCGGCAAATTAGCTTAGGGATGCGCGAGGAATATGCAAGGCTGTTAGGTCGAGATGCGGCCTGGGATTTGTCCGGAAGAGCTCGAGACGCTCTGGTGTTTGCTTGTTGGGAGAACATCAGGAGTTGTGTTTGCGGTAAGCGATGGGTTTATGCTGAATTAATTGGATTAATGAGTTGGTTTATAAATGCAAGAAATCGCGTTGGAAATAATATTTTTCGACTTTGAAACTTATTATCGAGTATTATTTTTTAACTTTAGATTGCTTAAGGAAATATTTGAATCTATAAAAGGGAAAAGCTAAATGGTATGCAAACTATGTTACAACTTTTTCAAGCAGGGTAAGGGGTCAAGGTAAAGTGTAGAGACGCCCTGTGATGTAATAAGAGGCACAGTACTCGCTAAAATAGCCAGTGGCGAGTTCGCAGTCTTTCAAGAGTTCGTACCTAATTAGTCGGCAGCTATTATATGCCTCTCTGGAAATTCTGGTGTCCAACTCCAACTCTTACCAAAACTTAGTATTTTTTCTCATTCATTGAAATTCGATAGATTAAAAGTTTGGGCAGTTAAAAAAGGTTATTATCGTAGTGAATGAAAAGTCAAAAGCTGGATTCCATACTTTCGTTCGAAAAATAAGTCTAAGAAATTTGTAAAATGCAAGCGAAAGAAGGAATGCATGAAAAAATTGAAATCGTAAAGCACGTCTACATTGGAAAAGGCGTCTTTTTGCCAAGCCTACGGGGGGCCAACTCCCGAGCGAAAGCTCTTTCGCTCCCTCTCGCGAGTGCATTCGTCAAAATATCCCGGGCACCTATGTCACGTGCACTCGGGCGTTCGCTCGGGCGTTCGCTCGGGCGTTCGCTCTCCTCTCTGCCTGCTCTTTCGCGACTCGGCGGTGCCGTTTGTCCGCATGCGGCAGCGCCGGCATGACAAATCTCTCGGCTCCTCGTATTTATAAACACTCCAACGCTACATGAATCTAAATCCACCAAAGATTCCGCCCCGACGATCTGCTTTCACGCGCCGTCTCGTTTCTCATGTCGCGCGAGCAGCCTTTTTTTCTCTCTGCTCTCTCCTTCTTTTTATTCTCGCAGAGCTGCGGCTTTTTTGGCTCGCGTTTGTTCGAGGCGCGTGGATGAAGCCGGGAGATGCTCGCCGTTCCGGAGCCTGCGATGGATGGACGAAATTAGTGTTAACTGCCTCGTACTTACTCGGCAAATCTTGTGCCTTCCTGGAGAACTAGGACTTTTTTTAATAAATATTTACAAAACTACAGAAAATAAAACTATTTTTCCTTGATTAGAGTATTATTTATTCTTGGAATGATGCACAAAAATTTTTCGAATTAGTGAATAAATTAGTGTACTAAAAATAGTTTTAATTTTTAGTACAAAGAGTGGCCATTTGCAAAAGTTTTGACGTTTCCTTTTATAATTAAATTTCCGAAATTTGAAGGTCAAAGCAATCCGTCGCATGAATGAAAGACCTAATGAAAGAACTTTAGCGCTTATAAATTCAGTCGCGCGCAGCCCTTAAACTCCGCTCACCCATAAAACCGTTCTCTCTCCCTTCCCGCAAAAAAAGCAGTTCGCGCAGCCCATCGGAGCCGTCTCTTTTTCGGCGCGAGCCGCAAGAAACACCCCGTAAAACATCGTCGCTCATTGTGCGCGCAGTCGGAGTGTTTGCGCGGCCGATTTCGACTCGCCATAAGTCAGCCACGGGGCGATATACTTTTACGACTTTTCGTCGCGTAAAATGAAAAGAAACGCGAAGTGGTAAATGAGAGGCTCGCGAGCTCACCGTTATCTATGTCTCTTTCGCTGCGAAACTGAACTGGGCAGAGGAGGTGGGAGAGCGAGGAACAGGTTTGCTTCGCTTTACAATCGTGTGTCCTGCAGCGGTTTAAGGGGACGACACAATGCTGGAAGCTGGCATTTCGTGGCTTGCGTAAATTTTTAGATAAAACCATTTTTTTGCTTAATTTTAATATTCAGATTTTCTTAGGTCATGTTGATCTAAATCTCTCCTGAGCATTTCGATTTTAAAACAATATAATGAATCGAAAAAATCTGCTTTAAATTTACGAAGGAATTGTTCATGCATTATTTGCACATGAAAAACATTAAACATGAAATACTTAGTGCTGCATTTTTGAAAAAGCAAATAAAAGTAACGTAAAAACGGAAAAAATTGTAAAAGACTTATAAATAGGGTTTGAAAAAGAGAGGGTAAAAGAGCCGCGTGGAGAAAATAAAAGAGAAAAAGTAGGTATAACGAAAAGACAGACGAACATACGTTCGGGCAGCTTCTTTCGGGAATGCGTATCTCGGAATCAGGAGAAAAAATCTTCTCTCTTACCTTATCGTTCTCCCGATCTCAGTATGCCATTAAACGTCAACGAGAAATATGGATGAGAGGAGGAAGAGAAAAGGATTGCGGGTTGGAAAATTTTTACACGTAATCGTTTATAAACACGTTTACAATCTGTTATCCGAAATCTTCAAAAGAATGGAATCATTTCGTAGAAGAGCCGATTAACTCTTCTACGTCCATTATGGCCTTATAACCATAAACATGTCCACCGAAATGCCTTTCATCACTCACCAATACGTTTATCTTTTGAATGAAATTACGTTCAACGAACCCTCTTGCTTTATTATTCCAAATTTTATTGACTTTTATTGGTGCATAAAAAACTGCAATTCTTTCTTTGGTGTTTTATTTTGTTTCATTTAAGGAAAGTTAAAAAAATTAAAATCTATAGAATTTCAGAAATTGTTAATACATATTTATGGATTAGAATTTAGACGCAACCAGATTCTATTGAAACTTAGAAATAATTATGATAATCTGCCTGTACTCTTGAAGTTTCTAGTAAAATAACGAATGCCTGAAACAATCACCTCCAGCTCGCGAAAGCCTATCTACGCAAATATTATTATTATTCATATCGCAATCCAATAGAAAAAAAAGAAGCAAAAGTACCCCCTCACCGGTAAAAAAAATAAGAAAAAACGCAGAAGAAGCAGCGGTAGCAGCCGCAGTGTTCCATAATATACATTCATTACTCAATAGCTTCTCTCTTTTTTCGCGCGTCAATGCGTCTGAGCTCTCTTCATTCAGCGTCGGCCGACTCTCTGCATCTGTGCTTCCTCCCTTCGGGGAAAACTCGTCCTTTTTCTCGCTCGGCTGAAGTGCCCGCGATTCAGAGCGCCGAGACGGCAGCAGTCTCAGCTGTTTTTACGAGAGAGAGAGAGAGAGAGAGACGAGGTTAGCTTTGAGTCGCGGGCGTCGCACCGGAATGCGCTAATGAGGACTTGGCTTCGCTCTCGCGTACACTTTTCTTCTCCCTTGTGTCGCGCGAGCTCTTCCGCCAGCCGGTAGTACTCCGTAATGTAGTATCGCGACGACGCGTACTACCTTCTCTCTCTCTCTCTCTCTCTCTCTCTCTCTGAGGCGGCACGAGGTGTGTGTGTGTGTGTGTATGGGTGTCGTTCGCGAGAAATAAATAAAGGGAAACGCCGGCGAGAGTCGCCCCGGGGAAAAGAGTGACGCGGAGCTGTGAAATATATTATTTTGGGGACGTTTTTTTGTTGCTTTGGCTGCCTGCTGCTGGAGTTTTCTGCCTTTTCGATTTTCTGGGGAGCGATGTGCTTCGAATTGGATAGGCTTGAAATTATTTATTTCGAATATTTTGAATATTTGAATGAAAAATATGAAATGTGAATAAGGAATGTTGAATCTCATTTTATGTTTATTGGAAAGTATCGATTTCAACTATCTTAATACGTAACGAGGTCATTCTAACGTAAGAACGTCGGGGTTAATGTGCAAAGACAGAATACATAGTTGATTTTAGTTTCTAATTTATTCTCAACCTTGACTTCACCTACAATAATTTAATATAATATTTTTTACGAATTCTGAGTAATTGTTCGCAATGTCATAAAATATGAAAGTGTTGCATAAAAAATCTGCAAGAAAGTAGAGCTACTTATTACTTCTAAAAAATAATATTACTGAAATAAAATATTTACATATACTCACCACACCTAAATATTTCCGATTTACCTCGGACATTACTCCATTTACATAAATAATGGGCAACTTTTGACATCTTTGAATTATTATAGTTTTACAAATCACTAAGTTTAGGTTTTCCTTGTACCATTCACTTGAATACACTGTGAAGATAATAGCCTCGCCCTAAGTATGGAAAAATATTTTAGATTTTGGACTTTCATAAAAGTAATTGAGTACATATTTCACTCACGGATGATGTCATATTTTCTGCACTTTCAACGCATATGTAGAGCCTTCCATAAATTAAAGCTAATATCGAAATTTGATGAATCCCTTGTGATACTGCTGTGTTCTAAAGTGAACATTATATTTATTCGGTAGAAATTAGTTTTCTAAATCAAAGTCTTGCTACTTACATTCATAAGCTGCAAGCCGGAACCAAAAGCACATAACATGAAAGAAATCACTGTTTTTAGAACTATGAAGCGAACAACATTATTTGTATGTTTAATTAAGCTGCAGATGACATAAAAATTATTCTCATTGAAAAATACATAATTGATAAAAACGCGTTAAAACCTTACTTACTTTAATACATCATTATGTTTCTGAACAAAATTTCTTAATTCTATAAAATTTCTTATTTTAATAAACGATTGCTCCAATTCTTTCAAATAATCATTGCACGTGTAAATAAGAAGGACGGCTATTCCATCAAAATTTGATAATATGGATGTATGGAAAAGGACAATGAATTGATTGCAATAAAGTGGTACTTCCAGTACTGTTGATTTAACTTTAAAAGGATAGACGGGTGACATTATAAGTTCTTCGGATTGAGTTTCGGGTCTATCCAGAAACATATACATAAATATTGCCACCAGGTTAGCATGAATCATGACTGCATACCATTTCGCATAAAAATTAGCATATTCTTCTATATTTGTTTGTTTCCTCTCGGTCGTTCGTTTTTCTGCAATGTCAAACAAAATCTGATAATAAACATAAAAATGGATAAGCAGTATTTCGACAAACCTGCAAAGAAGACTTATGAATTCTACTGAAGCTCAAAAGTGCAATCCCTTCAACAAAAATAGTCACCTCTATGATCGAGTACGAAGCTGCAACAATATTTCTTCTGTTTTCGTGTAATCCGTAGAACGTTGGAAGAAGCATAAGTATGTAATTAATCAAATAAAACCACCATAAAAATTCGTACATTATTAAAAAGAACTTTTTCGCATGATCTGGTACAGGCCAAGTTGCTAAAACAGTTCCGTGGTAACGTAAAAATTCAAAGCACGTCTTAGGAGATATATAAAATTTCATAATTGGAGGAATTTTATTGAACAATTATTTAAAAAGTTTATTAATAATTCGAGTAATTTAAATAGCGAAGAAGCTAGACGTTGTTAAGACTCTTTCGAAGCATCCGCCATTATAATGTTCTAAAATCCTCATTTGTCTTAAAAATATCGAAAGTTAAAGAAACGACAATTAAGTTAATTGTTCTCTTCTATTTAACAGTTATCGTAAACAGAATAAGTTTGTCCACGGTAAACATCCATTAGCTATTGGAAAGTTTTCACCTTACACAAGATAAAGAAGGAAATTCTATTTATAAAGAGTATTTTTACGTAGAGAATAAATTAAATTATTTTCTTAAAATGATAATATATATGAGTCTTCCACTGATTGTATATATGGTATAATAAAATTACTCAAAGTTGATTTCTTCATCTTTTACGCATAGCAAACTGAAAAAATAAATATTTAGTACTCTGTGTACTCCAAAGCTAAATATTATCCTTGACTTACCTCTACGATTCCAAAAATGTCGCAAAGATTCATGACTCTCATGTCTCTCATTAAGAAAACAAAGCCCCTCCTTGCTCTCCTCATCGCCAAGCTATCTCTTATTAACGCTTCTAACAAGCCAACCAGCCATCGATCACAGAAGCTCAAAAAAAAATCCCAGCCCACAGGCAAACTCCACCAATCCGTTCCCCACTTCCACACCCAGCAGTAACGACCTCTTGCGTAGGTGTAAAATCATACTTGTTCGCACAGAACCGGCAAATGAAGCGCACACGCGCCTATATAAGGTGCTAAAGCCGAGCCGCCCGAGCATTGTGTATTTTTCCCTGCTTATGGGGCCAAGTAGGCGCGACTTTGAAAAAAAGTGTACCGCTGGAAGCCAGAACGAGGATGAGATTAGATGGGATCGCGACGCGAGCAGCGCTGCGAAAACAAGAGCTAGAGACCCGTATATGGGAGCAGATAATTGATTGCCGCTGTAATTGTTTAATTGCGCGATTACAACTATATCGTTGCTCCTTGGATTTCAGTGAATTTAAGTTCGTCAGCTGCTAGAACTATAACCGCCGAAATTGAAACGCTCAACATTAGACCGACACCTTTATTCGTAGACAAATATTAACCTAAATAAAACTATTCATCGATCGAAATTGGTCTCCCTTCTCGAAATCTCTCTCTGTAATTGCAATCCCGAAAAAATCCTTCCCTCCTCGTGATTAAAAATTTCCTTCGAAAAAGCCATAAAAAAGACTAAGTCAAGAGCAAAAAGCTACGACGCTTTCGTGTCACCGAAACCGCGCAATATAACGCTAACGAGCTTGCTTTCCGTGAATCCTTACTGCGCACGAGACAAGCGAGCACTTGTCCGCTGATTTGTCGAGGAGCAGCGACTCTTTTCTCTCGGCCGGACTGCTTTGATAATTTCTGCGGAGGCTCCGCTGCTAATGTTTTTCGTTACTCCATTTTTTGGCTGTTTGCGGTGAGGAAAGGGCTTTTGTCGCCCTTTTTAGCTACTGCTTTTGGGGAACTTGCTCATTTCTAGGATTCTTCTTGTTCTAAACGATCTCGAAATGCTTCCGAAAATCGTTCAAGTAGCCTTTTCGAAGTTTATTATAACAAGTGCTTATTAGGAAGAAGAATGATTCAGGAGTAAAGCATTTTTGAGAAGGAAATCGATTATTACTCAAACTAGTTTGTCTAGTTTTTACTGAAATTATTGTCAACTAGAAAATGCGATTCGTCCGCGTTAAATCTCTTTCATAAGCAATATAACAACACAAAATAAGTAAAGAGCATAGTCTGAAAATGTTCAATTACCCGGGGCGGTATTCATATTTAAAAATGAAAAAGAACGCCAAAGACACCTGAAATATTCCAGTTGTTAGCAGCTCTACCGTCCATCCCAATCGAATTCCCACGCATTCGATGAGCTTAGGCCGCAAACTTCTTCTGAAAATCTGTCATTAATAAGCTCGAGTTGAAAATCCTGGCCGAAGAAATTAGAAACGAAAAAAGAAGCAGCGGGAAACGCCTTTCTCGTGTGCCTAAGCCGCGGCCGCGCGCTTGCATGGTAATTTCCTCCGGGCTCGTGCGAGAGATCGCAATCGGATATATTGCGCGGATCCCAATGAACTCGCGCGTATGACGCGGGCATCCGGCGCCACGCCTCCTCCCGAGCACTCACCTGCTGCAAGCAGAGCCCCGGCCTTCCTGGCTGCAGCGACGAGCTCAATTTCGCCTGCTTATGATGAGCTTGCCTTTTTCGCTCGAATATTTCCTACAAACCGATGTACAGAAGTCACTTTTCCGACGGCTCTAATAAAGTCTACTTCTAAAGTCTAAATCTTCTGCCTTCCCGCCTGTAAAACGTCTAATTTTTTATCCTTGCATTCATAAATTCCTGTGCTGAATATCCCATTTTAACTCAATGTCTTTTTTCCAATTTATTCCCATGAATTTTATTTATAAAACTTTTAAATAAGAGTACTGCTTCTATACGTGCGTATTATAATAATTAGTGTCCTTCTCGTCCCGTTTATGCAGGAAAAAAAAGTGTGACTACCGAGGGATAGTGGAGTTAGCATCTTTACGAAGTATGAATAGATGCATCTCTTACAGTCAGCAGTAAACAGATGTAGATTGTGGCGTATAAAACTTTTTGCTAAGCATAATTACATTCACAAACACATCAATCAAAATTAGCTAACGAGCTAAATTTGTCATATTTCATAATTAATATTTAATTACACAGGTAGAAATGTGTCAAAAATGTTGGTAATAGCTCTTACAATCCCAACTAAAGGCGGCTGCTTCGAAAAAATTCGAACGAATGAACTTCTGATCCAAGGACAGCTGGCCAAAAGCTTGAAAAGCCTAAGATCTAATTGCCTAACCCCGCACTCCGAGGCGGAGCACCATGAAAAGCAATCACGATTTCACGAGAGCTCGGCAGGCATAATCTGCCCCGCAATCGTGCGACAGTGCAGCCGATGAAGAAGTCGCTGAGAATCCGAAAGGAAATCGCGACGGGTTCACACAGGCGAGGCCGCACGCGAGCAGCGCATCATCTTCTGCGCGGAACGTCGAAGCCGCTCCGCGCGGAAACCGCCGCTAATTTCACCGGAGCTTCTTCCCAGAGCGCCGCACGAGTAAATGAAGAAAGCGCTTTCGATACGCGAGAGGAACCCTCCTTCCCAGGAGCCATTGAGAACATTTTTTACGAGGATCGGATGAGGATCAAAATCATTGATTCTCGAAGAGAGGAAGTAGCGGGTACTCGATGATTAAAAACAGCTAGTTTAAATTCAGTTTTTTATTAGGTAGTTGGGCATTACAGTGACTTAACTTGTAAATTAAGCCACTGTCATGCACAAAAACCCGTTCGAATGCCTCTTTTTTTACTCTCATCTCATCACCTTTCAATAATCATATTAAAGTTTTACGCACAAAAAGTGGAAAATAAAACAATCCGTATTAAAAAAAGAATCTCCTACTTTGAAGCGAAAAGTAAAGAGTTAAAGAGGCAGAAAGATAAAAGCCTCAAAATCCACACTCAATAATTAAGCAGATCTCAGGTTAATTGCTTCCCAAGCGTTTAGCCAGAGATAAAGTTATTTCAGCGTTTCGCACTCAATACGGCAAAGGCAAAAGCTCGCTCCTCGGCAGCCGCACTCAGGCGTCATAATAAAATATCGCAAAAAGCGGTCTCGCGAGGCTCTTTATATTACAATTACATTCTCACATTAAGCGCGCGGCCTCTCAGAGTCCTTAAAAGTAAGAGGCGCGCTTGCCTTCTTTTACCGTACGGCTTCCGCTGCTCCAAAAGATTCATGAATTATTACGCCAAGATAATTTATCAAAGTCCAAGTTGGGCCGCGATGTTGTTGCGACGTCCCCCTCTAAGCGATTATTCCGCGGGATTACGTTTTTATTTGCAGGAGGCGGAAAAACGCGGCAGATAACTAAAATGGCATAATCCAGGCACGCTGTACATGCTCGTAAAGCTTTTTTTCTTCGGAGAGGAGGGTTTCATTCGCCGCCTCGTCTTTGCCTTAAGATTCCGCTTTATTAAAAAGGCACGAGCGCTTCCGGTTTTTCAATGGACTGATGAGTGCACCTGGAGATAAAGCTGTGAATTTGATTTTCGGGCTTGATTACAACGTAAGATCGGAGGAACCTTATCAGCCTCTTAAACAACAGTCCATCAGGCACACACTTTGAAGACAATCAGTTCGATTTCCCAAGCAGAATCGTCAGAGGTAAAGCTCGGCGATCCAAAAGAAAAAGGCGGAAAGAGAGGACAGCGGGGAGCAAATAAAACTCGGCCGCTTCTGTGTATGAGCTTTGCATGGTGCTTGCTCGTGACGGCGGCAGCGCTCGCGACTCGGAACGAGACCGAGAGATAGGCATCGGCTCGCCTCGGAAATGCTAAGTACCTCCATTCTGTAATTACGAGCAAATAAAACGATAGGAGAGAGGGTCGTCTACCGGCACCTATCCTGCCTCTATCTCCTTTAATTAATTTCGATATTAAAATTCAGCGAGAGAGCGTGCCGAGCCTTCTCACGAAGAGCCGAAAGACGGGGCTGCGAAAAGCCACTTTCGACAGCGATCGCAGGAGGCGATGTGTTTCGTGGCCTGCAAGGCGTAAACGCGAAGAAGGCGACATGCTATGCTAAGACCTTGGCAGTTTCCATTTTTTTTTTACGATGCGCCAGACTGGTCACGGGACTCGCTTTGGTATTTCCCTAGTCCTTTGGTAATGCTTTTTATAAAGTTTTCATAGATTTTTGAATTCTTCTCAGAATTACAATGATGCAAACCTGAGGGGACATTTGATCAGAACAGTTTATGTTTAATGCATTTGAAAAAAGTCTAAGGAACAAAGTATGAGACTGTTTATTTATAGCTGCTCTCCTGGATTTTATAACCACAAGACGAAACTTCAACCTGGCCACTAAAACCGCTCTTCAAAACACTTGAACGAAGTACAGAAAAATGATATCCCTCAAAAAATCCGCATGAATTGGGCTCCGATAAAATCAATGCCCACTCCGACAGAACAGCACTGAAGCAATAGCAGATTTGCGCGACACGATGATGTGGGCTCCCGGGCCGAACGAGCCCAGTTATCGCTCGCGAAGCGCAAACACGGCGGCATCGTAACTTCGAAATCTAGAGAGCGACAGGTCTTTTTCCTCCTTTAGGCCTGCACTTAAACGTCTTTATGAGTTTCGGTTGTTAACGCGAGAACAGGTCCACACTTCAGAAGTGCGTATCTCTCGAGGATCTCTCTCTCTCTCTCTCTCTCTCTCTCTCTCTGCTTTGGGGATCGGGATGCGCGAGCGGTAGAAAAACAAGCCCGAAAACTGCTCGGGAGGTGACCCGAGACTGCCGCGCGTGTATGCATGTTTGCTCTCTGAAAGAGGGCCGTCGAGGTACAGAGCCCGTGAGAAGTTTTCAGAGTGAGATTTGTGGGAATGGTAATCATAATAGGATTATAAAGTCTACTGTTTAAATCGTCCTCAGCAATTGAACGATTAAACATGAAATTGCAGTTGCAACTTTGTTCTCCAATTTGTTTCAAAACTTGTCAAAACAGTATTTAAAACATAATTTATACTTCATATTCGCATTAAATTATCCCGTTGAATGACTGATCTACATTCCGTATATCAATCATAATGACCATTGTTGACAAAGGCCCTATTGTATTCTAAATTGTGCCTAGTTTTAAAAAATAGAAGAGAAGAATTTTAGAATTTATTACTAATGATTGTTCTGTACAGCAGAAAAGAAGTTTTCTATTACTTAAAACTTAAGCTGCCTTTTTATAGTCTACATATAATATTTTAAAATATAAATCCTTCATTTAAGGACTGAATTATGAACTGATTTGTTACACATAATTAAAAATTGCAATTATCAATAATGGTAAAAAAATATACAGCAACATCTAAAATTTCCTAAAACTCGACGTGAATAATTTCTAAGCCAGACTGTACGTTGAAACGAGCCCTCCAGTCCCCGAGGAAGGGAGCCGAGGACCGCCATGGTGGAATAGAGTGGACATCACTCCTGGACGTCTATTACCCTGGCATCCTGCGAGTTACGAGATTTCGCGTGTAAAGTGGACTCGGAGAGTAAGAGAGGAGGATATTTATATCTCAGCTCTGAAGCTCTCGTAACTGAGCGACGAAGATGCTTATCTGGTCTCCGACGGAATTTCAAAATCTGGAAGCGAAATTTAGAAAATTTTTTTTCCTTTAAGGGCAATTAACGAGGAGGCTCCTCCAGATTCGGCTCTGCGCTTAGGGAAATTTATCACTGTCGTTTAGTGTTATTGTAATTTCTGGTTATTTGGAATATCTCGCTTTTGCCCTAATGCATAAAGACTAAGATTTAAATTTTAGTCGACAATATTCTTACGATAAATTCAAATACCTTATTTTCATATAAGTATAATTAAAGAATAAGTTTATTTGTCATAAGTAGCAAAAAGAATATTTTATACTACTTCGCTTCATCTCACGCAGTTGAAGTACAAAACTTTCAGCAACTTATTATTCACAAACGATTCTAATAAAAGGCTCTGGAGATTTTCATTCTGGATCGACGTGGTTAAAAAAACATATTTATCATAAGCTGAATCACACCTATTTTTATCTTCAACTTTATATTCATTTAATTTTATTAAACGCTTCTGAATGCGGTTTTCAACAAACTGTCACTCCGGCCAAATCATTTTATCAATAAGTCTCGCAGCCTGGCGTTCGGGCCGAATCAAAATCAAGTTTCTTGTCTGGTTCATTCATCGAAAAAAAGAAGAACGATTTCCATTCACTCCTTTATTTACGACTGAGACGGCAGGTATACGCAAGAAACGCACAAAACTAATAAAGGAAAAAAATGGAGGAGCAAGCCACCATTCCCATTCACGTTTGTACGACAGTTCCATAATCAGATTAAAGGCAAACATTTTCCACGTCCGGCTCGCCGGCTCGAATATAAACCGGCGACATCAAAGTGTTGTGTGCTTCGCGTTCGGTGGCATTCGACTGGTATCGATACCGAAAAAGACCGGACTCGGGGGCTGCTTCTCGCTCCTTCTTCGATCTCTTCGTTCCTCCTCGTCTTTTTCCCGCCTTTGACAGCTTCACTATCTGTCCTGCCCTGTATCTCGTGAAACTGACCTGTACATCTCTCCACACTTTATTGCAGGGGAATGGATTCCCTGTTGACCGTAAAGTCCTTCCACTACACCTTATAGTCGTAAAAAATTGATAAATTTTTATTATAAATATCATTTTAAAACTTAAAGATATCATTTCAAATTCGGGAAAATGTAATAGAATAATGCAATATTCACTCTTTTGTGAATTAATTTTCAATGTATTATTATATTATTGCATAATAATGTAAATAATTATAGTAAGGAATTGAACGATAAAGATCTAATAGATAAACATAAAATACAAGAAACAATGTTTTCTATTAATGAAAGTATTATAAATAATTATTTAAATATTTGCATAAATTAGATTTATTAATAAATTTGAAAATTTAGAAAAATTTACTTTAGATGTACAAATCAATATATCCTCAGAATAGTAATGCCCTCTAGTGAAATTTAAAACAAGTTTTATGAGAGAATTTCACTATTTCTTGATATGAAAAGGTAGGAAAGTAATTTATCGGAAGAGGATAGTAATAAACGAATACACAAATAAACTAATTTTATTTTTATTAATTATTCTCTATAAATACATTCACCTAATAATTATATATAATTTATAAAGTCTATTTAAATAAAAGTTATCATTAAATACCGATATTGTAGATTCCTATCTACACCCGCTTATGGCAATTACTATTTGAACGAGTTTACCATGTTGCAGTACAACATACGTTTTAAGTATAACTGTTCTTTTAGAAATTTCGCTTCATCAAATGTATACGAATATACATACATGTACAGTAATTTATTTAATTTTGACCACATAGTTCGAAATAAATTTTTGCATCTATATCTAACATAAATTTAATACAACAAATGAACACATAGCGCATAGCATGTAGCATTTAGCATGTAAAAATTATTTGTTAATAGTATATACAACAATTTTATCAATTATTTACATAAAATACTGCACCAAATAATTCTATTGAATCAATCAAACGTTAATTTCAAATCAGTTATTCATTTCGAACTTGATACATTTTAATTTTTTTAAGATAAAAAAGGGATTCATGCAATAAATTAATTAACTTAATTTGACATACTGTATTTGCTCACAAAGATTGTATATTATACAGTTTACAGTTTCTCATTCGAACATGTACACTAAATCACCTATTCCTTTTGCATCTTTCATCAGGAATTCCGCTCATACACTACAAAATAGTTCAATTATCCTAATTTCACCCAGAATAAATCTTTTAATTTCTAAATATTCACAAACAATCCATTATAACTTTATACTCCAACAGAAAAACAATTGTTTTTTTATTATATTATCAGCTTAAATATAAATAAACTTCATTTTACATTTAATACATATAACACAGATATTTTGTAAATGAAAAACGTTTATTCTTATGTAGTAAAGGAGTAAACTTAATAAAAGAAGCAATCAATCCATTTTATAATAGATATTGATAGAAGTTGATGTTATTAAACTAGTCTATTTTCACCAACTTACGTTTATATTATCCAGAAATGATCAATATTGCAAGATTCGTTGCGAGCCTCAAAGTTAACATTGTTAAAAGTAAACACTTCGTTAAACAGAAATACGTTATTGTAAACAGAGAAAAGTTGCAAAACTTCATGCAGTTATTCTACTTTTTACAACTTGATGGTCCTTAAAATAGTTAGAAAATATAAACTGTTTTTCAACATGCACATTTATGAAAAGTCCCTTCCCTCTTTCTAATACGTCTCCATTTCTGACTCGCTCATTAGAAAAATTATATTTCTTTAAATATGGCTTTGTTCACTAACATTTCTTTGATTATTATGATTATGTAATATACAGATTCTTTGCACTATTTAACAAGTTCAACGATTCTGGAGGTATTTTTTCGCTTTTATCTTTAAAGTACACACACTTAGTCCTCCTTTTATTAATTGGGTAGAGGAGGTCAGATTTTGGAAGATTTCCTATTGCAAAATTATTTCGTATCGTTGCACTCGTTATTGTTAAATTTATCAGTTATTTACTATAATATTAAAACATAAAGCAAAGTTTTGAAATTATATTGTAATTTTTAATGAAGTTATGTAGATGAAAAAGCTACATTATTTGAAATTCATTAAAACATATTAAGCGTATATTCCTAATAACTATTCTATTTTTATAGTCTAGAATGAAAGTTCTGCGCGATGTTTTTTCATTTAACTAATGTTGTATGTCATTATCTATAGAATTTTTTAAATTTTTTAGCACTTACTCGACTCGGATAACATTCAACACTTAGGTAAGGACATCACGTTCATTTTGGAGGATACTTTTGCGTATAGCTAAGTCACTAATTTATTTATTTTACTTTGCTTATATGTATTAAGGGTATTCTTTCCCAGCGGTTTTAGTAAGATTACTTTATTCGTAATCTACGTTTCGCCTATTTTTAGTATTGTTATGATATAGCTAATGTTTGCGTAATTTTTTACTGTCTTATTTGGAAAAGAAGAGAAATAATTTGATTTTTGGATTGACGTTTTCGTATTGTAGGCAGAATTTTAATTTGAAAAATAGTTATTTAAAGATAAGTAGAGAATGAAATCTTTAGTTCATTAAGCGCTCAAAAATCGTATTTTCTCTAAACTTGAAGCAACATTTTTTATGAATTTTTGATCTACAATTATTTTTGTAATTTGAATACACGATATTTTTTTGATATAGGTAAGGTTTCATTTTGTTAAAAGATTTCGTTTATGAAGCTAAGCCGAAACATGAGCTATTTTTACTTTAGAATTAAAAACTTTAGATTTATAAACTAAAAAATATTTGAATTCTGCCGTAAAATATTTGATTTATTTTTAGTTTTTAATAACTTTCATGTGATATTAATTACTGAAATGACCCAATATTTAAGTTAATAATTTTTCGTTAGTTATTTCACGTTTTAAAATTTTTTTGAATTCCTAAGAGAAGATTTCAAGATTGAGAATTTCTTGGTAATGATTCTTCATTTATTACTATTAGAAATGACAAATAAATTTAACAGCAGACCTCTTGCCACGATTATTACACTACAGCTGTGATAAATTGCCTACTGTAATGCTAATATAATTATTGATTTATGCTTTAATTAATTCCTACTGGTGTTCTGCCATTCCGCGTGCTCACAATATTTATTTTTGGGTCCCGAATGATTATTGTTCGCCTCGGCCATCTCGTTTAACGCCAGCGCAATATGACCACGGCCGTGGCGATATATTACTTCGTCGTCTGCATTCGATATATTAGAATCTCGCCTTAAATAAAGACTGGCTATATGCTTTATTCTCTTTAATCTACCTTTTGACGTACATGTATTAAGCCACATTAACGTTTTTTCATTCTCAATTTATCTTTATTTTTATTTCCTTTTTTCAACTTTTTCGTTACATATACATATAATTCACTTTGTCAATTGTCAACGGTCATAAAACTTTCTGTTATTGGTTTATACGTTACTATTTTTTTCTTTGGATATTACTAAGGGTCTTGGGTGTTTTTTAACTTTTGTCATCGTCATAATTCGTGCATTAAATATTTTAAAGAATTCTCTGTGAAACATCAACATTCAATACATTATTCATTTATATATCTTTTGAAGAAACAAGAAAAATAGCTTTTCCTTATGAGAGGGAAGAACAGAGTAGATGCGCAAACTATGCGATCCTTCGTCACTCACATTAAGTATATTCATGTGCACATAATGAAGAGTATAAATTACAACACAGATATGTAGGGAAGAGGTTTTTACTCGTACTGTCGCTATAATTACTGTTTTCTCCACTCGTACCCTTAAAATATCGATTTCTTCGCACACATTAATTTACGCGTACACTTTTTAATATACTTTGCATACAATTTACAACATAAGTTATTATATTCATCCACGTGTCTAAATACTTACATAATTTACGTGCTAAATTTTACACTTTGATTCTTAAACGTAAATGTATATACATTTCATTGTCGGGGTTTATGGAACCTCAGAGATTAATTCCCTATAACACTGCTTCATTCCCACCCACGGCGTTTATGGCTCCTGGGCTTCATAAACGGATGGTATCTTAATAAAGAAACATATTTCCCTCTTTTTCTTAGGCTCCATAAACTCCGATACTTTATAGTATAGTAACCAAAATCTATATATATACATAAAAGACTCGTCTAATAGACCGATTGTCAAAGTGGATACGATATTTTAATAAGAATCATCTTTTTCCCTTTGTCTTTCCTGCCAACTTACACTTTACCTCCATCTTTCGCACTCTCACTCTAATAGATAGTCGAAAAAGTTATATATAGTTTATCAATAGTTGCGATGTGTAGGCCATGTGTTTATGTTACGTAGAAAAACGTTTGAATTTGCCCTAGAAAAGCAGAAAAAGGTGCGTTTTTCTTCTCCGCGGATCTCCGTCACAACCGTTACATAATTTTCTTAAATTGCTTGTCTGTCTCGCCCCAGTTTTTTATTGTTCGAAAACGTTTTCTTTTTTTTGTGTGTGTTTTTTCTGCTTATTTCGTTGGAAAAATATAGCCGAAATCGTAACTACAATGAAATATATAAGTTCCACTACTGGAAACTTTCCCTCGCGAAGACAAAGTTTCTCTTTGAAAAAGTTTGCGTTACTACTCGGCGTCTTACAGTGTGCGGCGCAAAAAGTTTATATATATATATATATATATTTTTTTTTTCTTAGGAAGAACATTTTTTTACTTTTATGTAGTTTATATATTTTAAAGTCAGTTTTAGGCTCAAGAGGTGGAACACGATGCTGCGTAAAGTTACAATAGACCACTCGTAAAGTTCGTAATAATCTCACAGATCTAGTAGAAAAAGGCGCAAGTTTATGTTACTAAGAACGAGTACAAGGAAGAAGGATGACTTCGCTTTCGTCGAGAGAATTTTCTATCCTCGTCTCCCTTTCTAGGCCGTAGTGCAGATTTTTAGGTTTCTTTGCTTCGTTTATCTTAATTTCCTCCGTATCTCAAAATTATAAAGTTTTCGTTTCGTTTACCAAGTATTGAAAGACACTTATCAAAATTTTATGCTCTCAACTCAAGTATAAAATTGTATATTGTATAAATCATTACATTACTCGATGTTTAAATAAACGTTAGCCGATTCTTAAACTTACTTAATTTCGTGGATTTATAGACACTCGTAAGTAGGCGTAAATCGCATGTCTTTTTGTGTAAATCATTATAAAAGAGAAATAATTCGTACAAGCTGATTGCAAAAACTTATGGCGTTATTTTGAAAGAGTTGGGCACGATTAGAGACACTGCGTAATTGCGTTACTTTCAAGCATATTTAAGTAATCTTTGAAAACCCAATTTCCTTCAATTTCTTCCTGTAAAATAGGACACAATCAACGATTCTTTGATTATCAGCTTACATTTTTCACTAATACACAGTTATCAATAATGATTATCATCGTCCTTAACAAGTACAAACTCCTCCCTTTGAATATATCATACTTTCCCAAATTTCGATCACCAATGTCAATTACCGTTAAATACTCGGAATGATTTATATAAAATTATACTCAAATTGTCGATAACTAACAAGTGTCCTTATCACTTTTTAGCCATCATGTCTCACTTATAATGTGTCACCTCCTAACCACTGGCACACTTTGCATCTTCGTTTCATCATCTTAGGCGGGGTAAGCGCAAAATCTTATTCGGGACTGTATTATCCACTCTAGAATATATTCAAGTAAATATACATGTATATCATCAAAACCTACTGGCGACGCGACGGCGAACGACTGAATCTTCAAGTCGATTCAGGCGGTCGGTTTGTCGTGCGCTGATTATTCTCGACATTTAGATAAAGTTTTTTACTTGTTTAGTAATTTATTCGGTCAGTTTACGGGCCAGAAAATAATTGTGCGACCTCTAAACATCGATTTTTTGTTATTCTATAGTTTTTTTTAATTCTAATACTTGAACTGGCCATCGATCCTTTCTCAATCGTCCTCGTATCGAGTACTCGACCAGCGAGCACAGAGGATGATGCGTTCTATTCTTATTTACCTTAAACTCTAGAATGTTATCGATTTAACGATGAAGGATTTTGCTCGAAGCTCACTTTAAAATAAAAGCAAGGGCTCTTTATGTTCTTTTAAAATTTCCATTTCTGATTTGCTTTTTACACGAAAAGAAGAGTGTTAAAAATAGCTACTAAGAATTGTTCAATTTTATTAAGAATTTATGGAATTGACATGAATTTAAAGTAAAATTAATTTATTTAAATGAACGTAAATTGATCGTATTAGCAGTATGCTATTATAGTAATCGTTTTTAACAATATGATTAAAAATGCTATCGTTTTTAAGGAAAACTTATAAACTGATGGCGTATAAGGAAGAACAAAATTTAATTTTTCAACGTCCTCCTTTTATATTTTAAAAGCATCGCATCATTCCAATCTCAATCGACGAAAACAAGTAAATGTACTTTTTATGAGAGTATTTCACAGGAAAAAGAGCCAAATCGCAAAAAGCTTCGACCATTTCGCCGGGAAAAGCATTGCTAGCCGACAAATGTTTGATCTTTCGAGTGAGGGGCAGCGCGAGATAAAAGCTTTCACGCGATACTCAATCGAATCCCTGGCTGGATCAACCAGCTAATGATATTGCAAGGTATCAGATGTCGATTGACTATCGCGATGACTCGTCGCGCATAATCCTTCCCTTTAAATCTGTCCCTTATCATATCGTAGGTCATTCATTGCGGCTTGTGTTTTCATTTTATCTACACTGATACATCAATCGTTTTTTATAAATATATAGATATTTATATTTATTGGGAAAAATGGACCCTTATCGTCTCCTACTTAAAGAAGGAAAAACACTCGTTCACGCGTTATACGCGAGAATTTTCGAGTCTACATTGCTAATTTATTTTCGGCTGTATCATAAAATATATTATCTATATCTCTATGCCCCCCTTGCTTACATTTTTCCAAGTTACTTTTATTCCTCAATTGCTTTATTAATTTTTTCTTACCAAGTATTGCTTGAATTTCAAATCAGTTTGCTTCGTATTATTTTTTATATTATGTGAAATTTCGAAATTCGTGAAATAAGAAACGAATCTGTCTCCATTGATCTCGCTTTCTAATTTCAAATTATAGTTAGAATATGTTTACGAATGATTGTCACTTTTACCTTCAATAAAATATACTTATAGAATGTTTCGAGACTTCGAAATTTTACTGGCTTATTATTTGATTGTCTCATATATCCACAGCACTCATTTACCTCTACATTATTTCGAACTTGGAAATTTCACAATATATTAATATCGATGGATTCGTTTATAAACTTTTTTAAATTTAAAGCATTTAAATTTTATTAGATTCGCGTCTGTTCTTTACATTTCCAATCTAGCTTTACTAAAAAACCATTTAATTAATTCACGTAAAGAGCAAAACAATATTTTTATTAATTTTCAACTAGCCATCTCTTGAAATATACGAATCAAACAGTTTTACAGGAAAGTTAGAACAAGATGATCATCCCGCAGTAGCAAAGCCCTCCATAATCTAGCGCAAAAATGAGCAAGGGGAGTAGCCTCGGCGGCGCAGCATCGCGTGAACGAGTCGACCGGCAGCCTGCACCGTTGAATCAAGAGACGATTTTTACGGACTCGGACTCGTCCTTGAGCAGGAGGCTCAGTCGGAGATCGAGTTCGCCAGCTTCGAGGGCCCATTTTTCCCGCAGCCATCATGGCGAGTCGGCGGTCTGTGTGCCGAGCGTATGGATCGGGAAGAGATGGTACCAGCCAATCGAGAGCCGCGTCAGCGATAGGGTTTCCAGCTTGATTTCGGCTCCGCCCAGGCCCTGATTGCTTTCGAAGCCCTGCTTTTTCTCCCAGAGCATCACCAGCAGGTTACGCCCCAGAGCGTCGCAGCTGGGGTACTTGAGGGTCTGTCGGAATTGAGGATTGCGCGAGTGACGTACCACTCGGGTCTTGCGTTTGTGGATCCAGCGCTCCTCCGCGCGAATGTACATCTTTATGTAAGTATCTGAAAGAAGACCGGCAATTATTTTCTCGTTGGGCTCTGATTAATAGCCTCTGATTAGCCGAGGTTGCAGTTACGAAGTTAGATTCTCTGCAAATATATTCAATAATTTATGTTTGGATATCAGTTTTTTATACTGCGAGGTAAGGGTAACTAGAATCTTCTAAATCAGATGTGCCAACCAAAAAGCTGAGTACTGCATCAGCTGTAAGAGGTGTGTGATAGTATGTAAAATCTTCCGATGTGCTACAAGGTGAAACATGCAACTCCATCTGATCTGAAGCTAAGAAATCCTGCAATAGTTTATAATATACATACTGTATGTGTATTCTGAAACTCTGACAGCAACTCGGGACTCTGTTTCAAAGTCACTCACAGGGTAAATTGCATACCATGTTATAACGTTTCGCAAATACAGGTATCAGAAAATGTAAATGTCACCGAGATGAAGTATGTCAATGACTCTCTCGGATTCAAAAAATTACTGCATAAATGCTCATTATACGCGTATCGTACCTGGTTCTTCTGTTTCGGGGTCGCAGACGTCTTTTGCGGATATAACTTCTACCTCGAGATTTCCTTTGCTCATAAAGATTGCCAATTGCACCATAGCAGTTTGTGCTAAAAAGTGAAAAATGAAACCGTTTTTTAAAAAAAATTTGTTGACGGATAAAAAATTTCCACTGTTTTAGCTGTATACCTTGAGTTACTTTATATCCTTTAGGCGCAATCTGCCCAGGTCCGAGTTTCAAGTCAACCCCGTTTTCTCCTTTTATCGATTGACTGTGTTACAATAATAAGATATTAAATGTCAAATGTTCAATAAAGGTACTGACTTCCGTAAAAAATGTGTATTTATTAAATGCAGCGTTTTAATCTAATAAAATTCTAGATTATTCATAAATCTTTTACCTCCATTTCTCTTCCTCATCCGATTCGCTGTTTCGATCATAATGACGCTGCATTTCCAGGACGCTGCTTTCTCTGCGCTCACCCCGCCCTACGATTGTCATGAACATTATTTTCAGTCTTTGCATCCTTACGAGCTAAGCAATGTATGACGTATTAAAATATTATTTTAACAACGTATCACCAAATCGCATTGTTCAAATTATTCAACAAACTAAGGTAAGTATTTCGTAAACTTAGACCTCAAATTTTATTGTCAAAATACCCTTTTCGAAAGAGAATGGCATGCTTAAAATAACAGGGCGTTAACGTTGTCAGTTTATACTAAAATTTGAAACAGAAACGAGAATCCAACTGCACTTTTCATTTGTTATTCAGTAAGTCTTTCTTTCCCAGCAGAAAAGCTAGCATCGATGTTATTGGAAAGCTTCCTACGACAGGACAGATACGTTCATAGAGCTTCTAAGATGTTAGTTTTAAATGCTTACAGTTTTTATGGTAGAGGACACAGCTTACAATAGTTACTAGCGAGAACTACAAGCTTTATAAAATCGTGAAAATCGCAGTCTTTATACATCGAAAACTTGATGTAATTAAGCACAGAAATAGTTGGAATACTGACTGATATTGACGATACATTTCTAAATCTTGTATCTGTACCCTGTTTAGTTTGTGGGGTGTCGTGAATTGATATTGCTTTAACACATTTTCAAAACGTATTTAATTTAACGCGTTATTTAAATAAAAGAAAATTAACGTGTTATAAATATTATAAATATAGTATGAAATGATTTAGAATAATATCTACGCAAATTTTGAAAATGTGCTGTTTAAAAAGCAAAGCAAATGTAATCTCGCATATGAAATATTACTTTTTAGATACACAAATATGCGGACCAGTTATACATCAATATAAACATTAGCTTTACAAAAGATCTGCTATCGGCATTTCATGCCTGTATTGTAAACTAATTCGAATAATTCAGTGGTATTAGTTAAGCTCTTTCCAAACTATTCGATTTTTTTAGATTTAACCTTCTGTCTAAAAATGTTAGCTCACCCGAAACGATTGCCGGATAAACTTTGAAGTTTTATAAAAGAATATTAGCTAATTAAAACCAACTTACCTTTGTGAATTGCGATTGTAGCAAAAAAATTAAAAAACCCATTTTAAAAATCTCGAAAAATCTAGAAAATTATCTTTTTATTTGATTTTGAAAATTGATAAAACATTTCAATATTATTTACAGTTTTTTTTTAATTTAAAAATTATAGACGCATTAAATAAATTTTTATACAATAAATCATTTGTAAAAACTTAATCATTTTTGCGTATAGGGGTAATTATCCAATTATTCGAGGAGTTATAAAACTTCAAAAGTTATCCGATAATCGTTTTGAGTGAACAAAAACTTTTAGACCGAAAATGTAATTATTATATTCCTTTTCAAAAATCAAAAATTTATTTTATTAAACTAATTTTTAGAATTATGAAATTTATAAAATTGATCTAAAATATTTATATTATTGAAATATCAAGGTTTATGTTATTCTACGAGTTCATTCTTCATTTTTGCAAATGGGTAATAAAAATGCGAAGAAGGATGGTAATATTTTGATTATCATATTAATTGTCATGATAACTCGATTACGATGGCATCGATGAATTTTTGTAAGAAGTAATAGAAGAAAGTTAAAAATGAAAGTTTTAATGAAAAGAAGAATCTGAATGAATGCTGATTTTTTCTTTTTAAAATCGATGAATTGGTCAAGAACGTTGTGAAGGTATCCATCATTATTTAAACTTTTATTCGAATGTTGTAATCAATTTTAACACAGTTTTTATGATAAATTTTAAAATGAATACTTTTTACATTTATCAAAATATTACGTTGATAATCATTCTAATAAATAAAACTAACACAACTTGTATAATAACTTTTTATAACATTCTGCGCTTAATTTGCAATAATTTTTAATTATTATTAGGGAATGAGAGCACTCACCAAAATAATTATCTATTAATTGCATGGTAAATACTAGATAGCGATATTAAAACTGTTTTTTTTTTTCAACTAAAATGATTACTTAATTATGATATTCGATTGTAGCATAAAAACTATGTTAAATAAACATTTATTTAAAACCATGTAAATATTCATACAAACATTCACACAATATCTGAAAACGTAGCAATCTAGAAATTATCAAAGTTATATACTACACATAACTTTGTCAAGGAATTCTACTTAGTTGGAAATTTCAGGATTGGTAAATACAGGAAATGTATAATGGGATTTACTAGAATTTGGGTAGACTTTGGAAGTTTTCATTACACCTTTTAAACAACCTATACATAATCGCCAGCAAAACACCGCAATTTATTTTTAATACATATATATTCATAAGTGATAAAATGATGGATTCAAGAAGCAAAATAAGATAATTTACAGGATGTAGGAAAATTTGTATTGAAGACTAAATGCTAGTATGCGTGTATACCCGTGTGGTAGAGTAAAAATAGAATATAGAAGCTCGGCAAATCATCATATGAGCTATTATAGAAGCTACTTTGTGATTGTCAAAAGATTGAGGAATTCTAATAAGAGTTCTAAGGAATAGAAATATACAAAAAAGATTGAAATTTCTAATCTACGCTCTACTTCTACCATAATCGTCGAGCCAGAAAATCTGCGATGAACTTTATTCCGTTATTCTCGAACTTACTAAAGTCCCCGTAATCCAGAGAATCCCCTTTATATTGTACTCAAGCATGGATATAAGAAAAAATAGCTTTTTCATCACTTTTATTTTAGCCCAGAAAGTCAATGCTAATGTGAGAATGATACTAATGGCTTTAAAATTCTTGTTTTTTGCAGATACTAAAAATATAAATTTTGAATATTTTTAGAAGCTCATGAATTTATTTATGATTAATTAATTCAAGCGCAGTTTTGGAGAATTTGGCTCGACGACTTTACTCTTACCGAAGTTATAGCAGCAGGTAGCAACATCTGTTGTTGTAGCTGTACAGTGGTTCAATTATATTCATGTATATATAGAATGAATAAGAAAGAAAATAAATTGATCGAGCGAGAATGAAATTGTTTAGCAGTATATAAGTAATACGCAGAAAATCAGCAAGATATGGTTAAAGTATACAAAAAGCAATTCTAAGGCATTTAGTACTTATACTATTATACAAATAATCAATCTTTATGAGAGCTTTAAAAACCAATGCAGAATAAATATAGATTTTATATTAAAGCTTTAATATTATTATATATATGTCATACGCTTTATCATTTGAATTATTCGACTTTTTTATAGTAGCTTAACTTAGATGGTTATTTAAAAAATTAATTTCTATTTTTAAAAGAACAACACTTATCACAATAACCAAATTTACACCAAGAAATGAAATAAAAGAAAAAAAACTTGTTAAAAATTTATCAACAAATATAATTTATTAACATACATAAATAACTTAATGCTTAGAAAAGCAAAGAATAAAGAATAAATTTAGAAGGGACAGGCTCTCATTTTCATTTAATAAAAGTAATAGTATCTTCATATATTAAAACTTCAATTACATAATTTATAACTTTGTCGTAATCAAAAAATGTACTATTATCTGTTTAAATTGAATTTTCGTTTATGAGCCTAAAAAGGAAAGATATCTCAGGTCAGGAGCTAAAAAATAATAACGAATCAATAGTAACAATGCGTTATTTTATTTCTGCCAATATTTTAAGTATTTAAAGTTGTAGGCAAGGTGCGTTTTATACACATAAGAATCGTACACGTAAACATTGTACACAATTTAACATTGGTGAAATTTAT
>JAWWEM010000044.1:10533189-10556998 GCA_035582935.1 Ormyrus thymus
TCACGTTCGACGGAATTGCTTTTCTTCCAATTTTAGAACTTTATTCTGATTATTTTGCGATTGATGCTGAAGGCGGACATTTTTAGTTTTTCGTTAAAGCAAATTTCTCAACCTTAGTTCTTGCTTGTGCAAATAATAACCGCAGCGATTCCCGAATAAAGCTCGATTTATTTCATCTAAAAATAAGTAAAAGCAAATGAGTCCTTGAACAAATTCACGTGATTCGCTTCAATAGAGATTAATACGATTCTTCAAGAGAAGTAATTATTTAGTTATTTTAAATATTTAATCAAACTTAGCATATTGATTTTTAATCAAAAGATTAAATAAAAATATAAAGATACGCAATGCGAGACTAGAAATCTGTAAGAAGTATATCATTGATAGCGTATAGTTTCTCGAATATTTAAACTCACCAGACTGCTCGGTCTGCTTCAAAAGCGCTCGTGAGATCGATCGAGCAACCACCTAAGAACATACTTTCTCGATCAGGACAGTAATCCCATAGCGTCACATCAATCATACGATCGATCAGCTGTTCGCCAGCGACGTTCGTGAAATTTAACGTTGCATTCCAGATTGGATTGTGGGTTGGTTCGGCTATATCCGTCTTTAACGAAGTTGAATCGCCACTGATAGATAATAAAGTATTAAAATAACTTTTCCAGAAATGATTAAAGTATTCATGTTCGAATGGATTTAATCGATCTTCCCTATAGTCAATTGAAAAAATGTATTGCTTACTCTATATATAAGTATTATATATGCGCATAAGCTAGAAATTGGCAAAGAAGCAAATTTCTACAAGTCTTCGAAATATGCAATGAAGATGAATGAAAGTCACTAGACCAAAAACATGTCTAATCCCAACAACTCCTTAATTAGTTCGCTGGAATTTTACGTATTTTTGAAAAGTGAATTAACATCCCTAAACCGCACAAAGATTTCCACCAGCTCACGGCAGTTCAAGCATTAAACTGCAGCTCGAGGCGAATGGAAAATTAAAGTTGAAAGCTTCGGCAGAAGCGATCAAACAGCGAAGGCACTTACTTGGGTGAGATTAAATCGAGTTTGGCGAAGGCTTCCGGCGCGGATCCATATCCGGTGTCCTCGCGGGCGCAGAGGTCATCGGCTGCCAGCACGGACACGACGAGCTCCTTGCGGTCTGCCTCGTACCACACCTGAATTTGCACGCGGCCCGTCACCTGCCTCTCCTTAGCTATTTGCTCCTAAAATGACCCGCAGACGAAGATTAGTCGACTGGAGGAATCAGGGAGGGGTACTCGAGACTGGCCGATACAAGAACGAACTCGATTTTACGTTACTTCGTTTTTCTCAAGCTGGAACAGAATGTCTTCATGCACTAAGTTTCAAGGTTGCGCAGAGAAAAATCTTTCAAAAGAGTATAAACGTTTGTCCGACAACTAACTTAAATAGTAGATTATTTCTTTCAAGTTTTACTTAAAATGGAGAAAATGTGTTTTGTTCGCCATTTCTCCGTTTATTATTGGCGTATCAAACGGTATGACGTTACTAAATCGTTTATAACATTTACTAAGACATTTCTCTCTATACAAAAGTCTTTATTATTTGGAACTTACTTAGCTAATTTACTCTTTTCATGCAAATAGATTGAATGGTCTTTTTATTACTTATTATAGTAATAAAGCTAAATGATAAACTCTAAGAAAATTTATTTAACGCATTTCCAAAGCATTAATGAAGCCATCTTTAGTCAATGAAACCGTCAATTTCTCTCTAAAAATGAATAAATGAAATTAGTCCATATACTTATTTCACTTTGAAAGACTTATAACGTAGACTAAGGGTATATGGACTAATTTCACTTATTCATTTTTAGAGAGTTTCTTTTGTCCAAAAACTAGCTTCATTCAAGCTTATATTATCATTTTATTGCTACTACTGAGGTCCATGAATCCCTTTTTAAATATTAAGCTACAAATCTATTTTCCACATGCAAGTTTATAAAAGCTTCGACTACTCAATAGTGTTCTTTAATCGTCAAAGTCATTGTAAAGACATTCTGATTGAAACTTAGCAGTTTGTTCGTTCTTCTCTCGGACGTTCTAAGAGAGAATAAAACCACAAGTGGAGAAAGGAGAAAAAAGGAAAGCAGGCTTGCTCCCAGCATGCAAAGCAATAAAGGATGCGAAAGCTTCAAGCGTTTCAATAATCCGCAAAGAGGCGCGGAATCCCCGAGCGAATTGCGGAAACGTTTGCTCGGCGTTGTCACCCTCGGAATACTCGAGCAGCAAACAAGTTCGACAATTTATAGGACTACTTTTCCGATGACTCGTGTTTCCACATTCCGCCCGGACATTACGGGGAAAAAGAGTCATTTTTCTTCCTAGTTGGAGAAAAAGAGAGACTGAGAGTGAGAAAAGAGAGAAAGAGGCAAGCAATTTTTCGGAGATCGTTGCTTTTTTGGACGGAGATTTAGGTAGTCGAGAGGAGAATAAAGAGTCGAGAGTTGCCGAAATTTTAGAGATCGGCGATCGGTCTTTTCTTTTTCCGTCCATCTATTCGTCCTTTTCCCTTTGTGTGCGCTCGATTTCTCGTCCTTTACAGTCTGGCCGTTATCACCTCTGTGATCAGTGCTGCACCTCTTTCTTTTTTCTCCATTCTGGTCCTTGCATCGATGCCTAATTTTGAATGCTGCTCCTTTTCATCGCTCTTGACATTTGCATCGATATGGTGATTCTGCAGACTCTTTTCCCCCAGAATGTTTTACGTTTAAATTTAGTGCTAATCAAGCTGGAGTGGTAACGCAATTGCACACATACACCCAACTTTATATTCAATACTGCCGCAAACATATGCATTTTCTTCAATCTACAAATTTCTCTCTTTATTTCTCTGCTTCCTTCTCTCATGTTCAAATAATTCGCTCGTTGTTCGTGTTCGTTTTAAACTTTACATAAAATTTCAAAATTGGTACATCCATGTCGTTAGTTCTTTCGATGTTACTTCCAAATTCATTCAAAATTAATATCAGCGTATAATATTTGATAGAAAGTAATTATGTAAATAATATTATAAAATCTACTGTTTCTACATCATTTTGAAATAATATTAGTACATCAATTTATCTATTTTTTTTACATCTACTTCGATCTATTAAATCTTTTATTATAACCTTATAGAAAATTTACAAGCAGACTTTTTCCAATTTTAAATGCTAACCCGCCAATTTAAAACTAGATGACAACTGAAAACGACTGCTGAATGCAATCATCTGACTTTCTACGAAGCTACTGTTTCATCATGTTTGCTGGCATCTTCAGCCCCGCGACTTATTCTCCCTTTCTTTTTCTCTCATTCATGCATTCCCTCGGCCTTGCGCTTGAGCTGAAAACCGCTTTATGTAGGCAGCACAAACGCGACTTCGCGGGATCTTAAGGCTCGTTTAACTTTTTTCCGACGCAGCTTTTCATTGGATCCCGTCCTTGAACTAGCCGAGTGTTTATTTCATCAAGTGCACTTTTTTAAATTAAATTCAACTGCGTTAGCCGTCGCTTAAATGGGAGTAGATGAAATTATCAGTTGTCCAATATCCTGCTTGAGTATTTTTAATGAAGTTACATGTTTATGACATGCCTTATTTGCAGTGGCGTTTCAAAGTACCCGAATAAATTAGATACTCGTGGAAATAGAAGTATATTACAATTTTACAGTAAATTTAAAAGATGTTTAATTTAAATGCAAATACTTTATAAATATTTACTCCTTGGTTAATAACGGTATATGAACATAAATATTCGGAATTAATTAATCTGCAAGCTTACAATTTAAGCAAAATATTTTTAATCAAGCGTTTTATTAGAGGATTAAAAAGATTTTTGATTAATCGACGATTTAATGCACATAGATTACATATGATATATTTTGATAAACGTAACTTATTTTTATTATAAAAACATCTGTAGCCCACAACTAAAAATAAAATAAATTTACAGTATTACGTAGTAAATAGATTCCCATGTAGAGGTGATAACTTATTGAGAAAATAAAATCATTTAAACATTAAAGCGCAAGTAAACGCTCAACCGGGGAAAAATCAGAGCAAAAGCAAGAAAGAGAATTTTCTGCCGGTTAGTTCAAGCGCGAAAAAGCTGTGACTGCTTTATGAAAGTTCGCGACTTTTGATGAAGAGGTGAGAGAGAGAGGGAGAGAGAGAGAGAGAGAGAGAGAGAGAGAGAGAGAGAGAGAGAGAGAGAGAGAAAGTAAAGTCTTGTAATTAGACTTTGAGGCAAAAGCAAAATTTTTTGATGGATCTTTTTAGTGAAACTTTTGAGTGGAAAAAAGAAGGTTTTAACTAGTTGACGTATCAAGAAATCAGGTACTTAATGAAATGTGTAAAGAATATTTTCTCAATTTAGAAGCTGTTTTACTTTGAAAACTTTAATTAGAATTTACACAAAATAGTATGAATGTTTTTAACGAATCAAAAAGTTGATAAACATATTTTGATTAAACATTTGTTTGATAATTAAGTGTATAATAGTTATTAAATGAATAATGTTATAAATAAGTGTAGACATTTTATAACATTAAAATGATTATGCCTGACCTAATTCGCGGTTTAACTACTGAATAAACATTGCTCGTTTTTCCGGTTAGGTAATCAACATTCAGCTTCCTATCATACTCAAATCTCGAACTGCAATTCATTCAACTTATTAAAATTTGTTTGTCTTCCATTTCTCTCTTAAGCAAGTCCAATTTAATTCGAATAACTGAATAAATAAACATCCATCAAAGGTGAAAAAACATTTCCACGACAATTTGCATTGGATTCAAAAGCCTCCACCTCGACGGGGAGCTAAAGCTATCCAATATCCGGTACGAAATTTCACCGATTCGAGGCGACTCTTATCAAGGCCGAGTTCGCAAAAATCTTGAGCAAGGGAGAGGAGTCGCGAGGTCACGGGTCAAGGCTTTTTCCCTTTTAACTTAAAAAGTCGTACGTCTACATTGCGCTTCTCTTTTCCGCACAACTCCGACGGGTATCCTTTGCGTAAAAAGGAACTGAGGACCACTGATACGGGTTTCTGGGCGAACCATAAGCGCGAGATAACACCGAACTTTCCTTGACTTTTATTCCTAGTCTAATGTTTCTTGCTTTAATGTATCCGCTGTGTGTGTATGCGTGTTTCATTTGGAAATTATACATTATTTGAGGAAAATTTGCATTTCTAAACTTTCCGAGTTTTAAAGTTTTGAAAAATTGCTTGGGGGATAGAAACTTTTTTAAGGTGTGACAAATGTAACAGGTTCATTCTCTGTTACTCTTAATAAATTATATAAAATTCTAAGACATTTTATGAGGATAAAAAATAATTACAACCGAGCTAAGTTTTAAACAAACTTTAGTTTTGCGAGAATGATTTTATCGTAAAATTTAAACCACGCGTATATTAAAAGATGAAAAATCGCTTAGCTTGGCTTATTACTCGTAAAATCGCAGAAATCAGTTGTCAAAAGATAAAAAATCGATCATAAACTAGCTATTACTCGTAATACTCCAGCGACTGACGGAAGTAAGGCTCACGAAGGAAATTCGTTAGAGTTACTTCTGATCGGCTTCGAGTAGACTTTAAATGCGCGGTTTGTAAGAGTTAAAACGCCGACAAAAGTCCCAAGTAGCGCACTTGGCGTCGTCGACAGAAGGCTCGGAAACTTGAAGGTGGCCGACACAGTTTGTTCCCCGAATGATTACAGCTGGTTAAAGTTGCACCGCGCTTTTAAGAGCTTACAGTTCAGGGCCAATACTCTTTATTTTCATTTTCACGGGAAAATTAAAAAAAAAATTATTTGCTTGCGACTTTTCCTTCGAAATATGATTTTTAAATATTATTAAGCTTCAAGTGAACCTTCAAATTATGTTATAGCTTCGATCTACTTTTCCATTCACCCAGGTTGAAATTTTATATTAATACTGAAAATTTTTTATAATTTTATAAGTATTGATACGTGGAGAAAATTTTCGCTTAAAAATTATTCGAAATTTAGATTAAAAATTAGCCAAAAATCGAGTAACCGAAGGAGGCGACGCCATCTGGTAATAAATTAATCATTACCAGCCAAATTTTTACTCGAAAACTGAGTAAAAAGTATCCTCAAAGAAAAATTCAAACTGCATGGATATATCTACAATAATATTTTAGTATTAAAATTAAAAGCTGTATTTTTATTGTTATTCAATAAATTAAAATCAATTCATTAAATTAAACCATTTTTAGTAGAAATTTTACAAGCAAAATATATTTGCAAATGAAGTTATGATCAACAATTTTGTTACCGACAGAGAAAATTTAAATTCTTTCGAGTAAAAATGATCAAATTAAATGCTTTCTACAAGAAGCTAAAATTATTCAGAATATCGCATTATCCTACAATTAGTCTACATTACATTATTCTACAATTAGTCTGATTTGGGGGGTAATTTTTCAGCGAAAATTTTCTCCGTGGAATAAAAACAATGTAAATGTAAAATCTATTCCTGGATCTTCGCATTAAATGTAATAAAAGTATAAACTTTCCAAAATGTTTCAATTGCAATTGTAAGTTAATTAGAAAGTATTCCACATAAAGTTGCATTAATATTTCTTTCATTGACTATGTCAAGACTAATTTTTCGATTTTGCAGATCAAATCGAAATCAAAAGCAAAGCTATTCGTTTTAAAATTAAAATTTGAAAATGACAACTAAAGCTTAATTGCGATAATAAAAAAAAAAAAAAAACAAGTACGCCTATTCTAAAAAATCCTGATTAAACCTTTTGTGTTACATTCCTCATTTCATTCCCTACATCTCGCTTCCATGACGCAACAGTCCGTTTTTGCTTCCCTGGCGAAGTTTGAAATTTGAATTTACTTGGTAGCTTTATGAATTATACAGCAGATACAGCACAGTAAGAAATTATTCTCTTGCGACATCATTTTTCCTCTTGATCCGCTTTTTTACATGTAATAGAGCCTGCTGGGAAGATTCATTAATTCCAACCTGCGGATTTATCGATTATCTAGCTGATATTTATCCATATTTGAAGGGCTCTTATTTTCAAAATGAAGTAGATAGAAGATAATAAAGTAAAATTACATGTTTTTTATTTTGAATGGTTTCTCATATTCATTGAAGTTTAATTATAATAATTTAAGCTACTAAATAAGCTATTTAAATATATAAAAATATGACTTCATAAACTATTTCTGCACAGCTTTTTTGCATATACTAATACAAAATCAAATACTCAGAAATCGGTCTCTAAAAAGCATTATTTTAAGAGTCATGCAAATTCTAGACCATTATATAGTATAGTTTTTGTGTGCAGCCAAACGTTTAAACCATTCCAAGTTTTAAATCAAATTACCCGTAAATGAATCCTCCACCCAACCCTTATCTACGCTATTCTATTTTTCGATCCTTTTACTCCAAGCAAAACCATTCAATATCATGTACAAGCAAGCTCCGCGATTATACATTATGTAGTCCTGCCAAATTTTGCCAAATCAAACAATACGTATACGAGGCAGCAGGCCGGATTCATGAAACTTTTATCAGTTCGTAATTCGGGCCAATGAAAATTTAGTGCCATCGTAAAGAAAGCCTGAAATTTCTCTCTCCTGCGGGGCGCACGAGCACTTTCGATTTCGTAGCTGATATATCTAGTGAATGTGTGCGTGTATGTATTTCGGTGTGTAAATCCCCCACGGCCCCCTTTATTTTATAAGGGAAGCCGCTTTTCCTACCCACCCCTTCAGTTCGCAAGAGAAAAAAAGAAGGGAAACCTTGGGGGAAGCCTTCTTTTTCTTCTTCACCCTCGGAACTCTCTTTTCAAACTCAGGCACATGCTCGCGAAAGCAAATAGTAAGTAAAAAATAATAATATCAATGTATATAGATCGACGTCAGTAATTGAGGCAACTCGCATACCGAGATGCTTCGTGTTAACGATTGCTACTGCGAGTTTTATGCGCAAAGGATAGTTTAGAAGATTTAACTAAAAGAGAAGCATTGTAAGATTGTAGGCGAATGCATCTGTTACTGACATTATCTGGTATTTGTTTGTAATGCAGGTTGGTACTGATATACCTCAAGGTATTTTAGGTATAAATTTGTGAAGTATTTTAGATACATATCAATCAGTCTACATTTACAACATAAGAATAAATAGTTGCATGGATGGAATCTTAGATAGATTCTATTAGGGTTCTTGATTTATATAAGTTAGATAATTTTAGGTATAAGTAAAGGTTTGCTATCGTTTCAAGTTTTTCTTCTGTTCTACTCCTTGCAATCGAATATTTGATTGTCAGTTTCAGACGCAATAACCTTTTTATCTAGCTCAATGCTAAGTATGCACGTATAGACGCTAAAACCAAAAAAGCTCACGTTCAGTTATGTTGTATACAGTAAATGCACGACCTTAACTACTACTTTTTAAAATAATACAAATCTTCAGATTTACTTCTTTACCTAGCAATCAATTATCAAGTTGTTAATTATAAGGTGCACTTACTATAAGGTGATTGTTACTCAAATCTTACATGATATTGGAGACCTAATAGCTAGTTTAAGTATTTATCTTTTATATTAAACCGCAGAGAAGTAAAGACAAAAAAAAGGAAAAAATATCGTGCTTTGACTGTAAACACTTAACTAATCATCACACGCTTCTAGATAATGAGAAAAATGGAAGAAAATAGAGAAAATAATGTATATATAAATACAGATATAAACTAAAATATTCGTGCCAGTTGGGAGTGAGTATCATAGCGTGAGGGTCAAGGCCAGAAATTTTTGTTCACATGACAACTTACATTTGTATTCTCTCTTTCGTCAATCGTCGGCGCATTTTGGGGCTTACTCGCTTTTGTCTATTCAGGGCACACAGAGACACTTTGCAGAGAAACGCCATAAAAGGAGCGACAAGAATACGAGAAAACAAAAATCGTGTTCCCACACAAAAACCGTTAATGAACATAAATGCTAAATGGAAATCCAAGATCTCCTTTCTTTCTTTCCTCCGATATGTACAATATAAAAACACGGAAAGTAAGTAATTAACCAACTAAACTAACAGAAAATAAATAAATAAATAGACAGATATAGTTGTGTAACTTCCCAAATCAATCCAAACATCGACAGTTTTAACATCTTTTACGATTAACGAAAAGAATAGAGCGGTGAAACAGAACACCACATGTTGGTATTGAAACTTTGATATTGGATCACAAAAATAATGGATAGAAACAAGAAGTTCAGGCAAGGGGTGGATCAGGATGATGATGATTAAAGACTTGAAGAACGAAAGATGAGAAGGAAAAGAAGTATTAGATAAAAAAGAGAAAAACTGATTTGTGCTGCTTTCGTCTTATAAAAGTTTTAATAAAATCAAAATTGTATAGAACTTTCTAAGTTTAGACCTGACATTCAGTAGTTTGCACCCAACAGCCAAGTTCAAACTTTCATTGTCAGTTTGAAGTTTGTTACCTAATAGTAGGTGCTGAATAGACAAATATTGCCTTCGTTTGTTGCAAATTTCTTACCATGAATATGAAAAGTCTAACTTTATAACGATACTGAATGCACAATTTCGTACTAAACTAAATTTAAAAACATCGTAAAGACTGTTAATTTAGAAAAGCAATCACGTGAGTTTTTCTCTTCTTTGCCATCAGAACAGTTATTGCAAAGAAAGACTTTGATGTTCTCTTCCGTTTATTCCCAGTTTACAGTTATTATCCATTTTTACGTTATATTAATCTTCATTGTTACGCATGTGTAATTGTACGTTTCTCGATCGTGTGTATTATAAGTGTATATATATATATATATATATTCTCATTCATTTTTATATGTTTAAAGTTTAAAACATGATCATTGGTGTCACGAGGGAATTCTGATACTTTTTTTGTTTTGGATTAGTCTAACGCTCACTTATAGGATCATCATCGCACTTTGAATAAGCGCATCTTATATTTTTCAGAAAAAAAGACAATAAACATATAAATATTAATCAAGAATAAGGACAGATGACTATTACAAACTGACTTTCCGGCCGGATTTCTATATAATCTACTGTCAATTCAACGATTACGCCAATAAATGTACAATTCTTGTTAGTTCTATTATATACGTACAGAAAAGGATGACAGAAATCTCATTCTAAAAACTTGAGACTCATATTCTGGTGAAGTCGACAAAAAGATTCTTTAAGAAATATGTATACTCTAGTTCGCAATATATTACTTTTCTACTCATTAATTAATAACTATTGTATCAGTCGCAACGTTCACACAAGATATGTAATTATAGTTACACATTTTATAATTTATTTAAAAAATATAAATATTTTAAGTCAAAGTTAAAATACCTTTGTTGTATATGTACACAATAGTTGCTTCTGGATTCTTTTTATCAATTTCACCGTTTAATCTTTAAAATTTTCCGACGGCTATTTACAAACAGATTTGAATGAGTAAAATTGTGGAAACAACTGACAACTCGCCCCAACTGACACGTTTGAAGGCCCAAATAAAAAAAATACAGTGTTCAATTTAATATACATTTCCGAATAATGTGAAAAGTAGTTTAAATTTAAGATATTGTCACAAAAGCGATTACAAGCATTGCTGGTGATACTCTGAAAGAAATATCTTTTAGAAAAGTTACGGAGGAATTAATTTAAATGTGCGAGTTAGTTTAATCTCTTTCTTTAGTTAAAACTCTTACAGATCATTCATTCATTTGTGCTTGTAGATATATTTCCAATTTTTAGAAGAATGTTAAAATTATTATTACTGGTTAAGAATCTTTTATCAGTATACCATTTAAATCAAATACTTTCTTTTTATTTTGTGCGGCATTTGTCGAAAAATAGCTTTCATAAAGTTTTACTTGTATATCCTTTGAAAAGTTTAATTCAACACTTACGTTTATGATTATGACATTTGTACGTTCAAAATGTTCGTTGTATTCGAATATTCACACGGCAAGTTAAGAAATGATAAAAATTTGTTTCAGATTTCCAGCCAGTAGTAATCACTTTAAAAACTCTTTGAATTGCAACGAAAGAATATTTTCGATCAGCAATTTTGCAAAGAAATTATCCGCTCGAAGCTCATCGATGATAATTAAGTCTAACGCCAGCGGAGAAGAAGACTCCTATCACGCGAGGCAGCTCACTACAAAATTGATTGTACGAAAGCTCATTATTTCTTCAGTTTTGTCTTCCTTAATCGACACGACGCATCAATATGTTCATTCACGTACAGTAAGGAACATTTCCTTTGCACGAATTCCCCACTCTCGTCTCACAGTTTATCAGTTAAGGTCCTGTGAATTACCAATTTTGCCACCTTTTTATTATTTCTTTACAGTTTATCTATAAATCTTATACAAAAATGAGAACGCTTTAATTACTCTATATAGAAAACGTAAAATGATTGCATTGGTGCGATCGGGACTTGAGAAATATTTATTAAAAAAGCAAATTATGCTAATTTTATATTGAAAATCTAACAGGGTTAGTATAACGAGTAAATTAAGACGAAGGCTTATACAAATATGTGTATAAGTAACTATTAAAATTCCATTACTTTAACATTGAAGAACATCCGTGTACTGTTAATGAATAGACTTTATTAATTCTGTGGAAAATGGTCTCACATTACCCTAATGGTCTTTCCTATTTGAATCACAAAATTTTGTGCAAAGTATACTCTATATTTTTTTTCATTCGATAAAAGGAGGAGGTGAGAGTGAGAAAAAGAGAGAAAAAGAGGCGGTTCCGAGTGAAAATTTCGTACTTATATTTAAATTTTAAAGCAACGCCGACATTCAAATCCCTTTCGAAATCACTCAGGCCATCTCTACTATATATAATAAAAAGCGCGCTGCTGAGTTTCCAAAAAAATGTCAAGGCTCTATGAAATATAAGCTGTAGTACTAATTCAGCAGTGTATCTACATGACGTCTGACTAGTGACTATAATATATATGTTTAACCACGTGACAAAAGAAGGTGCATGATTGAAAAACAGTGCGTAAAAGGTGAAAAAGTAATGCTATAACGAAGAATTCGTTTAGAAGCGACAAATCATTACAGGTAGCAGATCCCCTGAATCTGGCATTTTTAGCAAACTCAACGACGCGTTTTCTTTTTTTTTTTTTTTTTTTCACTCAACGGACGAGTAAAACAAAGCTCTGTCGCCGTGTATTTAATGTCGATCCCGCTGTGTATAGCAATCAAAAAACAATGAAAGTGTCGCGCTCTTAATAATACAATCACCAGAATAGTGGAAGGGAAAGCTACAGCGAGTTTTTATATATTTTTTCACCAAGTTTTTTTGGTCGCTTCCACGGTCCCTTAAAGTGGATTTGTGCGACGATTATCCTTACATATTTATGCGCATGTTAACAATTAGTATAGTTTATTCTATCGTATATGTGTACAGAATGTATATGTATTTATATTCTATGTTACGTGGAAGGAAGATTAGTCTGTTCGCGTCTTTATCCAAGAGAGCACGAATTTTGAAAAAGGTACGTTCACACTTGTTGTATATTATCTTATGTACAATAAAAGAGTTCAGTTCAGTCGCCCAATCGTGGGATTATCTTAACGCCGTTATTTTGTTTACTTTTTTAGACTTTTTCTTTTTGCTATCCACACAAATCAAGTTCTATCGCGTTTGTTTTGTAACGCAGGTTCGGATTTCAAAGGGACCAGAATTTTTCGAATCAATTTCGAATTTCAAGAATCTACACTCTTCTATACTTTTAATTTTAAAAAGGAATTCCGGTAGTTTATTTTCAAATAAATACCGTAATCTACACGGAGAAAAATCGCTAGAAAAATTTACCTTAAATGCAAGTAAAAGTTGCTTAAAAAGTTGAGCAAACATCGTAAGTAAACTTTACCTTTTAAGTTCATTTCACTAGAGATTTTTCTCCGTGTACTAATGGAAAATTAACGATCTTTCTAGTTAATTCATATTTAAAACTAAATTAAAACTAGATCTATTAAACCGACAGATTTTTTTGAAATTTGAAAATTTTTCTGAAACACGTTACTGCGTTTAACGCCAATTTCAATTTAAAAGTCAACTCGCGTAGTTTTCCGAGTAATAAAACGAGACTGATCGACAGTAAATTTTTCGTCGGAGGATAAATGTTTATTTTGCTCGAGAGGGAAAAACTATATGCTACAGAAAAATTGTAGGAAAAATTGAACGAGGAAAGTCTGGCGAGAGGCTCCCTTTGCTTCCGACCCTCGAAACGGACGCTCAGATCATAAACAAGTATGTACACATTGTCGGTTTTTACGAGAATGATCCATAATTTAATAAAATACTCCAAGTACGTATTAAAAAGACGATTGTGATCGAGCGTACAACGGTCGTCGTGGGGAATCAACTTCTTTTCTACGTTTCAATAATTTTTGGATTTGGAACAAAACCGCAATTAAAGTAGGCTCGGACTGATTAATCAAGTACAAAATTACGAAATTGGTTCCTTTTTCTTCCTCTCGCCGTACATTTAACTATTATTCGTACATCGATTAGAAAAGAGATCATGATTGTGCGCGCTCGCTTAACGTCTGGTTACTTATGCACATGTGCGTGTAAGTGTGTCGTGTGTAATAATTGTATATGCGTGCATGTCGATCGACGTCGTGGTGTGATATCGAGTGACTGAACGAGAGAGGAGGCGTTGGAAGAGAATTAAAAGAGAAAAAACAGAAGAAGCAACGAGTAGAAGAAATTCTGAGTTCAAGACGAAAGAAATAAAAGGAGACAGAAGTAGAAGTAGAATAGGTCACGTGTAGGCTCAATTTTAGCAACTCGTTATACCGGCGTCTTTGGCAGTTTCCTGCGCGTTGGCGACGATGGCGCTTTGTTCGTTTCCGATTCTGCAAAATAAAAAACATTGTCGCAGACCCTTTATTATGTATGCGAGCTTTTAGTTACAGGATGCGATCTGTTTGCGTTTCATGCTTTCGTCTTATTGTCGAGATTTTTTAGTGAAAATGTATCTATAATACGAAATTCTTCGTTACTCTCTACCACTACTGGTTTAATGCGCATGGCACTAAGAATTAAAAGGAAATTTCTTTTTTTGGAAATTCGTCATCGAAAATTATTCAATTATTCAATTTAGCTTTCTTATTTTGCATTGGAAAGTTCAATTCAATGCAGAGGCTTGAAAATTTCACAAATAGTGTTTTAAAAAGCACTTTGAAAAATATTAGCGTAGCTGTAGAAAATAACGGTAGGAAATTAAATCTGAGAAAGAAATGAAAAATTTTAATACCTTTTTTTAAACTCGACTACGAATTTCCTTTTAAAAGGAGAAATTTAAAAATGAAAAATAATTTAAAATTATTCATTGCGTTGAGTTATAATATAAATATATACAAATATTACTGAATAATTCAAAATTATGAATTTTATACTTTGTTTTATTCATTAAATTTCTCCTTTACACTTCTTATGAATGAAGTAATAATTGAATAAACTTTTATTAGGTAGTATTAAAATTTTTGGCCTGTATAAAAGCTCTGCATGAAAAGAAACGTGAACTGACATGAAAAGAAAGAAGAAACGTAACTGACGATAGCAAAATTAGGTATTTTCCCATCGACGATAAGCAAAACTTTTTACCAGAATTTCGATTCAGACAACTCTACCCATACTATAAACAGCACAGGTAAAGTTCTTTTACTAATTTCCGAAAATACCTAATTTCCCATCTCGAAAAGAAAGAAGGTTATAAGGTGAAAAAAGGAAAATAAACCGACTCGCCCCAAAAAAAGGAACGAAAAGGGTAAAAGAACCACACAGAGTGGCTGCTTATATACAGTGTGTACTACGCAGCGCAAATCCTAATTCTCGGCAGAAAACTCCTCTAGCAATTAACGTTTTAGCCGGGGGACTCAGAGAAGAAGAGAGGATTTCTGTAATCCGTCGGCTCGTGGCGAAACGTAAACTCTCGACGCGCGAGTGCTAATGAAATTACGCAAAATTATGAACAATGCAAATGTACTCACCGAGCTGGCCGAGTCCGAGGTTGCCCGGAGTTTTCTCCGGCGCCGGAGCCATTCCCGGCTCGTCGAGGGGATCTCCGCCCCTGCAAAGTTTCACACTCAGTTGCTGCTGTTCGTTCACGTTTGCGAACGGTCAATTAATGGGAGAGTAAAGTGAGATAGTGGCGACAGTAGGCCGGATCTTTAATTGCCTTATATTTGAATTTGTGTTTTTTTAAATCGGCCTCCTTTGTGCCATTGTGCTTTTATTAATATCGTTCATTTAATTGGCAAATAAATTCAATCATTAATTATTAAGTAAATAATATTTAAGTACTATTCATACAGTATATTGACTTCGTTAAAAGTAAGACTTTTCACACTTACATTTCTCCAGTGTGCTCCACCACAAGTTCAGCAACATCACCGCTGCGGTCAATGATATGTGCCACTTCCTCGAATCTACGGTCAATCAGAGATACACCACCCCACTCTAAAACCTGTTAAAGATAATAAAAGAAACAATTAATTAAATTTGATTAATCAATTTTAAATCCAGAAATTAGATTTCTAATCAGCCTTATAATCGATTAAGGAGCATAAAAATGTTAAAAAATAAAATTTCCCGCAAGTTGATTCAAATAAATTCTTTAATTTTAAATCGTGTTTATTATTTTTTTTTCTGCAAGAACATTAATAGAATCCTATCTAAACAGTTGAGCACCTAAAACAAGTCCCGTTAAAACATTCCCAGCATAGGACAAACGAGTCCAACGTCTTCCCATAAATCAGAAGCAGAGACAAACTGCAGAGTGAAATGGTCCAGGAAGGTCGCTCGCCAAAAAGACGCCTCATTCATCTGGAGCCGTAATCAGCGCTGTCCGCAGGAAAATCATCTCAGTAACCCCGATTTCTTCCCTTCGACAAGCAGCAGAAATGGAACATCGACTCTCGCCGTACATATTTCAATCTCCGGCCGCGAAGAAACGGACCGCTCCCTAATCCTGAGAGATGATGCCTCGGACCGGCCATTTGTAAGGATTTCACCTTTCGCGATCCTTTTCGTCTATCACAGCGCGCTGATTTCGCCTTTTCCTCGGATTGCTGTGCCGTTATTCCTCCCTGTTTGCTTCTGGGAAGGCGGTTATCTTATCAACCGAGTCACCTTCGCATTTCTTTACTGGGGCGAGAATTTATTTTTGGGGTTTCGCTTTGAGAGGTAACTTAAAAATCTGCTGTGTGATTATTGGTTCAGTTATTCAATATTGGGATAGAAATAACAAGATATTATTTATCTGTTTTTTTTATTATATCACGAAATTTTAAGAAAAATTATATAGTCTGAAGAAACAAATAACGAGAAATAGAATCAAATAGTAGATAGATTACGGAAACAACATCACAGAAAAGTATAATTTAATTTACTTTTTACAAGTTCAATTTTAATTTTAACAAGTTCAATAAAATTTTCATCAATATTCTTTGCTTTGTTTTTTTCTCATTTCATTGCAATTCAAGTTCTCACCTACTTTTCTGTTCTTCGCAGAACTTTGCGCAATTTTTTTCATCTGCGTGAAATGTGATTAAAGTGTAACTCTTTCGAATTGGTTGGAAGACAAACTTGCGAAGTTGCTAAAGTATGAGAATTGTGAAATCAAATTTTATTTCGTAGCAATTGCAAGTAATTGAAAAGGATCTCTACTCTTAGATTAGTATTTCGCATACCAACTTTTGTAGTTGTAATTTGTACAACAATAGAACATTGTCAAATTGTTTCAAATAATTATTATACGTAAAACAATTGATTTAATACTTTTAAACATAAAAAGATTTTCGTTTTCTATTTTTACTTTAAAACTTTACTGAATGAATCTAAAAATAAATTCTCCGTCGTCATTTGCAACTATAGTTCCTGCTCACTTTTTCCACTTTTAAATAAAACATCTGTATTAATTACTCACAACCTTCAAAAACAGAACCTCCTCGATGAAAGGGTTTCTCGAGATTCAATTCCACATTTGTCTTAAGCATTCTCCGAGCCGTCTTAAATCTACAAAAATAACGCCTCTTCCGCATGTAAGCTCCCTAAAATACCTCGAGCAATTACGACAATACCGCGAGAATCTCTTCGAAATACGAAGAGCATCTGCAAATAGGCCGAAAGCTCTCGACTCGACTGCAGCCTAATTCAAATTGATTGCAAAGGCGCCCACGCTCCAAATTACCGCGACACACTGTTTTAGCCGCCCCTGATAATTAATTACAATAAAGCTTTGGCGCTCCGGGCCGTGTCTCTCTCTTTCTCTCTCGCCGTTCAATCTTCATTTCACCGCGGGAGAATCGAACCGTTTCATTATCGTGCAGAAGCGCACATCGCCCGTTTAATATGCACGCTCGATACGGCCGCTCGGCTTTTACGGTTTCTGCTTTCGCCGTGAAGCTGCTCGCGAGTTTTAAGCTCGGAGTGGATGGTGGTCCAATTTTCAGAATTCAAAATTACAAACTTTCAATTGATACTTGAAAGAAAAACTTTTTATGTTTTTTATTGCATTTAAGGTAACAAAATCTATTCTCATCAAATTTAGTGAGTTAAGTTCAATTTTGTAATAGAATGTTCTTAAAACAAGTAAAGTAAAACAGTAAAAAATGTTTTGCTATTCTTGATATTTTGATGCAAGTTGATTCAAATCTACAGAGGGCTTTAAAGCTCCTGTGATATTACGCTATAATGCGTCATCCATTGACGTGTAGTACTAAGTGACGTCATCAAAGAAACTTTACAAGGTTATATTTAACCAATTCATTTAATCTTACAAAGCATAAAGGGAGAACAAATCGGCTTATGTCCTGTACGACTTTAATGAAGTTTTAAAATTAAAATACAACTTTTATTTTCACACATTTAATTAATTAGATAGAAGCAAAAAACTGCTCAAAGCATTTGTAAAACAGAAAACAAAGCTTTTAAGGACAGTATTTAATTCTGGATAAAAAGAAGTCGGGAACCCTCTGAAATCTATTAGTCGCTCAATTTGGCGATTACGCCGAAACAGCAATGCTTTGTGTAACGATCCAAAATCCGCTGTCAAGCAGTACGTAGCTAAGATTCCCCGGAAGGAAGAGATGCTTGACCCTGATAACTGTTCGTTGCCAAGTTTTCTTTGAGACTTAACAGGAGCGGGACCACTTTACATCTCAATAGCACTCTTTTCCGAATCACAGTTTTATTTACAAAATATGACAGGTGAATAAAATCCCCTTTTACTTCTTTTTGCAGGTCCAATAAAGGATAACGTTTTGAAATTAGTGCTGCATATTTCGATCGAAAGAAAAAATTCTTAAAAAATATCTAAAAATCTAAAAAAAGGGCATATTTAATTTAAATCACTTGATTCGAAAAAGGGCCAATAGCATTATTCCTTTGAATCGTGCCCACCTAAGCCTCAAATCTTCCACCTTGGAAGATGCTGTTTAAACTCCAAAGGCTACGCCCGCCGTCTAATTAATTAAGACTTTGCTCGGAGGTTACGCGGCACTAAAACTCCCGGTAAATAAGAGCGCGGAGCTCGTAAAATGGAAATTCGGCGGCGTAAAAGTAAAAGCGTTGTCATCGCGCTCGTAAAAAGAGAGTGCAGGAACAAAAAGCCGAAGGGAAGAGTATAAGAGATCTCCAGGGAAGTAAATGAGCATTCGGTGGAGGCGTCATCTACGCCTTGTGTGCTTTACCTTATCGCCTTGCTGCAAGCCGGCCTTGTCGGCCGGTCCCCCGGTAACTGTCCAAACAATCACGGCGTATAGATGGTTGTCCGTGCCGATTTTGCCTCCGACTACTCGCATCCCGAAGCTGCGCGCTGCAACAGAAAAACAGGGCTCCTTGAGAATTAAATATCTGCGACTTTTTCAACTCCGAGTCTTGTCAGACCGAGCGTTCGATGCCGAGGTTAAATTTCCAACGTATATCAAAATTCCTGCAATCGTCATTCATCTACTTACATGCTTTGTTCGTACAGATCAGGATTCTTACGTAATTGAATTACAATATTTTAAGTTTTTAGTAAAATTCTAAAGAAACATTAAGACGTTGTTTTTAGAAGAGAATAAAATTTCTATACCGAAGAGCAGGATGAGGAAGGCTAGATGCGTTTTTCACTGATTACGAATGGGTATGCTGTCCGTAACAGTCACGTAATTTCGCGAAGTAATGCAAACATTAACGACATTTCCAATTCAAAGGAACGTATAGCAAATAACAAACGATCCGGAATAAATTTTTGTTATTCTATTCTTTCTGCTTTCTGCCTTTCTCGCGCTTATTTGCAGCCCGGGAAATGCCTGCAATTTCTTTCCCTGCTTTTGCAGCTCGTATTGTCGATGAAAAACGCGCGCGAGCAGCAGAACTTAAGACACCTACGCGCCACTGAATTTTTCATTGTCTTGCATTATGTTTCAAGAGGTGAGAGTAGTGTGGTTTCATTTTGCTTTCTTCTAATATTGAAAAAAGCATGCTATAACACCTTCTTTCGTTTTATATTTTATTTAAAGCATCAATTATCATCTGCATTACGTAAATGAATCAGCCAAATGTATGACCTGAACACTAAAATTAGAATTACTGTTCAGTATTATGATGAATTTGGGTTTTTAGAAAAATATATGATATATTTTTTAATTTAAATTTAATTAAAATAATAAACAGGGTGATTTAAATGATTTTTAATACGAAATAAAGATCCATGTCTTTCATGTATTTAAATGAATGAGACTGAATGAGTCCATTACCAAAGCAGCACTCTTTAATCGCTTAAATGGCAGCTTAAGCTCAGCTTCTCGCTGAAATTCGATTAAAATTCTCCTCCTAAATCCTAATCCTCAGGTTCTGAATCAGGCCGAAAGCGCGAATAAAACTCTCTAATCGGCTGAGCGACTTTTCATCGAAGCACATCTCCGACGCATTTCCATTTCCACAAGGCTGCCGGCGCGGGCGGCTCGCAGTTATAGGCCAGGGCTTCGCGACGGAGAGGGAGGAGGGAGGAGCATCCGCTTACAAGGTGGCTCGGATAATGGCCATACCCCGGAGTAGTGAGCGCGTGCGTCCGACAGAGAGGCGCCGTCGCAAACATGTGCAGCATGTCCAAGGTCAGGAACAAACCGCGAGCCTCGACGCTTCATTACTCCGCGGAACGCGATCCGATCGTGTCTCTCCCGCCCCCTCTCTCTCCGTTATTAAGGAGAACCGCAGCTTCCTTGTCTTGAAGGAGGCTGAACGCGGAAAGAATTCGACGGAGCGAAAGAAATAACCAACGACGCGGAGGAGAGTATTATTGGATTTGGGACCGAGTTTTCTTTGGGGGAAGAAAAGCCTGATACATTACTGTCCAATGCAATGTAAAACAATGGGAATTTTGCCTTGCATTTCTAACTTGCTCGTCGGTATGTGATTAAAGTTTGATCGGAAAGTTCAAAATATCACATTGAGAAATATTTTTATCGACCTATTTAAATAAATAATTTAATAGTATTTTTTTAGTTAGCTACCACAAAAGGGCTGAGAAAATCCTACTTTTATTGAATTTTCAAGTGCAGACTAAGCCAGACTCCTACTAAGAAGTCAATTTAAATCGAAAAAAGTATAAGCGTTCAGAGCGAGCTCAACAACTCGAAATTTTTCAAATAAAAGCGCAGGTTAAGCATTCATTGAGTAGCAACGCTGCGCGATTAGCTTAAATTATCGGCCGCGACTTTAGCAGGCGACCAAGGCGAAGAAAGACTTGCCACGTGAAAAGGAAGTTCGGTTTAATTAACCGCAACCAAGGACGATCGAGCACCGCGCATTCCGCCGCGCAGCATTCAATTACGTGCGACAGATTGAGATCTTCCTTTCCCTATTTTTTTTTCTAGTCTTCGCTCGCTTTATTCTCCGTGCTATTTCTTTATCGGCGCGAGAGCTCTTATCGCGAGTTGCCAAGCAGTAACCTGAATGAATTTTCATCCTGCGGCTGAATACGCTTCCTTAGAATGTTTTGAAATCTAAGCGTGGAATATTTATTTTCAAGAAGAGGCTAGATTAAATGCAGAATTTAAATTAAGATCTACGGCTGTCGACAAAATGTTATAATTTTAATGAATGAAAAAATTAGTACTGCTTTAAATAACACATCTTGATATTGTACCTTCAATTAAACTTGTTTTTTTTAAATAAGCACGTTTTATTAAACAGCGCTAAAATTATACTTGATAAATTTTTCATCTTGATTTCTTAAAGCTCTTTTCGAATCATTTTCTTTATTCTCAGCGGGTGCAGAAGAGCCTTTCCAAAAGTAGAGACGTTACTCCTTATTAAATTCAAATTTTCTAGACGTTTCATTAAAGATTTCTTACTAGAAACAAGAATTTAATTTTTGATTAATTAAATTCTTCACTTAACCTATAAAAATTTTTCTTAAACAAAACAGTGTTTCCCTTTTTTATAAAAATCTTTTCTCATTATCGAACGCTAATAAATGAAATACATCCTTAAACTAATAAATATGGGCGTGAAAAGGAGTGAAAGGACGCCCGGGCTGGCATGTTTATATCGGCATAGAACGTGGCGTATACGTCGGGATGCAAAGAAGGCGCACCCTTGTTATTCAAACTATTTCAGAATGAGGATCGGAAAGAAACGCCAGTGCGGAAATTTTCAATATGCGGGGCGTCGCATTGATCCATTCGAAGGCCATGGCGAATGAGCAAATACGCATACGTGAAACGCGTACGTAACGACTGCAAATAAGGTGATAAAAATGAAAACAGGCTTTCGTGTAACTATGTGGCCTTGGGATCCCTTTCTTGCATTTATTACGTAATTTTATGGCTTTAATAGGATTATTAAGCATTCTTTACATTTTTTCACTTACGCTCATATTTTTATTAACGAAATGGCTGTATATTAAAGAAAATTATTTTTATTTATTTATCACCTTCTATAGTCAGGCATTTCGTCGTAATTAAAATATATCTGATAAAATTCCATCCAAGCAAACAAATTTCAACAAATATCTGCGCAAAGTATCTCATAGGATTACAGCCTCGAGCAACCTCCTTCACCCTAACGCCGAGGTGAAAATACGATTAAACTTATTTTATTTACTCTCCGCCGCTATAAATTAAATCCTCTAAAAATAGAAGAGCAGCCGAAAGCCCTCTTTGCAGCGGCCATGAAATACCGAGAAAAAAACCACCGCGAAACTTACAAGTCCACTCGACAAAAAAGTAATCTCTAGCGTCGAGTAAAATCGATGCGCCACATAATACATCGCGCTTTTAAAAAATCGCCGTCGCACGAAGGGGAAAGTTCTCGACTCTTTCGGTGCGTTGGCCCCACCCCTCTGAATCACGAGCAGGATTACGTGGGCGCGACGCCCGCTGACGAGGAGGAGAAAGATGGGGGATGGGGAAAGACGGATATTGCGTTACGAGCCGAGAGGCAGGCGGCAAAGTGATTTTTCGGAATTTGCTTCGTTTTTCTTAGCGGAGGGAGCTGCGCGATTTTCGATTTCGAGAGAGTCGGAAGTCGAAATTGGGTTCGTTCTAGTTTCATTAGTGGAAACGTTACATGCCATTGTAATTCTTATGTTTTTATTTTGGCTCGAGGAAGCAGCAGGATAAAATATATTTTCCTGTGTCCTGGAAATAGAATTTAAAAAGTACATCTGCTTGTAAGTCGATTTGCGTATTGTAGGTCAAAAGGTTAAACTTACAGCTAATTTATCTTTTAATCTTTTAAAAAATCTGTATGATATTCTGTTGAAGGAAGTTTTTGTACTATTAAAATTGGCTATTCCCGCACTTGTCCATTTGATTTACTAGAATTCTTATGAACAAATGAAATAGAAGAGCATAGACCGAAATTAGAATAAAAGTCAGTAATGCCCAGATTGGACGGCGCACTATCGGTCTATTCCGAAGCACTAAGCACGGAAAGAGAGAGCTCCGAAACAGCAGGGGGCGGCGGAGGTAAAACCGGCGCCAGCATAGAACTCGAAAAGGATGACTGGCGGCTTCCATTTGGCTCGCACATTGTTGCTCGGCACGCTCATCCCTCTTTTCTCCGCTGCCGTCAGTTCTGCTCGCGCGTTAGAACCGCAGCGAGCGGCAGCCGATGTTTGCGTTATGCCTCGCGCACGCGTCGAACGTAGTAGAGTCGGCATCGACCGCTCCTAGGCCAAATTTGACTGACGTATCAGCGATTAAGCGCAGCTCCAAATCATGCGCCATACCAGCTCGGCTATTCGTTTTTATTGCTGCCGGCTTTCGCGGCTTGAGGTCGATCGATGACGCCAGAGGATTTGTAGGCAAAAATTCTCGAGCTCGATATTTAATTACAGCCTTTTTTAATAGCGCTCGAGCTTTGGATTTTATTGGCTACGGTAGCTAAATTTCATATTACATAATATATAATACGTTAGCGATATTAATCAATTGCGAGTTCACATTGTAATAATTAAATTTCAATTTTCGCATCTGCCTCGTGCAGTTTATCTTTTTTTATCTTATTTCTTTTGTACGCTCTTCAAAATTACACACCTTTAGAAATTGGCTTTCTTAAATACTCTTCAAAATTTCACATTCAATTTTGAATTCAGATATTTTCTTCAAAAAATGGATTCTGGAATCATTAAAATGTTTTAGAATCAAATAGATACACGGAGAGAATTTTCGCCGAAAAATTACCCCCCAAATCAGACTAATCGTAGGAGAATCGGATATTCTGGATAAT
>JAWWEM010000044.1:10569186-10579340 GCA_035582935.1 Ormyrus thymus
ATATATATATATATATACTTACTAATTAAACTCCATTGAAAAAAAGAATGGTTACGTTTGATCACAAGAAACTATAGTAGAGCATTAGAACTACAAGAATCCCTCGAGCGCCAAAAATAAAACGGAGGCTGAAGTGCAACGTCGAAATCTAACCTTTCAACAGCTGCTCTCGCAAGCTGTAGTTCGATTCGAAGCGAATTCCCTTGACGCGTCTTTCTCTTCCGCTCGCTTTTTTTTCAAGAAAAGTCGCGACTTGCGAAATAAGATTCCTCGGCGGCTTCTCCCCGTCTGCCGGGTTATTGGAATTTATTCCATTCGTACTTGTACTCGCGGAGGGGCGCGGATAATGGAATTTGGATTTTTAAAATGATTTACGAGCTCGATTTCACCGAGCCTAAGGAAATATTCTGCTGCTTCGCGCCTAATTACGTTCAAATGCGTAATTAAGAGGCTAAATGCTCATCATACTGGTGGAGAATTTTGTAGTATATTTTATGGGTTTATTGACGACTTTTTAGAATTGGTTCTATTCTTATCATTCTTTTACGAGGGGAGAATAAATCATTCTATTTTATTTGACGTTTTTATTTTAAAGAAAAAAATACGTAAACTCAAGTTAGCTCAAGATCTAATAGGATTGACTTTCTACTATAAAATTTATTAATTTAGACGAGAACAGCTGGTTAGCCTGCTTTTAAAATGATGAGTTTGCATTTGTTAAAAGGTAATAAGGATATAAATTCAGAAGTAAGTCTACTATCGTATAATGTTTTAAAGCATTAACAGTTTTAGTCAAGATTTTCCAATTTCGCAAAGCAAAATTTATAATATCAAATATCTAATATTCAAGAAGACAGAAAAATAAATGAGTATAAATTAATTAGGTTTTAAAGGATTTATTAGACATTATTAGATTAGAAGCTCAAAGAATTCTACGAAAATGTCTCAAAATGAGAAAAATACACATTTCCTTTCATAATTACTGAGATAGATGAAAATACAAACTCTGAAATAAAACAGAAGGAGCATTATCACCTCACTTTACTACATTTTTGTTACAGAGACGGATGTACTCTTTTGAAAAAGTTGCAAGAACTAGTGCTCATGCGGGTGAAATGCATCCTCGGGGTCAAACTTTTTTCACTAATCTTTCTTGCAACTAATTTTTCTAAACTTTTTACTTTTAACTTAGTAACCTGAGAAGAGTTTATGTTTAAGCTTGTTTGAACTTTACTACATTCGTCAAAAATTTTATTCAAGTGTACAAGTTATAAATAATTTTTAATGCTCCTATTAAACTCTAAAGATAAGGCTTCTAAAAAATAGTTTTAATTTTCCTTAACGATGAGAATATCGACAATTAATTCTTTTTTATAATTAAATTTTGTATTAAAAGTCAAAAAATTTTAACGGATCTCTTTGTTTACTTTCATCATTTTATTACGATATTTATTCAAAATACTCTTTTTTTTACAAATATTCTTGGGAATTTATTCTATTTCAGAAGAAATATCTTTAAAATTTTTATTAAACGGATTTTTTATACCATTAGTGACTAATGATTTTGATAATAGCTATTATCCCATCAGCTAACTCAAATCACTCTCTTAAAATAAAATTCAATCCAAAAGCGCCTTTTCCAATCAAGTCCTCATAAGTCAAGCAGCTCTCTTCTTTCAATCCCGAAAAATCCGCTCGCCAATTACCTTCTATCCTATCTTCCTCAGGCAGGATCGCTCCACGTATCACTTTCACGCACAATACCACCGGTGAAAAAGCCTCCTCGAGTCGTAAAATCTTTCAATTATAATCCGTGCTGTCGGCGTAAAACTGCGAGCCCCTATTAATTCACCTGGATGAAATACGCCGATGGTGCTTTTCTGGGGCGCAGTTTGCGAGTAAATGGAAGGTCGGGTTGGACAGCCCATTTTCGAGACGTAATCGTTGATTTTTAACTCGAGAGCACTTTCCTTCGCTGTTCTGGGGGATTTTTTCTGCGGGATTCAATTAGTATTTGTAAAATGTGACTTTGCATTTGCGTGCCGAAGGTAAGAGCTTTTTTCTAGATGAGATGCTTATAGTTTTATGAGGAGCCATTCAATTTTCAAATTGGATATTTTAATATTATGGTAGCTATCTTTGGCTCATCCCTTTTAGATCCCTTTACGGTGTCAATTTTCATACATCAATAAAGTAATACAACAGGCTCTGGAGTGTGCTGATCATAACTGATCAAAACTTCCCGAGGATCGAGCAAATTTTACTCCCCCTTAATTCTAATTGGAATTTTGTTATTTCCAAGCTTTTAATAAAATTTTCATAAAATCTGTTCCGCTTGATCCATCAATCAAATTCAAATTTTTGGAATATTTGCCAATTCTTCACTTAATTTAATTTGAAGCTTAATTTAAAATATATATTTTCAAATTTCAAAGCAGAAATTAGTTTATTTTTAATTAAAACTCCACTTTTCTATTAAATTCTATTTTTATAATTATTAAAAAAATCTCAAAATACACAGTAAATAGAAAAAACCGCTGGCAATTCATTTTAGCTTCCTCCTAACTAATTTATTCCAATATTATACCCGAGATTCATTATAAATAATAGATTTCAACAACATAATTTCAAACTATTCTATATTTAATTAAATATTTATTTTTGTATTATTATTTTATTTTTACATTTTAGAATTTAATGAACAGCAAACAAAATTTAAATAAAAATTTTGTTATTGGAATATCTGAAGTCTTAAATAAGAGAATTTTTGAAACTCCATGGCGCGAAACTCGATTTCGCGCAAGCTTGAATAAAAATCCAGCAAAAATCCCTCCTCTCGCCGCCAGCCAGCTCGGAAAACGCGGCTGAGAAAAAATGAAGGGGCATCATGATCATCGAGGGTAATCGATATGATATGCATAGCATACTGGGGGAAACGCGTGTGCGCATCGCTCGCCGCTGGATTTTACAACGGAATTTACGACACGCGGCGGGTTAATATAAATGCAGCGGCCGCCCACCAAGACACGTATGGCCTGAGGCTGAGGAAGTCGCGGCGGAAGATGGAGGAGCGATAGGGTTGACGAGGAAGGGCCGATTAAGAATTTTAACGCTGATTGCTTTTTCTCGGAAATTTGTGTTTTGGGCGATTTCAGCGTTCTTATTTCGACCTACATTTTACTTTACTTTTATTAATTTAGCTTCAGAATTTAAAATATGCCTCCTGTTTTCAAGTATCCATTAACGATTTGTATATGAGAGATGAAATTCCTCAACAAAAATATACAATAAACCTTTGCATTGATAGGATATCCAGCCTCACAATTAAGTTATATTATCCCTAGAATTTAACTCAAACCAGCAGTCAATAATTAATCATCTAAAAATTGATGAACTATATATATGTGTTATATACTTCCAATCAAATATTATTGGCAATAAATTGAGAATAAATTCGGTAAAAGTTTAATAATATCGATGCCTTAATAATAAGCTTCATAATAGGGTCACTGCATTAAAGAAGGCAAAACCGCTGTTTCAATAATCGTCTGGCAATCTATGCCGCAGCACCTTTTATTCTCCAATCCGAATTTAATTCGTGATCAATAATGCAGGCAGCAACGCTTTCTAGCCAGACTCAACGGAGGCATTTATTGTCCATTACTGTACAGATTTGATCGGCTATTATTAAAAAATCAAAGCTCTTAAGCCTCCCGCAGGCAAAGCTTACTCGAAAGAAACCGTCCCCAAATAGCAGGCACGAGCTTCCCCTGCATACATCGGAAGCATTACGGCGGCTTGCATGCGTGCATTAGTGCAGGCCCTCGCGCGCAATCGATGCTGTGGCTAATGCACGGCGCGCATACACCACCTGAGGCTCGTCGACCGGCAGAAATGGATAAACAATGGACGCCGCCGCGCTGTCGATAATAATAACGGCGGCCTTTCTACGGAGAGCTTACGCCGGGTGTTTGGATTTTGAGGGACTGGCGTGATTTTCGGATGGTTGGAGCTGCTTGCTTGTCTAGTGAATTTAGCTTTTCGCTACTTGTTCATTCTGAACTTGTTGTATTCGTAAATCTTAGTGTCGTAGGCAGTGGCACTAAGGATGGCCTTTGAATTTTGATGAACGCGATTTTTTTCACTTAAAAGAATTGAAAGCGAATCCTCCGGGGAGGAGATCTAGAGAAATAGGCCGTGGAACACGGCATAGGCGAGTGCAAATGAAAAGCAGTGTAAGATCACTCTGTAAGAAAAGCCCCGAACAAATTTTCATTTGCTTTGAAAGAAAAAACAGTCTGATGACCCGTTTTGAATAAGCACCCATGCAAATAAATTTCCAATCAGTAATAAATAAGCCTTTTTTTAAAACGGTTGCTATACTAGCATCAACTTATAATTTTTAGATAAAGTTTAGATATAAATATAGTGTCTATAGCTTTGCGCACAAAGCTTCATATCTCAAAAACTTTTCATGTTTCTGTTCCCCTGCGAAAATAATAAATGCGTCGTATAAGTAAAATGCATCGCACTATAAATAAATCTAATAATAGAAAAAATATCTCTTCATAATTGACTTCCCGCAGCAAAATTCTACATAAATTTGATAAATATGAGCAAAAACATCAGACAGACAGACAATGCGAAATTCCTTAAAAGAATTCTTGCTTGCAGGACAACCAATGCATGAGGATAAAGATCCTGGGTGACTGCTACTACTGCGTCTCGGGACTGCCGGTGTCGCGACCTAATCACGCTTACAATTGCGTCAACATGGGCCTGCAGATGATCGATGCCATTCGGTAAGTCGGACAATCGCATTCCCCTATCAAACCGTTTGCTTTGAAAAAATTCCTGAGGGAGAAGCAATTTAGATGGAAATTACGCTAATGTTCGACTGCCTGCTGCTTTAATTAAATAGCGGTTTAATTTCATTGATTTATCGCGGTGGGCAGAATTTGTTGGTTCAACAGATTAATACGAATCGGGATATTCGTGCACGTTAAATGAGTGCTACGGTCGAGAAATGTAAGGAATAATGTGGATATTGGGGATCTGCCATCGGATTCTTTTCTTCTCTTCTGTTTTTCGATGAAATATTAGTAATTTACTTCGATTATAATATACATTTTTTATTGCTGAAATAAATTTTAATGTAAGGAATGCATTTTAGATGAATGAGTAAATAAGCAAAGAAATATCGAGCACAAATTAGGTCAGTCATAAGTTTGAATCTGCGTAACGATCCATAAGCTTACAATTTACGAGAAAAATGCAACATTCCATAATTAGGAGGGATCAACGAAAATTACTCACGACCATAAATGTAATCCTCTCTATTTTTTCTTAAACTAAATAGGTACAGCTGGTAAATCTTTAAAGTACATTATTTTCGATGTAAATAATCAAATTTAGAATACTTTTATACAGCATTAAAAACGTTCAAACATTTGTTTCTTTTCTTTTTATTTATCGATTTTTCAATCGTGTTAATCAAAACGTATAAATACATCAACATTCATCATGTCAGCAAACATAAAAAGGCTCGTTCAATCGACTATAATTAATCAATTTGCCATAACGAATAAATTAAACTTAAAGAATAAACTACATTGACTGGGCAAATAACCCTTTTTCACATGCTTCCTCTTCCTCGCAGCAAAACCTTCCCCTCCTCCAGCATTTAACAGCTGATCATCTAGCGATGCTATTCCGCAATCGATACTTTTAATTAACCACGAACCGCTCCATCGATCCTCCCAGCGAAAGAACAAAGCAAATAAATAATAACGCTGGCTGTCCAGGTTTGTGCGCGAGGCGACGGGCTTCAACGTCGACATGAGAATCGGCATCCACACCGGAAACGTCTTGTGTGGAGTGCTCGGCTTGCGGAAATGGCAATTCGACGTCTGGAGCGACGATGTCACTCTCGCCAATCACATGGAGAGCGGCGGTTTACCCGGGTTAGTGCTGTCGTTAATTTAGCGCCAGTTCTTGCCAGAAATTGCCCTGCGGCGAACTTGCTTTGTTGCGAAGGCTGTGTTTGCTTGCTTCGTTTCGGCAATTTCCAATAATCGATACACCTTTTTTTCTTTCAATTTTTTAACGATATCGAAGTATAATGGCAGCTTTCGGTCAAGTTATTACTAATTCCGCCGCATCCGAAGCTCAGTATTTCTAATATGAAATCGAAAGGTATTTTTTTATTGTTAAAACCTTTCTGTTAAAACACAGAGCGGAAAAGAATATTGAATCGTAGCTTATTTTGAAAGCATGCATTTTAATATTCAAAATTAGTTACGACATTTTTTATTGTTTCGTGATTCTTTGCGGCACTCAGATCTACAACTGCCTTCGTGACAGTAGAAAGCACAACAGTAACTGCAGTTCAATATCTATACCTTATATGCCTGGCTTGCCCGAGCTTTGAGGTGCAAATTTTATGCTATTACATAGCTCCACTGAGGTAACAATTTCCTTCATCGAAAAATGCTTTTATTTGTCAATTTAAGTAATTGTCACATACGCCCATGTAAATGCCCTTTACTTTTTGAAACTAAAAAATGGGAAGGTAAGTAAAAATTTGGAAAACAAAGTAAGCAAAAACTTGTTTGGTAAACAGACGCGCACACACACATATAAAGGAGCTTTTTCGTTTCGTTGTTTCGTTCATTAATTCAGCTACACGAACGATTTAATAGAAAAGAATTTATCAGCAAATAGTGCAATAAATAATTAACATACATTAAGCAAGGGGACCTCGAGCTCGAACTCCCAGCGTAACGAAACTAATGAAAAAAAATGAAATGCCCCCAGCCGAGTGCACGTGACGAAAGCCACCCTCCTGCAGCTGGGCGACCGCTTCGAGGTGGAGCCCGGAAACGGCGAGTCGCGGGAGAACTACCTGGCCGAGCACAAAGTCGAAACTTATCTCATCATTCCGCCAAAGGTGCGTCTCTGTCTAGATCTAATTATTAAGTCGGGCTTGCCGCGATCGAACAATTTGCGCGCTGCAAACACGGCGAAAGTCGCAGTAGAACGAGCAGCGCTGCGAGGAGACGCGTCATTTTAAAAGCTATACCCGACCGGATTTTAAATGCGAACTCTCTTTCAATGGAGTTTATATTAATTAGTGCCAGCTTTTAATATTTCTTTTAATTAATTAAAGCATTAAATACTACGAAATTTACAGAAAACTATTTAACCGTTTTAATGATCCTAACTGTAGAATGTTCGTAAAATACTTTGATTATAAATGAACGAATTCTCTTAAATTATTTAAATGAAACTTAATATTCCGCAAAATTTCATTTGAGTATACCCTCATATTATATAAATTAAAAGGCTTGAACTTTAAATCTGCGAAATTTGCATGGACAGTCTAAAAGCACGTCCAACCCCACAAGTTTTGTCAGTGTTTTACATAACAAATATATATTCTAAGCTGCATACAAACACGCATAACGAAATCTTCACGAAACAAAGGGACGCTTAACAAATTAATTCCGACCGAGCTTTTACATGTACTGTGCTGCCATCCTGGTACTAATTTTTGCCTTGTTCGCAGAAAAACAAGGAGGAAGGAGAATTAGAGAATGGCAGAGCAGCTCGAGGCCCTGGTCCTGTACCCTCTAGGTAAAACTAGCATACTTTTTTTTATCCGCAGTCTGATAAGTTTCGTACATATATAAGTTACGACGCTAATATGATGTTGTAACTTTTAGCAGCAAGGGCAATTTCGCTACTAAAATACTTACTGTTTTACTGTGCATAATTAAAGTTGCGTATACTCGTATTAAGTCTACGGATCGTGTTTAGTTGAGGTTTTATAAAATTTTATTGATTAGCTATTATGTTTTAATTTAATTAAAAGTGTGTTACAGAGTATAGTTATAAAAAGAAATACATATAAATTTGATAGTAGTGATAAATTTGATTTTAAATCACTAATTTAAAAGTTCAATATATTCGCCAATTTGAAATAAAGTATAAAAAAAGCAGTCTTATTTCTGATCTCCGAGGAACAATAATTCATCAAGAAGCATAAACTGCCTGTCATTTTTAGATCCAGACCGAGCAGCAAGATGACAAAATACGTAGAGTGTTGGGGCGCAGACAAGCCGTTCGCGAACATCGCCGAGGCGACTCTCGCCAAAAATATCGGCCTGACCGTAAGCCATACTCACATAATCCTCACCGCACTTGCAAAGCCCCTATCTTCCTCATTTTTCTTTCCTGGCGCCGAAGAGCCAATAAAAAAGCTATAAAATTCTCTTTTATAGAGCATCGCGATGATCGAGTCGAATTTGCCAAGCAGCAACTCGACGTGCTTTGACATCAAGTGAGTACTGCACGCATGTTTAGGAATTTACGACGTGGCGACGATCGAATTTCTTCTCTCATTTTTGAGAGTCGCTTTGGAGTCTTGATATTCATAACGGCAGCGACTTTGAATTGCAAAAAAGTTCGTCATCCCGTGAATATGAAAGATCGATTTGAAAATATTCGTACACAATTTGTAAAATGCTGCCGGAAATAAAATGTGTTAACTTTAAGAATATATTATACACTGAACAATAGTTGCAGACATAGATTAGACAAAACTGTTTTCAATAATTTGTTAAAAAGCACTTGGCTACAGTTTATATTAATATAATTTTGTATTATTCTTCGTTTTTATGCGACTGAAGGCATAAAGTCAAAATTAGAACTATATATTTTATGTTCATTCATTCTTTTAACCGAAGAGTATTTTAAGAATTTCACAAAAGCTGACATCGAAATTGAAAAATGTTCCTTTACTCTAATTTACCTGTACCAAAGTACTGCTTGCTCGACAACTTAGAACCGACTTCTGCTTAGACAATGGTGCGGCAGACGGGAGGGAATGTCGAATCTGACCTACTGGTTCAAGGATACGAATCAGGAACAGCAGTACCGCGAGCAAAGGGATGAACAGTATCCTTGGTACGTCCTCGTCTCCACTCTCCTTTACCTAGTCATGTTCTTCGTGCAAACGATCTATCTGCCTGGGTGAGTCGTCTTCTCATTTGTCATCTTATCTTTTCGGTCGTTTTAATTCATTTTTTCTTACATCTTTAAAAAAGTCACCGGACGTGCTTGTTTTATTCGAGGAACGAAAAAGATAGCAATTTTTATTATTCTTCTGGGTGTTAAAAATTTCATAAATTTTATTCCTTTTCATTTTTATCTTGCCTAAATTAAAATTTTATATATATTTTTTAAATCTTTAGAAAAGAGTTTTCTTCGAAATAATTTATTGTATTTAATTGATTCTACATTCTGCATAATATAAAATACTTTTAAAGAATATTTTTTAAAAATCCACCTTTGTACAACGAAAAGAAAGGGATCAATGTGAAAGTTATGAGGTAAAAATAAACAAATGAAAAACTTACGATTTCGACGTTCTCTGCAAAAAGCATAAAATTATTCGCTTGCCAGTAAAATTTATGAAGTCCATTTTCATCGACGAAATAAATATTTTAAAAGTATTGCTTTTTCCAATTATACTTTATTTATGAATTTAGACGGACGATCTTGACGATTGCTAAAAATAGTAGAAGAAACTTAATCTCCTATGGTACGCGGATATTTCAATTTTCTCATTTATTCAAGAAAATTTCTTCAAAAGTAAATTTAAAGGCTGTAGTCACAGCTATTCTTTTTGTACAAAACTAATATTCTTTATGAACTGTCACTACTCTTCTCAAAATAAATAAAAGTCAAGGACAAAGTTTGCTGAAAAGTTACCTACGAACAGGGGAAGCGAAAAAAGCCGAAATCCGCGGCTCCAATCAGGCAACTCTGATGACAAAATTTTTCCACCAGGAACGTAACGATCTACGGCTGCTTTGGCGCTGGGCTGCTGTGCCTCTCGATGCTGTCAACGACCTCCTGGCTGGCAAGCCGCTCTGGGAAAGCCAACATGGAAGAAACAGCTGGCGGAGCTGTGCCAGAGGAGAGAGTGATGCTCAGTCGGGGTATCCGGATTTCCGTCTACCTCATTACGGCTGTACTAGCAGTATCCTCGTCACTTGTGAGCCTCGTCGACGTCGATCCTAACTGGGATACCAGCGTTGCTCCGGTGGGTAGAAATTTCAGTCATTGGGCAGAGATGTTGCTGACTCTTC
>JAWWEM010000044.1:10579440-10598580 GCA_035582935.1 Ormyrus thymus
AAACAAACATCAGATAATTTAATATTTTACTACAAACAAGAAATAAACAAATCAATAAAATTCATCTCAGCGAGAAAAGAGTAAAAACAAACCAATTTTGGTATGAAACGTTGCTGTCGTTTGACCATCTCTTTTTTATGCCTTTTTTATTACGTACTTTAAAGAGGTTTTACCGCTTTTTCGCATCATAAACGGTTATACTAACCGACTTTCTCTGGTTAAAAAGTTATGAATTTAAAGTATACATAATGGATTTAAGGCATTTTTTCTTCTTACTTTTTATTAAGAAATTAAATGCCGCTTTAATTTTTCTTTACTTTATAATATGGGATCTCTTCAGGTTGAATTAACAAATTTATCAAAGGCGCACGATTATAATTTTAGACTGTAAGATCCACATTTATCAGTTATTTTATACTTTTATATCTTACCGTAAAATTTTGAATTTATTAGTCTGCTGTTCCAATTATAAAGCCCCACTTAATTTGTAAGTAAAATTATTGTTTGATTAACGGAATTTTCCTATAGATGTACGTGGAATGCGCTGTTATTGCATTGGTCATTGCCTGGACGCACCTGAGGGTTGGATCGTTGCTTAAGCTCGCTGTCATGATCATCTCTATTGTCGCGCTTCTGGGTACATTCTCCCAATGTCTACTCATTCAGGATTACTACTCTGACTCTAGAAACGAGTAAGATAATAAATCCTTTCTTACCGTATTAGAAAATCTAAGTATTTACTTCAAGTAAAAGTTTCTGTAAATCTTTTTGCCTTAGCATTACTTAGAAGCCTTTCTATTACTTTTGACTACAATAAATCGATTCTCCCCTTTTTATTCAGATTTTTCAAAGTTCATTACCTGCTGCAAATTGGTTTCGTTCTCACTTTGGTGAGCCTCGTACTGCACGTCCTTGACCGACGGATCGAGTACACTTCTCGCACGGACTTCTTGTGGAAAAACAAGCTGAAGGTGGAACAGGATGAAGTAGAAACTATGAGGGGCATCAACAAGATTCTTCTGGAGAATATCCTACCTGCTCACGTTGCCGGACATTTTCTTGCTACCCGAGAAAATGAGGTAAAGATTCTAAAGCTAAAATTAATTTAAAATCTTTTAGATTATATTATCTTTATCGATAGAGGCTAATCCAGATTAAGGGCTACTTACAATCGCGAATCGCCAACTTTTTTTTATGTTATTATTAATTGGTAACTACTTTAATTTAAAAGGATAGATTTATCTAACTTTCATTTTAGTTGCTCGCGGCACAATATAACGATTTTTTAAAATAACAAATAACACTGTTTTTATTGTTCAGGATCTATATCACGAAAGCTACAGCAGCATAGCTGTAATGTTCGCCTCGATCCCCAACTACAAGGAATTCTACGACGAGACGGACATCAACAAGCAAGGACTCGAGTGCCTCAGGTTGCTAAATGAGATCATTTGCGACTTCGACAAACTTCTACTGAAGCCAAAATACTCCAGCATCGAAAAAATCAAGACCATCGGCAGTACTTACATGCTCGCCTGCGGCCTCAGTCCTGGCAAGGAAGATGGGGACGGACTGGTAATTAAAGTTATACCTTTGAGTGCATATTCCAACATTTATCTGAAAATGTAAAATTTTAAAAAACGTTATTGGTTGTACTTGATACCACACGTGTAGATAATATATTTTCTCAATCATCGTTTTTTTAATACTTTTCTCAACTGTTTTGTTTTAGATCGATTTAACTAAACAGCGAGAACATAACGTTATAGTTCTGGTTGAATTTGCTATTTCCCTCATGACATTGTTAGACCAGATCAATCGAGAATCATTTCAGAGATTCAAATTAAGGATAGGTAAGTGTGTAAGAGTAAAGAAATTTCTCACAAATGTTGAAACATGAATAGTTTGTTAAATGCTCAAACATGTCCTAAAAAGCATCAGTTGTCAGATTATTTTCATGTATATAAGAAAGTAAAATATTTATTTAGAAAAGTTTTGGAAAAAATCCACTTGCAAATATTGAACAAGTTGAAATTGGAATTTACATCCCCGGAATTTTCAGGCTTGAATCACGGTCCGGTGATAGCAGGGGTGGTGGGCGCTCAGAAGCCTCAATACGACATCTGGGGCAATACGGTGAACGTCGCCTCGCGGATGGACAGTTGCGGCGAGATGGGCAAGATCCAGGTGACGGAGGACACGGCCAAGATACTCATGAACGCCGGTTACGAGCTCACCTGTCGCGGACCCACCTACGTCAAGGGCAAGGGCACGCTCACGACCTACTTTGTCAAAACGCCCTTCGACAACAAGGAGGATAATTACTAGAGCAGATTCGTCGTTTTCTCAAATATCCGTCTCCAATGTGCAGGAGCATTGCCGGGAAGATGCTTCTACAAATGTTCGAACTAAAGTTGTCATTGTTTAAAGGAATATAGAATCTATAATTAGTACTGCGTGTCAATCTAGACATCTCATTGTGATGTGAATATAATGTGTTCTTTTTATCTGAAAAATCATTCTTATTTCTTTTATCTAGAATTGGCTCTTTCGTACGGAGAAACGTAAACTATTAAATCTTCCGACGTAAAATAACAATTCTTATCATAAATTTATATACATATATATACATCCTACTATTACGAAATATGTTTTTTAGTTTAAAATTACTGATTTACACTATAGTTTTTATTTTTTTGACAATAAGTTGGAAATTATAGTTGGTGCGATTTGATAAGATTGTTGGATGAAAAATAATTATCTTTCAGTTAAAAGATCGACTTTACTGAAGGCGTACACTGTTAAAAATAACATTAAATTTAATGTACTTTTAATATACAATTGTACATTAAATTAAAATTTTTTGAACATGAAATGTGCATTAATGCCAATCTTTCTGAAAACATTAGATTTAATATAAATCTACCATAAATTTAATTTTTTTTTCTTTCAGAACATTAGATTTAATGCAAATGCACTTGAAATTTCATGATCAAAAAGTGACACTTCGATATTTGCATTATTAACACTTTCTGCGTGTGCATGAATATAAAGCTTCATGTACATTTGCATTCAATTTAATAAAAAGTTTTTAACAGTGTATAGGTTTTAAATGCATTTGTGAAATATATTTTTGGAATATATTTATTGCACAAAATAAAAAGAGAAGATTATGTGATAAGATGAATATTTGAATCAATAAAATGAACTACACGACTATCGGAGAAAAAAATAGAAAAATGTAAATCTTTTGCATTTAAAATATCATCTACTACAATTTTCGTTCGATTTAGACAGTAAAATATTGATTTCTAATCAATAAGTCATCAGTAATTTACTTTGATTAAACTATTTTCTAATTTTAAGTCGTAAAAGTAAATTATAAGTAAATTTTTCTATCATCTTTAAATCTTCATTGTTTCAGAACTCTTTCAAAAACAAACCTTTATTCTATTTCCATTTTTCGATCTTTATTTAACTCGTCCGTTGTATACTACAGGATTTAGTATCAATACTCATAATTTTAAAACTGAAATAAACAATTGCAATCCTATATTGATTTAAAAAATATTTTTATGGATTCGAAAGTAGCTTATAAGAAATTGTGAACGTTTTCGTTAAGATCTAATTAACGCAGCACATATTCGATTTTTTATAAAAACTTGCTTTTTTATATTTGCTCAGTAGGAAACGCAACGAACCGAACCGAACAAACACTATACATTGTGAATGGCCTAATTTATATATTTACAAAGTTTCAGACGTGCCGGTCACGTCGCAATTACAGTTCTATTTTAAAATTGCGTAAATCGAACATGTATCATAATGTGTATAATTATAATGTACAATCATAAACATAGTTCAATGTCTGTTGCAGAGAAATTATAAATAAAATTGTCATAGCACTTGATTCCTCTTATAGATGTATAAAATACATCGTTGATAAGTGCAAAAATTAATTTGTTTATAGTTTAAAATAAATGATATATTACTACATGTGTAACTTCAATTTTCTCTCTAATATGTAATGATGTGTAAAACACTGTAATCAAAAAAGTATTATGATCAAATAAGACTATAATCGAAGTAATAATAAATTAATTATTGTGGCAATTATGTATTGTAATTTTTCTATAAACATAATTTCAAACTTTACCTTGATTATAGTTTCTTTTTGAGTCATAATGAATTAACAATCATAAAAATACAAATAGTTAAAAATTTTGGAATATATATATTGGTGATTATAAATATTTTCATAAAATTGTTATTAGTAACATTTATAAATATAGTTAATTAAGTCTAACATAAATTAAAATTATGGTATTTTATAAAAAATATCATTTTTCAAATTTTATTTTCAATCATACAAATTTACTTAAGATACATAAAATCAAAAAATTTTTATTCAGTCAGTGCAAAACCTTCCCATATTAAGAATTTTTATTCCCAATTTTCAAATTTTATTGAATAGAATCTAGAATAATTTTCTAAAATATTTTCCGTATATAATTTAAGTACAATTTTTTACCTTAAATTGTTTAATTATTGAAACAATAATTAATTTGAAAATATTAGTTATCATAACAATTTTAATACAATTTTACTAGTCATTACAATAAATAATAATACTATATTGTATTGTATCAAATCAAGAGAGTATAATACATTTCGACACGGATGTGCAAGTTAATTATTTACCTCGTGAGACATTTTTGTCCGAGCGAAGCGAGGGAGAAAAGTCTCACGAGGTAAATAATCAACTTCCACACATAATAGTATCGAACTTTATTTTTATACCACGAGCGCCGAAATATCACGTCGGTCGTGATTTTGAAGTTAGAGTGGTATAAAAATTTCAATGAAAAATGAAATATTTTATTTGAAATTATTGGAATTAAAAAAACTGTAATAATTTCACTTCGCACCTGTATGTATATTTAGCATAAAGAAAATATATTTGGAAAATAAATTATAAGTTTAATCTTACTAAATTAAATAAAAGTCTATCTTTCTTTTACTGACAACAATAATTTTATTTTCAAAGCATATTCTTACGTTTTTCTAAAAATATTTTAAAACAGTAAATTTAATTTGTTTAATAAATCGCATATTATAATAGCATTTTACAATATTTAAAATTCAAACAAATTTTGTCGATAAATTGAAGCTGCTTTATATAATAACACTCCTTATTTTAAAAAAATAAATTACCTTTTATTAATATATCTACAAGTGTTATTTAAACACATTTTGCATGAAAAATCAATTTTGATAAAAATGGAAAAGGAATTCAAATGCATAGAACCTAGCTTAACCCAAGTCTTTAAAAGTAACACTGGACAACATTGCCAACTCTTGCAATTAATATATTACCAAACATACATATTCCAAACAAAATTTCCCAAGATGACTTCCTCGTGTGTGTGTTGCAGGGTTCTACTTAACGTTAGATAATAACATATTTAATGTTATAACATACGAAATAAGCAAAAAAACTACTGCAATATGTTCTCCAGAACATTCTTGACCGTTAGATATCGAATTTCACCGAAATCAACAATTACTGTACAAGTGAGATGTCTTTGAAATCGGCGCCGATAATTTTGAGGTTATTATATCTAATGTGCAAAATTAATATTTACTTTTTTTACTTTTCCTTTGTAGAATATCAAATGCCATAGATCTTTGCATTTGGCCTGTCAAAACAGAAAGAGGGATTGTATTATTCTTCACACTGATAAGAAAAATCAATTTCGAACAGCGACACTTAGTGCAACATTTATTAGGCATATAAGTGAATCTACATCAACAAAGATTGAAAATGCAGCACTTGCAAATACTGACAGTTCAAGTGAGTGAAGTTATTCAGTTTTATGTTCACACAAAACAATTAAAGATTGCTTAACAACATTTGTTTCATTCATTTTAGCGGAAAGTGCGGTTCTTGCACAGACAGGTATATTTTTAATTATTTAAAACATTTATTCTAAGTGAAAATGACTAAAATTCTATTAAATTTAAGATGCATTACCTGTGGGAGATGTTATCACGCAAATCCCTGGTAAGTTTTTTGAAAAAAGTAGATAATCAGTTAATATGTAAATTTGTCATCTAATATAATATTTTTTTATACAGAATTACCAACTCCACTTGTAGAAGAAGTTGTTCAACAAGTCTTAACAGGAGAACCACCTTTCACAAGTTTAGGACTTGGAGGCTGGACTCCTCCTGGTCTTGTTCAGCAATTTCTTGAATATTTACATGTAACTGTTGGTCTGCCATGGTGGGGAACTATTGTTTGTAGTATGTAAAGTTCTATTCAATTATTCTAATAATTATTATTTTAAATTAAAGTTATTGTTCTACAAAATTTTTATTTTTTAATATAAACAAAAATTATTTACTTCAGCCACACTACTTGTCAGGACTGCATTGCTTCCAATTGTGATTAGAATGCAAAAGTATTCAGCTAGAATGAGTAATATACAACCACAAGTACAGTACCTCCAAGCACAATTGAGTGAAGCTCGTAAAATGAGAGATAATTTGGAAGGTGATTGTTTTAATTCACTTAAATATAAAAAAAATTAAATTTTTGATATCATTAAAACATTCTTTATTAATATTTAAACATTTTCTTTAGTTGCAAGATTAAGTCATGAAGTTTACTCTTTCATGAAAGAAAAAGGAGCTGATCCTCTGAAGAATGCATGGCTGCCTTTAGTGCAGGTCTGTCACAATGCATACATAATAATTGTGTAAGGCATTGTATTATATGTACAATCATAATTAGTAGTGCAATATTTTAGGCACCGATTTTCTTGTCATTCTTTTGGGCACTAAGAGGTATGGTCCATGTTCCTGTAGAAAGCATGAAAGAAGGAGGATTGTTTTGGTTCACTGATCTAACAATAGCAGATCCATATTATTTATTACCATTGTTGACAAGTATAACTTTAGCTATAACCATTGAAGTGGGTACAGATACAATGAGAGTTCAAACTTTAGGTCTAATGAGATATGCTTTTCGAGCTGCCCCTATTGTTATGTTTCCATTCATTATGAACTTTGAAGGGGTATGTATATAACGAATATAAATTTCTAATTTGATTTTTGAAAATAAAATTTTATCAAATACTTTAAATAATTATTACAGGCAATTTTGTGCTATTGGGTTTCCACGAATTTCTTCTCTCTTATACAAGTCACCGTACTGAGACAACCTAAAGTCAGAAAATATTTTGATATTCCAGAACTGATTGAGCATGATATAAAGAAGTTACCAGCCTCAAAAAAAAAATTCGTAGATGGGTTCAAAGAATGTAAGTGGTTTTAGTAGTTTAATCATTTTTTAAAAAGTAATACGTTGTTTTGCGCAAAAAAGTTTTATAAAAGTGACGTTGAGTGTCTGATATTTATTAATTTTTATTTAATTTTCCATACTAATTCCAGCATGGACGAATATGCAAGTTGCAAGAGAACTAAAATCCCGCGAAATGTATGACGAAGTTGTTTTTGAAAAAGCTGGTAGAGGACCTGTACCGAAAACTTACAAATTCGACCCTACGAAATTACGACCTGCAAACGCTATTCTTTCCAAGAAGAGGGATTAGTTTATAGAATAAATATTTTATTAAAAATTAATTTGGTCGACATGATTTGTTATATAAAACAAAATAAATGTAATTACAAATATAATGCTTATTTATAATATACACGTAGCTCGCTCATGCCTTTCAATACAGAGATTTGTATTCATTTTTGTTATTATATTGATAAATACAACAAAAATATTAAATGTTATTGCTTCTCATTAATTAAAAATTTTCTAAGTTTTAGATTTAAAAATTTATTTCGTGTAAATGGAAAACATATTTGATGATAATAAGAACTATTATAAAAGAACTGATATTAATAATATTTTGTAATTATAATAAAAAGCTTAAATACTTGAATAAAGTATATCTTTTAACAAATACTCAAAGTGAAAGTACATAACTGAGCTTAATTATACAACAAAGTTTTTACATTATGACTGCACAGCATTTTCTAAACACTGATCTATAACCGTCAAGAGAAATTTATTTTCTAAGGCAGCAGCAACTCTCTCCTTATCAGCAAGTTGCTTATTTACAGCTGCTTCAGCAACATGTGTTCCTGGATTAATTGTGACGCTGACTTTGAACCTTGCTGGAATTGTTCTCATAAGCTGTGTCCTTATTGATAGGCCAATGAGGGTTGCCATACTGCAATGTGGTATTGTTGGAGTAAATTTGACATTGACTTCATTATTTTCATTGTTCACCTGTTAAAAGATTAATGATTGATAAGATTAATTAAAAGGTTTTTAGGTCAGTTATTATTCAAAATAAAATAATAAAGTATTTTTAAAATACTCAAGTTGACCCAAAGAAAAAAATAAAATGAATGAACATTTCAAAATATGATTGAGTTGCACTAAAAAAATAAAAGTTTTATTTTCAAATACGTACTTCAATTAAACTCTGCTCAACAACATTTAATTGCTCAAGTGTCAATGGATGCTCAGGATCGTTAATATTACGCAATAATTCTAGAAAATGCAAAAAACCATTGGGTTGAAATTCATTTAAATGATTATTTTCAATCAATTAGTTAAATAAACTTTAGTCTTACCGAAGATTCCTCGAGCGTCAAACTCATCGGGATTTCTGGTTACATTTTCACATTCGTCGGCCCCCAATTTCTCTTCTAACTTCGGATATATCTTAGGATTAGGATTTTCTAGCACCTTACTCATTTAGTCCGTGAATCCTCAAAAAAATTAGAAAAATAAACAAAAATTACGGAGCACAACAATGCCTGTCAAAGTAGACGCACGCGTTTTCTCCTGTAGGTTATGTGTATTTTTTCTACGCACACGAATAGGTCAATTGAACACAATAAAGGCTCGCAGATAAGCGTTATCTTGGCTCGAATTCGCGCGCAGAACGGAGCCAATCGTGTTTGAGTTCCCTTCGAGATCGCAATCTGTAAGCAAGATAGCCGATTCTTGCAGGGGCAGCCGTATGATGTCAGCAGTCGCGACTCGCGAATTGTTCCTTCGCGCAGGATAGCAGCAAGCACATTTAGCAGTTAGCACTGTCTCTGTGTGCGTCGTAGAATGCTGGACATGCGCATATTCATGTCAATAGCGTGAGGGGAAAATATTTTGGCTGTCGGGGGCCTGAAACACCGTTTTTTTTTTAGTAAACATGGTAAGTCCCAGTGGGCCTCGCGCCCTAAAGCTCGCGAAACTTTGAGGTCAATTCTGAGCAAAAATGACAATTCTGAACCTGGCTTTTTCTGTGTGCCGCGGCAGCGCGCCATTCATCGCGATCCCCCTTGGAATAACCTAAATCACATCCGCGAGTCATGAATTTTGGCGATTCCTCGTGCTTCGACTCCTCGAGCATTCACGAGACGCAACATGGATTGACCTCCTTTGGCAACCAGGATGAATTTGTAATGAATGTTGGGATTTATTCTATTTCCAGCATAAGTTAAAATTTCACCAGCGAGATAAGGTCAAAAAGTTCATTACTTTCACACAAACTGGGGAGCAGACTGCCATTTACTGCTTGGCGCAGAATGACTGGAAACTGGACCTGGCTAGTGACAACTACTTTCAGAATCCAGAGGCTTATTACAAAGAACCCAAGAGTTCCGTTGACAAAAAGAAACTTGAAGCTCTTTACAGTAGATATCAAGGTGATTGCTTCATTAATATCGCATAATGAAAGAGATTTTACTTTGGATAATGCTTTCCTAAATCTTGAATGTAGTTCATGAGAAAAAAGTATGTTCAAGCTCTAATATTTATACTTCTAAATTTCTTCAATGGAATCTATTTTAAGATTCATCTTACAGTTGATGATTAATAATTAACAGGATATATTAGTAAGCAGTTGCAAAAAAGAATATTATTTTTTTAGGATTTAATATTTAAAATGTATGATAAATATTTAAAACTTGGAAGCTTTCAACTGAACTTTTTAAAAATTTTACTTATTTCTACGATTATAAACAGTATGTTGTTTTTATTGACTATGTTGAAAGTACTATTTAATGTACTATTTTATTGCAGATCCAACCGAAATAGATAAAATCAATGCAGATGGAATTATGAAATTTTTGGATGACTTAGGTCTATCTCCAGAAAGTAAACTAGTTTTAATTATAGCTTGGAAATTCAGGGCAGAAACACAATGTGAATTCACAAAGGATGAATTTATTAATGGCATGACTGATTTAGGGTAAATTGATTTAAATTACTTTAATAAACAATTATTTAAAAAGATAATATTATGTTTATGCTTACAGGGTTGATAGTATAGACAAACTTAAAGCAAGGCTAGGAAATTTAGAGAATGAGCTGCGGGATGCTTTAAAATTTAAAGATTTTTATCATTTTACATTTAATTATGCCAAAAATCCTGGACAAAAAGGACTTGACCTGGATATGGCTATTGCCTATTGGAATATAGTTTTGAAAGATAAATTTCAGTTTTTACAACTATGGTGCCAGTTTTTACAGGTATAAAATTTTAGTGCACTATGAAGTATAATATTTACAAGTGTACCAGTTTTTGATTTCAATGAAACTTCAGGAAATGCTTTGATGCACAAAATAAATAGACACAAATTTCTGCATTATTTTTAATTGGTTCTGGTTATAATAATATGGGTATTTTTCGTAAAATCGAATAGGTTTGTAGACTGATCTGGAAAGGTATAAATTTACATACTTTTAGAACAATGATTTACTGTGCAAAAAGTGAAAGCACTACTAATGTACAAAATCTATACCTTGAAAACGTGACGTTTTATTATAAATACAAAAGGCCAAGATGTTATATTTGCAAATAACTCATGCTTTTGGAACTCATGTAAAAGAGACTTGAAATAGAAATTCATGCAGATTCAGCTTCGGGTTGCTTCCACATGAAGCGCACTCTACACAATTGTATTAAATTCTGAAGGTATTAAATTCGTGCTCTAATAGCATGATTTAAATTAATAAAAAATGCTATATATTTTTAATGCAGTATATTTTTAACGAAAATTTTATTAGGATCTTTTCATCAAATGTAACTGTTCAACTACTCTAGGTTTTTCAACCTAGCAAGTTTTAAATTCAAGTTCTTGCTTCCTATCTTCATTGCCATCATAGATTTTTCGCTAATTTATTTACTAAGCTATATTTATGAAAAATGCCCATACCTTCATTATCAACATCTTTTAAAAAAGACTCAGAAATACGCGCCAAAATAGAACCTGCATCCACACCTCTGGTACTCTCCTTGTTAATTCAGCATTAGAATACACATTTACATTTTTTATTTTTTTAAATGTATAGTATTTTTAACGTATCTTAAAATTATTTCAATTTTATAATTTATCCATTTTTAAACAGAATTATGACAGATAACAATACAAAGCTTCACCTTGTTCCCAAAACAAAACTTTTCTTAAAAAAAAATTATGATCTATTAATTTACTTATGCTATTCCTTAGGAACACCATAAAAGGTCAATTCCAAAAGACACGTGGAACTTACTCTTGGATTTTGCTCTCATGATCAACCCCACTATGAGTAATTATGATGAGGAGGGTGCTTGGCCTGTACTGATTGACGACTTTGTTGAGTGGGCACAACCATTGGTCAGTCAGTCTTCTTAATTTCACTCTTAATAATCTGCATAATTTAAGTTATAATAAATAATAAATAACTATTTAGTTGTCAGCTGAGACCGTCGGCGCCGAATGATTAAGACTTATCTAACGAATCTATTTCTGGTCCTGCTCACTGTGCGGTAAACGAAATATTTTTTCAAATCAAGATAGTTTAAAGCAAAGGAATGATTGACAAGTAAAACGAAAAGAGGAAAAAAATTGTTTCTCAATAAACAGCATGAAGATTTTCCTTTTTAGGCCACAGCGCAAAATTTTTTCTCTATATTCGTTCACTCACTCATTAAATTAATTCATTCTGGCTTTGGTTGCAGTTGAGAAAAATAATTACGAAAAATCGTTGTTACTAAAAAAATTTATTTATAAATGAAGAAATTTCTGTAATATTTACATTCTTGTAAAAAATGCGTGAGATACAAGTTAATAGATTTAAAAGAAAAGATGCTATTATTCAACAATGTTTTGCTTAAAAGTGCAATAGCCAGAGTATGAAAATATTGCTTTTTTACAAAACTGAATAATACTTACTTTTTTTCTTAAAAAAATCAGCTAGGTAAAATAAATATTTTCTTTATAAAAGCATTATTCGACGCGTTTTACTTACATCAAAATCATACTAGATTTTGGAATGTTTATTGTTTTTAAAACTTCGAAATTTTTCTGAATAATTAGTGTTATTTTAATAAATTTTCGTTGATTTTCAAACTAAATAATAATGTTTAGTATTTCAAAAGCATGGGTTGGTTTGGTCACATAAGAATCTTACACTTAAACATTATGCACACTTTAGTATTTGTGAAATTTATATATATATATATATATATATTATGCTATTAGACTATGCTAAATTGTGCACAATTTAAATGTGTACAATTATTATGTACATAAACCAACCCATGCCCGTTCGAAGCTTTAACTATTTATAAACTAATGAGAAAATTCCGATCTAGAAAAATTTACTTTATCTTCTTTTATAATTTTTCATAAAAGGAGCGAAATACAAAATTTTACCGTTAATACGTTGTTAAAATAAACAGCAGAAATACCACAGGCTGTGATTTAAAACACGATGGAGATGAAAACAACTAAAAAAGTTTCCTTTCAGCTTTGCATTTGTAAGTTTAATCTGTAAGATCTCATATTTTCACTTTTGTTTAACAATACATCTTATGGAGGAAATTTACCACATAGAATATTTCCATGTTATGTAAGAGAATCATAAAGACGTAAAAGGAGGAGAAACGTAATAGCATAATTAAAAAGCGTATGAAAAATTTCCGAGTATTTTACGAAACTGCAATGCAATGGTGTAGAGAAAGCAAATGTTTAATTTTACATCTTTTTTAATATACTTAACGTCAGAAAATAATGTAAAATTATAAGACAATATCTCTATGAATGTTTTCAATTTTCAACATGTTGAAAGTTTTGAATTTTTTCGTTGACTTTTCAATCTACAAAAAGTTTTAGAAATTAAAAATTGAAAACATACAATAAGAGATTTTGCAAACTAAACCTCAAAATCTTAAAATAAAAACAAACTGTTCATATCTCACTTAGAAAGGTACGTAAAATAAGGAAACTACAAAAACTGCTTTAGATTAAGTTAAGTTTAAATAACATAAGCTACTTATAAAAAAACCAAGTGGTTTTGGTTGTCTTGGGTCAAAAATGTTGAAACAATTTAAAATATGAAATTCAAATTTTATTTAGTTATAAAAAAGCTTTATATTCTCGAAAAAATTTGGTTTCAACATTGTTTTTTAATACGAGTAAGGTTTTAAAAACCGTTAAGATGGTTGTAAATAATGTAAATAAACTTGTCGTTACATTAATCTGAAATAATAGTTCAGTATAACTGGTTCTAATAAAGTACTACATTTCAGTGAACATTGTGTTGATTATTTCATCAATAGATAACTCAATTGCGGTGAAAAAAAGTCGACCTAAGCAATATAAAAACAAATATATTTTTTGAATTGTTATTTATTTACAAATTTTATTATAAAATTTATATTTTTTATCAAAATATTTTTTTGTGAGTTTATAAAATATTTATAAAATATTAATTTCTTTGAAGTATAAAGTTGTAATCATAGTTGGCTTTTTAGTTTTTCTGTAAAGAATTATCGTTTTTCCCTTTTTTTAAAGATTATTATCTACCACACGAACCACACCTGCAATCTTGACAAATGGTTGGAGATAAACGGGCTGGTCTGTGAGAATAAAAGCAAGCCAGTTCATACTGGTCAGATTCTGTTTCATAGCAGTTATGTATAACATCTCGAATATACCATCTACATAAATCTTCTAAGCTTGCTAATGGAGACTGTAAATAATAGTTTCTCAGTAATGTTATTTGTTGCTTTCATTAAAAATAATTAAATAATTGAATTTTTATAATTTTACTTGAGCTACAACTAGGCCTCTATTGCTATGTGAATTATTGTTATGTCCATGAGAATCAAATAATGTTACCTATAGAATTATTATTGTTTGAAAATTGTAAAATACCAAAGTTATATTTATTAATTATACAATTGTACTTTTCTTATTTTCTGTTGGAAAATAATTAAAATTGACACTCCACATGTAATTAGTAACATAAATAAATTTGGTGCTTCAGGTTTTGAATACCAATCATTTAAAAAGACTTTTATGTTTCTAAACAAGCTGGTATCAAGTTTTTCATGAAAAATCTGAAATTTCTATAAAACAGAAGTATTTTATTATCTTATAGTTCAAACAAAATATACAAATTATTTTTTTATGCATAAAAAGTAAATAATACCTTTTATTATGTTTTAAATAATTATCTACTTTTTTACTTAAAAATTATTTAAATTAATTATAATTATTTTTATTGAGTTACTGATACTAAATCATTTACAATTACTATCAGATATACCCATTCTATCAGCGTACTAAGTTTTTTGCCTCCAAACTTGAGTGCCACTTTAGCATTTAAGTAAGGATGAGGAACCAGCTTTTTCTTAACAATATGAGAATGAAGGCAATTCCCTTCAATTATAGCTTCTGCTATTACCGTAGTGAATTCAGGACACCACTCAACATCTGATATTTGCAAATTTGAATTACTTACTCGTTGAGCCACCAGTAAACAAATTAGTGTACATGCTTCGCTGACTATCCAAATCAATAGAAATATTGTTATTCTTACCTTTTCTCAAAAAAGCTTGTTTTTCTAAAAGTTTTATTGAATAACTTACTTTTTTGACCAGGTGGGTATTTACTTTGAGTGAATTCAGATTGAAACCAGAATATATTAACATTACCATAACGTTCTCTGTTAAAATTTGGAAAACCTTCGTCGAAAAGCGGTGGGAGTGACATAGTAGTTTTTTTAACTTTTAACTTCGACATGGATTATGCTTCTCAAATAGCAATAAGTACATACATTTTTTACTTGCTTAATTTCGTTTTTTTTTTTAAGTTTGATAGAAACACTTTAAATTTTAAGACCGAGACATATTTCAAAATTTTTTAAATCTACAAATTTACGAAAGTTGATCTAATAAGTCATGTTGTTTGAGTTTGACAAATCGATTGTCAATTACAACTTCATCTTTGTAAATTCAAATTTCGCGCCATAAATTTTTTTTCTAAATATAGTCAAAAACTTCATTTCGATATTCATTAAAACGTTTAATAATCTAAAATTAATCTAAGCTTATTGAAAATTTCTAAAATGCAAATGATCTAGAAAAATTAATTAAATTAGTATTTAGTACTCCTCTATCTGCTATCTACCCGTATAAATTATTATCTCTGATCAAAGTAGTCAGTAGCAGACGAATAAGCAGACGGTAAAGAGAACCCTAGCAAGATGGCAGCGGCTAGGCTCAGTTCGAAAATCAAAGAATTGAGGATTTTATTATGTCAAACGTCAAAAGCGAGCGACGGAGCCAGGTACAACAAAGAGTTCCATGTAGTTTTAAATCTAAAATACTTATTTGACCAATTACGTTGATGTCTGTCGACCAATTTCTTGCTATCACATTTTTTGAGGTTAGACGCAAAATTTTTGAAAATTTGTTCTATTTTCAGAAATTTCATCAAAGAAAATTACGTGAGAATCAAAAAAGCAAATCCAGAACTCCCTATATTAGTTAGAGAGTGTTCAAATGTCGAGCCGAGACTGTACGTTCGAGTAGGTGAGTATTTTGTACAAGAAAACATTGCCCTTCAAATAGACATTGTTAAATAACATTAAATACAACTTTTCAGAATACGGTAAAGAGTCGTGCTATCCTCTATCTAATTTAGATTCACGTCAAGTCCTGCAACAATTTGAACAAGCAACGTCTAAGGTTTAGCGTGCATTTCTGTAAAATAAAATGATTAAATATGTAAAATAATTTATCTAGTTTCCGAATAAAATAGCTCATTTACAGCTCTATTGTTAAAGAAATGATTCAAAACTGTAGTTTATTTTTTAAAACATTTTATTTAGAAAAATCTTTGCTTTGTGAACATAATTTCTAATAATAAAAATAATATAGTTTATTCTTTTTACACAATAGTTGTAAATAATTTATAGATCATCTTGTAGTGGTCTAGATCTCAGGAACATATTTCTACAAAAATAAATTGGTGTCTCTAAGAGGTAGCATCAAATCGCAGTGTTCGAAAGTTAGCAAGATATATTTTCATTTGTGTAAATATTTAATATATACAATTTTTATTATTATTTTGAGAATTTTTTCTAATCAAATTTAGGTAGACCAAATAATTCTGGCTTGAATTCTTCTAAGCTATTTAATACTAGTGTAGCTTTTTCAGTAAATTGCTTTGGTAGATTAGAATCAGGTACCATGACAGTTTGCATTCCAGCATTGATTCCAGCTTGTACTCCATTTGGAGCATCTTCAAAAACAAGACACTGCAAAAAATAATGGTTAATTTAGTATTTGATTTTTCTAAATATTATTAAGAATCTAAACAAAAATAAGCAAACCTTGTCTGGTTCAGGTGGATTTTCAAAACGTTTAGCAGCAACCAAGAAAATATCTGGACTTGGTTTTCCATATTTGACTTCTGGGTCAGAACCTCCAATAACTCTGTGATGAAATAGATCAAAAATTGGCATCAAATGTTTAGTTTTGAGTTCAAAACTTTCCTTGCTGGAACTTGTGGCTAGGGCAAATGGAATGTTATTCTTCTTCAAATGGTTCAAGAGCCTCTCAGCACCTTTTAACAAATGAAATTTTTATTACTTTTTTAAACTATAACATAAGTAGTATATTAATGCTAATAGAGCTAAAACAATCTTTCTATTAAGATTGTGAAGCTATCAATGTTTGGTGCTAACTTATTTTATTTCAATTTTCTTAAATTACTTTTACTACAAAGTTTAAAGTTTAGAAGTTTTCTGACTAGCAAATTAAAAAATTAATTTACAAAATGATTTTAATTAAAAAAATTTTAATCAAGTTTCATTTACCAAAATGTTCTAGCTTTTTTATAATATATTTTTACTATTTCCTTGAAATTGACAAAATTAACATCTTCAGAAAACTAAATTTTTAAAAAACTAAAATATATATCTTTTAAAAATTAAAAATCAGTAATAGGAAATTTTTGTCTGATCCTTTTCTTTCCTAAACAATGTAAGAAAAAATGAAATCATCCAATGATCTGATGAATATAAAAATCTGCAAAACAAAAACTGTAAAGCTGCAGCTGGAGGGAACAAATAAAACTTCTTTAACCTGGCATCATTTTAACGTCAACAAATAACTCTCTCTGCAATTGGTGGTATATATCCTGAAACTCAGGAACGCTTAGAGGCAACTTGAAATGGTTTACAATAAGCTCAGCCCCAATTCGTTCTGGTCTGCCCAGAACTTGGAAGGCCAAATCTCCTCCATAAGTGTAGCCATATTTTCCGCAGATTGTACCATAAATTTTCTTGTAAATTCTTTCTGAATCTGCAGGGCATAAAGCGAAAAAGCAAGTTAAAATATTATAAAATTAACATTCACCTGGTAATAATTTGGTTGTTGGAAATATCTTGTGATATTCAACCTGCAGCATCTCTGTCAATTCATCTAGTTGCAATGGCAACTGGAAAGTGTCTATCATGTAGCGAACCAGCTGGCTCGTATGAAAACCCATCGTGTTTGCTTTGTTGTCCCAAGTAAATTCTTTGCCATACGGTCTAAGGATATCATTAAAAACCTTTTGATATAGAAGCTCTGTATCTGTGAAATTATGACAAAATCGATTCTTCATATCAAAATTGATTAGTCTACAGGAATTGATATTAGAAATTAGAGTAATCAGGTTGTTTGGTGAAATTCAAAAGTAGATACAGGAAAAGAAACAAATTTTATAAAACAATGCAATCAAGCAAACACAAATTATTTTCATAAAACATAATTTATCAAGCAATTTGAAACTACATTTTGAACTTTATAATTTAAATTTCGTAAACATGTGCTTTTTATCATATTATCTTATCTCTTATATCACATTGTTAGCAAAGAATTAAGAAATAGAATAAATAAATGAGTTAACATAATTCATTAAATATAATATATTAGTTTTCAATAAAAACTCATAAATATTTTGAAAACACAAATGTCAATTGAATGCAAAAATTTTCTTATACAATACTATACTGTGTTTCATACTTGCACGTAGTACATACAGGCAAATTATTCAATGTTCTATAATAGTCTCTTTATACAAGCACTTTATAACACAATTAAATTTAATGATGGAAAATTTCTCAATGAAACTTTATAATATAATTTATTAATCCAAACAATATATTTTCCAAAAGGCAATTGCATCAAAAAATGTAATAGAAAAAGTTCAAAGAGAATATCTATTACTCACAATTACATCACTTTCAAACTAAACTATGAACAAATTGATTGATATGTATAGCATAAGTCACTTGACATTGATATTTCGTGACTGCAAAATAACTATATATGTACATCCTCTAATTAACCAACGAAAAAATTTACACCGATACCGAACAATTATTTCCTTTGGAAAGACATAGTAAAAAGCTCAAAAGCAAACTTGTAGAAATTAATCAAATAACTTTTCCGCGCTACCTCCGATACTTCAGAAAATTTCCAAAAAAAAGCTCGTCTTGCGAAAAATTCCACTGACAGACACATCTCCCAACAGTCAGCAATATACAAATATTGCAAAATTCGATAAACTTCCGCACGAAAGGAAACTTGAACTCACCAATAAGTAGCCCGTCCATGTCAAAGATGACGTGGGTGACAGGTTTGAATTTCAAGTCGCTCATCTTGATACTGCTGCTGAGGCAACGTAGAAGAAGAAGCGAACCAACGGGAATTTTGTTCATAGAGGTGGAGGCTCGCACTTGAACGGAGCAAATTCGACTGTTCGCTCCTCGCTGCCGGGTAAAGGCCTTTA
>JAWWEM010000044.1:10598680-10619418 GCA_035582935.1 Ormyrus thymus
AAAAGGAAACAAAAATTGTATTTATCGGCTTGGGAAAATCAAAATGTGAATTGATTTAAAAAAGAATAAAAGATTTTTATACTTTATGAAATTCAATTATAGATAATTATAAAGTTTTTAATTGGGTTTAATAATATAGTGTCAATTTCCTATAATCGTCACAAACAATTACTTTATAGCTTTAAAAGAAGATTTTTTTAAAATGATAATACAATGGTTAAATATAATCTTATTTTATAATCCAAAAGTCGAGGGTATTAGGTTCATCGCTTTAGAATAAAATGATAATAAGTGAATCAAAACATCGAAACACGTAAAAAAATATACTTACGATTAGAATACATTAAAAATAACCAAATTAAATATTTTTCGTAAAATACAAAGCTTTATTTCTTAAGAAAAGTCAATATTCAAAACCTTTGACCGTTAAAAAAAATAAGTGTATACTTATAGCCCATAAACTTGAGATAAGTTAAATCGATAATCGATAGAATATCGGTCAGACCTTCGAAGAGTTAAACCTTTCCGTTCATGAAAAAAAATTCTTGAATTCAAATGCTTTTGCCGTATAAGTTTAGAAAGTTAGGACCGATTAGGACGGTGCAAAATATATCTTATCTCTAAGTAATTCATGCAAACAAACAATTCTTCGATTAGAAGCATTATTCTTTTCTTATACACGGAGAAAAATTTTCTAGAAAAAATTACAATAGTACATTTTCATTTAATCACAGACTGTCAAAATCGTAAAAAATTACCATGTTCATAATAAATTTTACAAGTCTAAATATGAAAATTTATCATTGACCTTGTAAAATTTACTAGAAACTATGGTAATTTTTTAGGATTTTTACAGTCTGTGATTAAATAAATATGTACTATTGTAATTTTTTCTAGAAAATTTTTCTACGTGTAGAATTATGAAAATTAACATTCTGAATTATCCTACTAGGACCATCTTTATCTCTGTATTATTAATAAAGTAATTAATTATTAAAATCTTGTAATTTTTACAGTTATAATTAGTTACATACTAGTGTTATGCGTGCATGTTGTATTTGTAAAAGTATGTAGATTAAGTAGAGTTTTTTATTGATTTCTCGAGAAGGAAGATTTATAGCGCCAGGCATGGAGTCAAAAGATAAAGGAAATACATAAAGGTGAAAATTGCTTACACTCTTATCTCTGCAATCTACTTCTCGTAGGTTCAAATAATTTAGATGCAATGAATAATTTTGAAATGTTGTTATACGTATCATGTTTATGAAATAGCTACAATAAAACAAAATGTTTCAGTGAAATATTTCGTGAAATCCTCGTAAAAACCTTGTTGCAATACAAACTTCAAAAAGATTTCAAGCAAGCTTTATTTTGTCGAATAATTGAAAAAATTATTTGTTTCATCCCGATAGTAATTTAAAATATTTTTTTAAACAGCGAATTTTACTGTGTAGAAAAAGTAAATAATTTTCGTCTGATCAATGCCGCCATGCAAAAGCGCCAGAAAATAAACTTGAATAAATATAAAGTATCGATTCCTTCAGTTTATTAATTAATTATCCCTTACTGTACAATGCATTACGATATTATATGATCAAATTGAACGTTCGGATTTGAAATCGGAATTCTTGAAAGTTACCACTTTCTGCAGAATGCGTAGCAATTATTACAACTATCTCGCCTCTATCTAATAGCTTCCATCGCAAAAACCTGGTAGCTTTTCCAGTTTGTCATTGTGGGCTGGACTACGAAGATCTCATAATTACCTGTTCTTTTTCCTCTCTTGGACCCGACTGAGAAATGATCAAAATTTTTCTTCAATTTTTATATGTCTGTCTCTCTCTCTCTCTCTCTCTCTCTCTCTCTCTCTCTCTCTCTCTCTCTCTCTCTCTCTCTCTCTCTCTCTCTTTCTTTCTTTCTTTCTCTCTCTCTCTCTCTCTATCTTTGATGTCCTTCATCTTGACTTTATCAGTCTACTCGGATCCCTACGTTATCTGCCACGGATCCGGGGCTGCGGTTCCTCAGAACCTCATGTTTTCTAGGACTCTGATGGTGCAGAAAACCTTTTTTTCTGTCACAGATCTTCCATCACGGCTAATCCGACGACCACGCGCAATTTTTGAAACTCCCGCTTATTGGTCCTGTAGCGCGCAAGCGCATGACACGTTGATGATGTGTCGCGATAGGCTGGAGCCACTAACACGAAGCGAAGAAGAACGTGATCGTCGCAACTTCGCAAGTGTCGCGACAGCGCGCTCGTCACAAAGCCATATGTGCGCACACTACGCTAAAAGGAGACAGCTCGAGAAGGCGACAGAGAGTCAGACATGAAAAAAACACGCACATCCAAGATCCGTGCGGCGGGCGTGTAATGGCAGTGCTGGTGTTGTCGGAAAAAGTGGATCGCTGCAGCCGACGACGACGCTGCCGAATAACGTGATACAGCCGATGCGCAGCTCATCAGCAAGAACTGATAGATAGCAGACTGTCTGAGCATCACATAACATTGCGCAACGGACGTCCCGCAGCACCAGGAGGCGCCTTTCCCCGACAACGAGAACCTGGCGGACAGAGAAATGGTGAGTTGTCTACTTGTTTTGATATCTCGCTCTCTTTCCTGTCAGGGCGATGTAGTTTTGCTTGTCTGAAACGTCGCACTTTTTGTAGATAAGCTGGGAAGAGCGATTAGAGCTTATATTTAGATTTCTGTACTTTGTTTACGCCCAGTATGTGAGTTCTGTACAGAAAACTTACCTTTTGCACTGAGCAAGGGAGGTTAGATGGGTCTGTGGTCAAAGGATGAGTTAGGCTAATAGAACTTTTGTTTGGGATAAGATTGGTGTAGTTTGAACTGACAGTTTAGTCTGTTTATGGGAATATTTTGATCTAAATTTGTTGGATGAGGCAAACAGATTAGTTACTGTTTGAGGCTATCTTTAACTGGGATACATATTTAATCTGTGAATCATCAATTGCTCTCAATGATTAATTTGTTTCATGTTGTTAGTATAATGACTGTAAGCCCAAACTATGGTAACAATGTAAAAAAAAATTTTATTATTGAATCTAATGATTTCTTATTAACTAATATAGCTTTAAAATAAATCAAATAAATTTTCTCTTTCTTTTGCCAAAATGTTTTTACTGAATTTCTTTACAATTTATAATAGCTTAAGTTTAATTATGATATTAATTATAAAATGTCTCATTTTATTCATGTATATATGTTGTTTAAATAGGACGACGATGACCAGTATCAGTCTGGTTACGATGTGGGTTCTTTTCCAAAAGATTTTGGATACACACCTTTTGATGGTGATGGTGATGGTTCTTCAGGTCCATTAACAGGAGATCAAAAGCCTAGAATACTTTTAATGGGTCTTAGAAGGTACTGTTTTATATTATTTTTTTCTTTTATTTATTTTGCTTTATATTAATAATTGAAAATTTGTTTCTTATTTAAATGTTTTATGCATTTCAGAAGTGGCAAATCTTCAATTCAAAAAGTGGTCTTTCACAAAATGTCACCAAATGAAACTCTCTTCCTGGAGAGTACAAACAAAATTATCAAGGATGATATTTGTAATTCAAGTTTTGTACAATTTCAAATTTGGGACTTTCCTGGGCAGATAGATTTCTTTGATCCAACTTTTGACAGTGATATGATCTTCGGAGGCTGTGGAGCTTTGGTTTTTGTGATTGATGCTCAAGATGATTATGTGGAGGCTCTAAATAAACTGAACTTGACAGTTACAAAAGCATATAAAGTCAATCAAGCTATTAAGTTTGAAGTTTTTATACATAAAGTTGATGGATTATCAGATGATTACAAAATGGAAACTCAGAGGGATATACATACAAGGGCAAATGATGATTTGATTGATTCTGGTAAATAGACGTTTGTAACTTCTAATTTAAAAATTACAAAATATTTGTAAAAAAAGTCAAGCAGTTTACTAATTTGATTTGATTTTTAGGATGCGATCAAATACATTTAAGTTTCCATTTAACGTCAATATATGATCATAGTATATTTGAAGCATTTAGCAAAGTTGTTCAAAAATTAATCCCACAATTACCCACCTTGGAAAATTTACTAAATATACTTATTTCGGTAAGCGCGTATTGTCATTGATTATTCGTACATTTATAAACAAATATTTTACAATTTCAAATTTTGCAGAATTCAGCGATAGAAAAAGCTTTTCTTTTCGACGTTGTTTCAAAGATATACATTGCGACGGATAGTTCTCCTGTTGATATGCAAAGTTACGAACTCTGCTGCGATATGATTGATGTCGTCATCGACGTTTCTTGTATATATGGGTAAGCAATTAAAAATTCAATTAAATTTAAGATAACAAGTGAAAGTAAAAAACTATGAATAAAACATTATAAAACCACACATTCAATTCTAAAGCTTAAAATAACTCGCAACGTTTTTCTTTAATTTATTTACAGATTGAGAGAGGAAGTCGAAGCAGCGGCATTTGATAGCCAAAGCTCTAGTTTAATCAAATTAAATAATGGAACAATTCTCTACTTGAGGGAAGTTAATAAATTTCTTGCACTTGTCTGCATTTTAAGAGAAGATAATTTTGATAGACAAGGTAAAACAAACATTTATTTCATAAACTTAATTACACGTAAATTAAAAAATTCAAAATGTTTTATTAATATTCCATTACTTAAATTGTAGGAGTGATCGACTACAACTTTTTGTGTTTCCGCAATGCAATCCAACAGGTCTTTGAACTTCGCAACAAAGCATTAGCGGCAGCTACTACCAATAACACGAGTGGATTGAACGCCACTAACCATTCAACGTCACCAGTTAGCAATAACCTCACGGATCAAGGCCCAAGCAGTGCAGGCGCCAGTTCGACCCAACCCTTAATGACATCACAAGTGAATAACAGTGGCAGTGGTGGACTCAATCAGAACGGCACGATTGTACTTGCGCAAAGCTAACCAACAGAGTGTTGCGGCAGTGGTGGAGAATTTGCCAATTTCAATATAGGCAGAGAGACGTTTTAATGGGAAATAAAGACAAAAGATGTACATTGATTAGATTAATGATAGAGTATTGTGTCATATATTTTTCTCGTAAAACGTGGTAGTTTATTGTAACTGTTTTACTGACCAAGCGAAAATTTGTGCAGGTTTTTTTGCGTAACGTTTTGCGTGTTTCTTTATTTGCAGTTTAGCTTGTAATTTACCTTCTAAGAGTTAAAATCATTTTTTAATGTTTTATTTTACCGATAGAGTTGTGCTAATTTTTCATTTTTCTAATTAAATTTATTCAATTATAAAATATCTTTTAAAGTTATTTTGACGTTCATTAATGTAAAAGTAAATCAAAATTCATCTCATATTTGCTTCTCAAAACAAAGCCTATTATACAGAAATTGTTAAAATGTGTTATATAAACACCATTGCACAAAAAATCTATCGGAAAAATTCTAAATTATATGATAAAAATATAAGCATAAAAACCTCTAACTCTGAAATGATCAAATACATTTCGGTAGGTAAAACTAACTTTCATATCTCTTACCCCATCCAACAATGGAACGAAACATTGTTGTCATAATGCGTTCGCGGTTAATAAGTTGAACACTATTACCCGATTAAATATATCAAATATATGCTTACAATTATTACGTTCAATAGATATTTTTAAAGTCCACTTAAATATTTTTTTTTTTTTTTAAATTATTTTTGTCATTATCGATCTAAAGCCTTAGTCAAACTCGAAGCTTTAGACTGACAATATTAAGAACAAAGATTTTGTCGTACGTATATAGTAAGTTTCTCTTGTTGAGCATTTCTTTTTTAAATCTAGTATGTTTTCATTCAAAGTGCAGTGTGCAAAAGTACACTCTAGGGAATCTCTTGCCTTAGAGATGTAAAAATGATAAACTACAATATGTGCTATATATACATGTACATTAGTTGTAATAATAACAAATGTAACTAATTGCAAAAGTGTATATATGAGAATATAATGTTGTAGTATCGCCTACATGAGAAAAGAAAGGTTTATTATTGCCTGGTTTTATTTTAAAAATCATCATCTTCATCTTGAAGTCCCGACTCTTCAATAACTTCCGATAAAGCATCACTTACTATAGTTGAAGAAGAATCAAAAGCATTCAACAGTTCGTTACGACGATACCAGCGCAAATATTCAAAAGCTTTTTCGTATTCAATTGGAGTTCTCAGTGATGTCTTATCAAGACTGAAATTTTAATAGATAATAAAAATTGGATGTGGAATAGATTTATTTTTGTGAGAAATGTAATAATCAAAAATTCTAAATAGAAAATATGTAGGCTTATTCTGCGAGTAAATTTTATATTAAAATACGTTTGATCCAAGTGTAAAGTTTTAGAATGTAAATCGCATGTATGTATGTCAATATATAATATTGTAATACGGTTGAAACGTTCATTTTTTTAAGTACTAATTGAGAAATTTCGTTATTAAAAGTATAATTGTTCGGATATGAAACGAAAATAAAAATTACGTATTTTAATTAATTTTATTAATTTAAGAATAAAAGCAAACATGAAATAATTTTTATTTTGTATTTTATTGTTTTAAAAACAAATTATAATAAATAAATAAATATATTGTCAATATAATCTTTATTTCATTTTTATCGACCACTATTTTTTAAGACTAAATAGTAGATTTCCACCATTTCTTAAATATTCATTTTTCAATTAATTAATATAAAATATATATTTTAATCGACGGAAAAGTTGAAAAGGTTTATGTTTATTTTAAAAATAACATTATACCATTTTTCTGTACGAGGTGAGCTTTTCTGAGGGACAAATACGGGTATTCCCGAAGGTGGCAAACTTTGATGAGCAATTTCACTAAGAATATTTCTGCCAAGATCTGTTATATGATCCCTCATCGTTCGGTCAATTTTAGATTTTAATAGAGGTTTAACAGGAAACAGGAATTTATCTGGAAAGAAAGGAAGAAGGGATTGGGATTTTTAAGTTAATATATGTGAATCCGACTTCATAGTTTAACATAAAGTTATAATTAAGGGAAAAAGTGCTGAATCGATTGTTATATTTATTCCTTATATTATATTACTATTTATTTATTTAAAAATGAATTTCCTTCAAACTGATGTCTATATCTGAAAATAAATGTACGACTAAAAAATGTAATTAATATTTTCTGAATTATTTTTAAGGATAAAAAATGAATGGGTGCGTTTATGATACCTTCATTAAAAAAATTGTCAGAAAAAATAATTTTATTTAACAAAGTACAAAATTAAATAAGTAATGAAACATTTAAGCAATATTGAATAAGTATACCATGAATAACGACACAGTAATATAGAGATTCTTAGTAATTAAATCGACAAGTGTTATATACAAAAAGAAACATAAAGATCATAAAAACGTATTAAGTGATTAAAATCGCATGTGAATAAAAAATTGCTATTTTTTTTAAAAAATTGTTATTGCGTTTTCTCATTGTGCTTGATGAGATTTTATTAGCGATGTGTGTGAATAGCTCTATTCTACTAGAATAAGCCAGCGGTTGTTATTCGTGTGCGTTGCCGCGGTTTGTCGACGGCATACTGCAATTAAAGGCAGAGCTCAAACCAGTCACTGCAATCAAGGTAATATGAAAAAAGTTGAATTAGTTAAATAATTGAAAAAATCGCTTGTGCAATAAATTTTAGCGCATTTAAAAAAATTAATATTGTTAAAATATCGATTAATTGTTAAGTAATTATTTCCTAAACGAAAAGAAGTAAAAATAAAGATTGATACGAATTAATATTTAACACCAAATTAAACCATTTTGTAAAACTCATTGCACAAAATTTAAATCTTATTAAAAAAACTATTAAAAGGTTGTAAAAAAAGCATGCGAATGACACATCCACAATTTGAATATAATTTACAAATTGGTTCGACCTTAATTCTGACAAAATATATAATTTTATTAACAATATTTGTTTACATAAACTAAAATATTAGTGCAAAAGTCTGCTGCATATTAAAATAGATAACCACCAGCAAATCCTGATCTTATCAATAAAAAACTAAGTTTTTTACATCAACAAAGTTAACTATATATCTCTAAAAACTAGCTCTCCTTCAATTGGATTGATGTAATCGAATTTAGTTGCTGAACGATCTCTCGCGAATCGCCTAAGGCGAAGGGAGGCTTAAACTGAGCGACATACTGCAGAAGTTGATTACAGATTTCAGACTTACGGTAATCAGCATCCTTGTGCTGAACGGCGTTGTGCAGCGCCAGTGCCAAGTATGTGTGGTACTTGACGTAATTGTTTTCAAGCTCGTCAAGAGCTTTACCGATGAACGCCAACGTATCGGGTTTCCATTTGTCGCGTATTTCCTCGCACATTTCTAGCAACTGAAATTTCAAACTACTAATTATACTTATATTAATAATTATATTAAATTGCAAGAATGAATGGCAGACTACCTTATTAATTGTCAAAATTAAATCATTGAACTTTTCCGTTTGAAGGCAGTGTTCTTGAACATCATCCAAATAGTCGTTATGGACTAGTAAACAATAAAATTAATATTACGTTATTATATACAAAAAAATTGTCTTAATGTTTTAAATTAAGAAAGATGAAATTGACTATACAGTAATAGCTTTTAAATTTTGTCGTGTATGTTTTAAAAATCAAAGAATAATACTCGTTATAATGGCTTCCAAATTATCAGCTTGAGCTATTGCTTTCTCCAAATTACTTCCTAAACTTTGTAAAACTTGGCCTGAGAAATACGCGTATATAGATCCAACCGAATGTAACAACCAAAATCTTAAACTTTCAAGTCTCCTAACGTGAAAGTGTTGTATAATATCATTCATCGCCGTCTTTGAACTCTCCAAAACTAAAAAAAAAATTAAATTAAATTAAAAAATGATTGCAATATTTTATTGGAATCAATCGAGGATCATAAGCTGCCTTTAATTAAAAAAACAAACCAGCAAATCTTAAAGTATTAAGAGTCCACAATCCCCATTTCAGTTTTAGTTCAAATCTAAATATTTTATTGTATTTATCAAGAGATTCCTCATTTAATAACATATTAATCGGCCAGCCAGCTGCATAGTGTAATCTTATCCCGTCAACTGCTTCCAGAACCTTTGTTGTCCTGATGTTTACAATAGATACTGACCACCTGGAACTGGATTCTGGCCATTCTTGAGACAACACTTCTTCTAATAGGCAAGTAACATAGTATGCATTATTCCACATTCCATTGCTTTCGATCTAAAGGAAAAAGTAAAATATTGAAAATTTTTCAGCAATAAAATTTTTTTTGTTATTAGCAATACTTGTAGAAACAAACCTCACTAAAAATAAGTTTGCAAAATTTATTCATTATATGACTAGTTTCCATCATATAAACCGATCTCATTAATTTCAGTTGCGCCTCCAATTTATATTCTCGTATTAATATATTTTTAACTAATTTGCTTGCTCCGTTAAATTTCATTTCCATTACTTTAGATACTATATATTCCAAAATTTTTCTCCACGGTAAAACTACCTTAGATTTCAATAAGAAATCGTAAATTTTATATTCTTCCGAATCTTTTTTCCATTCTATAAATGTTCTGGAATTTATATTTATTGCGTCAACGCTATCTGTACTTGTTTCTGGTAAAATAAAATCCATTGCTTTAATAAGAAAAGGATTGTTTGTGGCTAATACTTGTTGAGCAATTTTAGCTTCTATTTCAGTGTTAATATAGGAATGACACACTGGAATTTCATCTACTTGTAGTGAAGCTGAATCTATTGAATCACTAAATCTTGAGTAATTGTATTTTGAGCATTCACATAAAATTTCTTTTAAGCAGGTTTTATTTAATGACTTCATGGCAACTACAATGAATATTAATTAAAATATTTTGAGTAATATAAATATTACTTTCTGCCTGCAAGTAGCAGATATTTACTAAATACCTTTATCTTTGTCCATCATATCCCATAAATCTGAGATCCTATCTAAGGCAACAAGAAGTTCTACACTACGACCCATTTGATTTACTTTGTGCAACAAAACTTTCATGACTGGATCTTTTAAACAAACTTCGTCAAGTTCTCTAGATACGAATCCATCCAATGGCCTGTTGTCTTCGCGCAAAAGACTTTCTGCAGGTCTAAAAAATAAATTCTGAGATTGTAGTAAAAAATTTTAATTAATATACTTAAATGAAAAAAAAAACCTACTCTGTACATTTAACAACAATAAATTCTTCTCTCCAATCTTCTAATCTACCTTCACTTAACCAAACATCAACAATATTAAGATACACAGAAAGGCTAGCTAAATATAAAGTGGCACATAGATTTATTGATTCAGTACTGTTAGAATTTTGTATTTTAAAATACAATTTTGAAAGTAATTTGGAAGCACATTGCCAGTTAGTTGAATTCTCCCAATCATCAACAACTGATTTATGGATTTCAAACAATAGTTTTATCTTATTTAATTGGCTTTTTAAGGTGTTTGTTACATACAGAAATGTTGATTGGTTATCTGCAATATTAATAAAAATACAAATGCATAAAAAGTCAATAAATTAATTCATTAGAATTGAAAATTGTACCTTGTTTCATAATTTCAATTTCCATTTCAACAAATCTTTTTTTTATATTCAACAACTCTTGTTGCAATGCAATTGCATATGCTTCATATGTTAATGGGGTTTTATAACTCTCATGTGATTGGAATAGTTTATCAAGAAAAGAATCCATTACTTGCATCATTGAAAAGTACTGACAGTATGAAAGTAACATACTTTTAAATGCTACCTAAAAAGTACATAAATATTAGATTGAAAATAATATTTTATGTATATATTCAAATTTTTAGATTCTTACAGTAGTCAAACTTGGTATTGATAACTCTCTTATACTAAATTCAGTACGATTTTCCTTTTGAAAGAGAGCCATCGTTGAATGTGAATGAAACATCCAAAGTAATTCTCTGCATGCTTGGTATTCACTCAGTGTACCTCTAATCTTATTATTTCTCAAAGTATTTTTTCTCCATATTTCATAAAGATGAGCAGCTTCATATTCACTGTCAACTCTATGTTGCCGCCAATCTAACTCATTCCACCAAGTGTTTTGAACATTTATTTTCAACCAATTTTTTGATATAATCTCTCTTGCTACAGGTTTTGAAGCATCATTTATTTGGATTTTAATCTCTGAAGAAGCTGAAGTTCTAGTATCTTTCAAAGTTGATGCTTTTTGTTGAATGCATACTGATGAGTCCAAATGATCATCATTCTCATCATCTGACCATTTATCCTAGAAGTATATAAAAGTTTGGCAACAATTTATATTTATTTGCAGTATAATTTCTTTGTAAAAAAACTTACATCACTACTGTCACTTTCATAGTTATGAAAGAACTCTTCATGACCTTCTTTCAAATATTGTGCCCAGTCTATTGATTCAGATTTATCCTCTTCAGCTGCAATTGAAATATTTTGACTTCGATTTCGATTTTGTTGAACATTACTGCATAGTTCTGACTTATTAGTTTCATTAGCCAAATTTAACAGCAATGATAACAATGACCATTGTATATCATACTGCGGATGTCTTTCAAAATCAAAACTTGTCAAAAATGTCTTGATAAGTTCTTGAAATTCTTTGGCAACATCATACTTTCCATGAATTAGAAACTTTTGAGTTATTGATTCAATCTCTCTTTTAACAGCATTACTGTTTACAGAGAGGTAACGGTGATGTTTAATTTGAGACAATGCAAATCTTTCACAGATTTGAAAGCCTTCTTCTCCTTCCTAAACCAGTATATTAAATAATTATTTATTTATTTCTTTTACTTAATAAATAGTCTAAAAGTTCTTATGTAATAGTATGAAAAACCACGAGGAAGCTTTGAATCAACAAATATTGTTAAATGTTTTAAACAAAAAAATTAACAATGAATAATATAATTATAATGACTTTACTTTATGTTTTTAAGTAAAGTATTAATTCATTAAATAATAGAAATCACTAAAATTACTAATAAAAACATTCAAAGTTTAAGTTTGACAAATATAAATAATTTAATTAATAAATACCTCAAAATTAGTGATTGCTGTGATTAAAAGTTTTAAATCATTATGAATATCTGTTAATATTTGTGTACCCATGTTTTGAAATTATTTATTAAACATCGCATAAAATAATGATGTATTTACAAACAATTTTCTTATTTCTACGTTTTTATGAACTGATATAAACATTAGGCTAACATAACCTAATCTATTATATACGATATAGTAATAGTTAGGTCACTCTGCAAATTTTCCCGCTTAAATTTTGAATTTTAAGTAATTTTGCAAAAATATATAAATTTTTACATAATACAATACAAATATAAATATGATTATCAATTTTTAAAACAATTTAATTATTTATATATATTGTTCTTATGATATGATCTTATAATAAAGTGACAGGTCAAGAAGATCTACTTTTCATTTATCTTTTAAGATAATTAAAAAATTTACACAAATTTTTATTTAAAAGCTTCGATACAAAATATGATGATGTCCGTTAGTCATAAATATTTCCAATAATATCACGATTATAGTATTTATATTGTATAGTATACATTATTATTATTAAATTATATTATTAATATATTATTATAGAATTTATTAAAAATAAATCGTAACGGTGTCCAATTTAACTTTGGTGATTATCTATTTCATTAATAAGTTTTGATTAAACTAAAGTAAAAATGTATTATTATAAAAAAATTTGAAGTTTTATATATTATTGTGCATAATTCTTGTGATACGATTCTTATGTTGCATTGTATAGTTTTTATATTTATAGAAAAATTAAATTTTTCTTTTCACGTTTTTTCTATTTATATTCATTAATAATAAAATTTATATAACATGCTACTAGTTCCTCCAATCCTTTAAGTATCTTTTACGTATAGGCTTTATCAACGCATTATTAAATGTTTGCTATACTCATGCTTATGAAATAAGGTAATAAAATATAGAAGAACGATCAAACATTGTTGCGAGATAAGTTTTGCGAATATGCTCTAAAAATGAAGAATTTGGTAAAACCAACAGTGACTCAAAATTTTACTACGTCAAATGTTTATTTTACGTTATAATAATGCTTGTTTCGGAAATTTCAATATTGAAGATCGCTTTAACAAGTGATTAAAATTTCGCACCTGCTGTTCTTAATTATATACAATTTATAATGGCTGACTTGATAACTGCTTGACCTATAAATCGAAGTTTTATTATTAAATATCTTCTCATCTTATCAGTTATTTATAACTTGCAATACAGAACACGAATAACCCATTAAATGTTGTTTAAAGAAAAACGCATTCAAAATCATCAGCATTATTAAATAAGTTATGCAATATGCGAACGGCAAGATCACGATAGTCAGTAACGGACTCAGAAATAAAGAAAAATATTGACAAAGATCGAAAAAAACTCGTGATAAATGTGACGTCTCCCATCCTCAATCGCACCATCCTCTCCAAGATCATCCACTCCAAACATCATAAAATTCAAGCTGACACTCGGAATCCGCTCACTAAATCAGCGAGTACAAAATCCGCGGATAGAAAATAGTCGCCGGGCGTTTTTTCGGCTAATCTGTTTGCACCATCAGCGACGTCATCATTTGCGTGATCAACTAACTCGGTTACTTTGCTTTGTTGAATTAGGGAGCAGGCGACGAACCTTCGCTAAGAAATTCCAAAGGTAAATAAGAGCTGACGGAGTCGTGACGAATAATTCGCCACGTATATATAAAAGAGAGCGCGAAATTGGAGCGATTAAATTTAAGAGCTTTAACTTGACGAGCTTTTGATAATTTGCGCGAGAGCGAGTTGTTCGAATTTAGCGACGGAGAGTTTATTTTCGCGAACATGTTTACTGAGGTCGCACTGCTTTTAGCTGCTGGTTGGGTTGCAGTTTCGGTACGTTTTATTCGTATTTAGATTTATTTAATGACATTGTACGCGATTATAAATTTAATTTTTATATTAAGCTACAAAGGCTATCTTAATAATTAATTAATAAATTATAATTCTATTCAAAAACTTAAAAATTTTCTTATATTTGCCATTTATAGCATTAATGAAATTTTTCCCTGGTGTTTCAGGCTGCACCGTCCGAGTTCTTGCTGGGGCCTCAGAGTCAGAACTTGGGGCAACAGCCGCTCCAGCAGGGGTATCAATATTATGATCAGCCATCCGGACAGAGCAGCCCGCAGCTGCCTCCGCAATTTCAAAGCTTGCTGCAAAGCTTCTCGCAGCAGCAGAGATCACCCGTGCAGCAGCAATTGAGTCCCACGATTCAGCAGCAGTTGAGTCCCTCGATTCAGCAGCAGTTGAGTCCCACGATTCAGCAGCAGGCGAGTCCCTTAACGATGCAGCAGCTTCAGAATGGGATTCAACAGTACCTGCAGCAGCAGCAGAGTCCCGAATCGACGCAGCAGCTTCAGCACGGGACTCAACAACAGTACCTGCAGCAGCAACCGAGTCCCGTAACGATGCAGCAGATTCAAAACAGGCTTCAACAGTTCTTGCAGCAGCAGTCGAGTCCCGTGACGATGCAGCAGCTTCAGAGCGGGATTCAACAGTACCTGCAGTGGCAGCAAGAAAATCCGCAACAGGCCCGACAGCTGATACAACAGCTTCAGAGTATGCCCGGACTACTACCTGCTCCTATCCAATCATTGGTTCAGCAGCTCGCACTGGTGAGCTGAGTATTTTTATGAATTTTTACAACACTTACAAGAGATTTGAAAGAATCATCTAATTTATTCTTCATTTTATCCAAGTCCGTGGACAGTGAATATCAATTTAATGCCAATTTATGTATATCAAATGTCGTACATCTTTTTGTTTATCGTTAAAAAAAACCTATATTCAGTATAAATTTAATAATTCTTGCGAGGAGTTAAAATGCATAGTCTGCCGATTCTCGATCATTTTTTATTAGCCCTTACTTTGGATCACGGATTTTCTTGCAACTTCGGGATATGTTTTCTAATGTTAAAATAGGAAGAAAGCCGCGTCCATTCAGTCTGATGCTTAATTATAATGAGCTTTTTTACCGAAAATCTAAAAAAAATTGATTTTGGTTTAATTATTTATAACTTTTCAATAGTTAATAGTAAAGTATTTTAACTCCCGGCATTCGAAAGATGAGATCAAATCCTATCGATTAAAAAAAATTTTGTCCAAAAATCTTTATTTGTTCCAAAGTTATAGTAAAATAAAGAAAGACCATTAAATAGCGTAAAAAGTTCATATTTTAACGGTTTTTCTTTGTTTGACTATAACTTTGGAACAATTAGATTTATGGACAACATTCTTTTGAATGTTGGGAGTTAAAGTACTTTACAATTAACTGGTTAAAAGTTATGAGTGATTAAACAAATATTGATTTCTTTTAGATTTTCGGTAAAAGTGCTCATAACTTTTGAAAAATTGAGCAATAGACCGAATGGACGCGGATTTCTTCCTATTTTGACATGAGAAAACATATCCCGAAGTTACAAGAAAATCCGTGACCCAAAGTTGGGACACTCTCCTTGTTAGTCCTCTTTAGGGTAAAATTGAATTTTAATAGTTAAATAATTATTAAAAAAAAAAAAAATAAAATCACTTACCAAGTTCCGCAACCTTGAAAAAAATGTTCTCAACCATTAGACACTGGGAGAAGGTGTATCGCAAGGCGTGGACAGGTTAACCAACGCCATCGTCAAGACGTTCGACTTCAACTATCAAAATTTCGACAACACTCTAAACTGCATGCAGGGCGCCGGAGAAAAGATTGTCGACTCTGGCATCAACGTTCTCAAATCCGGTCTCGGCATGTTCCTTTCGATACCCAGAGCCATTCGGAATTTCGCTGCGGATCCTTACGCTGACCAGAATCAGAACCACAATAACCGTGTCTTCCAACGGTATTAATAATAAAGTTAAGCTATAGGAGTATACGCTTAGGTTTTGAATTTGGTAGATTATAACCTGTCGGGAAGGTCCGATAAAACCTTATAAAATTTTATAAGAAAGGTGTAAAATACCTGATACAGGTATCGGGTTATATGTGTGTATTTGCATTATTTTATCGGGTCTTTCCGACGGGTTAGTTTTCATATTGAATACAGGAGGAGAAGATCTATGGTAGTTTACAGTTTTTACGATGTATTCGTATGTATTTGTATGTACGGCAAGACAGAATATTTTGAATAAACAGTTTTACGATTTTTTCTTGAATTATGCAATAGTTTTTTCATTGAGAGTTTCCTCTTAGAAGTATAATAGGACTACGTTTTTATTGATAAACGTATATTATATCGAAGGCATTGAAAAATAAGAAAGCGAGTAACTTTTTTAATTGAATTTCGGGCAATAAAAATATTATAACACGTTTAATTTCAATTTCAAGTTTGAATTTTTATCGTTCCGCGTCAAACATTACCAAAAATATTTAAAAATATAAATTGACATGCTCTTCAAGTAAATCTGCATAATGGAACGTATAGAGTTTACAGCATAAGATAAATAAAGTCAAACAATATTATACTATCGTGTGATATAACGCTTGACACATTTCATTATAAACTTTTATCTTTTTTCTTTTTCGCGCATTGATTTTTTTGAAAAACGCATTAATAAACTTAATTAAGCAAAAACCATGATGAGGAACGTTTTTATATAGAGATACAATATTTAATAAATGCACTAAAACTTTCCCAAACGGAAAAACTATTCCAAATAAATTCTTTTTAATTTAATTCTGTTTAAAAAGACTTCATTTTGAATTAGTTCTGCCGTACGGGTTTCATTATACGATTTCTTATAGTTTTTATAAAACTGTCGCGTGACGCGGATTATTAATTAATTCTTAGAACATTTTTCTTTCATAATAAATTTATTTTATCATTTACAATTAGTCGTCTAAAAGTGTGACTTACCCAAAAACAATTTGTTCCTCAAACTTTCTAGAAGAATCATACTTATGTTCTAGTTAAAAATCCTACGTCAAAACGTAAAAAAGCTACTGTACTGTACATTGTTCGTTTCTTTTATTTTTTCAACACGTTCACTATATGCATTCACTCTTCGCCTCATATGTTTCCCCCACCAAATCAACCGCCGATCAGCTGTGACTCTATCTCCAGGCGGCGCGGCGATGTGCGCCAAATGAAAAATTGCCAGTTTCTCCTTCAAATTTTGCAAAAAGTAAATAAAACCTGACTTGAAGATGTTGCGACTACTCACTGAGAGGCTGTTGCTCACTGCCAACAAGTACGCCCGGAATGTCAGCACGTGGTCACCCCTTACTACGGCCTTCAATACCAGATCATCCACCAAATTCGATTTCAGCTTTGGGAATAAAGAAACTGTGAGTTTTTGAAGCTTTTAAGATGTTTTTGAAATTTTCGAAGCCTCTCTGTGCTTGGACTTATTAGGAATATTGGTAAAGAAAGGGTAGAAAAATTTTATGTGAATGTTGAGAGGTTATGAATTTGTAAATATTGATGTCATTACTTTAGTAGTTTTGTTACATTTTTTGAGTAACAGATTTTTTACAGTCATTGATATTTCATACTCATTACAATGTAAAACATCTACATATGTGTTATAAAACAGTTTATGAAACTTTGTTCATATTGGGTAATATATCAATTATAGAATCAATAGTATTATCAATGGTATAAGGCTGTAACTATAAATAAAAAGTGTATAAAGAAATTAAAAGAAGCTTCTTAAATTCATTTTTAGGGATTATTTGAAATACCAGAGCTTAAAACTGCAAGTGGATTTCAAGTTTTAGAAGATGAGGCTATCCGGCACACCGATAAACTTGTCAATGAAGCTCTCAGTGGAGATAAACGGAATAGAAAAATGGTTGAAATCTTTGATGAGCTATCAGATACTTTATGCAAGGTAGCTGACATGGCAGAATTTGTAAGAGTGGCTCATCCAGATGGCAACTTTGCACAAGCTGCTGAAAATGCTTGTATTACAATAAGTGGAATTGTAGAAAAGTAATTATTAGAAAAGCCTATTGACTGCATATTTGTTTTCATTAACAAGAGTTTCTTTCCTACATAAATTTTTGATTATTTAGATTAAACACTAATCGCCAGTTATATGATGCTTTATCCCATGTTGACAAACATGGAGATATTATGGAAACCACAGATATTGATGATCATGTTGGAAAACTCTTCTTATTTGATTTTGAACAGTGTGGAATTCATTTAGCAGAAGAACAAAGGCGGAAAGTTGTAAAGTTAAATGATCAAATTCTACAGGTTGGCTTATCACTTAATTACAAATGTTTTTTACTTGCAGCTATAAACTAACTTCTGATTATTTGCAGTGTGGCCAGAAATTTATGGCTGGTGCAGTGGAGCCTCGAGTTATTGACATAAATGCCTTATCACAAAATTTAATTAAATAGTGAGTAATTAAAATAAACAATACTTTTAAATTGTCAATATAAAATAATGATTATCCTTAATTTATAGTTTTTCAAATAATGGACAACAAGTAGTTGTTGCTGGCTTAAACACAGATACAAGTGATACAATGGTTAGAGAAGCTGCATACAAAATATTTTTATATCCTGATTCCAAACAAGAAACTTTATTACAAGACTTGTTGATTGCTAGACATGAATTAGCCCAAATTTGTGGTTTTCCTACTTATGCACATAGGTAAAAATAAAAACTATAAAAATTTTAATAATTTTTAGTTATGTTGATTTAAATTTTTAGAGCTGTGCGTGGAAGTACAGTGGAAAAGCCAGAAGTAGTATATGAATTTTTAAATTTGATGAATGTTGAATTGCAAGGCAGAGCTAGAAAAGACTTCGAAATATTACAAAAAATAAAAGAAAGGGACACGTCTTGCCAGCAGGTACATTTTTATTTTTTATTAAATTTTAGATAACTTTAATAAGTTATTAACTTAAAGAACTTTTAGCCAGTAATGCCATGGGATACAGCTTATCTTTGCACGAAAGCCCGAAAAGCTTGGGTCGGTTTTTCAAACGAGGAATTTTCTCCCTATTTCTCTCTTGGAGCTTGCATGGAAGGTTTGAATACGCTAACTCAAGCTCTGTATGGTGTAAGATTAGAGTATCAGCCTACCCGCACCGGCGAAGTCTGGGCCTCGGATGTCCATAAATTAGCTGTTATCGATGAAAACGAGAAACTACTTGGTAACATTTATTGCGACTTTTTCGATAGAAAAAATAAACCAAATCAAGACTGTCATTTTACTATTAGAGGAGGAAGGCAGCTCTCTGATGGAACATATCAGGTAGCACAATTTTTACATAATTATAAACGTTACTGACTTAAATAAACGTAAACAATAATAAAGACATTTTTTTGTTACGTAGAATCCTGTCGTTGTGTTAATGCTCTCTTTGCCGTCGCCGAGAAGATCATCTCCTAGTTTATTAAATCCCTCGCTAGCTGATAATTTATTTCATGAAATGGGTCATGCCTTACATTCTATGCTTGGTAGGACGAAATACCAACATGTAACAGGAACTAGATGTAGTACCGACTTTGCCGAAGTTCCAAGTATCCTCATGGAATATTTTTCCAGTGATTCAAGGGTGAATTTAATTCGGCTTTTATTTTTATAATTTTCAATTTATGAATGAAAATTTTAATGATTAAAATCTGTTACACAGGTAGTTTCATGTTTTGCAAAGCACTACGAGACAGGCGAGAAAATGCCTGAAGAAATGATGAATAAAATGTGTGCTTCAAAAAGCCTATTTCCATCGTCCGAAATGCAAAGTCAAGTATTCTATAGTATGTTAGATCAAGTATACCACAGTGGTAAATTGCAAGGTTCAACAACTAAAATTTTGGAAAAAATCCAAAATCAATACTACGGTTTGCCTTATGTTCCTAATACCGTAAGTACTTGCTAATTATTTGAGTTATTTATATTTTTTTAAATAATATAAGAATTTTTTCTTTACAGGCTTGGCAATTGAGATTTTCTCATTTAGTAGGCTATGGAGCCAAGTACTACTCGTACCTGATATCTCGAGCGATCGCTTCCTGGATTTGGCAAACCTATTTTGAAGCTGACCCGTTCAGTAGATCTGCAGGCGAACGTTACAGATACGAATGTTTGGCCCACGGCGGTGGTAAACCACCTTCAAAACTCGTTGCAGATTTTCTAAATAAGGAAGCGAGTCCTGAGAACTTTACAAGATCTGTTATTAACGAAATCGACGCTAAAGCTGAGAAAATGTGGTCAGTTACGAAAAAGTGATCTTAGATAGTAGCCTTTTGAAACGATCGATAATTTTGTACATTTGATTAAGGGGGTTCTATACCCATCGTTGCCATAGTTCTAAATGACCTCTAAAATAGAAATTTAAATTAAGAATAGTTTATACTATCTATATATTAAAAATATAGCTCATTCTGAATCAAATAAGCCCAGACAGAAGTCTGTAAGTCCATTTGTTTCAGAGATATTTCAATCTCAAATTTTTTCCTTTGGTGTCAACTCCAGTTTGAACCATTGGATGGATGAGCATGAAACAGGTCTTAAAATGTTTGTTTTTGATGTCATTTAGGGCCAAAGCTCTGAAATAGTGGAATTTTTTTGATTTAGTATTTTTAAATCAAGAAA
>JAWWEM010000044.1:10630057-10645622 GCA_035582935.1 Ormyrus thymus
AGCAAATTAAAAAGATGTAGAAAATCCTTTTAAACTAGTATCTCTTTCTCCTCTGAGCCACTTGTTACGGGACGAGCTCTGTTACTTCTTAAGTCTGTGATTGCATTCGATTGGTTAGGTGGTTTGCCTATCTTACAGGACGTGATTTAAATTTAATGAGGTTTTTCTCGGTGTTCAGTTTTATCTTTGATGCGTAGGGCAAGTCGACAAATTTAAATGAAGGATGTTTTATGCTACTTTTCTAAGCATTGAATGATGATTAGAAACAGCAAAATAATAATATATGCAATATTATTCTCGTTTAATTAATACATATTCTTTGATAATTAAAGTTTTTTTACACATATGCATCTAAGAGAATTAGATGAAAATATAAATAAAGAAACCTATCTACTTGAGTCATTAAATTTGTTAAAATATAAACTCTAAAAATTTCAACTCATTTAAATATGTTGCCGCCATTCATTGTACGAATTTAAAATCCTACCATTGAGTATCATTGTGACAGTCAAGTACTGTCAAAAATTATTGGATTGATTTTACGAGGAAGCATAGCAACCTGTAATCATATTACAATACACGTATGTGGAAACAATCGTATGGAAAATGAGTTAAAAAATTCAATATTTGCATAAATAACGAGGTGCAAGAAGTAATTAGCTATAACTTGAACATAGATTTTCTCACGCGAGGGCATTTATTACAGTAAGAAAGAATAAATAAAATTTTTTTATATTTCATTGTCTCACGCAACTCAAAAAGTAAAGATAAAGAATATTATATTTTTACTTGCTTAAATAAAACAAAAATATAAATATATATTCATATAAGCGTTTTAATTTATGGTTATAATACAAGAAAAATTAATAATTTTGAAAATTCAGAAGTTTCAATTTATTTTCATCAAAAACATGATGTATATTCTTTTTAAAGCATTTTTAAACAAAAAATTTCGATGCCAAAATAATTTATTGTTGCAAAACCTCCTCCTCGCGTAAGAACCTATAACATCGAACAGCCTCGTTTTCTCGCATGCCAGAATTCAAAGACTTACCCGTAGAGGACGGCGTCAAGCTCTGCACTGTACAATGCAACGGAGCCGCTCCTGTATAACCTGTACACGCACACATTTATCTCACCGCTTACGCACACAGAGTTCGGCGCAACCAGTTGCTGCGAGTCGTTTCTCTCCCTTTGTGCGGCACACATACTTACCCATACACAGGATGGTCGGGGCGAATGTATAAAAGCGAGACCGCTGCCGAGCAATCACATATACACGGAGCGGCAGCGGGCAGGCAGACGCAGCTCGTTCTCCTTATCATTGTTTACTATTTTCCTTTGTGTGTGCGCGTGCGTGCGATTTCCCGAGGATAATCAGCGATTTTCCATCGCGGAATTCACCAGGTGAGTGACCGAACCTTCTTCTTTGCCTTCGGGTCTGCTGTGCGTTATATATGTACGTGGGGAATATCGACGGTTACGGAGGGACGCGTCGTTGAGACAAAGGGTCTGGCGTCGATTCCTGCGAAAACGGCTTTTTTTTTAAACTTTAGGTCGAAGGCCGCGGCGACCGTTGTCCGTCGAACGCGTTTTCGAATTTGTTTTTAAATTTTAATCGGTTCAGTATTTTTTTGCAGAGTGACCGGTCGGTATCGCACTTTGTTTGTTTTTATATGTCGCGGAAGGCTGAATTCTGACAGATCTGGTATATATTAAGAGCGCTTTTTTAGTATAAAAAGAGGTTAAGCAAAGAATCGACTCTCCGCAGACAGTAATAGCGCTGTGGAATTGCTGGATGTACCTGATTTTTGGTTGGATTTACAGTATTTTGAAATATACTTTTTGAAGTTGAATTTAGGCAGCTTTGTGCTCTTTTTTTCGTTCCCTCATTGATGAGTTTGAAGCTACGCAGTTACTAAACACAATGCACGTTAAAGGTAATTTTCGAAATGTTTTTGCACTTCTCAGTTTAAACAACGGTAACTTTTTTAAATTATATAAATTTGATAATATTGAATTTTTTTTTTAAATGAAGTTATAAGCATATTTGTATTTTTATAATACGATGTAAAAATGATCGTTTTTTTGTCAGCCTTTATATAAATTTTATTTTTTGATAATTTTGTTTATTTTTTTATTATACCAATATTATATTAAATATAATATAGTACTGATCGGTTTAATTTTGTTTATTAAATTAAAAAATTATTTCATTATCCGTGTTTCTTCAAAATAATAAAGATGATTAATTACACAATATTTTTCGGATTTTCTTCAAATTTTAATATTTTCATCATAGTAAGTTTATATACGTCAATTCTTTGTTTGGCCACCGGATGGTATGTAAAGAAAGTAGTCTGCTTGGAGCTGACATTGTATCCAATGAAACTGCTTATTTAATTATACAAATTATTGGCACAATTACATTTTGTTATATGTAATATTTAAGTTTTTTTTAATCTATTTGAATTCATAATAAATTATAATAAATTACGTGTTTATTCATCAATATTCTTTTTAATTGACACAATTCATTTCTACTTCTAGTCATTAAAAATAAAGTTTTTATTTATTGTACTTTTATGAATTCCACAAAAAAATAAATAAATATAATATTAGATATAAAAACTATAATTAATCTATTAAAAATTATAAAATACCCGCACGTTTAAAATTAGAAATAAAATGAAATATTCTAACCTATTAATTTTGAAACATATACTTGCTCTTGTGTATTCTTGTGTAATCTGCGCACAGTGTCATTGACTTCTTCGATTAATTTTTCTACTCATTTCTAGTTTAAGGTGAGGCCGCAGTCTCTATCCTTCTCTAAAAAGAGGCTTTTGTTATTCATTCATGAACTATAATCGAATGTACCATTCAAGGAAGAAAAGCTACTTTTACTTAATTAGTTAGCAAAAATTAACGCGTACAAATTTCGAAAGGTTAAAATAAATCGAAAAGGTCGACATTTTAATTCCTTGTCTAAAAAATAATAAAAATTGTTTATTTGCGTGAAAATTTAAATTTCTAAAATTAGTAAAGATAATAGTTTTTATTAATATTTTTTTTTCAATCGACCGTTAATTTCTTCGTTACTGTTTTTGTTGAAAAGTTTCTTTTATTTATTTACAGAGATAGAACTAAGTATGGCAACTGTAACGGAAAGATTGATCGACAATGAGGGTAAGTAATTTCACGAGTCATAGAATCGTAAAATTGTCATTGATTACTCTAATTTTTTCACGACCAAACAGTAAACAGCCTTTAGTTCGCGTAATTTAAAGTCGTATATATAGATATTTAAATAGATAATTGGGTTAAGTATCCAAGCTTTGTATTGCATGAAGGAAGTAATTCAATCAAAAAAACTGTTCTTTAAATTACTTACAAAATAAAATTGAATTAAGACGTTTGTATAGCATTTGTATAATAAATATATTACATTTTACTAACTTTTTTGCATTGAAAGGACCAATAGCTAATTCCTGGCTCTTGATGAAAACTTGAATATCTATTTTTTAAATCCTATACAAAAAATTCCTCATGAAAAAACTGTCAAAAAATTCTTAGGAACAAGAAAACTCTAGAAAAAACTAATTTCCTTACCCATCATCGCATTAACTTAAAATCTAAGCATCAGGATCCGTCAAAAAAGTATCTTCCCACGAGAGCGGCGGGAATGCCCGCGGCACGAGTCGCCAGCTCGTGACACTTCGGGCCCGTAAATTGTGGGGGCACGATTTCGTGCGGTATAAACAATGCCGCGGCCAAGCGGCCCACGCATATCGCATCCAGCTTTTTTTTCTCCCACCTCGCCTGACCCAAATCCCGCGTCGGGGGGGGGGGGAAAGAAAAAAGAAATGCCCTTTTCACCGGGGACCGCTTTCTAGTGCTTTTTTTTTGTCACCGCTAGTTATCGCCGCGTGGGGTAACCCGTTTACATCCGGGGTTTTCTCCCGACGAGGAAGGTGAAAACCTATGCCGTTGCTTTCCCCGCTGTCGCTCGCTTTTTGCCTCGAGGTGAGAATAAAGACGGTGCCGATCGATTAATTAAGCTGGCTTTGGTGGTGAAGGAGGCTCGTTGCGCGGGAAGTGGCGATGTTGAGGGCGCTTTTTAACTGGAAAGATCCTCTTTTTAATTTGTGTTTTAGTTTGCACCGTAGACACTTGATTAAAAATAATTTGAAAAAAGAATCTATGTGTAATTATGAACTAAAAATCAAAATTGACTGTTTTGTTTTGTACTTTAAATGCAGACTGCTGCTTTATGTAGTCAATATCATTATTTCATAAATTTTATAACGTTTTAAATATAAAAAGACGAGTCCTTCCTTAGGTTCAAAATGAAATAGTAAAGTTTACGGCGTAGTTTGCTCAGGATATCATAGTTCAATTTTAGAAATCATAAAAAGAGGTAGTATCAATTATCTTCAATCTAAATTTTTCTTTGGGCAGAGTAAGCTATTCAAGTGAATTTTATGTTTATATTTTTAATAAAGTTAAATTGTTTTATATTAGTAGTAGAATATCTCCATTCTAGTAAATGAATCTATTACACTAATAATGAAATTAGATTTTCTTTTTTCAAATAGTCTATGAAGTTCGATTAATTACCTACTTTTATGATGCTTTAAAAATCAAGTTTTTTTTCTCTTGACCATTTTTGATTAACGACTAATCAGTATCATTCTCGATCTGTCGAGAAAGACGTGCTTGACCATCGAGAACTTTTTTCTCCCGCGGTATGTGGAACTTTTAGCTTTTTTCAATGCCTGGAACGCAATTGATGGTACTTGCAGTTTCTCTTCTACGCTAAATCGACTTTTTAATTCAGGGAAAGGTTGAAAAATATTTCTGAGATTTTTTTTAATGCGCGGTTTAGTGAATTTAATTAATTTTTATACTTTATAATATTGTTATTAATTTACTCTGAAGGATTTTTTTAACTATATACTCGTATAGATATTTTATATTTAAAATATAATTGAATTAATTAATAATTACTGTGTATTTGCAATGACGTGTAAAATTTCTGATTATAGCGTGTAATAATTATTAAATTATTTGATCTACCATTATAATTTAAGTCCACTTGTCTGCTTTCACAATACCCCTATAATACATACGTAATTATTTAATTTAATTAAATTATTTGAATAAATTATTACGCAAATACAATTAACTAATTAAATCAATTAAGCTAAATTATCAGATCAATTAATGAGGAAACCATTGAAACTTATATTTATTTTATAATTGTTGTGTATGATTGCTATTAATATATAATTTTATTGAAAAGACATTTGAAATAAAATGCGATTCTATGTTATCAGACTTTAAGAAATGATATCAAATAATCAGTGTATTACCATCTTTAGCGATTATTGGTTTGTTTAAATTTTTCCAGTTATACCAGCAATTCTGAAAATACGCGATGATTCAATTTATTTTAAATTTAAAGCATTTGCTTTGTTTCAAATTAATCTTACTTTATTTCATTACTTTTAAAAAAGCAATTTAAGTATAAAAATAGCATTAATTATTGTATGTGAACCTACACATTCGTATATTCTATAAAATGATCTTTATTGAACATGAAAGCTAGTAAATCGAAGATTTTCGTTATCAAAAGAAATTGCTGATGATTGAGTTGTCAACTAAATTCATATTCGATTTTATATAGGGGGTTCCGAAAAAAATTCTAATAACATTACTAATCTGCTATTTAGTTCCAAAGATACTAAAAAATGACGATTGCCAATGTCCATCAAGGGGGATATACTTTTCAATATACATTTTCGCAACTCCCTGTATAATTTGGAAAAACTTGACTTCTTCCATAGACATTCCGTAAATAAAAAATATCTTCACTTCACGAGCTGATGACTGCTGGAAAGCAGAAAGCCCGAAGGTTTAAATGGAAGGAGTGAGCTTAATCCATCGAATGAAAAGGCGACCAACTGAATTCTCCCGGAAATTCTTTATCCGCTCGTCGTCCTCCAGTCGCCGGTTAAGCTTGAATAGAATTGGTCTATCCTTCGGCGCTATTAGATTAAAGTTCCGTGTCTTCTTATCGGTATTTTCTCTCTCCTGCCTTTTCTTTATCTTCCTTTCTTGCCTCAACGCCTGCCTGAGTTTATTCTTTCAAGCTTCCGAGATTATTGCAAAATAGTTCGCTTTGTTCCTGCGAGTCAGTAAAATGATCCTTCCCCTGAATTCGTGAACACTACTTCGTTTTCGCATTAGTATTATTTGTTTTCAGAGGAATTTCCGTTTTACTTAGCACTTAATTTTCTCTCCATCAGAGGCTAAAGATTCAAGATGTTCATTTAATATGCTATTAATAATCCCTTTAGAAGAAATCTATCTTTTATCTACTGATTTTTAATTCATTCCAATAATTTAATCTAACTTTTTCTCTGATTCCGCAGCCTTAGTAAAAGTACAATTACTGCATCTTTTATAAGACTAACATTTCTTTCTTCTCAATGCAAATAAACTAAATGAGTTATTTTTTTTTAAATTCATAAACTTGAAGGCGCAGTTAAAAAGTCATTTAACTTTTATAATAAAATTCTTCTTCATTTCCACCTTTTCCGCGTTAAATCATTGCGCTCCTTTCTTCTTCCGCGATTCTCCTATCAGGGATTCTCTCGTTCGCTCTCGACATGTGCAAATGAAATTCGATTTGCGCGGGCGTTGCAGATTGACGAACGACGCCTCGACTGAATTCCATCCCCGTCTATTCGCTCTTTTTTTTTAAGGGTGGAAAAACGCTGATGCAATCGTCCAGACGAGCCACGCTTTAATCCTTTCACGAATAAGTGACACACTTAAGTTTTTTATCGACGCTTTTTTCCTTTTGGGATAAAAAGTATTTTGCGATGGGTAGATTTCATCTAATGAAACGAATTGAACTCTTTAATCTTGGTTAAATATGCAAAATCTTTAAATTCATTTTCAAAAATATTCCAAGTAATCAATTTTAATTCATACAATTAAATCGTTTACTTAAAGATGGAATTATTACTGTATAAATTGCTATAAATATTTAGACTGAGACTGAGACACTCATTGTACAAAATAAATATATTTATATATATTTTATATAAGGAAATATAAATATATCCCAAAGTTACACAAAAGTTGAAATTTTAATTTCTGCATTTAGAGCAAAGCAGAAAAAAAATCTTGGGTATAATGGGATAAGGCTCTCCATTCCAATAGATATACTGTCCTTGGCTCTCGTCAACTAGAAGCACAAAAGAGCTAATCCTATAGTAATATTCACATCCTAATAAAATCACTTGCAAGACCTACGCAAATCTTGCAGTCATATTTTACACCGAAGCCTCGGCTCTCTGCCACCATGAATATGCATACCAAGCGAGCTTCGAACGGCAACGGAAAGAGACGGGGGGAAAAAAGCGCCGAGCAATAACTCGCGAATTGCATGCCCTGCAATCGAGATGAAAACGACGGACAAGCTCAAAAGCTTAAAAAAGAAAAAAACGGATAACTAGACGGAGAGGGAAGAATATACCGCAGGCAGCGTTTCATTGTCGTTGCGGTATTTCCCGCGGTGCTTGTCGGCGCTGTATCTCTTCCCCGGCTTCATTTTTTCAGTTATGGTCTCGTGCTGCCAGCCTCGTTATTGCAGCGCGGATTTAATTGACCATGAAAATGAAAGTATTGGACAGTTTTAGCCGCCGAGATCTGGGTTATTCTGGTTCCTGAGTTTTCTGAATGACTTTGTAAGTGGATTGTGCTAGTGGAACAAGGGGATTATTCATGATTTAATGTAATTGCGTAAGATGAAACTAATCAAGAAGATAACTTTTTTAGTACTGCACATCTGCATCTAATGAAAATTTGTAGATAGTTCAGGGATTTAGCAATATAGGAATCTAATAAATATGTGGACGCAGTGCCATTTGATGTACACTCAACTAATTCTGACGTTACCTGTTAATAAATGTTCAAGTTTACAGTAGACTAATCTGTAGTAAAATTTACGTACATATATATACATTTTTTTTTATTTAATTTTGTCTTTTCAAATGTTAGCAAACTATATTTAATTTACTTGTGAGCTTTCTGACGGTTTATATCAAAAATATTGGAAAAATAAAGAATGTGTACCTCTTTTATAACTTTATTTATTTGAAAATGTACCAAGTTTCAAGTTTGCTAATCTAATTTTTAATCCTGCAATTTATAACGTTTTAGAATTGATTAATTTATTAAAAATCAATATCATTAGACTCGAAAAAAAAAATCCTCTTTGTATCCTCATTTTGGAATTTCTATTTTCTTCGTTCAAAAACATTTCTTTTTCCTTACTCCTTAAGACAAATTATATCTTCAGTGCAGCGTCGATCTCGCTCGTTTATCAGTCGGTAAAACAGTCCGGATTTATCACCCCTCGAAAAATCCCCTAAAAATCCAAAAAGCTCGATCGTCGCCTTGCGCACTTTTCGAAAGGGAAACGTGTAGTCTTGAAAATTCAGCGGCAGCGCGAGGCCCAATATTTGCGCGACATCGCCGGCACACCGGGACAGAGGAGAGGAGAGGAGAGAAAAGGAGAGAAGAGAGGGCCGGCATATCGAGCGACGCCGGGCGCCGCGGCGCCGCCGCTGCCACCGTTCGTACTCTCCTACCCTCAGTCGCTCATCAGCCACCGCCCCGGCTAGTGCACACCTGACGCATCTCCGCCGACGCCGAATCAGAGGGAAACAGAGGCTCGCACTTTTAGCCGGTTAGTCTCGATTCGATTTTTTGAAAATTCTTTTTTCGAGAATTCCAGGCTCGTCGGTTCGGTTTCTTCTGCCTCTTGCTTTACCTGCGGCTTTTGATGAAGGGCGAGGGGCGCGAAAGAGTGACTAATCGGAGGGGTTAGCAAAGGAAGGAGGACGCGTAAGTAGAAGGAGTCGGTCTTTCTCAGGCGGTGAAACGACGCCGGTTGCAATCTTGAATTACGGAAGTATGAGAATACCACTTGTTTAAAGCGGTGAAATATCTTTTTGAAGCAATGAAGAAACGAAAATTTAGTAGATTTTTAATGCACAATTATCTTTTGATTGGAAAAAATTCGATAAAATTTTTGTTGCCAAGCGGAAGCTAATAAAACTTTGCAGAATCGTAACCTAAAAATTTTGGGAAAGTCCTTGTTTATGCAGAAGGTCGTTTATATTAAGAGCGATTTTTCTCAAGAAGAATAGTCGATTCTTGTTTGCATTTAACTGCAATGTAATCAATAAAATCATTTTTATCGCTTTACGGAAGACTATAGTCAAGAAAGCTCATTGTCATAGTAACGAAATTTCACCCTTAGTAACAAGATGTGCGCGCCCCGGAAAAAGTCATTGACAATCGCAATGAAACAATTGTTATAGAGATTTCCAATTATTTACCGAACTGTCGGGCAGATTTGTTAAAGCATAGATTACATTGACAGAGTGACGTCATCGCCGTTGAGAAAAAATCGGCGCTTGCATTACGGATAAACGATCCATTATTCATTATTAGCTTCATAAGTAGAAAGTTGAACGACGATTGGCTATTTTTAAAGGAACGTTTAGCCGAATGAAATTGCGTGCAATCGGCGATCGCTCAACCCTGCAAAACCCGTCAACGCCGCGGCGCGCGAGAACTAATGCAAAAACGTTGCAGCACACACCGCGTATCGCGTTACGTCAATTAGGCGGTGAAAAAAGAAAAGGCAGAGCAGCCCAGACGACTCACCCCCCCGGCGAAATTCGCCCGCGGGCTCGGGGAAAATCGATCGCCGCAGATGAGGGCTAAGACAGAGGCAGAAGGAAGGAACCCGCGTCCCGTTTGCTCGCTCACTTTTTTTCTCGCCAGTTGATACAGAGATAGTCCGAGTATCAAGATGCTGATCACCCTCGTACGCGACTCCGTGCTGCAGTGCTTCTGCCACAGCTGCAAGGCGCCGCTCAGCCTCGTCGGTGAGTCCCATTGATTTTTTCCTTCGCCCCTTCGTTCGTTTTTTCATTTTACTTTCTGGGAGGATAATTGGCCCCGCGAAAGTCGCCGATGACACATCCGCAGTCCTCTCGTGAATTCATTATGGCTCGGGTTAGTAATACGCTGTATGGACTTGGGACGGGGCGGGAAATTTTATGAGAGGGGTGAGCTTGGATACTGTTGAGCAAATCGGTCGTATAGGATTTTTATTTTACGCTTTGGTATCTTTGATTAGCTGTTTTACTTTTTTATACATAATTAGTAAAACATCATGAATTTACACCTTTAATGTTGACGTTATTAATTGGCGTTACAGTACAATGTTACTGCATTTAAGTTCAATTGCGGATCAAGGTGGTACTCAAATTTCTATAAAGCATATTTTATAATGTAACTTATGTAAAATGGATAAAATTGTCACAGCTCGATGTCGAATTTCGAATTATAAACTATCGATATCCTTAGCTCTTACAATCAAATAAAAATCAAATTAAATCCTGACGTTTGACAAGTAGTCGAAGCTTCGTTGGATTCAACGTAGACTTTACCCTTTGCATAGATTATCTCACTGCATTAATTGATACATTTTGCTTAATTGTTAGAGCAGGTTCGGCGACACCGCCGTAGATTTTTAAAAACTGATAAAAGAGGAAAGCTCTCGAAGGACGTTAAATTAATCCCGGCTAATTTATGCGACGTTTACGACTGCCAGAGCGGTTACTCGCGTATGCGTACACGTCAAAGCGTGCAAATAGGGGTCGGTTCGAATTTGCGTGCCACTCAACATTTTGAAGGAAATATCGCGCTTTTCCTTTCTCTACGGCGACCGTCGCAGCTTGACTTCCCGCTTCGTTCCTTCGGCAAGGTCAATCGACTTGCTTTTAAATTACCTTTTTCTTCAGAGGGAATTTCCTGCCGACGAATAAATCTTTATAATCTTCAGTTGAGTAGCTATTTAAATAAAAATTAATTTTAATTTAACAACGAAATTATTTTGGTCTTTGCATTTTTTCCTTTGAAGTTCTGATAATGAAGATCTCAAGTTCAACGATTTGGGTGTAACTAAAGATAAACAATTTTTTATGTACGATGAAATGGCTTTACTTTTATATTTGTATAGTATCTAATAAGTAATAAGCGATAAGACATTTTAGATTTGTATAAGAAGTCTCGTAATATTTTCATTCTACAGACGTTCTACATTCTAAAAATAATTTTTCCGTAATAATTTTAGTAGAAGTTCAGAAAATGGCGTTCGGTTAAGGAAGCTTGTCAAATATTTTTGATCTCTTGCAAAATTGACTTAATTTTCGGGTCACAGTAACCCACCCTATATCTTCTGAAGGAGAATTTAAAATTCAGATTTAAAATATGGGTTGTCTTACTAGGCTCGAGTACTATCTACTTCAAGTTAATTTTTGTCAGATCAATAAAGGAATGCATTCATGAATTTTGATGCGAAGCTTTGCTATAAGGCTTTCAAGTTCACCTGTGTTTATCTATAGGTCGATTACATAAAAGTGTGATTAATCAGCAATTATTGAGTAAAAAGCATATAAATTAATATAAAAAATGATAAATAATTACTTTCTGTATGAATAACAAATATAGCAATTTGATATTTTTTTTTCATTTTATTTATTTCTATAAGTATATTTCAAGTTCCAGACCTGTTAATGGTTCGAACTTACAGAATTGTTCAGTGGACTTAGCAGATGAATCAGATCCAATCTAACCATATCAGAATAATCAAATCAGACCGGTCTGATAAACTACCACCGATAAATCAATCCATTCTCCTCATCCAGATCGAAAATTTGCAAATCCAATGTCTTTCCACCAGCACTAATCAGACAATTAATAGTCACAAATCCACGAGCCCTCGGAGCGAATTGAATGAAAACTCTGCGGGATCTCGCAGAGTTAACCCATTTACCCTGCCGCGCCAATCGATTGCTGATCAAAGTAAACCACTTGAGCGGCGAGCACTTACCTCCGAGAGCCAGCTTTTCATTTGGATTTGCATTGTTCTCGAGCGGGAGCTGGAGGAATCGATCAGACGGTTAATTATCCGCATTGCGAGATGAGCGAGCCTCGAATCGGAGCTGCTCTCCCTCGTTTGTCTCGCGTATGTTTATCGATCCGCATTGTCGCTGCGCAAAATTACGGAGAGCCGGAAGTCGTTCTCTCTGCGCGGCTGTACGTTTCGCGAGAACGGCTTTTTTGTCTTGTCTGATGACACTCGACGGAGCTTATCTTAATTTTCCCGGTCGTTCCCGTATGAGTCTGCTGTCGTTTGTCATCTACATGCCGGCGTAATAGTATCTGGTCTTCTTTCGCATTTCGTTGCTGACGGTTTGGGATTTTGTTAGAGTAAATTAGTTTGTACGTTGTCAAAAATTGAGTTTAATCTCTGTCTTATTCTTAATAGATTTAAAGAAGTTGTCAGCAAGTTTATTTTAGGTTGGTGATCTGTTTGCGTTAACGGATAAATATTTCATTGATTTTTTAAAAAAATGCTATTTATTTTCTTCCATTTCTTTACAAAATAAAATATTCTGATGTATTAAACTAAAGGGTGAAAAATTTGGAAAAAAATTTGAAGTGAATATTTAAAACCTCTACAGTTCATAATAATTTTAGTATATTGCCCGAAATCCGGGAAATTTTATTAAATATTTCCCGACAGGAAAAAGATTTTAATCAGCTTATATGAAAGGAAATAAATCTACCAACTTCAAATTAATTTAGTAATCCTTTTTCAAGTAAATTTCCTTTACTTAACAAAATCAGTCTATTTTATAAAATGTAGGTTTTTTGTTTTACTCTCCACCGGATAAATCACTCGCCTATTGATAAAATTCTCATTTTTCCTTGTTCAGCTCTGTTGATTTTGTATGTACGTCGTGTTCTGTGGATAACTCGCGCAGGTGCACTGGTAATTCATCATTGTGCAGTGTCAGTCGGCTCTTTTTGTTTTGTAGGCGTGGACTTTTCGCGATTTTCAACGCCGAGGGACAACAGTGGAGTTTTTCACATTACCCGACTATTGCCTGCTATTTTTTGCAATCGCTCCCTTATGTTCACTCTCTTCCCATGATTTTGTTTTCATCCCAACCGTTTGATATTAATATCCTCTGGTACTGTACGTTTTCCTATTAATTATATAGGTTTTTTTTTGTTGCAATAAGATGATTCGCATACAAATACTGTCAAATTTTACCACTGAAAACGTGATAAATACATTCAAACCGTTGATCATTCACTAAAGCACACAATCCTCTTTTAATCACTGCTCAAATACTCGCTTCATTAGATCCTTCCCGCGATCCGTAACTGAAACAAACACCTATCCGTCTCTCCGAATGCCGGACCAAAACCTAATTAAAACAAATCTAATCCGGCCGCGATTGCCTTATCAAACGCGCGCTGTTAACCCGCCGAAATTCGCCCCCCGGAATCGCTCGCGGGCGCGCGTCGAAAGCCGGCTCTCGCGCAAAATTTCAAAAATACACTCCTTCCGCCCGATCGAGCGCGATGCATCGCATCCCCCACCGTCCGTCACGCGATTCGCATTCCAGCCTCGCGTCTGTGTGGGTGCACGCGTCGAAAGTTCATCGCGTGGGGTCGATACTTGCGCACACACCCCCTCACCCACACACACACGCACGCGCGCGCTTAGGCCAGCTTATATCCGAAACCGTTATCCGGGTCTACCCTACTGCAGTTCGATCAATTTCTGCCACCGTGCTCGCGAGTGCTGCTCTCCTGCTCCCTTGAATTTTTCACCGAGAGAAATAAAAGTCTCGCACCTCGTTTTACGCGAGGTCGCGGAAGGGTTTCGAGAAAGGCTGGGACCTTGGGGGTGTAAACTAGCGCTGGCTGGCTAGTTAGGTTCGAGTCCTTTCGAGGGCTTCGTTTTTTTTATTGCCGCGGGGGCTGGGAAATGCCGGGAATTAGATTTCGACGCGGATAGCGCAGCTGATGCACTGCTTAATGTTGTTACAGAGAGCACTTTATTTACAAGTAACTCTCATTACACTTTTCCGGTTAAATTTCTATCCCTACTTTGATCTGCAAATTTTCATTGCAGTTCGGCAGCTTAAAAACTTCCGATTGTTAATGGTTATCTGCAAAATGTTATGTTTCATCGTAAAACTTGAAAAGATAATTTACAAAACTATCCACCTTGGATATTATGAATGAAAGCGACTTAAATTGAATATACTGAATTTCATTGTCATGACGTGACAACGCGAAATCCATCACGCGGAGCTCGCTTGTCAGCTATCGGAAGAAACGGGATAAATTAATAATCGATTCTTCAGAATTCAACACCTGGAAAACTACCCGGCCAACTTTTCCATTTCGCGCGAGCTCGCTTTAAGCCGGGAGCTAAGTCCTTTAAAATTAAAATGCCAAAAGTTCACGAGATAAAATAACGACGGCGGAGGAGGGAGGAAAAATGGTGAATCGAAGAAACACAGGAGCGAACTTCGGAATCCGGCTTTGGCGCGCGAAATTTTCGGGTCAACTTCGCGAAGTCGATAGCTCGACGTGTCGGGGGCTTTTCTCCTTTCGTGCCAATGAAAATTTACTCTTACGTGCAACGCCTTTTCCGCCCTCGCGCTACGAAAATAGCTCCGCGGCCTTTTATAACCTTCCTGTTTGCTCGTGTTAACCTTAGAGGGTCCGCTTTTTTCGCCCCGTAAATATATGCATTTACTTTGATTATAGCGTTCTGCATTATCGCGCCGTTTTGCCGCGACTTCGTCGAACTCTATGGCTTGCACGGCTTTTCCGCAAAATTCAAGTGGATGTGGCGATCTAAATTTTTTGGTGACGTCAGAGCGCTGCCGCAGTGTCCGTTTTGAAACGCGGTAGCGTTATGACGTCAAGAATTATGAAGGATTCGGAAAGGACCTTGTCTTCTTTACCTTACGAATATCTTTGGGAGAAATTATTCATTATTTTATTCCACTTTAGCAGAGAGATATAATTAAGGATACGCCTTCTATTCTTAGTACGAACTTTTAGGGTTAAAGTTTAATCGATTCCTGTTGCAATAGAACGTGTATTTTGCATTTAAAAAAAGCTGCCGAAATTGGCACAAAGTTCAGAATCTCCAAGTTAGAAATTGTGGCGATTTCCGAGATTAGACAAAGGCAATGTTGGCGATTTTGAGAACTACTTGCACTTTACAAAATTGAAAGTTTTTTCTTTCTACAATAATGTGTTTTCATACAAAGATCTCAAAACTTAATTAACCCTTGGAGAACCGGCAATGTGCCTTAACGCCGCCGGTATTCTACGAGTTATAGGATTCACTGTTGCCAAATTTACAAAAATACATTAACGTTTCATAAAATTAGTAGATTTTAAGATTTTTTATGTCAGTTTAGTAATAAGTGAATGATTTGGAAGAAAATTGGAAATAAAAAGATGTTTTACAAAGACTTGAAATGCTTGGACTCTTTTTCTAAATATGTCAAAAACCTTAAGGGGATGTCGGAGTAAAAATTGACGGTCACAGCACAATGTGTATTTTTCGCGATTAAAAGAATTTTAAGGC
>JAWWEM010000044.1:10645722-10656802 GCA_035582935.1 Ormyrus thymus
ATCTAATGATTAGCTTAAAAAAATTAGGTAGTGCTTAATATTTTAACCAGCGGGACTGCTTTATTTTCTACCAGGGATGGGCCGTGCTGTAAAGTTACGCGTATTGTGACGCACCTATCCGAGATCCCCTTAATATAGAAAGGCACACCTATCGGCTCTAAAACAAGAGTGCACTTCCTCGCTGAATTATTAAATTAAGTATATTGATAAAAGGTACGAGCGCTTCGGCCGGAGTTAATAAAGTATTGTTTGACCCAATCACCGTACGGAAATAAAGACCGCGCCTCCGTCTCAACATTGACCGAAACGAGTCCGTACAGCGTGCAATCATAACAGAGCCATAAGTCAAATCCAAGTCGATCCCAAGCCCGCCAAACTCGCCGGAACTCGATCGGGCGTACGAAATAGTCCCTGCTCCTTCCGTCGTCGGAAAAGACAAGAGGGACACGTGCGCAAGCGATCTGGGTGCGGCTCAAGATGGTGGCGAAGTCCTTTCTTGCGCGGGTCTCCTGGGCAGGGGGGGGGGGGAGGGGCAGGGGGCCAAGTATCCTCCCAGAATGCGTAGTCCGCGATGCAGGGGAAAGACTAATTGTCCCGTGGCTTTTTGCGGGGCGAAAGCAGCTACTCAGCGACGAGGCGCCGCGCCTACGAAGAAGCCCAGCGGCAAGGGGAAGCCCCGCACCAAACAGCCGAGGAAAGTCAAGTTCATAAGTGAGTATGATTAGCAGGGGGTACATAGACCTGTCTTAATGTTTGCTCGCTGGCCTTTTTCTTTTTACTGCATTTGCTTTTTATTGCGTTTACGTATGAGGTCGATGAATGTTAATTTCTAGTTCTTAATCAAGTTTAATCTTCTTTTGGTTTATTTTAAAATTAAATAGATAAACAGGCAGATCGTATTCCAGGAGCTTTCGAGTTTGATATACACATAAGTTATCTTTGAACGCAATACTATCACGCGCTCTGAAAATGTCAATTACTTTATTAAAAAAAGAAAATAATTTTTCTGCAGTTGTTTATTTGTTTCTATTTATATTCAAACAAAAAAGAAACTGCTTCCATTGCTTTCATGTAAATTGCTATTGTTCAGAACTTGAATAAATCAATACCAGTCAAATCCCATAAACAAATCGCGGGATAAAGGGAAAAAAAATCAAGAAACAAACGCACTGCCGTCAATCTCGCCTCGCGGCGTTGCAAAACTCCGTTTCGCGTCGGGCAAGAAACTCATTTCGAGAGCCAGTGTAGTGTGCGAAGCTGAGCAAAGCGCGCGACGCAGAAATATATAACGGCATTATTCCTTGATCCGTGCTTTTGCTCGGCGTAATGCCCTGGCTTTGTCTTTATTCTGGCGGCGATAAAGGAACTGCTGGCATCAAGGAAAAATGCTATAAATGAACCCAGAGACTCTGACTAAAAATGCCATTTGCAGAAATAGAGTACCATCTGTAGGCTGCATCTGGATGCCGTACATCATCTGAAATTAAGAGTTTGGAGTAGGGATATTTTGGAGATTATTTTTGCTTGCGATTTCTCGTTTTTCCTAAACTTTTCATGTAAACTTTAATATTTTAAAATTCACCGCGCGTTGATACAATATGTAAAAGGATTATATAGGAAATATATTAATTATTGTTAATTATTGTATTTCTATTTGAATGACTGGCAATCCAATTATTTTCGCCCTCTAAATTGCCGAAAATTCGCGCTGCGAACGTTTAATCTTTAAATGTCATAATGAATGAGCGAGCGCATCGCTGCTCTTACAACGATAATGGATTCGTGAAACGAAAGCGCACGAGCGGGTAAGCTGATTCACATTTGGATTTGATTAGAAACAATCGAGCTCGCAGATCTGCCGAAACACAAATCTGATTAAGTACGTGTTTGAAATGGAAGCCGATCTGGTGGATATTGCCGCCGGTACGAAACTGGAGAACTCACTGGTTTGGATGGGGTGCGATATTGACAGATCGAGATGTTAGCCTGGGTAACTTGATAGCAATTGCATCACAATCTTGACGCTTATCATTTACTTAAATAATAATAAACGTTCTTTGATTAGGAAGCCTATTACGTTGCTTTTCGTATTTTCATATTTGAAATTTACTGTGGCTGGAGAAAGCTGTTATCGGGGTTGTCTAATATCAAAACTCATCAGTTGCCCATTGACAACCATCAAACACTTTCGATACACTACTCATCCATTCCTGGTTCCTATATATCCCAAAGCCTCGATAGAGAGCTAGCCATTAATCGAGCGAGCATCCATGTTAATTATTTAATATTCATAAAAAACTACAAAACGAGCTTTATTTTTTTAACAAACGCAAAACAATATATTATTTTTGCACCCCCTAAGTGGTGGAGATCGTGAAGCTACAGTTCCACCTTGAAATTCAGATCAAACCTCCAATTTCGTGCCCACGACAACCCTTAAAAGAAATCCATTCTTCGCCAGCGATCCCTTCCTCCCCTTAATTTTCCATCGCGCTTTTCCTCGTCTTCCAGCTGTCGATCAAAGGCAGCCCGGCGTCAAAGGCCCGAAAAAGCCGAAAGATCCTTTACGAAAAGCTCGAGAGAAACTGGTAGCAGCGATTCCTCTCGGTTCAATGCACCCTCGCGCGCGTAGGCAGGCGGTGCATCGCCCCCCTTCCCCTCCCCTCCTCGCTTTCCCCGTCATTTTATTGCACGCGAGAGAGAAAAAGAGATAGGCGGATATCGAGACAAAGAGGGAGCGATGTCTACCGCAATGAATGACGAAGGCAGGGCTTCATCGTAGAGATGAGAGATTGTATCGCGGATCGCTGGGGCAGGAGATTCTTGGAAGATAAGACGCGGAGATATCGGGAGTGGAAGGTTTTGCAGTAGACGGTTGTTCATTTTTCGGAGGTTTCGGGAGCTTTTGGAGGGACGGTGAGGTCTTGCTTGCCCGTCGGAGATTGAAAATCGATCATCTTTGCCGGAGCGAATGAAAGTATCGTAATATTAGTTGACTCGATTAAAGCATCGGCCGCCTTCGTTGCTCGTGGAAGCGGAAAATCGTCGACCGATGGTAATAAAATAAAAGGTTTAGCCTGTTGATTATAGCTGATCAAGGCACGATGTACGTAAATATTTATGATTTGAACAGCACTGAAACTTTGTGTTTGATTAATATTAAATTACATTCAATATCGGTGCCTACGTTTACCTCTGTAAGTGAGTGTCATCGATAATAACATACTTTTCAAAAAATCTGGACAAATTTCGAACGTCCTAGCGACCCGCGTTCGCTTTTAACTTCGCCCGACTCGATCCAACTTTTTCGCTTCACCAGTGTCGAAAGCAAGCTTTTAATTAAAAGAACGAGGGAATAAAGAAAGTTGAGAGCTCAGTTACTTAGCCAGGCGGCGCTGCCGAAACTTATTTCATTGTTCAGAACTAATATCGCAGCAGCGCCGGGGCTACACTTGCGAAATTCGGGAGCGAGGTGTGGTCTAACGTTTTCACTGCGAGCTGCAGCCTCGAGCGCGCGCGACCAGGGGAGAGAGCAAAATATTGTTGGTATTTAGAGTTGCTAGGTATGTACGTCAAGGGTACGCGATGCGGAGTGTAGTTTTGCGGGTATAGGCGACGGCAATGCCGGGTGATTCATTGCTGCGAATTCGAGCTTTGTACCTTTTTGCTTGTTTGACGCATCGCGATGTGGGGTACTTTTTGAGAATTTTCATTTTATGGGGAATGCTTTTGACATTATACAACTACTTCTTCTTCGCTCAGAAAGAATAATATTGATACCTTATCGCGAACAATCAGATAATTCACAGAATGATCCAAGAGTTAATAAGCGATCTGCTCTCATTTATTCAAAGAACTCGTTCCCGGAACAGTCGGAACCTCATTATTCCTCTGAACTCGCACCCTTCCTCCAGAAGCGAAACCCCTGCACTTTCCCCGACTGTCAAAACCCAACTACTTCCGCCTCCCAATTAAAAAGGTCAACAGCCCTCTCTCAGCTCATTAAAAAGAAAGGCTCTCTCCTCGGCGAAGGGGCCGATTAAACGAAACAATTACCGGCGGAGCGAGAAGGGAAAAAGCGAGAAGGCACCCTTGGAAGGCCGCCGCCGCCGGCGGCGGAAGGAGGCTAGACGCCTCGGCGCCTCGCCCGCAGATCGATCCCTCCTTCGCGGCGAGGCTGAGTCACGCGAGGCTCGCACCACCCCGCCCCCTCCCGATGCGTGCACGCACGCTGCCGAGTAGCCTCGAGAGCCCTTTGTGCAGCTGAGAGAGGACGCGCGTGGCGGAGAGTGCTTTGCTGCTGGGACGCTCCGCCGGCTGAGGAGAGAGAGGAGTGCTTGGCTCTCTTCGCGGCTCGGGCGGAAACGATTGCTCTGCGGGTTTGTGGACAGAGCTTTTGAGCTTTAAAAGGTTTTTCTCGGTTGTTCCCTTTTTTTTTGGCGGGGCAAGTGGCAATTTGCAGGCTACGCTTTTAATGTGTCTAAGCTTTGGACTGCCGCAAAGCCGCTGTAGTGGCTCAGATATCGGTCGGACCTTTGTCCTAGTAATTTAAGTAAGTTATGTGTGGACTTTTTCGCCACAACTTGCGACTCCTCGACCTCAAAAATCCCGGCAGCCTAAAAGGTTAATTGACGCTTTTGAGGAAATACAAGTAGTACGTTGAGTTATTTAACAAACTAACGAACTGGTTAATGTATTACTTGCAAACAATATCTTGTCAAATTTCAAAATTTGTAAAAACTCTAAAATAAGTATTACAAGGAAGAGTAAGGAAACGGTTTGCTATTTTTGTTGCTGTCATGATTGCTTGGCTACAGATACTGTTCGATCAGATTATCATAACAATAGAACGAGTAACGTTCTCTTTGGCTATCTATCACTCCTTTTGTAAATGAGTGATAATATATAATGAGGCATAAAGAAAGAAACAGTGAAAAGGGATTCAAGTGCACTACCAGTTTTATCTATCTTTTTAATTCTTTTCGATAAATTTCATTTAAATGGGATGTCTAAGGAATTCTTTTCCTTTTCATTAAACGTTCATTTATTCCGTAATTCAAAAAGTCTACTTTATTTCTTTTAAAAATTAACGTTATTAATTAATTTTACCGACAATTGCAATTGACACATCGACGCTAACATTCATTGGTTTCCTTTAAGAATCTCTTCTAATTGAAAGCAGCGGAGAAGAGCTCCGTTTTCCGGAACGTTTCACCTCATTTCAACCTGGAGGAGAAAAATTAGCCTAAAACAATTGAATCCCCCCCCTCGAAAGGAGTCGTCATTGAATATTGATGACTTTAATTGGCTTAGGCTAATCCCGAGCGGATTTATGAGATTAAGATTCGCCCCGCGTGTTTTTTGTTGTTTTGCGTTTAATGTGATTGAATTTCTCCCGTCACGCGAGCTTCTGTGGCTCTCGAAATTTATTTTTAGATTTCAAAGTCCAAAGCGCTTGAACAATTCTCACAACCGCATGCCATAATCCGAAAATGTGATTTTAATTTAACAATTGACGTGATTTTGCGAGTGTCAAGTGGCAATTTTGCTTGATTAATTTTTGTTGTACACGCAACTCTTCGCTATTTTCATGTTTTTATTTGCAAAGCTTTTGCTTGAAGACTGTATATATGAAATTAAATGCTTTAAAATTAATTTATTTGTGCACCGTAAATAACAATTTGTATAGAAAAGTTGGTTCTTACCTGTGTCAATAAAAGTATCTAATGTAAAAAATACATTGTAAGTGAATAAGAAAGGCTGTTTAATGTTTCCGTACTATTTTATTATAATTTTTGTGCTTCTACCAGAGATTTTACTAATCCGCGTGCTAACTAAAACCTGGCATAAAATCATCAAAAATCCAGCGATCAAAAGCAACCGAATAACCAACCTCGACATTTTCCCACCAGCAACCGAGATCCGCTGCCAGGAGAAGACGAAGGGCGGGCTGCGGTACGAGGTGATCCTGGCGGAGCCGACGGCCCCGGCGAAGCGGGCGCCCTCGCCGCAGTCCTCGCCGACGCAGCCCGGCTCGAACCTCGAGGACAAGCTGCGCGCCGCCGAGGAGCGCCGACTCTCCCTCGAGGCGAGCAAGATCGCGGCCCTCGGCGCCCGGCTCTCCAAGATCGAGGAGGTCGCCCGCAAGAAGGACGAGCTCAACGCCAGCTTCGTCAACGCCACCCGGGAGTCCCTCGACATCAAGATGAACAACAGCGAGGAGAAGAGGGAGGCCTACATTACCGATCTCAGGAGCAAGCTCAAGGATCACGTGAGTCGACAGTGTTGGGATGTGTCATTGATGCCTAAACGCATTGCGGCTAGGCGTAGAGGAAAATAAATGTTTATTTTACGCGAATCAAGTGAGAAAAGTCTTAAATGTCTTGATCGATTCACTTTTGCAGTAGTTCATTTGATTCGCGAAGTTTCATTGAAGGATTTGATTATAGTAAACTTTTCCGACAGTAAAAATTTACTTTAACGCATTTTTATTTTAAACTTTCAATAAGAAGCTGAAAAAAAAAAACAATTTGATTATATAAACTAACTTTCCAGCAGCAGAGTGGAACAAAATGACTATTCATTATCTTCTTATCTGATGTTTCCTAGTTGGAAGGTGTTGAGAAGACCAGATTGACTCTGGAGCAACAGACTGAGGAAGTTCGCGTTGCTGTTGATGAGAAATTAAAGACTGCTGCTGCTCAGCGTGATGAGAACATTAAGAAGATGGTTGAACGTCTTAAGGAACACGTTAGTATTTCATTTTCTATTACTTTCACTGTCTCCTTCGATAGCAATAATAATTAGCGAACGATTAAACAATACAAATTCTTTTTATCTCGGATCTCTACTACCGTTCAGTAAAATTGACTCCTCAAGAAGATACAGAATAATCTTCTTGACAACCAGTTATATACTGTTTAAAAATATTAAATTAATTTGATTGCAACAAAACTTCAGATTATTTCGAGTCATTAAAATTGTTTCGAACAAAAAAATCTCTCTCAGGAGGACCAAGTCGCTCGCGTTCGTCAAGGCATAACTGAGCGAGTCCACCAGCTCGAATCTCAGATCCAGATCAAATTGTCCCAAGCTCGCGAACGACGCGAAATCATCGAGCGCGAGCAGAAGGAGAAGCTCCGCAATCACGTAAGTCTCTCCCGTCATTCGTTAACTAACCATCTGCGAGTACACTCATAAAATTGTTCAAAGTCGACAGAGACAGTTCGTAGTTGTTAGAAACCGTAGACACTTTTATTGATGGATTTATGAATTTGTAGTATTATTCGATAATTGAAAATTGTTTTATCGTAGAAAATATATTAGGCAAGGATTGGCACCGATTTAATGAAAAATCCATTTGGAAAAGTTGCCCAATGAAGATCGAGTTTTATGTGGGTTTTGAAAAGTTTTTAAACTGTCTTATTCCGTTCAATTGAACTAAGAGCCCACTAGAGACTACCTTGAGTCACTTTCGCGGTAGAATTTCTGCATTGTTTTAAAGTTTATATATTAATTAATATTATATTAAAACATTGTTAATGGTAAGTTATGGAACTAAAGAACTTTCAGATAAGTTAAAGTTTTCTGTGAATTACTTTAACGCTTCTTACTAATTTTCTTCAAGAGAAAAAACTGATTTACTTTTAATGTATAGTTTTACTCTCAATAATAATATTTATTTATAATAATATTTATTTTATACACAAGTTTTGTTCTTCGTCTTTTAATTATTTGTACGTTCAAATAACTTAAAAAAAGATTTAAAAATTTTGCAAAGCTCCGACACGAAAAACTCAACTTTCAAGTTTAGTCTTGCTAATTCAACCTTACGAGAAGACGACGCTCTAGTGCTTGTAAATAAATCCAAGCGACGGTGCCAATCCTTAGCCGGCTATTTAGCCAGAAGCGAGCAGAAGCAATAAAGAGCGGTGCGGATGATTCAGAATACAGTGAGGGTCGCTAGAGTGCGCGAGGCGGCGAGCGCGCACGTCGCCAGGGATGTCGAGGTGATAAAGCGCGAATCCGATGCGAGGTTAATCACCGCGCAGCTCAATCGCCAGCGGGAGATACAGCGTCGCGTGCAGGCCATTCGCCAGCATGTAAAGACACGACTCTGATACTTTCACGCCTAGAAGCTTGCCCTTACTTATTTATTTTTTTTTTTTTGTTTTTTTTTTTTAGAGGAGCGTTTGTACGGGTCTTGCTTGAAAATATGAGAAAGATTTTTTGAGCTTAGCACTGGTGCCGTATATAAATTTCATGTTAAATCATTAAGCAGTGGATTTATTTTCTTAACGTATTTTAAGCAAGACTGCAATAGTTAATTTGGCTTGTATTTTCATTTCGATATTGAAGGCAGTGCTAGAATAGAATTTTTTACATTCAGCTTAGGGAAAAAGCTAGAAATATTTCAAATCTATACTCGCTATAATTATTAAGGCACACTTTCCTGAGACTTATTCAAGCTCTTTTCATGTCGCATATTATTACATAAGTAAATAAAAATGGAACTCCGCATAAATAAGGCTAAAATTATTTAAATAACATTCTACCTTTTTCCTATTGCTTATAATAATTTAATATCATTTCATAGATACTAGTGATTGATAGAAGTTTGAAGAATTTTAGTTTCTAAATATTTAAACACATAATATATATTCTAGTGCATATTAAACAAAGAAAAAAGCATGATTGTTCGATTATTCTAATAAGAAAAAAAGGCAAAATTAAACTAAAGAATCAACGAGTTTTACATAACACAAACAAATTATGTTCAAAACGAATTGAATCAGCGAGAAAAAACATTCATGTTCTGTAGATTTTCTCATTCTTATTTTAAGATTTAGCCAAAGCTGTTCTTTCATAAAACCTTTTTTCCTTTCAAGGAGAAGCGCGTGGAGATGGTTAGGCAAAACAAAGCCAAAGTGCAGACCAAAGAGGGCCAGGATGACAACGTCGTCATGGACAACATGCCCGTAGGCAAGGAAACCGCGAGCTCTGGTTAAGCTGAACACCTCTACATCAACGCCACTTTTATTTTACCATTACTAACGTCTAGGAGATACTAAGAAAAAGAAAAACACTGCCTTTTTCCTTTGTTGGTTCCTTTCTGTTGAAACCCTAGAAAACGCAATTGTACATCGGAAGGCGTTGTATTTTCTACTACTCTTTTATTTTTTCGTTTTAGAAGGAACAAAAAAAATATCACGCCAAATTAATTTAGTGTAGTGTCAGTGCTTTCTTTTATTGCATTTCTTTGTAAACGAGTGTAATTATTAATTATTATATACTAATCGTTTCGCTTTCGTGAGGCAAAGTGGAGTAAGATCGAGAGGATTTTTTCTTGAGAACTAATTGATGGCGATGAGAAACTCGATTGATTACCGACTGAGTAAAGCGATTTTATTTTTTACTTTTTATAGAATTTTTAACCGAAATTTGTAGTATCGTTTACTGATTGTTTATACTATTGTTTGTCTTATTTTTAAGTTTAATTTACCCGCTGAGCTTAAAGAAATTCTTTGTAGTAATTTTTAACTTTCTCGGTTGGTGGTGGGAGGACTTCTTTAACAACATTTCAATAAGCTTAGGCTATTTATAAATTAAGATACATAGCGATAATTTTATAAAAAATAAGAAAAAAATCTACTTCTTGGCTAGGAGTTTATTCATACTTAATCGGTAACAAGTGGCTTTCGCATCGTTGCGCTAAAACAAAGCGAGGAGAGAATGAAGAGTCGCGCGCGTTGTTTCGACTTTGAATCTCGCGAAGCTCCGCGCGCAATTTCGTTTTAAGTATATTAAAAATACGTAATAGTGCTTTATACTAGGCTTGAAATAAATAAACAAAAAATGAAAAGGGAAACCTTTAAAAAATTTTGTACTCGATCATTGTAATATTACTAATGCGCTAACAGAATAAAACGATAAATAATTATTAAAGAATATGTAGTACCATTGATTTAAACAGAAAAAATACAAAAAAAAAATTAAGAAACTACTATATAAATAATGACGCTTCTGTGATGACTTCACTGTATCTTTCAAAGTGTTTTACTATACAATTATCTAAATATATATATATTATTAGTTATGGAGAAATTTAAGGTGGAATGAAATATCACCTACCGTAGCGAGGAGATTATGTAGACGTTACAACTTTTTCTATTTCTTTCGTAATAGATAGAAAAAAATAAGCGATCAGGTTTGAAAAAGAATTTCGACGAGATTTTTTTACTCGGATCGCCAGTATTAATACGTTGAGAAAAAAATTAGCAAATATTTAATTATCGGCGGTTGATTATCGTAAATTGCTATTTCATTCATCATTCGCTTCTTTCATCATATATCATGATCGTTCGCTTGACTATAGACGAGCGTTTGTATACAATTGTGAAGGAGTCCGAGACTCTGGAATATTCGGGTGCAACATGTCTTTTTCATTCTTTGAGAAATTAAAAAGGAAGACAAGGAAATTGAATTGTGAGGGATAACGTCTATTTTTGCATGATTGTTGTGATCTTTTTGCAAAAGCGTATCATGTTGGTGTACGATCTATGCATTTATATATTCAAGGAGAATTACCCGAAAGAGAAAAGAAGAAACGTCTTGTATGTTACAATGATTGTCATTATCGCCTTACGTTATTATAACGCTTGTAAACGTGTTCTAACGCTGAATGATATAATTAATAAAGTAAATTACAATGAGATATGCATATGAATTATATAGGTTGTTTGTATGGTTTTTTCGAGGAAAAACAAGAAATTAATAATTATCCTAATAACAATAAAGCTTTGATATCGTGCTGAGTGGAAACAAACAAACGCTGAATATAGGAATGGTACGAAAGGTTTAAGAAAAAGAAAATGCAAATAAATACACGTTCATACAAAATTTGAGTATTTGTTTTATTTAAACTCCTACTGTCACTCTTTATTACCGTTAGATTAACAGAATATACAATAAAAAAAATTCATTACGAGCATTTTAATTTAAATCTTAAGGGGATGTCGGACTAAAAATTGACGGTCACAGTACAATGTGTATTTTTCGCGATTAAAACAATTTTAAGACA